>CM062288.1:263638590-264305635 GCA_031216915.1 Pictodentalium vernedei
GTACGCTTCAGTGGGAAAGAGATAGAGAGAGACAGATATACGTGATGAGGGGGGGGGGGGGAGTAAGAAAAATTGAAAGAAAATTAGTACACGAAAGTATACGCAAGTGCATGTGGGCGTATATCTGCATATTACTCTGTGTGTTTTTGTGATTGTGGGGGGAGGGGGGGGGGGGGGCTGTCCACAAGGGTGTGTATTTTGGTTGCGTGCATGTGTTTTGGTTTTTCGGGTTTGGGTTTTTTTGTTTTTTATGAACTACTTTAAAAAAAAGACCTACCTCTGATGAAAATGTGTATCATAAGCCTCCATAGGCTGGATTTCATATAAATATTTTGAAAATACTCTACATGTATGTATATTATGCATGTGTATTGAAATGTGACACTTAAATAAAATATTATTCTACGGCTACAACATAAAAGTAGTCGGGATTGAAGTGATTAATTAGGTACAGTAGATTAAACTATCACTTGCACAAGGTGTGAAATGACATTTGAGTGGTGCGACAAAGCACAGAGCTGTCCTTCAAACCAACATCTGTTTTAACACCTCTGCACATGACAAGCTTGAGAAAAAATAAGAGACAAATCAATATTTTCAATTACTTTTTATTAATTCAGTCATCATAATTATAACCATATGTAAATAAAATCAATAGAAAATAATATTTTTTTTATATTTCCAATAATGACATGCCAATCGACAAGCCAGACCACCATACATTGTAACCCTAGCTCAAACATGCCCCGATATTTCGTATTATAATTTTTTTGTTTTGTCCCCCCACACGTATCTTGAAACCCCAAAAATTAAAATAGGTCTTTCAGACAGGAGAGTTTAGTTCCTCTATTGGAGATTTTCTGACGCCACCCCTGATTTTTGCGTGCAGCCAGCACATCAAAAATTTCAGTGTCTTGGCAGTGTAAGATTCAGTCATCCATACCACTCCTAAATGGTGAAGTAAATAGCTCTCCCCCTCCCTCCCCATCCCCGAAACGAGGCAATTGGACTCCAGACTCCCATAAACCCACACACACAAATAGGCCTATATCATTGTTTGCCCCCCCCCCCCCCAACCCCCAACTCCCCCCCCCCCCCCCTCCCCCATCTTGGCCAGTTTTCCTTACTAGTGCATGCGGGCGCTTCAGTATATGGATTCCAAAGCGTCTTGGGCTGAAACGTCCCAGGGCCTCCACAAGCATTCCTTTTTTGTTAATGTAGTTTATTTATGTTAATTCCACTCTCAACATTTACTTTTTATCATTCCACTCTGGACTTAACTTTTAAAATTGTAAATCGGATTCCCTTCCTCCCCAACCCACAATTTATTCAAAATTCAGTACCGGTAACATGATTCTTCTCTCCGTCAATAGCTACAGTTAGGTAAAAGACCATCGGGGAAATGTCCAGATATTGTACTGGTCAAGTTATAATTTTTTCAACTCACATCCATGATTTCATTATGGTATAATATTTATTTTTTCGTAATTCCTCGAGTTCTGAATCGATTTTGATGAACAACATTCGGAATCGCAATAGCTTTCAATAACGTTTTCAAATATTGAACTATCTTTTTAATATTTCAAGTAAAAGTAAAAGTAATATTTCACTGACTGTGAAAAAATTTGATCTAATTAAGAGCCGGTGACTGAGAGATCAAAAGATAAACCGACGTCAGCCAAACATCCCATCACACAGTTTGACATATTCATGCGAGATTAAAAACACGATTCAAACTCCATATTTTGATCGTTTTTTCTGCCATATTAATGCTTTTTATTATCAAAAACATGTGTGGAGCATATGTATTCAATTTATACTTGAGTGCAACACCTGACAATCACTAAACAACAATGAACTGAAACTATTTTTGGTGGAAGAATAAACTTGATTACCGCACTTGCAAAAAACACAAGTTAATTATAGACAAATTGAAGTCACGTGGTGGGGTTTTGAGACCCCACCTCGTAGTGTAATTAGTGGGGTCTCAATTTCTTGTGTTCATATGGGCAGCGTACACGACATGTTTTCCTTGGGCACTCTTTCTTCTGCTCAGTCTGTTGTCTACCCTAGCCATTAGACTTCTTACAAAGTCAGTTCCAGCCATGTGCTTGGTTGCTGTCCTTTCTGTCTGTGTGTCACACACAGAGCCATATGCTTCATATCTGATTGTCTTTTACTAATGTTTGTTATGCAATGGTTTTATAGGCCTACCCAAACCAAAATGTAAGCACGCGACTAGCTAGTCCCAAGCGAGTCACTCGCTAGTCACTAGCGAAAAAGCATGCAGCTCACTTATGACTAGCTTGCAGCAAGTGAGCACAGATTTCTGAACACATTCAAGTGTGCGTTAAGCACGCCACAAACGCGCAAGCACACAACAAGCGCGTCACAAGCACCCAAGCTTGCAACAAGCGCATCACAAGTGCACGGTAATTGCATGGCCCAACAACCACTTAACCATTTTGCTGTATAATTTTAATCATGACCTATTTGATCTATTTTTAATATATTTGGGCGGGAAAAGTTGTGTTGTGTCAGCCATTTTGCAAGCTTAGAATGAAGAAGGGAGACTGGCGTTTTTTGCTGTGTTGAATTTTCAAAAATAATGTAAGTTTGCTCCATCTTAGATACATCTATTGTTATAACATTTAACATTCTTACATCAGGGATATCAATAAACATATTCATTTATAAATTTTTAAATCCTAACTTACATTTTGAACAATTTATTTCCAGCATTGTATGTATTGTACTGGTAGGAAGGATAATGTACAGAAATGTTAAATGAAAGTGTCAATAACACTGTAGCTTATCTTGATCTTATGGTATATATATGCAATTAATGTCATAATTATCCACCCCCCCCCCCCTTTTATAAAGGGGTGGGGGGGGGGTATATTGTAATCACTTTGTCCGTTTATCCTTCCGTCTGTTCTTTTGTCTGTTTGTCCATCACACTAGTTCTGGGCAGTAACTTTTGAACTGTTGATCGCACAATGCTCATACTTCACACATAGGTTGCCAGTTATGGGACAATGATTGGGATTGCTTTTGGGATCTTTAGGTCAAAGGTCAAGGTCACTGTTACTCTAAATACATTTTTGGTTTCAGTGCAATAACTTTAGTTTCCTTTTACGTACGAAGCTCTCACTTCATATTTTGATTGTATATGAGGTTTCGATCGTTGGGAATGCATTTGGGGTATATTCGTCAAAGATCAAGGGCAATGTTACTATAAATAGATTTTTTTGTTTCTGTGCAATAACTTTAGTTTCCTTTCATGGGAAAAAACTGGGTAATTTTTTTTTTTTTTTGCATGACATCACTCAAAATCCTCCAAAACACATTTTAAAGCAAAAAAACAAATTTCACAATGTCGGACCCAACCCCAGCTCCACCCCATGGGGAGAATTGGGTGGAAAAAATTAACTTTTTTTTGGCATAAAATCACTTAAAATCCTTAAAACACATTTTAAAGCCAAACCAAATTCACCCCACAGACCCCCCCCCCCCCCCCAGCCCCACCCCATGGGTGTGAAAAATCTTCTCTTTTTTTTGGCTTTAAAATGTGTTTTGGAGGATTATGAGTGATTTCATGCAAAAAAAAAAAATTCACCTCATGGACACCCACCCCCAGCCCCACCCTATGGGGCCAACTTGGTGGAATTTTTTTTTTTTTTGCATGAAATCAATCAATATCTTCCAAAACACATTTTAAAGTGAAAAAAAAATTTTCCCCCATGAAATACCATCCCCACCCCTCAGCTCGTGTGATATATATCCTTACTGTGCGCTAACTGTGTGCTTGCACACTTGCTGTGCACTTATTATGAGCTTCCTGCGAGTTTGCGTGATTATGGTGTGCTTGCGCGCTTATCGCGTGCTTGCTGCAAGCTAGTCACACGCTTACTGCTAGCTAGTCACGCGCTTGTTGTAAGCCAGTCGCACGCTTACAGGTAGCGCGCCGTAAGCATGTGTATGGAACTGCGGCGACTAGCGAGTTACTAGCTATTCACTCACTTGCAATATAAGCATGCCATTTTGGTTTGGGTAGGGAACTCCTCTTCTGTCCACGGTTCCAGCACATGCGGGTTGTGTGGGATTGGTTATGTGATTCCCTCCTATTGTCTATTCAGCATGTAAATAATTGTAAGGTAGTTTGATAAGAAATTTAAATTTTATAGTAAATTTCCTTTCTTATACCTACCACAATTGTTTACGTGGAGGCCCTACAGTCTTCTTATTCGGGTAAGAATCCTTCCTCACTGCTGATCACATAACTCCAATGTTGGCAGATTCAAATAGAATGACACATTGGTTATGTGTCTGTGCACTGGTTCAGGAAGCCATGGATTAGTACAAGGAGAAGAGAGTCCTCTACTGGGTGTGCGCCAGTCGGACACGACCCAATTTTGGCTTATTTTTATACCCCCGCTTCGAAGAAGTGGGGGCTATATAGGAATCGCCCTGTACGTCCGTCCGTCCGTCCGTCCGTCCGTACGTCTTTCCGGACATGAAATTCTTGTGTGCGCAACTCCTCCTACATTTATCAATCAATTTGGACAAAACTTTTCAGACATCATCACTACTAAGTGAACATGCGCATATTCCAAGATTTTTGATCTGCGACAATTTTAACCAGGTTTTCTCCCTTTGACTTAGATTTATTGTGTCTTTCCATCCGAACAAATTCTTGTGTGCGCAACTCCTCCTACATTAATGAACCGATTTTGATGAAACCTTTCAAACATCATCTCTACTAAGTGAACATGTGCATATTCCAAACTTTTTAATCTGCGACAATTTTAACCAGGTTATCTCTCTTGAACTTTGATTTAATATGGGTTTTCTACATGAAATTCTTGTGCGTGCAACTCCTCCTACATTTATCAATCAATTTGGACAAAACTTTTCAGACATCATCACTACTAAGTGAACATGCGCATATTCCAAGATTTTTGATCTGTGACAATTTTAACCAGGTTATCTCCCTTTGACTTAGATTTATTATGTCTTTCCGTTCGAACAAATTCTTGTGTGCGCAACTCCTCCTACATTAATGAACCGATTTTGATGAAACCTTTCAAACATCATCTCTACTAAGTGAACATGTGCATATTCCAAACTTTTTGATCTGCGACAATTTTAACCAGGTTATCTCTCTTGAACTTTGATTTAATATGGGTTTCGGCATGAAATTCTTGTGTGCGCAACTCCTCCTACATTTATCAATCAATTTGGACGAAAGTTTACAGACATCATCACCACTAAGTGATCATGCGCATATTTCAAAATTTTTGAGCTGTGGCAATTTTAACTAGGTTATCTCCCTTTAACTTAGATTTATTATGGGTTTCTACATGAAATTCTTGTGCGTGCAACTCCTCCTACATTTATCAATCAATTTGGACAAAACTTTTCAGACATCATCACTATTAAGTGAACATAAGCATATTCCAAGATTTTTGATCTGCGACAATTTTAACCAGGTTTTCTCCCTTTGACTTAGATTTATTGTGTCTTTCCATCCGAACAAATTCTTGTGTGCACAACTCCACCTACATTAATGAACCGATTTTAACTAGGTTATCTCCCTTTAACTTAGATTTATTATGGGTTTCTACATGAAATTCTTGTGCGTGCAACTCCTCCTACATTTATCAATCAATTTGGACAAAACTTTTCAGACATCATCACTACTAAGTGAACATGCGCATATTCCAAGATTTTTGATCTGCGACAATTTTAACCAGGTTTTCTCCCTTTGACTTAGATTTATTGTGTCTTTCCATCCGAACAAATTCTTTCTTGTGTGCGCAACTCCTCCTACATTAATGAACCGATTTTGATGAAACCTTTCAAACATCATCTCTACTAAGTGAACATGTGCATATTCCAAACTTTTTGATCTGCGACAATTTTAACCAGGTTATCTCTCTTGAACTTTGATTTAATATGGGTTTCGGCATGAAATTCTTGTGTGCGCAACTCCTCCTACATTTATCAATCAATTTGGACGAAAGTTTACAGACATCATCACTACTAAGTGAACATGCGCATATTTCAAAATTTTTGAGCTGTGGCAATTTTAACTAGGTTATCTCCCTTTAACTTAGATTTATTATGGGTTTCTACATGAAATTCTTGTGCGTGCAACTCCTCCTACATTTATCAATCAATTTGGACAAAACTTTTCAGACATCATCACTATTAAGTGAACATAAGCATATTCCAAGATTTTTGATCTGCGACAATTTTAACCAGGTTTTCTCCCTTTGACTTAGATTTATTGTGTCTTTCCATCCGAACAAATTCTTGTGTGCACAACTCCACCTACATTAATGAACCGATTTTAACTAGGTTATCTCCCTTTAACTTAGATTTATTATGGGTTTCTACATGAAATTCTTGTGCGTGCAACTCCTCCTACATTTATCAATCAATTTGGACAAAACTTTTCAGACATCATCACTACTAAGTGAACATGCGCATATTCCAAGATTTTTGATCTGCGACAATTTTAACCAGGTTTTCTCCCTTTGACTTAGATTTATTGTGTCTTTCCATCCGAACAAATTCTTTCTTGTGTGCGCAACTCCTCCTACATTAATGAACCGATTTTGATGAAACCTTTCAAACATCATCTCTACTAAGTGAACATGTGCATATTCCAAACTTTTTAATCTGCGACAATTTTAACCAGGTTATCTCTCTTGAACTTTGATTTAATATGGGTTTCTACATGAAATTGTTGTGTGCGCAACTCCTCCTACATTTATCAATCAATTTGGACAAAACTTTTCAGACATCATCACTACTAAGTGAACATGCGCATATTCCAAGATTTTTGATCTGTGACAATTTTAACCAGGTTATCTCCCTTTGACTTAGATTTATTATGTCTTTCCGTTCGAACAAATTCTTGTGTGCGCAACTCCTCCTACATTAATGAACCGATTTTGATGAAACCTTTCAAACATCATCTCTACTAAGTGAACATGTGCATATTCCAAACTTTTTGATCTGCGACAATTTTAACCAGGTTATCTCTCTTGAACTTTGATTTAATATGGGTTTCGGCATGAAATTCTTGTGTGTGCAACTCCTCCTACATTTATCAATCAATTTGGACGAAAGTTTACAGACATCATCACTACTAAGTGAACATGCGCATATTTCAAAATTTTTGAGCTGTGGCAATTTTAACTAGGTTATCTCCCTTTAACTTAGATTTATTATGGGTTTCTACATGAAATTCTTGTGCGTGCAACTCCTCCTACATTTATCAATCAATTTGGACAAAACTTTTCAGACATCATCACTATTAAGTGAACATAAGCATATTCCAAGATTTTTGATCTGCGACAATTTTAACCAGATTTTCTCCCTTTGACTTAGATTTATTGTGTCTTTCCATCCGAACAAATTCTTGTGTGCACAACTCCACCTACATTAATGAACCGATTTTAACTAGGTTATCTCCCTTTAACTTAGATTTATTATGGGTTTCTACATGAAATTCTTGTGCGTGCAACTCCTCCTACATTTATCAATCAATTTGGACAAAACTTTTCAGACATCATCACTACTAAGTGAACATGCGCATATTCCAAGATTTTTGATCTGCGACAATTTTAACCAGGTTTTCTCCCTTTGACTTAGATTTATTGTGTCTTTCCATCCGAACAAATTCTTTCTTGTGTGCGCAACTCCTCCTACATTAATGAACCGATTTTGATGAAACCTTTCAAACATCATCTCTACTAAGTGAACATGTGCATATTCCAAACTTTTTGATCTGCGACAATTTTAACCAGGTTATCTCTCTTGAACTTTGATTTAATATGGGTTTCGGCATGAAATTCTTGTGTGCGCAACTCCTCCTACATTTATCAATCAATTTGGACGAAAGTTTACAGACATCATCACTACTAAGTGAACATGCGCATATTTCAAAATTTTTGAGCTGTGGCAATTTTAACTAGGTTATCTCCCTTTAACTTAGATTTATTATGGGTTTCTACATGAAATTCTTGTGCGTGCAACTCCTCCTACATTTATCAATCAATTTGGACAAAACTTTTCAGACATCATCACTATTAAGTGAACATAAGCATATTCCAAGATTTTTGATCTGCGACAATTTTAACCAGGTTTTCTCCCTTTGACTTAGATTTATTGTGTCTTTCCATCCGAACAAATTCTTGTGTGCACAACTCCACCTACATTAATGAACCGATTTTAACTAGGTTATCTCCCTTTAACTTAGATTTATTATGGGTTTCTACATGAAATTCTTGTGCGTGCAACTCCTCCTACATTTATCAATCAATTTGGACAAAACTTTTCAGACATCATCACTACTAAGTGAACATGCGCATATTCCAAGATTTTTGATCTGCGACAATTTTAACCAGGTTTTCTCCCTTTGACTTAGATTTATTGTGTCTTTCCATCCGAAGAAATTCTTTCTTGTGTGCGCAACTCCTCCTACATTAATGAACCGATTTTGATGAAACCTTTCAAACATCATCTCTACTAAGTGAACATGTGCATATTCCAAACTTTTTGATCTGCGACAATTTTAACCAGGTTATCTCTCTTGAACTTTGATTTAATATGGGTTTCGGCATGAAATTCTTGTGTGCGCAACTCCTCCTACATTTATCAATCAATTTGGACGAAAGTTTACAGACATCATCACTACTAAGTGAACATGCGCATATTTCAAAATTTTTGAGCTGTGGCAATTTTAACTAGGTTATCTCCCTTTAACTTAGATTTATTATGGGTTTCTACATGAAATTCTTGTGCGTGCAACTCCTCCTACATTTATCAATCAATTTGGACAAAACTTTTCAGACATCATCACTATTAAGTGAACATAAGCATATTCCAAGATTTTTGATCTGCGACAATTTTAACCAGGTTTTCTCCCTTTGACTTAGATTTATTGTGTCTTTCCATCCGAACAAATTCTTGTGTGCACAACTCCACCTACATTAATGAACCGATTTTAACTAGGTTATCTCCCTTTAACTTAGATTTATTATGGGTTTCTACATGAAATTCTTGTGCGTGCAACTCCTCCTACATTTATCAATCAATTTGGACAAAACTTTTCAGACATCATCACTACTAAGTGAACATGCGCATATTCCAAGATTTTTGATCTGCGACAATTTTAACCAGGTTTTCTCCCTTTGACTTAGATTTATTGTGTCTTTCCATCCGAACAAATTCTTTCTTGTGTGCGCAACTCCTCCTACATTAATGAACCGATTTTGATGAAACCTTTCAAACATCATCTCTACTAAGTGAACATGTGCATATTCCAAACTTTTTAATCTGCGACAATTTTAACCAGGTTATCTCTCTTGAACTTTGATTTAATATGGGTTTCTACATGAAATTGTTGTGTGCGCAACTCCTCCTACATTTATCAATCAATTTGGACAAAACTTTTCAGACATCATCACTACTAAGTGAACATGCGCATATTCCAAGATTTTTGATCTGTGACAATTTTAACCAGGTTATCTCCCTTTGACTTAGATTTATTATGTCTTTCCGTTCGAACAAATTCTTGTGTGCGCAACTCCTCCTACATTAATGAACCGATTTTGATGAAACCTTTCAAACATCATCTCTACTAAGTGAACATGTGCATATTCCAAACTTTTTGATCTGCGACAATTTTAACCAGGTTATCTCTCTTGAACTTTGATTTAATATGGGTTTCGGCATGAAATTCTTGTGTGCGCAACTCCTCCTACATTTATCAATCAATTTGGACGAAAGTTTACAGACATCATCACTACTAAGTGAACATGCGCATATTTCAAAATTTTTGAGCTGTGGCAATTTTAACTAGGTTATCTCCCTTTAACTTAGATTTATTATGGGTTTCTACATGAAATTCTTGTGCGTGCAACTCCTCCTACATTTATCAATCAATTTGGACAAAACTTTTCAGACATCATCACTATTAAGTGAACATAAGCATATTCCAAGATTTTTGATCTGCGACAATTTTAACCAGGTTTTCTCCCTTTGACTTAGATTTATTGTGTCTTTCCATCCGAACAAATTCTTGTGTGCACAACTCCACCTACATTAATGAACCGATTTTAACTAGGTTATCTCCCTTTAACTTAGATTTATTATGGGTTTCTACATGAAATTCTTGTGCGTGCAACTCCTCCTACATTTATCAATCAATTTGGACAAAACTTTTCAGACATCATCACTACTAAGTGAACATGCGCATATTCCAAGATTTTTGATCTGCGACAATTTTAACCAGGTTTTCTCCCTTTGACTTAGATTTATTGTGTCTTTCCATCCGAACAAATTCTTTCTTGTGTGCGCAACTCCTCCTACATTAATGAACCGATTTTGATGAAACCTTTCAAACATCATCTCTACTAAGTGAACATGTGCATATTCCAAACTTTTTGATCTGCGACAATTTTAACCAGGTTATCTCTCTTGAACTTTGATTTAATATGGGTTTCGGCATGAAATTGTTGTGTGCGCAACTCCTCCTACATTTATCAATCAATTTGGACGAAAGTTTACAGACATCATCACTACTAAGTGAACATGCGCATATTTCAAAATTTTTGAGCTGTGGCAATTTTAACTAGGTTATCTCCCTTTAACTTAGATTTATTATGGGTTTCTACATGAAATTCTTGTGCGTGCAACTCCTCCTACATTTATCAATCAATTTGGACAAAACTTTTCAGACATCATCACTATTAAGTGAACATAAGCATATTCCAAGATTTTTGATCTGCGACAATTTTAACCAGGTTTTCTCCCTTTGACTTAGATTTATTGTGTCTTTCCATCCGAACAAATTCTTGTGTGCACAACTCCACCTACATTAATGAACCGATTTTAACTAGGTTATCTCCCTTTAACTTAGATTTATTATGGGTTTCTACATGAAATTCTTGTGCGTGCAACTCCTCCTACATTTATCAATCAATTTGGACAAAACTTTTCAGACATCATCACTACTAAGTGAACATGCGCATATTCCAAGATTTTTGATCTGCGACAATTTTAACCAGGTTTTCTCCCTTTGACTTAGATTTATTGTGTCTTTCCATCCGAACAAATTCTTTCTTGTGTGCGCAACTCCTCCTACATTAATGAACCGATTTTGATGAAACCTTTCAAACATCATCTCTACTAAGTGAACATGTGCATATTCCAAACTTTTTGATCTGCGACAATTTTAACCAGGTTATCTCTCTTGAACTTTGATTTAATATGGGTTTTGGCATGAAATTCTTGTGTGCGCAACTCCTCCTACATTTATCAATCAATTTGGACGAAAGTTTACAGACATCATCACTACTAAGTGAACATGCGCATATTTCAAAATTTTTGAGCTGTGGCAATTTTAACTAGGTTATCTCCCTTTAACTTAGATTTATTATGGGTTTCTACATGAAATTCTTGTGCGTGCAACTCCTCCTACATTTATCAATCAATTTGGACAAAACTTTTCAGACATCATCACTATTAAGTGAACATAAGCATATTCCAAGATTTTTGATCTGCGACAATTTTAACCAGGTTTTCTCCCTTTGACTTAGATTTATTGTGTCTTTCCATCCGAACAAATTCTTGTGTGCACAACTCCACCTACATTAATGAACCGATTTTAACTAGGTTATCTCCCTTTAACTTAGATTTATTATGGGTTTCTACATGAAATTCTTGTGCGTGCAACTCCTCCTACATTTATCAATCAATTTGGACAAAACTTTTCAGACATCATCACTACTAAGTGAACATGCGCATATTCCAAGATTTTTGATCTGCGACAATTTTAACCAGGTTTTCTCCCTTTGACTTAGATTTATTGTGTCTTTCCATCCGAACAAATTCTTTCTTGTGTGCGCAACTCCTCCTACATTAATGAACCGATTTTGATGAAACCTTTCAAACATCATCTCTACTAAGTGAACATGTGCATATTCCAAACTTTTTAATCTGCGACAATTTTAACCAGGTTATCTCTCTTGAACTTTGATTTAATATGGGTTTCTACATGAAATTGTTGTGTGCGCAACTCCTCCTACATTTATCAATCAATTTGGACAAAACTTTTCAGACATCATCACTACTAAGTGAACATGCGCATATTCCAAGATTTTTGATCTGTGACAATTTTAACCAGGTTATCTCCCTTTGACTTAGATTTATTATGTCTTTCCGTTCGAACAAATTCTTGTGTGCGCAACTCCTCCTACATTAATGAACCGATTTTGATGAAACCTTTCAAACATCATCTCTACTAAGTGAACATGTGCATATTCCAAACTTTTTGATCTGCGACAATTTTAACCAGGTTATCTCTCTTGAACTTTGATTTAATATGGGTTTCGGCATGAAATTCTTGTGTGCGCAACTCCTCCTACATTTATCAATCAATTTGGACGAAAGTTTACAGACATCATCACTACTAAGTGAACATGCGCATATTTCAAAATTTTTGAGCTGTGGCAATTTTAACTAGGTTATCTCCCTTTAACTTAGATTTATTATGGGTTTCTACATGAAATTCTTGTGCGTGCAACTCCTCCTACATTTATCAATCAATTTGGACAAAACTTTTCAGACATCATCACTATTAAGTGAACATAAGCATATTCCAAGATTTTTGATCTGCGACAATTTTAACCAGGTTTTCTCCCTTTGACTTAGATTTATTGTGTCTTTCCATCCGAACAAATTCTTGTGTGCACAACTCCACCTACATTAATGAACCGATTTTAACTAGGTTATCTCCCTTTAACTTAGATTTATTATGGGTTTCTACATGAAATTCTTGTGCGTGCAACTCCTCCTACATTTATCAATCAATTTGGACAAAACTTTTCAGACATCATCACTACTAAGTGAACATGCGCATATTCCAAGATTTTTGATCTGCGACAATTTTAACCAGGTTTTCTCCCTTTGACATAGATTTATTGTGTCTTTCCATCCGAACAAATTCTTTCTTGTGTGCGCAACTCCTCCTACATTAATGAACCGATTTTGATGAAACCTTTCAAACATCATCTCTACTAAGTGAACATGTGCATATTCCAAACTTTTTGATCTGCGACAATTTTAACCAGGTTATCTCTCTTGAACTTTGATTTAATATGGGTTTCGGCATGAAATTCTTGTGTGCGCAACTCCTCCTACATTTATCAATCAATTTGGACGAAAGTTTACAGACATCATCACTACTAAGTGAACATGCGCATATTTCAAAATTTTTGAGCTGTGGCAATTTTAACTAGGTTATCTCCCTTTAACTTAGATTTATTATGGGTTTCTACATGAAATTCTTGTGCGTGCAACTCCTCCTACATTTATCAATCAATTTGGACAAAACTTTTCAGACATCATCTCTATTAAGTGAACATAAGCATATTCCAAGATTTTTGATCTGCGACAATTTTAACCAGGTTTTCTCCCTTTGACTTAGATTTATTGTGTCTTTCCATCCGAACAAATTCTTGTGTGCACAACTCCACCTACATTAATGAACCGATTTTAACTAGGTTATCTCCCTTTAACTTAGATTTATTATGGGTTTCTACATGAAATTCTTGTGCGTGCAACTCCTACATTTATCAATCAATTTGGACAAAACTTTTCGGACATCATCACTACTAAGTGAACATGCGCATATTCCAAGATTTTTGATCTGCGACAATTTTAACCAGGTTTTCTCCCTTTGACTTAGATTTATTGTGTCTTTCCATCCAAACAAATTCTTTCTTGTGTGCGCAACTCCTCCTACATTAATGAACCGATTTTGATGAAACCTTTCAAACATCATCTCTACTAAGTGAACATGTGCATATTCCAAACTTTTTAATCTGCGACAATTTTAACCAGGTTATCTCTCTTGAACTTTGATTTAATATGGGTTTCTACATGAAATTGTTGTGTGCGCAACTCCTCCTACATTTATCAATCAATTTGGACAAAACTTTTCAGACATCATCACTACTAAGTGAACATGCGCATATTCCAAGATTTTTGATCTGTGACAATTTTAACCAGGTTATCTCCCTTTGACTTAGATTTATTATGTCTTTCCGTTCGAACAAATTCTTGTGTGCGCAACTCCTCCTACATTAATGAACCGATTTTGATGAAACCTTTCAAACATCATCTCTACTAAGTGAACATGTGCATATTCCAAACTTTTTGATCTGCGACAATTTTAACCAGGTTATCTCTCTTGAACTTTGATTTAATATGGGTTTCGGCATGAAATTCTTGTGTGTGCAACTCCTCCTACATTTATCAATCAATTTGGACGAAAGTTTACAGACATCATCACTACTAAGTGAACATGCGCATATTTCAAAATTTTTGAGCTGTGGCAATTTTAACTAGGTTATCTCCCTTTAACTTAGATTTATTATGGGTTTCTACATGAAATTCTTGTGCGTGCAACTCCTCCTACATTTATCAATCAATTTGGACAAAACTTTTCAGACATCATCTCTATTAAGTGAACATAAGCATATTCCAAGATTTTTGATCTGCGACAATTTTAACCAGGTTTTCTCCCTTTGACTTAGATTTATTGTGTCTTTCCATCCGAACAAATTCTTGTGTGCACAACTCCACCTACATTAATGAACCGATTTTAACTAGGTTATCTCCCTTTAACTTAGATTTATTATGGGTTTCTACATGAAATTCTTGTGCGTGCAACTCCTACATTTATCAATCAATTTGGACAAAACTTTTCGGACATCATCACTACTAAGTGAACATGCGCATATTCCAAGATTTTTGATCTGCGACAATTTTAACCAGGTTTTCTCCCTTTGACTTAGATTTATTGTGTCTTTCCATCCAAACAAATTCTTTCTTGTGTGCGCAACTCCTCCTACATTAATGAACCGATTTTGATGAAACCTTTCAAACATCATCTCTACTAAGTGAACATGTGCATATTCCAAACTTTTTAATCTGCGACAATTTTAACCAGGTTATCTCTCTTGAACTTTGATTTAATATGGGTTTCTACATGAAATTGTTGTGTGCGCAACTCCTCCTACATTTATCAATCAATTTGGACAAAACTTTTCAGACATCATCACTACTAAGTGAACATGCGCATATTCCAAGATTTTTGATCTGTGACAATTTTAACCAGGTTATCTCCCTTTGACTTAGATTTATTATGTCTTTCCGTTCGAACAAATTCTTGTGTGCGCAACTCCTCCTACATTAATGAACCGATTTTGATGAAACCTTTCAAACATCATCTCTACTAAGTGAACATGTGCATATTCCAAACTTTTTGATCTGCGACAATTTTAACCAGGTTATCTCTCTTGAACTTTGATTTAATATGGGTTTCGGCATGAAATTCTTGTGTGTGCAACTCCTCCTACATTTATCAATCAATTTGGACGAAAGTTTACAGACATCATCACTACTAAGTGAACATGCGCATATTTCAAAATTTTTGAGCTGTGGCAATTTTAACTAGGTTATCTCCCTTTAACTTAGATTTATTATGGGTTTCTACATGAAATTCTTGTGCGTGCAACTCCTCCTACATTTATCAATCAATTTGGACAAAACTTTTCAGACATCATCACTATTAAGTGAACATAAGCATATTCCAAGATTTTTGATCTGCGACAATTTTAACCAGGTTTTCTCCCTTTGACTTAGATTTATTGTGTCTTTCCATCCGAACAAATTCTTGTGTGCACAACTCCACCTACATTAATGAACCGATTTTAACTAGGTTATCTCCCTTTAACTTAGATTTATTATGGGTTTCTACATGAAATTATTGTGCATGCAACTCCTCCTACATTTATCAATCAATTTGGACAAAACTTTTCAGACATCATCACTACTAAGTGAACATGCGCATATTCCAAGATTTTTGATCTGCGACAATTTTAACCAGGTTTTCTCCCTTTGACTTAGATTTATTGTGTCTTTCCATCCGAACAAATTCTTTCTTGTGTGCGCAACTCCTCCTACATTAATGAACCGATTTTGAAGAAACCTTTCAAACATCATCTCTACTAAGTGAACATGTGCATATTCCAAACTTTTTAATCTGCGACAATTTTAACCAGGTTATCTCTCTTGAACTTTGATTTAATATGGGTTTCTACATGAAATTGTTGTGTGCGCAACTCCTCCTACATTTATCAATCAATTTGGACAAAACTTTTCAGACATCATCACTACTAAGTGAACATGCGCATATTCCAAGATTTTTGATCTGTGACAATTTTAACCAGGTTATCTCCCTTTGACTTAGATTTATTATGTCTTTCCGTTCGAACAAATTCTTGTGTGCGCAACTCCTCCTACATTAATGAACCGATTTTGATGAAACCTTTCAAACATCATCTCTACTAAGTGAACATGTGCATATTCCAAACTTTTTGATCTGCGACAATTTTAACCAGGTTATCTCTCTTGAACTTTGATTTAATATGGGTTTCGGCATGAAATTCTTGTGTGCGCAACTCCTCCTACATTTATCAATCAATTTGGACGAAAGTTTACAGACATCATCACTACTAAGTGAACATGCGCATATTTCAAAATTTTTGAGCTGTGGCAATTTTAACTAGGTTATCTCCCTTTAACTTAGATTTATTATGGGTTTCTACATGAAATTCTTGTGCGTGCAACTCCTCCTACATTTATCAATCAATTTGGACAAAACTTTTCAGACATCATCACTATTAAGTGAACATAAGCATATTCCAAGATTTTTGATCTGCGACAATTTTAACCAGGTTTTCTCCCTTTGACTTAGATTTATTGTGTCTTTCCATCCGAACAAATTCTTGTGTGCACAACTCCACCTACATTAATGAACCGATTTTAACTAGGTTATCTCCCTTTAACTTAGATTTATTATGGGTTTCTACATGAAATTCTTGTGCGTGCAACTCCTCCTACATTTATCAATCAATTTGGACAAAACTTTTCAGACATCATCACTACTAAGTGAACATGCGCATATTCCAAGATTTTTGATCTGCGACAATTTTAACCAGGTTTTCTCCCTTTGACTTAGATTTATTGTGTCTTTCCATCCGAACAAATTCTTTCTTGTGTGCGCAACTCCTCCTACATTAATGAACCGATTTTGATGAAACCTTTCAAACATCATCTCTACTAAGTGAACATGTGCATATTCCAAACTTTTTGATCTGCGACAATTTTAACCAGGTTATCTCTCTTGAACTTTGATTTAATATGGGTTTCGGCATGAAATTCTTGTGTGCGCAACTCCTCCTACATTTATCAATCAATTTGGACGAAAGTTTACAGACATCATCACTACTAAGTGAACATGCGCATATTTCAAAATTTTTGAGCTGTGGCAATTTTAACTAGGTTATCTCCCTTTAACTTAGATTTATTATGGGTTTCTACATGAAATTCTTGTGCGTGCAACTCCTCCTACATTTATCAATCAATTTGGACAAAACTTTTCAGACATCATCTCTATTAAGTGAACATAAGCATATTCCAAGATTTTTGATCTGCGACAATTTTAACCAGGTTTTCTCCCTTTGACTTAGATTTATTGTGTCTTTCCATCCGAACAAATTCTTGTGTGCACAACTCCACCTACATTAATGAACCAATTTTAACTAGGTTATCTCCCTTTAACTTAGATTTATTATGGGTTTCTACATGAAATTCTTGTGCGTGCAACTCCTCCTACATTTATCAATCAATTTGGACAAAACTTTTCAGACATCATCACTATTAAGTGAACATAAGCATATTCCAAGATTTTTGATCTGCGACAATTTTAACCAGGTTTTCTCCCTTTGACTTAGATTTATTGTGTCTTTCCATCCGAACAAATTCTTGTGTGCACAACTCCACCTACATTAATGAACCGATTTTAACTAGGTTATCTCCCTTTAACTTAGATTTATTATGGGTTTCTACATGAAATTATTGTGCATGCAACTCCTCCTACATTTATCAATCAATTTGGACAAAACTTTTCAGACATCATCACTACTAAGTGAACATGCGCATATTCCAAGATTTTTGATCTGCGACAATTTTAACCAGGTTTTCTCCCTTTGACTTAGATTTATTGTGTCTTTCCATCCGAACAAATTCTTTCTTGTGTGCGCAACTCCTCCTACATTAATGAACCGATTTTGAAGAAACCTTTCAAACATCATCTCTACTAAGTGAACATGTGCATATTCCAAACTTTTTAATCTGCGACAATTTTAACCAGGTTATCTCTCTTGAACTTTGATTTAATATGGGTTTCTACATGAAATTGTTGTGTGCGCAACTCCTCCTACATTTATCAATCAATTTGGACAAAACTTTTCAGACATCATCACTACTAAGTGAACATGCGCATATTCCAAGATTTTTGATCTGTGACAATTTTAACCAGGTTATCTCCCTTTGACTTAGATTTATTATGTCTTTCCGTTCGAACAAATTCTTGTGTGCGCAACTCCTCCTACATTAATGAACCGATTTTGATGAAACCTTTCAAACATCATCTCTACTAAGTGAACATGTGCATATTCCAAACTTTTTGATCTGCGACAATTTTAACCAGGTTATCTCTCTTGAACTTTGATTTAATATGGGTTTCGGCATGAAATTCTTGTGTGCGCAACTCCTCCTACATTTATCAATCAATTTGGACGAAAGTTTACAGACATCATCACTACTAAGTGAACATGCGCATATTTCAAAATTTTTGAGCTGTGGCAATTTTAACTAGGTTATCTCCCTTTAACTTAGATTTATTATGGGTTTCTACATGAAATTCTTGTGCGTGCAACTCCTCCTACATTTATCAATCAATTTGGACAAAACTTTTCAGACATCATCACTATTAAGTGAACATAAGCATATTCCAAGATTTTTGATCTGCGACAATTTTAACCAGGTTTTCTCCCTTTGACTTAGATTTATTGTGTCTTTCCATCCGAACAAATTCTTGTGTGCACAACTCCACCTACATTAATGAACCGATTTTAACTAGGTTATCTCCCTTTAACTTAGATTTATTATGGGTTTCTACATGAAATTCTTGTGCGTGCAACTCCTCCTACATTTATCAATCAATTTGGACAAAACTTTTCAGACATCATCACTACTAAGTGAACATGCGCATATTCCAAGATTTTTGATCTGCGACAATTTTAACCAGGTTTTCTCCCTTTGACTTAGATTTATTGTGTCTTTCCATCCGAACAAATTCTTTCTTGTGTGCGCAACTCCTCCTACATTAATGAACCGATTTTGATGAAACCTTTCAAACATCATCTCTACTAAGTGAACATGTGCATATTCCAAACTTTTTGATCTGCGACAATTTTAACCAGGTTATCTCTCTTGAACTTTGATTTAATATGGGTTTCGGCATGAAATTCTTGTGTGCGCAACTCCTCCTACATTTATCAATCAATTTGGACGAAAGTTTACAGACATCATCACTACTAAGTGAACATGCGCATATTTCAAAATTTTTGAGCTGTGGCAATTTTAACTAGGTTATCTCCCTTTAACTTAGATTTATTATGGGTTTCTACATGAAATTCTTGTGCGTGCAACTCCTCCTACATTTATCAATCAATTTGGACAAAACTTTTCAGACATCATCTCTATTAAGTGAACATAAGCATATTCCAAGATTTTTGATCTGCGACAATTTTAACCAGGTTTTCTCCCTTTGACTTAGATTTATTGTGTCTTTCCATCCGAACAAATTCTTGTGTGCACAACTCCACCTACATTAATGAACCGATTTTAACTAGGTTATCTCCCTTTAACTTAGATTTATTATGGGTTTCTACATGAAATTCTTGTGCGTGCAACTCCTACATTTATCAATCAATTTAGACAAAACTTTTCGGACATCATCACTACTAAGTGAACATGCGCATATTCCAAGATTTTTGATCTGCGACAATTTTAACCAGGTTTTCTCCCTTTGACTTAGATTTATTGTGTCTTTCCATCCAAACAAATTCTTTCTTGTGTGCGCAACTCCTCCTACATTAATGAACCGATTTTGATGAAACCTTTCAAACATCATCTCTACTAAGTGAACATGTGCATATTCCAAACTTTTTAATCTGCGACAATTTTAACCAGGTTATCTCTCTTGAACTTTGATTTAATATGGGTTTCTACATGAAATTGTTGTGTGCGCAACTCCTCCTACATTTATCAATCAATTTGGACAAAACTTTTCAGACATCATCACTACTAAGTGAACATGCGCATATTCCAAGATTTTTGATCTGTGACAATTTTAACCAGGTTATCTCCCTTTGACTTAGATTTATTATGTCTTTCCGTTCGAACAAATTCTTGTGTGCGCAACTCCTCCTACATTAATGAACCGATTTTGATGAAACCTTTCAAACATCATCTCTACTAAGTGAACATGTGCATATTCCAAACTTTTTGATCTGCGACAATTTTAACCAGGTTATCTCTCTTGAACTTTGATTTAATATGGGTTTCGGCATGAAATTCTTGTGTGTGCAACTCCTCCTACATTTATCAATCAATTTGGACGAAAGTTTACAGACATCATCACTACTAAGTGAACATGCGCATATTTCAAAATTTTTGAGCTGTGGCAATTTTAACTAGGTTATCTCCCTTTAACTTAGATTTATTATGGGTTTCTACATGAAATTCTTGTGCGTGCAACTCCTCCTACATTTATCAATCAATTTGGACAAAACTTTTCAGACATCATCACTATTAAGTGAACATAAGCATATTCCAAGATTTTTGATCTGCGACAATTTTAACCAGGTTTTCTCCCTTTGACTTAGATTTATTGTGTCTTTCCATCCGAACAAATTCTTGTGTGCACAACTCCACCTACATTAATGAACCGATTTTAACTAGGTTATCTCCCTTTAACTTAGATTTATTATGGGTTTCTACATGAAATTATTGTGCATGCAACTCCTCCTACATTTATCAATCAATTTGGACAAAACTTTTCAGACATCATCACTACTAAGTGAACATGCGCATATTCCAAGATTTTTGATCTGCGACAATTTTAACCAGGTTTTCTCCCTTTGACTTAGATTTATTGTGTCTTTCCATCCGAACAAATTCTTTCTTGTGTGTGCAACTCCTCCTACATTAATGAACCGATTTTGAAGAAACCTTTCAAACATCATCTCTACTAAGTGAACATGTGCATATTCCAAACTTTTTAATCTGCGACAATTTTAACCAGGTTATCTCTCTTGAACTTTGATTTAATATGGGTTTCTACATGAAATTGTTGTGTGCGCAACTCCTCCTACATTTATCAATCAATTTGGACAAAACTTTTCAGACATCATCACTACTAAGTGAACATGCGCATATTCCAAGATTTTTGATCTGCGACAATTTTAACCAGGTTATCTCCCTTTGACTTAGATTTATTATGTCTTTCCGTTCGAACAAATTCTTGTGTGCGCAACTCCTCCTACATTAATGAACCGATTTTGATGAAACCTTTCAAACATCATCTCTACTAAGTGAACATGTGCATATTCCAAACTTTTTGATCTGCGACAATTTTAACCAGGTTATCTCTCTTGAACTTTGATTTAATATGGGTTTCTGCATGAAATTCTTGTGTGCGCAACTCCTCCTACATTTATCAATCAATTTGGACGAAAGTTTACAGACATCATCACTACTAAGTAAACATGCGCATATTCCAAAATTTTTGAGCTGTGGCAATTTTAACTAGGTTATCTCCCTTTAACTTAGATTTATTATGGGTTTCTACATGAAATTCTTGTGCGTGCAACTCCTCCTACATTTATCAATCAATTTGGACAAAACTTTTCAGACATCATCACTACTAAGTGAACATGCGCATATTCCAAGATTTTTGATCTGCGACAATTTTAACCAGGTTATCTCCCTTTGACTTAGATTTATTATGTCTTTCCGTTCGAACAAATTCTTGTGTGCGCAACTCCTCCTACATTAATGAACCGATTTTGATGAAACCTTTCAAACATCATCTCTACTAAGTGAACATGTGCATATTCCAAACTTTTTGATCTGCGACAATTTTAACCAGGTTATCTCTCTTGAACTTTGATTTAATATGGGTTTCTGCATGAAATTCTTGTGTGTGCAACTCCTCCTACATTTATCAATCAATTTGGACAAAAGTTTACAGATATCATCACTACTAAGTAAACATGCGCATATTCCAAAATTTTTGAGCTGTGGCAATTTTAACTAGGTTATCTCCCTTTAGATTTATTATGGGTTTCTACATGAAATTCTTGTGCGTGCAACTCCTCCTACATTTATCAATCAATTTTGACGAAACCTTTCAAACATTATCACAACTAAGTGAACATACGCATATTCCCAAATTTTTGATCTGCGACAATTTTAACCAGGTTATCTCCCTTTAACTTGGATTTATTATGGGTTTTCAAATGGGATTCTTGTGTGTGCAACTCCTCCTACATTAATGAACTGATTTTGAATACATGTTGCACATTGTAAATGTGTTTTTCCAAATGTAAACCATATATGTGTGGGCTCTTTAAGTATTCAGTGCTGTTCTGTGGAAGGCCACATGCAAATACAAATTTCAACAACAAAAAATGATCTTTATGTATACATTTCCTTATGGCCTTCGCCTACATGATCAGAAGTGCATTCCTCTAAAAACCCAAAGCGGGGGTATTAATCACCTTCAGTGATAGTTCTAGTTTCTTTGTGCTTTTACACCACTTTTCTTTCCCGAATCACTTGGAAAAGAGGAAAATAGAGAGTATTTTTCTGAGTTACGGACTTCCACTGTAGTGCAAGCATGTGCCTAAATGCTGGCGCACAATGTGTTACATTGTGCCTTTTCACATAAGCACATCCAGCATGTGTCGATGTGCTAGTGCACAATGTGTCACATTGTGCCTTTTCACATAAGCACATATTGGCACATCCAGTATGTGCTTTTGTGCTGCATGTAATGTGTACAATAGGAGATAAACACATCTAGGGAAGTCAGAATAAATAGAACAAAGAAGTCATAACAGCTTGTAGATACATAGGTAGAAACCGAGAATTTACTGGAAAATCAGAGCCAAGTAAACAATTATGGGTATGGGTTTTTTGGTGGTAATTCTACAAAGTAAATATGGATTCTGTGGAAATCTGAACCTGAAAAACTACTTTAGTTCAATCGAACTTACCCCAGGCCCCACCGCGGTATGGCGGTCCTAAAAAGTATTTTAGGTGCATTTTGGTGGTTTGGAGGGATTGTCGGGTCTATTTGGGTAATTCTATGAATCGGGGACTGCTCTTGGACAAAGGAACATATTCTCCGAACATAACCCTTCCTATAAGAAGTCTTTGGGTAACATAGAAACCACATGCTACCATAGAATCCAAGATGGCTGCCTTCAGTATACAAAATGGACTACAGAAACACATATCACCCTAACAACTCGTCTTGCATATGCGCACTTACACCACGTAACACTATGGGGATGACGTCACAACATGGCCACACAGGTTACCATGACAGCACAACATGATGCAACTGGGTCATGTGACTATGATGTCACATGAGATCCGGCAAATGTGGGGTGAAACATATGAGACATACTACTCCTGACTCGGATCCTTGGGAAGCTCTCTGAGAGAGCTTAACAAGGGTCAGGTGCAGTGTTAATGGTCTGGGTTAGAATGGTTAACAGGCTTGTATACAATCACCGTAGATAACGAAAATAGTTTTGGACAAAAGTGGGAAAGTGCTTGAGAATTCTCAGTACATGTCCTTGAAAGTCCGGGATTTTTGTTCTCCAGAGGTACATGAACCCTGTCAGTGGGAACTTCAGGACCTGACATGTAGTATGATGACCTGTCATCCATCAGCATGAAATTTCCTTGTTGGTTCCTCATATTTTTACTTGACTAGCAAGTGGGGGTATGCACAGATGTACACCCTTTGTGAGACTATGCACCTTGTAATTCAGTTAATGTCACAAAACTTGCTTAAATGGCGATTTACATCAAAAATGTCAAAAACTTTGCACCATCCAAAGGAACATTCATGCAGTTTCCACAGGTCTGTGATGCAGGAAACTACAAAACATGTTGCAAACAAGATCCATTTATTGCTGTCAGTTTTCTTAAATATTGAATGCTTAAATATTGAATGTTTTTTATTCCAAATATGAATGATCAGTGTTGCATGGCAATGGAAGTCCAATCTTGAATGGTTTCACTGATTGAACCGACAGGCCCAACTCAGATGGAAACACCAATCAGTCATTCTCTAATATCTGACTTGTTGGGAGCTACATTAATTTAAGTTGTCAGAATTTAATTACAAAATGTATTTATTAATAGTCCAGTCAGGAGAGCTGTAGTGATCACTCACCATCCGTCGTCCGTGAACATGGTGTTTGCGTCTTCTCCCAAACCACTGATATTTGAGATCATAGTTTGTTATGATATCGCAATTTGATTTTGTTCAAATCTAGTTGCCTTGTCCCTTGGTAGGGCCACGCCCCAAAAGTGTGCTTCTTCTCATGAACCAGCAGTAGCAGAGACTTGATATTTGGTGTGCAGCTTCCTTTTGAGGTGTAGACTCAGATTTGTTCAAGAGAAGTTTGTGGGGCTATATTTCCCTTCGTTATGGGAGGGGCAAGAATTTTTGCCCCACCCAAAATTTCTATTTTCCAAACTGAGAGGCAGATTTGAAGCAACTTTGATATGAGGGCTTATTGGGTCATAAGTATTGCTATCAGTTTTATCATGGGGTACTTTTCTGGGACTTTTGAAAAAGTGCTGAGTCAGCATTTTTTAACACTGTGGGTAATGGGAAAAACATTTAAGACTACTTTTCTACTAAACCACTGCTCCAAAAGCTTTCAAATTTCACATATAACATCTTTGGAAGATTGTTTCACACGTTTATTGAAATCAATTCCCTGGGTCCTTATTTGTGCTCTCTATGGGAGCCCAAATGTTTAAATTAGTGCAGTATGAGGAATATTCTTTAAAAATCTTCTTCTTCAGATCTACTAATAAGAATCTTTTGATATTTGGTATGCAGCATCCTTAGGGGGGTGAGATTCAAGTTTGTTCAAGCCAAGCCCCTGGGTTCATATTTAGGTTGAAAATTTGGGGTCCTGGTCCGGACTTAGAAATTTTGGACCAAAATCCAGAAATGAGTATTTTGTTTTTTTATGTGTTTTGGTCAATTTTAGGACAAATTTTTTTTTTTTTTTTTACACTGAAAATTTGGGGTCCGAGTGGGACTTGGAAAATTTTGGACCAAAATCCGGAAATTAAATTTTTTGTTTTTATGCATTTTGATCAATTTTAAGACCCCCCAAAAATTTTTTTTTTACACTGAAAACTTGGGGTCCGGGTGGGACTTTGGACCAAAATCCGGAAATGCGTTTTGGTCAATTTTGAGAAGAAAACGAAAATATTTTGTTTGGGACTTCGAAAATTTCCGAACAAAAGTAAAAAAAATCTGTTTTTTATGCGTTTATCTCAATTTTGGGACATAAAAGTGCAGGAACTGAAAACAGAAGGAAAATCCTCTGTATTGTGTGGGCACAATCGCTTCATCTAGTTGGTATACGCTTTTCTTAGAAGGGGCGTATGCAGCTTAATCAGTCAAATCCTTGGTTTGATATTTAGACTACCATGTCAGGTGAGCGCCCTCAGGTCCCCTGGGGCTTCTTGGTTTGAAAACCTGATTGGTGAGGACCCATAGACAACTAACTGTAACAGAAGAAATCAAGATTAAGAAAACATAATGCCTCTGAATGAAATGCACATACAATTGTTTACAGAGTTATGACCCTTTTCATGAAACTTATCAATTGCATTCAGGTTTGGATTTGAATCAACAGTTCAGACTAAACATTTAACATGCACTAAATCTCCCCCTGTCCCTGCCCCCAAGCAAAGCAGCACCCGAGAAAGAATCCATCTTGTGGTAATCTGCAAAATCCTAGGCATTTCAAGGAAAGGTCCAAATAAGCTTGGACAGGTAAGGATTAGTGCCTATATGATGCTTTGCCACATACGAAAAGGTCTCCAAAAGCATGGACCTGTACCCTTTGATAACAGGTTGGAGACCCCAAGAATCAAACAGATATACCAGAAACTCTCCAATCTGTGTTACCGAAGGATCAGCATAGTCAACAGAGTGATGAGCACATCATCGACAGAAGACCTTCCACTTAGTCGCATAGGCTAAACCAGTGGAGTGCTGCCTTGAAGAAGAAATGGACTCCACTGTTCACCTTGAAAAACTTCTACGAGGAGACAGGACCCGACAAAGCTGAAGTCGGGTTGACATGAGACATCTGTGTTTGACCATGACAAAGAAGGTCGCGACATAGTGGGAGACATGTCAGAACCGCCACCAACAGAGAGCGGAGCTGATTGATCCACACTCGCTGAGGCGACAGGGGAATGATCAGAATGATTCAACAACTGCAGGTTCGTATCTTGGCTAGAACATGAGGCAGAATCGGAACCGGTGGGAAGGTGTAACTGACGAAAGCCAGAGGATCAGGACACAGGGACACGAAATTGTCCACCTGATCATTCCAATGGGGCACAAAAAGATCTATGTGGGGATGACCCCAGAGATCGCAAAGTGACTGGAACACTGCTCTGAGAAGCATGACCATACCCTGTCTGGACAGGGAGTCGGCTAGGACATTCAGACGACCGGGAATGTGACGAACCACCATACCGGCATTGACATCCTGAGCTAGCAGTAGAAGATCCCGAGCCAATTCGTACATGAGAACCGAGTGTGTGCTGCCCTGGTTCCGAATGTAAGAGGCCATTGTCGAATTGTCGAACAACAGAAGGAGCTGACAATTCGAAATGTGGGGGATCCACTGCCGGAAACTCAGCAGAAGAGCCAGAAGCTCCTTCTGGTTGATGTGAAGAGCTGCTTGATCCTGGTACCGTACACCATGAAGGGAAAAACCTAGAGGATCCAACGTCGCATCCCTTCCGAGATCGCTGGCACCTGTCATCAGAACACGATTGGATATGAGCAAGGCCAATGGAACTCACTGCATAATCCACTGAACAATTGTCCAGGCAAGAAGGTGACGATGAAGAGATCCTGAACTGAAAACCCAGATGTAGAGGATTGACATTCGGCCTCCAATGACTGAGCAGAAAGTGTTGGAGAGGTATGACATGCAGCCGACCTAGATGAATGAGATCCAATACCAAACCGCAGAGATCGAGCAGCCAGAAAATACTCCGAGGTGTCATGGACGGGGACTGGGTCAGAGTCAGGGCGAACGCCAAGGGAATCACAGCCCTCATCTGGGGTACCGCCACCATTTTCAGCTGAGTGCAGAAATCCATCCCCAGATGACAAAACGACCAGGTCCAACTTCTTGTTGACTTGGAACCCCAGCGATGTGAGCAGGCTCAACAGTGTGTTGACATCTGACTCCAGAAGAGCAGCTTTGAAGTGCCTTTGGAAAATATCATCCAGATATATCAAAGTAATCACCTTCGACTGTGTGCAATGGAAGGAGGCTATCACATACAACATTAGTCGGGTGAAGGCCCAAGGAGCCAGGTTGCAGCCGAGAGGCATTACCTTGAACTGGTAAACTCCCCCAAAAAGTCGAAGTTGAGATACTTTCGAGATGTTTGATGAATCGGAATGTGAAAGTAAGTGACACGCAGGTCGATGCTGGAAGTGAAATCTCCCTGGGAAATGCAACCAACCTGAAAGTCTCCATGCTGAACTTGGGAGCAATGATAGACTGGTCCAGGATACTTCTGGGTGCCTTCGACCATACCAGTTGGTACAAGTAGTCGAAGCTTTTGCAGCATGTGACTCAAAGCTGAGTTTCAAGGCTATGAAGACTTCCTTCTTCACTAGGCTGATACCTTTTTGCCTCCTGTGCGTTATCATTCCTACGATTCCGCCAATCTGTCAGCCTGCCAGAGTTTGACGGTCTAGGATCAGGACTCCTCCTCCCTCTGGCTTTCCAAGCCCAAGTCAGTCATTATTCCAATGGTGACTTTGGAGTCCATGTTGGGCTTATCCAGAGAGATGCTAGGCATGCTTTCTCTCTTGGATCACATCGTCTCTGCTTTGGCTGCTTATCTGCCTACAGATAGGTTTGACGACATACAGGCTCCTTTGCATGTGATCTCTAAGGTGCTTATGCATTTTACTCGCACACATGCCTGTAACATGGCTAATTTGGAATTAGTTTGCCAGGACACTGTGTTGGACACAAGCCAGCGCACTGCTCTTCGATCCACTTCTTTGGTGGGTCTGCGACTATTCCATGCTTCTGTGGCAATGGTCCGCGATGACGTCCTGTGTCATTCCAAATATCAGCTGCTGCTTCGTCAGCTTGATGCACCTTCTGTTGGAGGCTGTGGCTGTTCCAAGCCCAACAAATGCCTTTCTGCTTCTTTGTGAAGCCACAGGCTGATCCTCCTGCCGCAGCTTCTTACTCACATGGTAAGGGAAAGCATCAGCTGACCAGAGAGATGTCTCAAGATCATTCCTCAAGCAGTGGAGATGGTTTCTCCACTCACAGGCCTCGCTGGGGCTCGAAATAAAGGTCTTCACCTTGATTCGTCCCAGGTTGGAGGAAGGATATCAGAGTTTGCAGACCGTTGTCCATGATCACATCCGATCCTTGGATGTTAGATGTTGTTCGGTCCGTTCTGCGGATATCCTTTTGGAGGCACTCCACTCTGTCAAGAATGCCTCTTCCAACCCAAGTTCCTTCAAACGTTTCACGTCGGAACTTTTGATCACAGAGATAGATAATCTCCTGTCAAAGGGAAGATCGAGGTCGTCAAGAACATTCATCAGTGGGATTTTATTCCCGCCTGTTCTTGGGGATGGCCGACTCTGACCGGCTATCTATCTGAGTATCCTGAACCAGTCTCTCAAAGTTCAGCATGGAGATTTTCAGGTCAGTTCCATTTCCCAGCATCGACCTGCAAGTCGCTTACTTTCACGTTCCGATTCATCGGACATCTTGGAAGTGTCTCAGGTTCGCTTTTCTGGGGTGAGTTTACCAGTTCAAGATCATGCCTTTCAGATGCAACCAGACTCCTTGGGCCTTCACCTGACTGATGTTGCATGTGATAGCCTTCCATTGCACACAGTCCAAGGTTACTACTTTGCCGTATCTGGACGATATTCTCCTGAGGCACTTCAATGCTGCTCTTCTGGAATCAGATATCAACACACTGTTGAGCCTGCTCATGTCGCTAGGGTTATGAGTCAACGCGGAGAAGTTAGACCTGGTCCCTTCTCTGTCGTTTTGTCATCTAAGGATGGACTTCTGCACACAGCTGAATATTGTGGCAGTTCCCGGGTGAGAGCTATGATTCTCCCAGTTTTCGCCCTGACGCTGACGCAGTCCACGACACGACAGCTCAGAGTATACTCCGGCTGCTCGGTCTCTGCAGTTCAGTGACGGATCTCATTCCTCTAGGTCAGCTGCATGTCATACCTCTCCAACACTTTCTGCTCAGTCGTTGGAGGCTGATTGTCGATCCTCTGCATCTGGTGCTTCATTTACTAGCATCTCTTCACCGTCACTTTCATCCCTGGACAGATGTTTAGTGGATTATGCAGGGAGTTCTGTTGGACTTGCCCATATCCGATCATGTTCTGTCGGCAGATGCCAGCGATCTCGGATGGGGCACGACGTTGGATCCTCTAGGTCTTTCCCTTCATGGTGTATGGGCCCAGAATCAAGCCACTCTTCACATCAACCAGAAGGAGCTTCTTGCTCTTCTTTGGAGTTTCCGGCAGTGGATCCCCCACCTTTCGAATCATCAGGTCTCTCTGTTGTTTGACAATACGACAATGGTCGCTTACATTCGGAATCAGGGCGGCACACACTCAGTTCTCATGTAAGAATTGGCTCGGGATCTTCTACTGCTAGCTCAGGATTTCAATGCTGGGTTGGTGGTTCGACACATTCCTAGTGATCTGAATGTCCAGCCGACTCCCTGTCCCGACGTGACAGGGTCATTTCCACTGAGTGGATGCTTTATAGGGCAGTGTTCCAGTCGCTTTGCGATCTCTGGGGTTATCCCCACATTGATCTTTTTGCGACCCATTGGAACCATCAAGTGGACAGTTTCGTGTACCTGTGTCCAGATCCTCTGGCTTTTGCAGTAGGCACTCGGTCAATGGATTGGAACAGTCTTGTCAGATACGCCTTCTCGCCATGGCCGATTCTGCCTCGGGGTTTGGCCAAGATACAAATCTGCAGTTGTCGAATCATTCTGTTCTCTCCCGTGTCACCTCAGCGGGTGTGGATCAATCACCTCCACTCTCTGTCGGCAGTGGTTCTGACACGTCTTCCTCTACATCGCGTCCTTCTTTGTCAAGGTCACACGATGAGATTTCATGTCGACCTGATTTCATTGTGCCTTCACGCATATCTTAGTTGTGTCCTGTCTCTCTTCGTCGAGCTTTTTCGAGACGAGCAGTGGAGCGCATTTCTTCTTCAAGGAGGCACTCCACTGGTTTAGCCTATGTGGCTAGGTGAAAGGTCTTTTGTTGATGGTGTGCTGATCACTCTGTTGATTATAATGCTAATCTTTTGGTAACACAGATTGGAGAGTTTCTGGTATATCTGTTTGATTCTCGGAGTCTCCAACCTGTTACCATCAAAGGGTACAGGTCCATGCTTTTGGAGACCTTTTCGAATGTGGGAAAGCGTCATATCGGCACTAATCCATACCTCTCCAAGCTTAGTCGGCACTTTTATTCAGAAAGGCCTAGGATTTTTCAGCCTACCCCAAGATGAAATCGTTCTTGGGTGCTGCTTTGCTTGGTGGCAGAGAGTGGGGTGGGGGGGGGGGGGAGGGTGCCGTTCAAACCTTTATCCCAGGTGGATATGTGTTTTCTCCCATACAAGACAGCTTTTCTAATTGAGTTTGCCTCAGCCAGAAGGGTTAGTGAGCTGTACGCCCTCTCGGTTGATCCAGCCTTTTTCAGGAGCTCCGCCAGCAGTGTTACTTTTACCACTGATTGCTCCTTTCTGGTCAAGAATCAGATGCCAGAAATTACTCCAACTCCTATCTGTATCAGGGCTCTTCATTCTACTGATAGTAATCGCCCTTTGCTATGCAAAATCGCATTTATCTCAACCAGATGCAGTTGATTAGGAAAGGCAGGAAATGATTTTTTCTGTCTCTTATTCGTGGTCGATAGAAGGTCTCCTCATTCCATTTCTCGATGGATTTGTCTTGCTATTCACACATCCTACACCCATCTAGCGACTGACAATTGTATTACCAATCATATTTTTGCCCACAAGGTATGTGGCTTGTCTACCTCCGGGGCTTATGCTAACTCTGTCAAGTTGTTGGATGCTTTGCAGGTAGCCTATTGGAAAAATGCTTCTACTTTCTCCACCTTCTGTCTGTGTCAGTTGCTGGAGCAGTTGAGAACCTTTTTTCCTTGGGCCCTCTTTCTTCTGCTCAGTCTGTTGTCTACCCTAGCCATTAGACTTCTTACAAAGTCAGTTCCAGCCATGTGCTTGGTTACTATCCTTTCTGTCTGTGTGTCACACAGAGTCATATGCCTCATATCTGATTGTCTTGCTATGGTTTTATAGGCCTAGGGAACTCCTCTTCTGTCCACGGTTCTAGCACATGCGGGTTGTGTGGGGTTGGTTATGTGATTCCCTCCTATTGTCTATTCAGCCTGTTTTAAACAATTGTAAGGTAGGTTGATAAGAAATTTAAATTTTATAGTAAATTTCCTTTCTTATTACATCTACCACAATTGTTTACGTGGAGGCCCTAGCCACCCTACCATCTTCTTATTCGGGTAAGAATCCTTCATCCCCGCTGATCACATAACTCCAATGTTTGCGGATTCAAATAGAATTTCACATTGGTTATGTGTCTGTCCACTGGTTCCGGAAGCCGTGGATTAGTACAAGGAGAAGAGTGTCCTCTACTGGGTGTGCGCCGGTCGCACACGACCCAGTTTTGGCTTATTTTTTCTTGGTTCTTTTACACCACTTTTCTTTCCCAAATCACTTGGGAAAGAAGAAAATAGAGAGTATTTTTCCGAGTTACGGACTTCCACTGAAGTGCAAACATGTGCCTAAATGCTTGTGCACAATGTGTCACATTGTGCCTTTTCACATAAGAACATATCAGCACATCCAGCATGTGTCGATGTGCTAGTGCACAATGTGTCACATTGTGCCTTTTCACACAAGCATATTTCGGCACATCCAGCATGTGCTTTTGTGCTGCATGTAATGTGTACACTAGGAGATAAACATGTCTAGGGAAGTCAGAATAAATAGCTTGTAGATACATAGGTAGAAACCGAGAATTTACTGGGATATCAAAGCCAAGTAAACAATTATGGGTATGGGTTTTTCTGTGGTAATTCTACGAAGTAAATATGGATTCTGTGGAAATCTGAACCAGAAAAACTACTGTAGTTCAATCAAACTTTCCCCAGGCCCCACCAGGGTATGGCGGTCCTAAAAAGGATTTTGGTGGTTTGGAGGGATTGTCGGGCCTATTTGGGTAATTCTATGAATCAGGTAGTACTCTTTTACAGAAGAATATATGCTCCGAACATACCCCTATCCTATAAGAGGTCTTTGGGTAACATAGCAACCACATTCTACCATAGAAACCAAGATGGCTGCCTCCTGTATACAAATCGACTACGGAAACACACATCACACTAAAAACATGTGTTTCATATGCACACTTACACCACATATCACTATGGGGATGACGTCACAACATGGCTAATCACACGGGTTACCGTGACAACACAACATGATGCAACTGGGTCATGTGACTATGATGTAACATAAGGTGTGGGATGAAACATATAGGACATACTACTCCTGACTCTGATCCTTGAGAAGCTCTCTCAGAGAGCTTAACAAGGGTCAGGTGCAGGTGTTAATGGTCTGGTTAGAATGGTTAACAGGCTTGTATACAATCACCATAGATAACGAAAATAGTTTTGGAAAAAAGTGGGAAAGTGCTTGAGAATTCTCAGTACATGTCCTTGAAAGTCCAGGGTTTTTTTCCTCCAGTGGTACATGAACCCTGACAGTAGGAACTTTAGGACCCCATATGTAGTATTATGACCTGTCATTCATCAGCGTGAAATTTCCATGTTGGTTCCTCATATTTTTAGCTCAACTTTGACGTAAGTTAAATTTGAGGTTATGCCATGGCCTGTCGTCCCTCTGTCCATCAACAATTCAATACGGCTCGGGCTAGAGGTCGTATTTATGAACCGATCTTTCCAAAACTTCTTGAGTACCTTTGTTATCACCGTGGGACGAGAACGGATGTTTTTGGGTGCGGCCCGAAATTCAAGATAGCCACCAGCAGCCATTTTGTACTTTAGTTAGTGCAATCTGTTTTTTGTACAGAACTTCTGTATGAAAGTTCTGATTCAAATAAGTTTTTGTATGAATGTTTAGTAACATGGAATACATCACATATAGTACAGTTTTTTTTCTCGTGCAAAAAGTATGCAAATTAGATGAACTTTGATTTTTTCAGTGCTACTTACACACAGTAAGTACACATGTCAATACTGATCGGGCTAGGGGCTGTATTTATGAACCGATCTTCACGAAACTTCTTTGGTAACTTTGTTATCACCTAGGGACAGGAACGAGTGTTTTTGGGTGAGGTCCGAAATTATGCAAATTAGATGAACTTTGATTTATTCAGTTCTACTAAACCACAGTAAGTGCACATGTCAATACGGCTTGGGCTAGAGGTTGTATTTATGAACCGATCTTCCCGAAACTTCTTGGGTACCTTTGTTACCACCTTGGGATGACAACGAGTGTTTCTGGGTGTGGTCCAACATTCAAGATGGCTGCCACAGGTCATTTTGTACCGAAATTAGGTCCAATCAGTTTTTTTGTACACAACTTCTATACGGCTCAGGCTAGAGGCTGTATTTATGAACTGATCTTCACGGAACTTATTGGGTACCTTTGTTATCACCTTCGGACACACAGCAACAAGTGTTGCTGGGTGCCTTTGTTATCACTGTGCTATGAGAGCAAATATTTTTGGGTTCAGTCAGTCCCACTCTGGGACTCAAAGATTTCTTTTCTAGTTCAGCATCTAACTCGCCCACCTTTGCAGTACTTTACCTATGCATTTGTTACAAGCTATGGTCAGCATTTATGTACAGACCATTACAATACTTTATATGTACCTTTGTTATCATGTCATTACCTAGATGTTTGTCATTGCTGTGTCATATACTATACATGTACATGTCTTACACAAGTTGAGCTACAGTGTCATTGACACTTTCATTACTTGACTAGCAAGTGGGGGTATGCACAGATGTACACCCTTTGTGAGACTATGCACCTTGTAATTCAGTTAATGTCACAAAACTTGCTTAAGTGGCGATTGAAGTCAAAAATGTCAAAATGTTTACTTTGCACCCTCCAAAGCAACATTCATGCAGTTTCCACAGGCCTGTGATGCAGGAAACTACAAAACATGTTGCAAACAAGATCCATTTTTTGCTATCAGTTTTCTTAAATATTGAATGCTTAAATATTGAATGTTTTTTATTAGCTCAACTTGACAAAGTCAAGCTGAGCTATTGCCATCACTTACATCTGTCGGTGTACAAACGTACGTACATCCACAATTTCCTTTGGCACACCTCACAAGTCGCATTTATGATCAGATCGCTTTGAAACTTGGTATGCTTGTTTGGGGTGACCTCTAGATGGGACCTATCGATTTTCTTCAATTTCCATCAAAAAATGTTGCCACTGGCAATGACCTTCGATGAACTTAGTGGAGTTATGCATCAATATTTCGCATTTGGCACACCCTGCAGTTCACAGTTTTAACTAGATCACTTTGAAACTTGGTATGCTTATTTGGAGTGAGCTCTAGATGGGAGCTATTGATTTTCTTCCATTTCCATCAAAAATTGTTGCCGCTGGCAACATTCTTAGAACTTAGTTTAGTCAAACTTCAATATTTCCCTTTCTCACACCCTACAGGGCACATTTATGATCAAATTGTGTTGAAACCTGGCATGCTTGTTTGGGGTGACCTCTACATGGTAGCTATTGATTTTCTTCTATTTTCTGTCAAAAATTGTTGCCACTGGCAACGACCTTTGAACTTAGTTTAGTCAGAGATCAACATATCCCTTTGGCATGCCCTACAGGGCACATTTATGATCAGGATGGTTTGAAACTTGATATGTTTGTTTGGGGTTACCTCTAGATAGGAGCTATCGATTTTCTTCCATTTTCGTCAAAAATAGTTGCCGCTAGCAATGAATGACCTCTGATGAACTTAGTAAAACTTAGTGCAGTTAAGCAGCAGTATTTCCCTTTGACACACCCTGCAGGGGACAATTATATTGGATCGCTTGCAAACTTGGTGTGCTTGTGTGGGGTGACATCTATAATGGAGCTGTCGATTTTCTTCCTTTTCTGTCAAAGAAATGTTGCCGCTGACCTTTGAACTTCGTTTAGTCAGACCTCAATATTTCCCTTTAACACACCCTTCAGGCCACATTTATGATCAGATCACTTTGAAACTTGGTAGGTGTGTTCGGGGTGACCTCTAGATGTGAGCTATTGCTTTTTTTCATTTCCATAAAAAATTATTGTCATTATCACCAGCCTTTGAACTTACTGCATTTGTGCATCAACTCTAGATAGGAGCTATCGATTATCCCTTTTGCACTCTCTGCAGGGTATATTTATACATTTCCATAAAAAAAAACATTGCCAAAAGCAATGACCTTCTACTTGGGGCATTTGTGCATTAACATCTTCCTTTGGCATGCCTCAGAGGGCACATTCATTATCAGGTTGTTTTGAAACATTGTATGTTTATGCAGGATGACAAAGATAGGAGCTATTGATTTTCTTTTCATTTCCATCTAAAACTATTGCTGTTAGGAACAATCTTTGAATTTATTGCATTTGTGCATCAACATTCTTTTTTGACATGGCCTACAGGCCACATTTATCATAGGATTGTTTTTGAACTTGGTGTGCTAATTAGGCAAGACCTTTAGATAAGAGCTATTGATTAGCATTCATTTCTGTGAAAAAAGATGCCATTTACAATGACCTGTGAGCATACTGCATTTGTGTATCAACATTCTTCCTTTAGCCAGTCTTACAGTTTACATTTAAAAATGCATGGATTACTCATACATTGTGCACACACAATGCTGTTATGTTGAAATTTCATCAAATAACATTGGCACCAATGATCTTCAATTTTGCAATTTCATTTATAACTTACCAAGTTCAAGTTTGTCAAGTTGAGCTACAATCTCATTGTCACTTTCATTACAAATATGAATGATCAGTGTTGCATGGCAATGGAAATCGAATCTTGAATGGTTTCACTGATTGAACCAACACGCCCAACTCAGATGGAAACATCAATCAGTCATTCTCTAATGTCTGACTTGTTGGGAGCTACATTAATTTAAGTCGTCAGAATTTAAATATAAAATGTATTTATCAATAGGTTTTTTTGAAAAACTGATAGGTGAGGACCCATAGGCAACTAACTGTAACAGAAGAAGTCAAGATTAAGAAAACATAATGCCTCTGATTGAAATGCACATACAATTGTTTAAAGTGTTATGTCACTTTTCATGAAACTTATCAATTGCATTCAGGTTTGGATTTAAATCACCAGTTTAGACTAAACATGCACTAATCCCCCCCTCCCCCCTCTCCCTGCCCCAGAGCAAAGCAGCACCCAAGAAAGATTCCATCTTGGGGTAAGTTGCAAAATCCTAGGCCTTTTCAAAGAAAAGTGCCGAATAAGCTTGGACAGGTACGGATTAGTGCCGATACGATGCTTTCCCACATATGAAAAGGTCTCCAAAAGCATGGACCTGTACCCTTTGAGGATAACAGTTTGGAGACCCCAAGAATGAAACAGATATACCAGAAACTCTCCAATCTGTGTTATCGAAGGATCAGCATAATCAACAGAGTGATCAGCACACCATCAACAGAAGACCTTCCACCTAGCCGCATATGCTAAACCAGTGGAGTGCTGCCTTGAAGAAGAAATGCACTCCACTCCTTGTCTCGAAAAACCTCTATAAGGAGACAGAACCTGACAAAGATATGCATGAAGGCACAATGAAGTTGGGTCAACATGAAACCTCCTTGGGTGACCTTGACAAAGAAGGTCGCGACATAGTGGGAGACATGTCAGAACCACCGCCAACAGAGAGCGGAGCTGATTGATCCACACCTGCTGAGGCGACAGGGGAGTGATCAGAATGATTCAACAACTGCAGGTTTGTATCTTTGCTAGAACCTGAGGCAGAATCGGACCCATTGGGAAGGTGTAGCCAACAAGCCCATTCCAATCAACTGACAGAGCATCCACGGTGAAAGCCAGAGGATCTGGACACAGGGACACGAAAGTGTCCACCTGATCATTCCAAGCAACTGGAACACTGCCCTGTGAAGCATCCACTCAGTGGAAATGACCCTGCCCCATCGGTTCAGGGAGTCTGCTAGAACATTCAGGCGACTGGGTATGTGACGAACCACCACACCGGCATTGACATCCTGAGCTAGCAGTAGAAGATCCCGAGCCAATTTGTACATGAGAACCAAGTGTGTGCCACCCTGGTTCTGATTGTAAGAGACCATTGTCGAATTGTTGAACAACAGAAAGACCTGACGATTCGAAATGTGAGGGATCCACTGCTGGAAACTCAGAAAAAGTGCCAGAATCTCCTTCTGGTTAATGTGAAAAGTTGCTTGATCCTGGCCCCGTACACCATGAAGGGAAAGACCTAGAGGATCCAACATCGCGCCCCATCCGAGATCACTGGCATCTACCGTCAGAACACAATCGGATATGGGCAAGTCCAGAGGAACTCCCTGCATAATCCACTGAACATTTGTCCAGGCAAGAAGGTGACGAAGAGATGCTGGTAACTGAAGACCCAGATGCAGAGGATCGACATTCAGCCCCCAATGACTGAGCAGAAAGTGTTGGAGAGGTATGACATGCAGCCGACCTACATGAATGAGATCCGTCACCGAACCGCAGAGAACGAGCAGCCGGAAAATACTCCGAGCTGTCGTGGACGTGGACTGAGTCAGAGTCAGGGCAAAAGCTGAGGGAATCACAGCCCTCACATCACCATATTCGGCTGAGTGCAGAAATCCATCCCCAGATGACAAAACGACTGAGAAGGGACCAGGTACAACTTCTCCTCATTGACTTGAAACCCCAGCGACGTGAGCAGGCTCAACAGTGTGTTGACATCGGACTCCAGAAGAGCAGCATTGAAGTGCCTCTGGAGGATATCGTCCAGACACAGCGAAGTAGTCAGCTTGGACTGTGTGCAATGACAGGCTATCACATGCGACATCAGTCGGGAGAAGGCCCAAGGAGCCAGGTTGCAGCTGAGAGGCATGACCTTGAACTGGTAAACTCTCCACAGAAAAGGGAACCTGAGATACTTTCGAAATGTCCGATGAATTGGAACGTGAAAGTAAGTGACTTGCAGGTCGATACTGGAAGCGAAATCCCCCTGGGAAATGCAACAACCTGTAAGTCTCCATGCTGAACCTAGGAGCAATGATAGACTGGTTCAGGATACTTCTGGGTGCCTTCAACGATACCAGTCGGTACAAGTGGTCGAAGCTTTTGCAGCATTCTACAAAAAGCTGAGTTTCAAGGCTATGAAGACTTCATTCTTCACTAGGCTGATACCTTTTTGCCTCCTGTGCATTATCATTCCTATGATTCTGCCAATCTGTCGGCCTGCCAGAGTTTGACGGCCTTGGATCAGGACTCCTCCTCTCTCGGGTTTTCCAAGCCCAAGTCCGCCATTATTCCAATTGCGACTTTGGAGTCCCATGTTGCCTTATCCAGAGAGATGCTAGGCATGCTTTCTCTCTCAGATCACATCGTCTCTGCCTTGGCTGCTTATCTGCCTCCTGATAGGATTGACAACTTACAGGCTCCTTTGCATGTGATCTCTAAGATGCTCATGCATCTTACTCACACGCATGCCTGTAACACGGCTAATTTGGAATTAGTTTGCCGGAATGCTGTGTTGGACACAAGCCATTCCCTTCCTGAAGGGCAGCACACTGCTCTTCGATCCGCTTCTTTAGTGGGTCCACAACTACTCCATGATTCCGCGACAATTGTCTGCGATGACACCCTGTGTCATTCTAAAGATCAGCTGCTGCTTTGCCAGCTTGATCCACCTTCTGTTGGAGGCTGCGGCCGTTCCAAGCCTAACAAACGCCCTTCTGCTTCCTTTGTGAAACCACGGGCTGATCCTCCTGCTGCCACTTCTTCTTACTCACATGGTAAGGGTAAGCATCGGCAGACCAGAGAGATGTCTCAGGATCCTTCCTCTAACAGAGGAGATTGTTTCTCCTCTCACAGACCTCGCTGAGGCTCGAAATGAAGGTCTTCACCTCGATTCATCCCAGGTTGGAGGAAGGATATCAAATTTCGCAGACCGTTGGGCCACGATCACATCCGATCCTTGGGTGTTAGATGTTGTTCGGTCTGGTCTGCGAATATCCTTTCGGAGGCACCCCCACTCTCTTGAGAGAGTACCTCTTCCAACCCAAGTTCCTTCAAACGTTTCACGTCGGGAACTTTTGATCACAATCTCCTGTCAACGGGAAGATTGAGGTCATCAAGAACATTCAATCAGTGGGATTTTATTCCCACCTGTTCTTGGTGACAAAGAAGGATGGGCAACTCTGACCGGTTATCTATCTGTGTATCCTGAACCAGTGTATCATTGCACCCAAGTTCAGCATGAAGATTTTCAGGTCAGTTCCAATCCCCAGGGAGATTTCACTTCCAGCATCGACCTGCAAGTTGTTTACTTTCACATTCCAATTCATCGGACATCTCAAAAGTATCTCAGGTTGGCTTTTCTGGGGTGAGTTTACCAGTTCAAGATCATGACTTTCAGCCACATCCTGGCTCCTTGGGCCTTCACCCGACTGATGTCGGATGTGATAGCCTTCCATTGCACACAGTCCAAGGTGACTACTTCGCCGTATCTGGACGATGTCCTCCAGAGGCACTTCAATGCTGCTCTTCTGGAGTCAGATGTCAACACACTTTTGAGCCTGCTCATTTCACTGGTGTTCTGAGTCAACGAGGAGAAGTCAGACCTGGTCCCTTCTCTGTTGTTTTGTCATCTGGGGATGGACTTCTACACACAGCTGAATATGGTGGCGGTTCCCCGGGCGAGGGCTGTGATTTCCCCGGCTTTTGCCCTGACTCTGACCCAGTCCACGACCGTGACAGCTGGGAGTATTCTCTGCCTGCTTGGTCTCTGCAGTTTGGTGACGGATCCGATTCCTCTAGGTCGGCTGCATGTCATACCTCTCCAACACTTTCTGCTCAGTCATTGGAGGACGATTGTCGATCCTCTAGATCTGGTGCTTCAGTTACTAGCATCTTTTCATCATCACCTTCTTCCCTGGACAGATGTTTAGTGGATTATGCAGGGAGTTCTGTTCGACTTACCCATATTTGATCATGTTTTGTCGGCAGATGCCAGTGATCTCAGATGGTGCACGATGTTTGGATCCTCTAAGTCTTTCCCTTCGTGGTGTATGGGACCACAATCAAGCAGCTCTCCACATCAACCAGAAGGACCTTCTTGCTCTTCAGAGTTTCCGGCAGTGGATCCCCCACCTTTCGAATCATCAGGTCCTTCTGTTGTTCGACAATTTGACAATGGTCTCTTGCATTCGGAACCAGGGTGGCATGCACTCGGTTCTCGTGTACGAATTGGCTTGGGACCTTCTACTGCTAGCTCAGGATGTCAACACCGGGGTGGTGGTTCGACACATTCCCGGTTGTCTGAATGTCCTAGCCGACTCCCTGTCCTGGCGTCACAGGGTCATTTCCACTGAGCAGATGCTTTACAGGGCAGTGTTCCAGTCACTTTGCGATCTCTGGTGTCATTGGACACTTTCATGTCCCTGTGTCCAGATCCTCTGGCTTTTGCTGTAGACACTCTGTCAATCGATTGGAACAGTCTTGTTGCCTACGCCTTCTCGCCAGGGCCGATTCTGCCTCAGGTTCTCGCCAAGATACGAACCTGCAGTTGTCGAATCATTCTGTTAACTCCCCTGTCGACTCTTTGGGTGTGGATTAATCACTTCCGCTCTCTGTTGGCGGCGGTTCTGAAATATCTCCCTCCACGTTACGACCTTCTTTGTCAAGGTCACCCGAGGAGGTTTCATGTCGACCCGACTTCATTGTGCCTTCACGCATATCTTTGTTGGGGCCTGTCTCTCTCCGTAGAGGTTTTTTGAGACGAGCAGTGGAGTGCATTTCTTCTCCAAGGTGGCAGTCCACTGGTTTAGCCTATGTGGCTAGGTGAAAGGTCTTCTGTCGATGGTGTGCTGATCACTCTGTTGATTATGCTGATCCTTTGGTATCACAGATTGGAGAGTTTCTGGTATATCTGTTTGATTCTCGGAGTCTCCAACCTGTTACCGTCAAAGTGTACAGGTCCATGCTTTTGGAGACCTTTTCGTATGTGGGAAAGCGTCATATCGGCACTAATCCATACCTTTTCAAGCTTAGTCAGCACTTTTCTTTGGAAAGGCCTAGGATTTTGCAGCTTACACCAAGATGGAATCTCTCTTGGGTGCTGCTTTGTTTGGTGGCAGTGAGGGAGAGGTGCCGTTCAAACCTTTATCCCAGGTACATATGTGTTTTCTCACATACAAGATAGCTTTCTGATGGCGTTTGCTTCAGCTAGAAGGGTTAGTGAGCTTCGTGCCCTCTCGGTTGATCCGTCCTTTTTCAGGAGCTCTGCCAACAGTGTTACTTTTACCACTGATTGCTCCTTTCTGGTCCAGCATCAGATGCCAGAAACTACTCCACCTCCTATCTGTATCAGGGCTCCTCCTTCTGCTGATGGTAATTGCCCTTTACTCTGTCCGGTTCGTGCAAAATTGTATTTATCTCAACCAGACGCAGTTCATTAGGAAAGGCAGGAAACGATTTTTTCTGTCTCTTATTCCTGGTCGACAGAAGATCTCTCCTCAGTCCATTTCTCGATGGATTTGTCTTGCTATTTGCGCACCCTACACCCATCTAGTGACTGACAAAATAATCATCTATTACATGATCTGTTATTGTTTTTCATCTTTTGCAAAAGTACTCGTACTCGAATACTTTAAAAGTACTCGTACTCGGACTCATGCATTTTCAAAATACTCGTACTCGAGTACTGAGGTCCATTACTCGCCCAAGCCCTCCTGACAATTGTATTACCAATCGTATTTTTACCTAAGAGGTATGTGCCTTGTCTACCTCCTGGGCTTATGCTAATTCTGTCAATTTGTTGATTGCTATGCAGGCAACCTATTGGAGAAATGCTTCTACTTTCTCCACCTTCTATCTGTGTCAGTTGCAGGAGCAGTCTGAGGATCTTTTTCCTTGGGCCCTCTTTTTTCTGGTCAGTCTGTTGTCTACCCTAGCCATTAGACTTCTTACAAGGTCAGTTCCAGCCAGGTGCTTGGTTACTGTCCTTTCTGCCTGTGTGTCACACAGAGCCATATGCCTCATATCTGATTGTCTTTTACTAATGTTTGTGATGCTATGGTTTTATAGGCCTAGGGAACTCCTCTTGTGCTCATGGTTCCAGCACAGGCGGGTTGTGTGGGGTTTGGTTATGTGATTCCCTCCTCCTATTGTCTATTCAGCCTGTTGTAAACAATTGTAAGGTAGGTGGATAAGAAATTTAAATTTTATAGTAAATTTCCTTTCTTATTATATCTACCACAATTGTTTACATGGAGGCTCTCCATATTCTTATTCAGGTAAGAATCCTTCCTCCCCGCTGATCACATACCTCCAGTGTTGGCGGATTCAAATAGAATGACACATTGGTTATGTGTCTGTGCACTGGTTCCAGAAGCCGTGGATTAGTACAAGGAGAAGAGTGTCCTCTACTGGGTGTGCGCCAGTCACACACGACCCAGTTTTGGATTATTTTTTCTTGGTGCTTGGGAAAGAAAAAAATAGAGAGTATTTGTGCCTTTTCACATAAGCACATATCAGCACATCCAGATTGTGTCGATGTGCTTGTGCACAATGTGTCACATTGTGCCTTTTCACATAAGCACATATTGACACATCCAGCATGTGCTTTTGTGCTGCATGTAATGTGTACAATAGAAGATAAACACGTCTAGGGAAGTCAGAATAAATAGAACAAAGAAGTCATAACAGCTTGTAGATACATAGGTAGAAACCGAGAATTTACTGGGACATCAGAGCCAAGTAAACAATTATGGGTATGGGTTTTTTTTGTGGTAATTCTGTGAAGTAAATATGGATTCTGAACCAGAAAAACTACTCTAGTTCAATCAAACTTACCCCATGCCCCACCACGGTATGGTGGTCCTAAAAAGGATTTTGGAGGGATTGTCAGATCTATTTGGGTAATTCTATGAATCGGGGACTACTCTTTTACAAAGGAACATATCCTCTGAACTTACCCCTATCCTATAAGAAGTCTTTGGGTAACATAGCAACCACATACTACCATAGAAACCAAGATGGCTGCCTCCAGTATACAAAATGGACTAAGGAAACACATATCACCCTAACAACCCGTGTTGCATATGCGCACTTATGCCACGTATCACTATGGGGACGACATCACAACACGGACACTCAAACTGGTTTCCATGACAACACAACATGATGCAACTTGGTCATGTGACTATGATGTCACATGAGATCTGGCAAATGTGGGGTGAAACATACGAGACATACTACTCCTGACGCTGATCCTTGGGAAGCTCTCTCAGAGAGCTTAACAAGGGTCAGGTGCAGGTGTTAATGATCTGGGTTAGAATGGTTAACAGGCTTGTATACAATCACCATAGGTAACGAAAATAGTTTTGGACAAAAGTAGGAAAGTGTTTGAGAATTCTCAGTACATGTCCTTGAATGTCCAGAATTTTTTTCCTCCAGAGGTACATGAACCCTGTCAGTAGGAACTTTAGGACCCCACATGTAGTATAATGACCTGTCATCCATCAGCATGAAATTTCCTTGTTGTTTTCTCATATTTTTACTTGACTAGCAAGTGGGGGTATGCACAGATGTACACCCTTTGTGAGACTATGCACCTTGTAATTCAGTTAATGTCACAAAACTTGCTTAAATGGCGATTTATGTCAAAAATGTCAAAATGTATACTTTGCACCATCCAACATTCATGCAGTTTCCATAGGCCTGTGATGCAGGAAACTACAAAACATGTTGGAAACAAGATCCATTTTTTGCTATCAGTTTTCTTAAATATTGAATGCTTAAATATTGAATGATTTTATAACAAATATGAATGATCATTGTTGCATGGCAAAGGAAAGTCTAATCTTGAATGGTTTCACTGATTGAACCAACAGGCCCAACTCAGATGGAAACACCAATCAGTCATTCTCTAATGTCTGACTTGTTGGGAGCTACAGTAATTTTAGTCGTCAGAATTTAATTACAAAATGTATTTATCAATAGGTTTTTTTGAAAAATTGATTGGTGAGGACCCATAGATAATTAACTGTAACAGAAGAAATCAAGATTAAGAAAACATAATGCCTCTGAATGAAATGCACATATAGTTGTTTGTAGTGTTATGTTCTTTTTCATGAAACTTATCAATTGCATTCAGGTTTGGATTTGAATGACCAGTTCAGACTAAACATGCACTAATTCCCCCCTCTCCCTGCCCCCAAGCGGAGCAGCACCCAAGAAAGATTCCATCTTGGGGTAAGCTGCAAAATCCTAGGCCTTTTCAAAGAAAAGTGCCGAATAAGCTTGGACAGGTACGGATTAATGCCGATACGATGCTTTCCCACATACGAAAAGGTCTCCAAAAGCATGGACCTGTACCCTTTGATGATAACAGGTTGGAGACCCCAAGAATGAAACAGATATACCAGAAACTCTCCAATCTGTGTTATCGAAGAATCAGCATAATCCATTTCCCAGGGAGATTTCACTTCCAGTATCAGCCTGCGAGTTGCTTACTTTCACATTCCGATTCATCGGACATCTCAAAAGTATCTCAGGTTGGCTTTTCTGGGGTGAGTTTACCAGTTCAAGATCATGCCTTTCAGCCACATCCTGGCTCCTTGGGCCTTCATCCGACTGATGTTCCATGTGATAGCCTTCCATTGCACACAGTCCAAGGTGACTACTTCGCCGTATCTGGACGATATCCTCCAGAGGCACTTCAATGCTGCTCTTCAGGATTCAGATGTCAACACACTTTTCAGCCTGCTCATGTCACTGGGGTTCCGAGTCAACGAGGAGAAGTCAGACCTGGTCCCTTCTCAGTCGTTGTGTCATCTGGGGATGGACTTCTGTACAGAGCTGAATATGGTGGTGGTTCCCCGGGCGGGGGCTGTGATTCCCCCGGCTTTTGCCCTGATTCTGACCCAGTCCACGAGTGTGACAGCTCGGAGTATTCTCTGGCTGCTCGGTCTCTGCGGTTCGGTGACGGATCTCCTCCCTCTAGGTCGGCTGCATGTCATTCCTCTCCAATACTTTCTTCTCAGTCGTTGGAGGCCGATTGTCGATCCTCTAGATATGGTGCTTCAGTTACTAGCATCTCTTCATTGTCATCTTCTTCCCTAGACAGATGTTCAGTGGATTATGCATGGAGTTCTGTTGGACTTGCCCATATCCGATCCTGTTCTGTCGGCAGCTGCCAGCGATCTTGGATGGGGCACGACATTGGATCCTCTAGGTCTTTCCCTTCATGGTGTATGGGACCAGAATGAAGCAGCTCTTCACATCAACCAGAAGGAGCTTCTTGCTCTTCTTCAGAGTTTCCGGCAGTGGATCCCCCACATTTCAAATCGTCGGGTCCTTCTGTTGTTCGACAATGGTCGCTTACATTTGGAACCAGGGCGGCACGCACTCGGTTCTCTTGTACGAATTGGCTTGGGATCTTCTACTGCTAGCTCAGGATGTCAATGCCGGGGTGGTGGTTCAACACATTCCCAGTTGTCTGAATGTCCTAGCCGACTCCCTGTCCCAACGTGACTGGGTCATTTCCACTGAGTGGATGCTTTACAGGGCAGTGTTCCAGTCACTTTGCGATCTCTGTGGTCATCCCCACTTCGATCTTTTTGCGACCCATTGGAACCATCAAGTGGACACTTTCGTGTCCCTGTTTCTAGATCCTCTGGCTTTTCCCGTAGACACTCTGTCAATTGATTGGAACAGTCTTGTTGGCTATGCCTTCTCGCCTTTGCCGATTTTGCCTCAGGCCCTCGCCAAGATACGAACCTGCAATTGTCGAATCATTCTGATCGCTCCCTTGTTGCCTCAGCAGGTGTGGATCAATCAGCGCCGCTCTCTATTGGCTGCGGTTCTGACACGTTTCCCTCTATGTCGCGACCTTCTTTGTCATGGTCACCCGAGGAGGTTGCATGTCGACCCAATTTCATTGTGTTCACGCATATCTTTGTTGGGTCCTGTCTATCTCCGTAGAGGTTTTTCGAGATTCTGTCAACTTGTTGATTGCTATGCAGGCAACCTATTGGAGAAATGCTTCTACTTTCTCCACCTTCTATCTGTGTCAGTTGTAGGAGCAGTCTGGGGACCTTTTTCCCTTGGGCCCTCTTTCTTCTGCTCAGTCTGTTGTCTACCCTAGCCATTAGACTTCTTACAAGGTCTGTTCCAGCCATGTGCTTGGTAACTGTTCTTTCTGTCTATGTATCACACAGAGCCATATGCCTCATATGTGATTGTCGTCTAGTAATGTTTGTGATGCTATGGTTTTATAGGACTAAGGAACACCTCTTCTGTCCACGGTTCCAGCACAGGCGGGTTGTGCGGGGTTGGTTATGTGATTCCCTCCTCCTATTGTCTATTCAGCTGTTGTAAACAGTTGTAAGGTAGGTTGATAAGAAATTTAAATTTTATAATAAATTTTCTTTCTTATTATACCTACCACAATTGTTTACATGGAGGCCCTTTGTCTTCTTATTCGGGTAAGAATCCTTCCTCCAAGCTGATCACATAACTCCAATGTTGGCGGATTCAAATAGAATGACACATTTTGGTTATGTGTCTGTGCACTGGTTCCGGAAGCCGTGGATTAGTACAAGAAGTGTGTCTTCTACTGGGTGTGCGCCGGTCACACACTACCCAGTTTTGGCTTATTTTTTCTTGGTGCTTTTACACCACTTTTCTTTCCCAAATCCCTTGAGAAAGAAGAAAATAGAGAGTATTTTTCTGAGTTACGGACTCCCACTGTAGTGCAAGCATGTGCCTAAATGCTAGTGCACATTGTGTCTTTTCACATAAGCACATATCAGCACATCCAGCATGTGTTGATGTGCTAGTGGACAATGTGTCACATTGTGCCTTTTCACATAAGCACATATTGGCACTATTAGCATGTGCTTTTGTGCTGCATGTAATGTGTACAATAGAAGATAAACACGTCTAGGGAAGTCAGAATAAATAGAACAAAGAAGTCATAACAGCTTATAGATACATAGGTAGAAACCGAGAATTTACTGGGAAATCAGAGCCAAGTAAACAATTATATTTTTTTTTTGTGTTAATTCTACGAAGTAAATATGGATACTGTGGAAATCTGAACCAGAAAAACTGCTCTAGTTCAATCGCACGTACCTGGCTCCCACCACGGTATGGCCGTCCAAAAAAGGATTTTAGGTGCATTTTGGTGGTTTGGAGGGATTGTCAATCTATTTGGGTAATTCTATGAATTGGGGACTACTCTTGTACAAAGGAACATATCCTCCAAACATACCCCTATCCTATAAGAAGCCTTTGGGTAACATAACCATAGAAACCAAGATGGCGGCCTCCAGTATACAAAATGGACTAGGAAACATGTATCACCCAAACAGCATGTGTTGCGCAAGAGCAATTACTTACTCCATGTATCACTATCTGAATGATGTCACAACATGGCCACTCACACGGGTTACCATGACAACACAACATGATGCAACTGGGTCATGTGACTATGATGTCACATGAGATCTGGCAAATGTGGGGTGAAACATATCAGATATATGACTCCTGATGCTGATCCTTGGGAAGCTCTCTCAGAGAGCTTAACAAGGTGTAGATGTTAATGGTCTGGGTTAGAATGGTTAACCCTTTACCCAACGAATCGTCCGCATCCGCCTCCGTAATATGCAATTCAGCAGTTGAAGAAATATTATTTTTTAAAAAATTTCCAATTAAACCATATCCTGTGACCCCTCGTTTGATCGAGCTCGTCGAGCTCATTCCAACGAGGGGTCACATGATATGGTTTTGTTGAAATTTTTTGAAAAATTTAAAAAAAATGATATTTAAAATAATAAATTTTGATATCGTCTGCGTTGGGTAAAGGGTTAACGGACTTGTACACAATCACCATAGATGACGAAAATAGTTTTAGTGGGAAAGTGCTTGAGAATTCTCTGTACATGTCCTTGAAAGTCCAGGATTTTTTTCTAACAGAGGTACATGAACCTTGTCAGTAGGAACTTTAGGACCCCACATGTAGTATGATGACCTGTCATCCATCAGCATGAAATTTCCTTGTTGGTTCCTCATATTTTTACTTGACTAGCAAGTGGGGGTATGCACAGATGTACACCCTTTGTGAGACTACGTACCTTGTAATTCAGTTATAATGTCACAAAACTTGCTTAAATGGCGATTTACGTCAAAAATGTCAAAATGTATGCTTTGCACCATCCAAATGAACATTCATGCAGTTTCCACAGGCCTGTGATGCAGGAAACTGCAAAATATGTTGGAAACAAGATCCACTTTTTGCTATCAGTTTTCTTAGATATTGAATGTTTTTTATTACAGATATGAATGATCAGTGGTGCATGGCAAAGGAAAGTCCAATCTTGAATGGTTTTACTGATTGAACCACCAGGCCCAACTCAGATGGAAACATCAATCAGTCATTCTCTCATGTCTGACTTGTTGGGAGCTACATTAATTCAAGTTGTCAGAATTTAATTACAAAATGTATTTATCAATAGGTTTTTTTGAAAAACTGATTGGTGAGGACCCATAGACAACTAGCTGTAACAGAAGAAACCAAGATTAAGGCTAGACTTTATGATTCTGGAGAATCATGGCTTTTCCCGATGAGATTCCATGATTTGTCATGACCCCACAGTGTATGATGAATTGCTTTTGACTGTCTCACTGAAGTTCCATCATTAATGTCATGAAAAAGGTGAGTCTAGAAGTCTCAAATGACTCAGTTTGATAAAAAAAATTGTTTAGGTAAAAACCATCATTAACGGTGGAGAGGGTTAATATCAATATCGTTGTCCAACAAGTCAATGACCGACAAAAGGAGTTATGTTTGTTTGACACATACCCACTGAGTGCTGTATCTATTTGAAAATGGTCCATTTTATCTCAAATGTATCCAAAATATTGATGTCTGGCAGCTTGTTAAGGGTTAACAAATGCTAACAGGAATATTTATTCATGCAACTTGTAATTTTACACCAAAAACTGTGAATGACCATTTTTTCTTAAAAAACTACGAAATGTTTTCAGAGAAATCCAGGGAGAACATCAATTTTAAGCTGTTGATGGGTATAATTGTTTATCCAGCCCAACACGGGTTAAGGGTTGTTTTTTTTAATACGCTTATTACTTATAAAAATAATTCTCAGTGAATTCTACTTCCACTTATGTTGATTTCTCCTCTTAACTTTGGGTGCTGCGGGTTTGCAAACACAGCCCACTTTTTCAACATTTTGGTGTTTGAGAACCAGCATAGGGTTAACAAATGCTTACTGGAATATTTTGTACATGCAACTTGTAATTCACAATAAGATCTGAGAATGGCCAATTTTTCTTGAAAATCTACGGGATGTTTTTAGAGAAATCCTCGGATAACATGAATTTTTAACCTTTTGAGGGGTATCACCCTGTAACCAGCTCTAAACGGGTTAATGCTTGGTTTTATGAATACCTTCATTACTTACAAAAATGGTCCTCGGTGAATCCCACTTCCAATGAAGGTGGTTATGTTCATCTCGCAGGTACACATTGGGTGTAATGGGTGGCCAAGTACAGCCCATTTTCTCAAAATTTGCTGCCTCTGGAGGGTTAACAAACGCTTACCGAAATCTTTTGTTAATGCAACTTGTAATGTCACTCCAAGACCTGCGAATGGTGAATTTCTCTTGAATACTTGCTAGATTTTTTTGAGAAATCCCCAGAAAAAGGGAATTTTAAGCTTTTAAGGGGTAGATCTCCTTAACCGGGCAAAAATGGGTTAAGACCTCAATTTTTTGAATACCATTACTACTTACTAAAAATGTTCCCTATCAGTTTTGCGTCCGGTAAAAGGAGTTATGTTTCTCTGCAGCATTCCCATTTGATGGTGTTGGTGTCCAAAAACAGACTATTTTTTTCGAAATTTTGACATTTAGCAGCCCATGGAGGGTTAACAAATGCTTATCTGAATATTTTATCCGTGAAACTGGTAATGTGACTCTAAGACCTATCAACGGCCATTTTCTCTTGAAACCCTACGATATGTTTGTAAAGAAATTGAGGGAAAATATGATTTTTTAAGCTTTTGATGGGTATTGCTATTAACCATCCCAAAAGGGGTTAATGCTTGGTTTTTTGAATACCCTTATTACTAACAAATTTGGTCGTCGGTGAATTCCACTTCCAACAAAGTAGATTATGTTTATCTCTCTGGTATGCATTGGGTACTGTGCGCGTCTGAAAACAGCCTATTTCAACAAAATTACGTTGCTTAGCAGCCTGTAGAGGGTTAATAAATGCTCACCGGAATATTTTGTCCATGCAGTTTGTAATGTCACATAAAGACCTGCGAATAGTCAATTTTTTCTGAAAACCTACGAGTTGCTTTTAGAGAAATCCACAGAAAATGGGAATTTTAAGCTTTTAAGGGGTATCTCTCTTTAACCAGTCCAAAATGGGTTAAGGCTTCGACTTTTGAATACCCTTACCACTATCAAAAATATTTCCCCATCAATTTTGCGGCCGATAAAAGAAGGAAGCTTTCTCGGTGATACACCAAGTGGGTGCTGTTGGCATCCAAAAACAGCCCATTTTATCACAATTTTGACTTTTAGCAGCCCGTGGAGGGTTAACAAATGCTCACCGCAGTATTTTGTTCATGCAACTTCTATTGTCACACCAAGGCCTGGGAGCGACAAATTTTTCTTGAAATCTACAAGACTCGTTTAGAGAAATCCACGGAAAATATGAATTTTGAGCTTTATGGGGGTATTGCTGTTTAACCAGCCCAATATGGGTTAACGCTTGGTTTTTTGAACACCCTTTTTACTGACAAAAATGATCCTAGGTGAATTCCACTCCCAATAAAGGAGTTATGTTTATCTCTCGTGTATTGTTTGGGTGCAGTGGGGGCCTGAAACCGGCCTATTTCATCAAAATTTCGATGTTTGGCAGCCTGTGGAGGGTTACCATATGCATCGCCTGATATGTCGTGTGTATCAAAGGGAGTGTCACGGACAGGTCTAGCAATGACGAATGTATAAAAAAAATCTACAAGACGTGATTCGAGAAAGTGCCGATAAACCCCAATTTTGGCAGTTTTTTGCCAATTCTGACGAATTAAGGGTTAAATCGAAAATTCCGCTTCGGTACATTTTTAGATTTTGTGCCCCTCTATGCGTATGCAAAACTTCGTGAAAATTGGTTCGAAAATGGCTTCTGAATCGTACGGACAAAATGTGTGGGAAAAAAAAAAAAAAAAAAAAAAAAAATAATAATCCATAGAAAAACAATAGTCTTTTCCAGAGGGAAAAGCCTAAAAACATAATGCCTCTGAGTGAAATGCACACACAATTGTTTACAGAGTTATGTCCCTTTTCATGAAACTTATCAATTGCATTCAGGTTTGGATTTGAATCACCAGTTCAGACTAAACATGCACTAAATTTCAATGAATTTTAACAGAGTTATACCAGTTTTCATGCTGTCCATTCAGATTGTCATGGAAGTGTTTTAACTGACAATCATGATTTATTTATTTATTGGTGTTTAAGGTCACATACTTATGCACAATGGCTAATTATGACCGTGACAGTTGTATGGGTGGAGGAAGCTGGAGTACCCGGAGAGAACCACCAAGACAATCATGATTGAATGCACACAGACTTTTGTATGTATCTGACATAAACATCTGTCTGAATATATTACAACAATCTTGGACAATTAACTTCTTTTCATGACAATAAACATTGTTAGCACCACAACTTAACCTTTTACCAAACTTAATGGTGCAAAATGCCCGGCATTATTCACGAAAATAGCCATTCTAATATTTTTTCGATTTTAGCCTTTAATGATGCCTCATTGGAACATGATTGTTAATTTTATTCCAGTGTGTTGGGGGGGGGGGGGGGGGGGTCTTTAAAAATCTTCTTCAGATTTATGAGTCAGAATGCTTTCATATTTGGTATACAACATCTCTAGGAGGGTCAGATTCAAGTCAAATCAGGTCTCTGGGTTAATATTTGGGCTTCCTTTGGTATGCATATGGGGGATAATCTTTAAAAATATTCTTCTTCAGATCCACCATTTAGAATGCTTTCATATTTGGTATAGAACATGTGTATGGGAGGAGGGCAGATTAAAGTTTGTTCAAATCCAGTCCCTGGGTTAATATTTGGGCCTCCTATGGTAGCCAAAATTTTAACTTGGTGCAATATGGGTGATAATCTTTAGAAATCTGCTTCAGATTCACCTGTAAGAATGCTTTCATATTTGGTATACAACATTTCTAGGGGGGTGGGGGGGGGGGCAGATTAAAGTTTGTTCAGAACCGGTCCCTGGGTTAATATTATGGCTGCCTAGGGCAGACTAATGTTTGTTCAAATCCAGTCCCTGGGTTAATATTTGGGCCTCCTATGGTAGCCAGAGTTTTAATTTGGTGCAATATGGGTGATAATCTTTAAAAATCTGCTTCAGATTCACCTGTAAGAATGCTTTCATATTTGGTATACAACATTTCTAGGGAGGGTGGGGGGGGCTGAAGCAGATTAAAGTTTGTTCAGAACCGGTCCCTGGGTTAATATTTTGGCTCCCTATGGTAGCTTGAATTTTAATCTTCTTCAGATCCACCAGGCAGAAACCTTTCATGTTTGGTATACAACATCTCTAGGGGAGCCAAATTCAAGTTTGTTCAAATCGGGTCCCTGTGTTAATATTTGGGCTCCCTATGGTAGCCCAAAGTTTACCTTATTGCAATATGGGTGATAATCTTTAAAAATCTTCAGATCCTCCAGTAAGAATGTTTTCATATTAGGTATACAACAGATTAAAGTTTGTTCAAATCCGGTCCCTGGCTTAATATTTGGGCTCCCTATGTAACCTGAATTTTAACTTTGTGCAATATGCGGAAATTTCTTTAAAAATCTTCTTTAGATTCAGCAGTCAGAATGCTTTTATATTTGGTATACAACATCTCTAGGGTGGAGGGGTCAGATACATGTTTGTTCAGATCAAGTGCCTGGGTTAATATTTTGCCTCTCTAAGGGAGCCCAAATTTTAACTTAGTGTAATATGAGGATTACTCTTTAAAAATGTTCTTTTTTCAGATCCACCAGTTAGAATCTTTTGATATTTGGTATACAGCATCCTTAGGGAGGTCAGGTCTAAGATTTTTCAAATTAAGTCCCTGGGTCAACATTTGGACTACCTATTGGAGCCTGAATTTTACCTTAGTCGAATATGAGGAATAATCTTTAAAAATCAGCTTCTTGAGATACAATCAGAATCTTTAGATATTTAGTATACAGCATCATTTGAAGGTTCAGATTCAGTTTGTTCAAATAAAGTTCCTGGGTTGATATTTGTGTTCCCTATGCGGGGGGAGGGGGGAGGCAAATAGTGCAAAATTTTTAATATTCTCGAAATTTTCTTATCCAAAACCACCAGTCAGAATCTTTGGATATTTGTATACAACATCCTTCAAGTTTGTTTCAGTCAAGTCCATTGGTTGATATTTGGACTCCCTAGTTTTCCATTGCTGAAAATCTGGGTATTATTTCTGTGGTAGCATCCCAAAACCAGAAAAAAATCATATTGCATGAACAGCAGAGATAAAAATAATTAAATAACTTCATTCCTCTGTTGTGGTAACAAGCCATAGATGGTAATTCAATCCTTCTTTAAACAACTTTGGTCAGGTGAGTGCCTCAGGCCCCACAGTGTCTTCTGTTTTAACCCTCTGCACACTGATGTTCAAATATCAAAATTTCAAGAATCAAATTTTTTCCATAATGCAACCAGGAATGTAGTCAATTCAGTCTTGTTTAACAGAGCTAATGGAGATCTTTCAAACAAAAATGAATTGGTTAAATTCCAGGTTGCATTATGAGAAAAAAGTTGCAGCTTGAAACTTTGATATTTTGACATCAGAGTACAAATGATTAATTTAACTTTCCATATTTATGACCCAGATCAGCAAATGTGTACCTGTTAGCTTATAGCAACAACACAAAATCAGTGATCCATTAAAAAGAGACCTCACAGATGAGAATTTAACATTTTCATTCTAAGTGAGACTTCATATTATAGTTTTCTGAATTCTGCCAATAACCATTGACAGATTATTTTTCCACCTGACATCAAGGATCCATCAAAAGAACTAAACTCCACTCATTTTCGCAATCGGCAAATTGAAACATTGCATTCTGAGAAGATCAGTGTAGAAGCTTTAGTGACGGCCGATAAATGAAATGTCAATTGGAAAATACTTTTATTCAAATTCACCAAAATTAACAAAATTAAACTTATTATATAAATTGGGAGTGATTTTATAAAATACTCAAGTTCTGACTTTGAAGCGAATATCTTTCAGATAATGGCAGTTAATTTCTTAAAAACATGGATAAATAACGTATCGATCTATCACACATGTTTACCAATCACACCTGAGTATTGTTTTTGTTTCTATTTCAAGCAGACGATCAATAAATAAAGAGTTTTTAAGTTTCAAATTTTCTGTGTGTAATGTTTGAATCCTTAAATTAATGGATTCCATGTCATAGATAAACTCAGAACGCCACGATGTGTGAGTGCATTCATCAGTATGGCACTCATGTCATCACAGAAGGATTGAATTTGAGGCTGTGCTTCTCTTTGTATCCTTTTGCGCTGGTGCTTGTGCCATATTGACAAACACATTCACCCATCAAGACGTTCTGTGTGTGTAGTAGGCAAAGCAACCACCAGTTTACATTTGGACTAAGAGGTCAGGACCCACCAGGCTGGTTGGTAAGTAATAAGCTTTTGTACCTCAACTACCATTATTCTTTTAAGATTCACTGCCATTGAATTTCATTGCAGATTCCTCCTCAGTTTGCTCAAAATACCTACAGTACCACAAACTATTGAATGCTGGGCCAACAGATCGAGAGATAAGCTGGCGCAGGAGCCATGTTTCAAACACAGACCCTCTAGTACACAAAGCATACGATGAAACTAAGAAATCTGGGTCATCCAATACTGATCTTTAATCCATTTCTCCTGTAAGTGATCTTCATACCTCAGCCACACCCTCAACTTTAATATTTTCTTTTTTACTCAACGATTTTCTTTATTAATCAAACAACTGTACTTTTGTTTTTGAGTACATATGTGTCAACAGTTTATATCATCATTTGTATGTTTGCATGATTTATGTCAATTCACTTTCAGCCATGGTACGCAGGCATTTCCCAATGCGGACATTTCCCCATGCAATTTAGTCTGGACATTTCCCCATCGGACATTTCCCTATACTGCTTAATCAAAAAACGTACATTTCCCCATGTGAAAATTTCCCCATCCATTATGTGTACGCTCCATTTAAAACCCGTCTTCGTCAAACCCGGTGATCACTCTGTAATATACAGGCCCACCACCCGCCTATCAAGGCTAATTATAGATGAGTGGGAAAACCAGACTTCAAATAGAACGCCGATGACATGCATCAACGGATAGTAGCGAGTGGTAAAGTGATATAATATTGTTACGCAAATAAACTCCTGATCGCAAACTTGACCAAAAAACAAAAAAAATATGTTTGAAAACACAACATTATTCCATTACGATGACGTTACTACGTTCATTTGTATTTTTCGTACAAGAAGTGGCCCATGGAGCTAGCATTTAAGAGAACCGATAGACATATTCCTTCCACTTTATACCTAACCAGTGAAACTGAGGCCTGAACTATTCGTCAAAAAGTCTTCTTTTCTTTATTGTTTTCATTCCCTATTGTTTGGTTGACTGTTGGTATACTCTGGCCATACCCTCCTTCAGATTTGCTGTTGAAAACAATACAAATTCATGTATGCGTGTTTGTGTGAAGGTGTGTGTGTGTGGCGGGGGTGAATATATTTATTTTTTTATTTGAGTGCATGGGGACACTCATTGAAGCATATTGGTGAGGTAGGGAAGTGAGATAAAAGTCTGTTTTTCGAGGGTTGACCATCTCCTGTAGTGCCACCCTTGCCCACGAGCCTCATTCTCTGTAAAATGTCAGTAAACTCGGTGTGAAGCCAACTGGGCATGTTTTAAGGCATTTTCAATTGCCGCATACTTTTCATTTTTTCTCAATATGAAATACACTGTGGGTGGATGAACATGCAGGTGGGTATACAGTAGAAGTGGGTTTAAAGGAAGAGGTAGTTGCACAACAAATAAACATTATAAAAAGGAAACGTTAAAAAATTAAGACGTCCAAACAGCCTGAGAATATTGCCTTTTTTCCCCTGTGGTGCTTGCATTAGGCCTACTATGCTTTTTCTAGGGGATTGTTACGGTGTTCATGGGTAATGGATCAGTGGCGTAGCCAGGAGGATGGGGCGAGGGAGCACATGCACCCCCCTTAAAAAAATGGACCCCCCCCATGTTAACTAATATAGGGAACATGAGGCAAGAAATTTTAATATCTAGATATTTATACTTGTAAGATGTATGAGGGGTGTCATCCCAACAAGACGAATGGCTGAAATATCCCAACATGACGAATCCTGACAGGACACAAACTTCTTTTTTTCATAAACTACAGTGGTAATTCCTGAAAAGAGATTTATAAAGTATGACTATGCTCTTTTGGGGGTGGTTATTTCACATGTTTCCGTAGTTGCTGAGCAGTTATTAATATTTTTATTTTACATCTCGTGATCACCCAAAGTCACTGTCTGACTTGAACAGGAGTTTATTTCCGCAGTGAGTTCATTTGTTGTATCCTTAAGTCTTACTTTGTCAGGCAACCGCATTTTATCCTTGGGCAAGACACTTTGCCCCCATTGCCCATGTGAGGGCACGGTGGCATTTGTGTACTAAGGTGTACTGCACGTCGATGGTGCACTTGTCTTCAACCAATGCTAACTCTGCATGTGTGGAGTTAGTATGTTGGGGAGCTTACAGTTGCTTGCCATTGCTCAGTGGTTCTCTCTGGGTAGTTTGGCTTCCTCCACCTGTAAAACTGTTGCAGTCATGATTAGCCATTGTGCAGAAATGTGTGACCTTAAACACCATTAAATAACTTACTTTGTCAATAATTTGTGTTCGCGAAATATATAATTTTTTCGGATTCTATTTGGTGGTAATGTGGCATAATTATTGATGCCTTTTGCAACTTATAAATTATGGACACAAATGGACAGAGTCAAGGAAATTGCGTTTTTTTGTTGTTCGTGGATTTCAAAATTATTCCCCGAGGAAGGCATTGTGCCCCGTCCAACGAGAAGGGGGGGGGGCATTACCTCTCGTGCTAACTCCAATTTCGCTGACACGGAGCTTGGACAATTCTGCGCATCAATATTCTGTATGCCCTTGATGCAGATGCCAAAAGCATGAGCGATGATAGGTGGTTTGTGTCAGGGGAGGCCCCATTCTCCCCCCCCCTCCCCCCCCCCCCCCCCCCCCAAAAAAAAAAAAAAAATGGAAATCAGTTATTAAATGGAGACTTCTGGCGGCTTTTGGGATGAAAAAACACATTTTTTTACTGTCAGAATAAAGTTTTTAGCCTGAGAGAGGTGTGTTGATTGCCAAATTGATCCAAAGCAGGTCATTATTGAATAAGAAAAACATAATTGTTTTCTCTTGAATTTGTGCTCTACATGTGGTTATAATTACAATTAGGCTAAAATATTAATAAAAACAATTGAAATTGTTCATTACAATCTCTTTTTTTCCTCAACCATGTCATGTACAGAGGTGTTAAAACAGATGTTTGTTTGGAGGATAAAAGCTTCTGTTGCTTTGTCGCACCACCCAACGTTATTTCACACCTTATGCAAGTAGTGGTAAATTCAGTCTACATGTACTTTAATTAATCCCTTCAATCATGATTAGTTTAATTGCATAGACCAACAACCAAACAATTCAGTCAAGTGATTTGTTACCAGAGAGAAAGAGAAGATTGTAATTAAATTTATATCTGATTTCTAGTAATCACCATGGTGACTCCAAAAAAGTTCCAGCAAAGTCAATCAGGCTGATTAGTCTATTTTTAGCACAACTGTTACATAACAGCAATCAGCAATACTGATGTCAGTTTTAAATGAGAGGTACACATAATGCCATGTCATTTAAAAAATGGACATTTCCCCGTTCTCATTTTACATCAATGGCTTGGTTTAATTATCATTATGTGTACAGTGCATTAAAGTTTGTAGTCCAGTTCAGCAAGCTAATTAATGCCCACCTTTGACTATAAATAGATTCCTCACCAAACTGAACTATTTCATCTCCATGACAATAAACAACCCAGCTGTGTTTGTAAGGTATCCGGACAAAATACCCTTAGGACATAATACCCTAAAAAAAAACCCCTTAGGACATAATACCCTCAATGGGTAGGACAAAATACCCTCGGACAAAATACCCTCAGACCAAATATATATAAAGTTGGATTTTTGGTGTTGGTAGGGGGGGGGGGGGGGGGGGGAGGGGGGTAATTGCATCTAAGGCACTAGCTGGTGTTTTGTTTGAAATAACAAGTACCAATATTTTAAATTTTTTTTATTAACCCTTTACCTAACGTAACATTCAAAACTGGCCAGCGCTATTCTAAAAAATCGCCAATTAATTTTCACTGCTTTTTCATTTTTTGTCTCAAAAACATAGGTTATGGCCCCCTCATTGGAACGAGCTTGTCGAGCTCGTTCCAACGAGGGGTCATAACCTATGTTTTTGAGACAAAAAATTATTTATTCAAGAATTATGTTTGCAAGTGTCGTCTGCTTTTCAGGTTAGGTAAAGGGTTAAACTAAATAGATATGAAGCAGAATACCAATGGCAGATGGCAATTGAATATATACATTTGGTCTGAGGGTATTTTGTCCGAGGGTATTTTGTCCTACCCATTGAGGGTATTATGTCCTAAGGGTATTTTTTTTAGGGTATTATGTCCCAAGGGTATTTTGTCCGAGGGTATTTTATCCTACAATCGTTTGTAAATATTGATGGAAGCATGCTTAATTGGTTTGCAAGTCAGGGAGGGGGATTGGAAATGCAATAACAAATCACTCGACAAATAACCAGACAGATTTGTACCATGGGGGCAGGGCCGTAAATTGGGGGGGGGGGGGGGGGGAGGTCAGGATGCCCCCCCCCCCCAATATTTTCGACTAATTTTAATAATTTGTTGGTCAGGTTGATAAACCTAGCTTTGGTGTAAAAGTAAAAAAAATCCAGCTGTGTTTTCAAACCTGGTCCAGAGGTCTGCCATATATATATATATTTTTTTGCCGCAACGTACCACACCAAAAAATTAAATTGTTTACATTAGGTCCAAGTTTGGACTACCCAGGGCCATGGTCGGACCAACAATTTGTTAAATAATGGTTCTTCAGAGTCTCCAAACACCTAATAAGTTGTGCAAGACAATTCCTGACCGGGGGAGGGTGGGCTAGATATTCCTGGGGTGGGGGGGGAGGTGGGGAGGGGAGGGCCGGACAAGAAATGCCATTTAGCTTATAATCCCGCATTGGAACGAACTCCTCGAGCTCGTTCCAATGAGGGGTCATAAGCTATGTTTTTGAGATAAAAATTTAAATTTTCATGTTGATCAGTAATTTATTTTGCAAGTGTCGTCTTCTACCCGCGTTGGGTAAAGGGTTAACTGGTGATTTTTAAAAAATATATTTTCTAAAATTTGGAGACTTAATCATGTTATCAGTTTTCAATTTCGGGGTTTTCTTGATCATTTTTAGAAAATGTCATTCTACATGTTTTAACTGGTGATTTTTTAAATAAATTTTCGAAACGGAGACTTAATTATATTTCAGTGCTTACCACAGGCACTATTTTCCGAAGGTAGGCCACTGTCTTACAGTGAATAGTATTTAATTATATGTTCTGTTCTTTTTTTGGTATCTTTCAAATGAACAGGCTGAAGATGAATTGAACTAAAATGGCATAGGTCCAACAATTATTTGGTACAAATTGTGAAAAGTTTGAACATGACATTTGGACAAGTTTTGAATGCAAAAGTTCCTGTATTTTTATTTATGGGTATATTCTTGATTAATAGACGATTATCCTCAATCAATAAACGTGAACGGGCAGTCAGAGGAAACAAAGCAAAGATTATCACACCTTGTCGAAGGTACTGACACAAAACAATTTACTGCAGTAGTCTTTTCTCTTTGAAAGTAAATAGTTAATTTAATCAAATTAATTATGACAAAGATGACAATTAACTAGTAGAAGATAGAAAACACCGATAAGCATTTTAGGAAACATTTGTACAAAGGCAAATAATACGTTTGCAATGGATTTTTTAAATAAGGTGTGTGTGTGTGAGGGGGTATGCCTTTTATCCGGAAACGGAGTCTTGGGGTGCAGCCGGCCCTGTGAGCCTACAGCTAGTCTGCCCCCTGCCATCGCCGAATCTCTGACACCCTTTTCCGATGAGAAAAATACAAAGAAACACAACAGGGTGGAAGGGCTATGTTTTTCGTTCTTAAGGAAAACGTCTTTTCAGAGTCGAGCGACGGATCCAGTCATCCAGACCATTGCTAAATGGTGAAATAAATAATATACTCCTACCTCCCCACGATATCGAAGCACCCCTCCCCCCAGTAAGCCAACACACACAAATATATGAGTAATTCCGTACCCCCCTCCCCCACACACACACTAGCTCGACCATTTTTCCTTGCTAGTGAAAACCGCCCTGATATTTCAATGTATGGATGCCAAAACGTCTCAGGCCGCGAACCAGGTGTGAAAAGTCCCAAGAACCACCACACACAAACATTCCCTCTTCGTTCATGTAATTTAATTATGTATGTAAACTGCAACTTTCAAAGATTTCACCAAAAATACAATTCTACTCTCAACTTACCTTATAAAATCGTAAATCAGAATTTTTCCTAATTTATTAAAAATTACTAAGATTTTTTCCGGTCAATGTTTCATAGGCAAATGACATTTAAAGATTTTGGTAAATTTTTTAAAACAGTTAAGTTTAAAGACCATAAATAAATCGAACTTGCAGGATTTATTTGAAATTATTTCACATTTCCATCGGGCAAAAAAAACAGGTGGTTTGTTTTATCATCAAAACTGTTTATTCCTATTACATTAAATAAATGTGTATATCTTTAATATATTCATAGTAAGTTTCCACTTTCCAACAACTATTCTTCGTCTCAAACTGTCTTCAAATAGTGTGACCAGCTTCACAACGTGTTTCAGTTCAAAAATGCAGGTGTGTCGCTCTTATTTGTGCCGGCGTCTCATTGGACGACAGAGTTTTGTAGGTGGGATTAGAATCGTGTCTTTGTTTGGTAATTTGAAAAACAATCCGCAGATTAAAACGTCATATTATAAACAGATTTTCTTCATACACATCTGTCAAATTAATAGTTTTATAACATTTTGAACTTGTTGAAGAACAAAATGTCCTTTAGTTTTGAATTCACTTGCACCTGTTTGAGAATTAACTCTTGTGGTGTGACTTCATGCTTGGCCGTAACAATATCGTAGTTAATTGTCTTTGAATGGGATTCTCCAGTGGATATAAATAGTAATGAAATTGGGGGTCGATCACCCCGACTTTATCACTTGAAAATCGGGGTGATGAATCGGGGGTCTTTAATGCAGTGAACACGTAATGTCTTTCTAAAAAAGGAGTACCGGTAGGCAGTATTGTTTTATTAATAACCTGTTCTATTGTTGGGTATCTCTCCCTTTCTTTTAAGTCGACTTTCATATTGTGATTAGAATTGCTCGCTTTCCCTCGTGCCAACATTATTAAAATTTTGATTATGAGGTGCAAATAGATTTCATAATAAGTTGAAGGATAATCCTAATCAAGACTCACATCATGTAGATGTTTTCTCTGCAATTTCAGTATTTATTCAACTCTGAGTAAACCCTTATTGGTGTTATTAATTAGTTATGAACAGCAATTGTTCATTATTTGTTCTGGCAAGTTGTTTTTATCAAAAGTCTCTGTTAAGATGTCTCACAAACAATGATGCCTTCATTGAATTGAAATTCAATGAATGCATCTTTGTTTATCAAACAACTCGAAACAAGGAAGTGAAGTGCCTTTGGAAATAAGTCACTCCAAATACCAAAAAAAACTAGATTGCTATATAAAAAAAAAACAACTTAAAAAATACTTTATTCAAAATAATTCTTGTGCAACTAAATAAAAATTTTAATTTTTTTGCTTTCAAAACATTGGTTATGACCCCTCACAGGAGTGTCTCTGTGACCTCAGTGAGATTGAAATCTAAAAAGAAAAATTTTTATTTAGTTGTACGAGAAATATTCTGCAAGTGTAAAATGTGAGACAAACTTAGAAAATGGAAAGAAATTTATGTGAAACATAGTGGGCAAAACCGCCCAGTACTATACACAAAAATAGACATATACTTTTGGGGTGTTTTTATACAAAACATCTTGTGTAACTGAATAAAAACTTTCATTCACAAAACCAACATTTACGTACGATAGGGAAATATCAGATGGGGAAATGTCCGTACCATGGGGAAATGTCCTCCCCCCCCCCCCCCCCCAATGGCAAAATGTCTGGGATTCTTCAGCCACAAATGGAGTTTCTAACACTGCAGTATATGGGTAAAAATAAGCGTGTTGTTTACAAAAAAATTATGTCTACTGTTGTGAGTAAATTATTTTATGAAAAGAATTTAATAATAATGTTACTTGAAGCTGAGCAGACTGTATTATTATTATATTAGATGAGTTATGAAAAATGAACTCCTTAAACTGTAATGTTTATATCAATGAAAAGGGGGCGCGGTGGCATTGCGGTAACCGGTTCTCGTCAGATCATCGAAGTTAAGCAACGTCGAGCTCGGTTAGTCCTCGGATGGGTGACCGTCTGAGCGATCGATTCGGACTCCCACGTTGTGTCCTTGGGCAAGGCACTTAACCCAGATGTCCACATGGCGGCACAATGTTCGCTGTGTACTAAGGCGTAATGCACGTCGATGGTACGCATGTCTTCAACCTGTCTCACCCTGCCTGTGCTGCAGTGTGGAGTTACGATGTTGGGGAGCTGGCAGTTGCTCGTTGCTCGGTGGTTCTCTCCGGGTACTCAGGCTTCCTCCATCCGTAAAACTGTCACGGTCATGATTAGCCATTGTGCATAAGTATGTGACCTTAAACACCAATAAGTAAATAAATAAATATAATCAATGAAAAAGGAAACAGTATGCAAATCAGTTATTTATTAGATAAGGGTTTCAACTGTCTGACACTTCCTCAAAATAATCATTCCAGTTTATACAGAGATGCAGTTTGTTGTTCTCTTGAGAAAACTCTAATGTATCTGTATTGCACATGTCACAGTATTCCTTGTATTCCAGAATAGGCTATGGAAACATAGACATGGTTCCTGCGGAAGCAAAAGTAATAATATTGAGGTGACTTTATACCCTTTGTTTGTTGAATTTTGCTTGAAGTTTCATTTTTCACGCAATAACTTTAACAGCTAGTAAACATCAGATTTCATTAAAATTTGAAAACCTGCACACTCACAGTGACATCAGCAAGTACAAAAATTAAGAGGACTTATTGAGAATTGAGGGAGTTATTGCCCTTTTTGGTTTCAATTTAATTGTATTTTTAATGTTTATGAGCTACAAGCAACTTAAAAATAATCATGTTTGAAAACCTTGGTGATTTGTTGAATATTGATAACATTATTGCCCTTTGTTTTGGTTTATTGGAAATTTTAATGATTATATAATAATTTGAATTGTAATTATTTAGTTAATAATGTTACTTAAACTTATCCTTGTCATAGTCATCAGGGGTTTGGGGATTTGCTTTGCAATGCAATGTTTTTTTCTGGTTTCCACTGAGCATAAAAAATAAAATCCTTACAAAATCAATTCTTTATATCCAGGTGAACTTATACAGTGGAACTCTGTTATACAAAATCAATTCTTTATATCCAGGTGAACTTATACAGTGGAACTCTGTTAATTGAATAGCCACTTTGCCAATGAAAATATTTCAATTAGCAGGAGTATTCAATTAACAGGGATTGTGTCACTTCCCTGCATTCTACAGATAACTTAGCATTTATTCTATTATATCTTGTTTCACAGAGCTCCATGAGCTCTGTCAAACAAGATATAACAGATTAAATGCCTGTATTAGATATAGTGAGGCCAAATAGGTCTATAAACAAGAGAAAACTGGGGAGAGTCAGGGTAATTTCTCGACAGGTTACAAGAATTTTTATTCAGTTAACAGTTGTTCTATAACCTATATTCAATTAACAGGGTTTTCAGGGGCACCGGAAGGTCCTATAGATTGCCCCGACCACCTATGATTAGATGCAAGGTGTCTGCCACATGTGCCGAAGGCACGTGCACATGTAGGGGGTCTGGGTTCTCCCCCCAGAAAAAATTGATTTCTAGATGCTCTTAGATGGATTGTGGTGGCATTTCGAACATAAAATGCTGACTAATTTCATGAGGAAAATGCATGTTTTTTACCTTACAATTCAGACAAATAAACCATAAGACTACCCCTGACATGTTACCGATGGGGAGGAGACGGTGATTGTCAGTGAATTTATCTTGTTTCAAGTCCAATTTACTTGTTTGTTTTCAATCAAATGCACCCATAATGGCATGGATAATGAACACGCCAATGAATAGTAATGACACGTCTGAAGTCATACTGTTTTTGTACTACAATGCGTCAAATGTGGTGATGTGACAAGACGTCGGACACAACCCGGAAGGGGCGAATGAATCGGGTGAATAGATAGATGTTCAAAACCTTTTCATCTCCTTTGACCTGAGCTACTGGAATGGTGCGATAGGATCATTCATTAGAATTTTGACCTTGGGTATAAGTTGGATTTTAGGTATGGACTACTGAAGGAACAATATCCCTGGGACGAAGGCCCATTTAGAAATATGTTAAAGTTCACCATAAAAATGTGCGATTTCCTTGCTTTTCTCGTCGATATTAGGTGAAAAATTATAGTAGATAAGGTGATAGTGGTGTATATATATGATTGTCAAAAAAAAAAATATGGTTGCGAGAAAATGTGTGTGTGTGTGGGGGGGGGGGGGGGGTGGCACGTACCCCCCGGCTCTGCCACCCCTGCTTCACAGAGATAAGTTTTGCTCAACAAAGGAAAAAAAATTCAAATTATTGCCTTGACCAGGGTCGGGGTGGTTCCGGCGTCTATGGTTATACAGTAAAGAGATATCCCATTAAGTGGGCTTCACTGTATACATGAAGTATGTATGCACTAACCATTTTACCTGCCTAGATAGAGGATAAAACCGAATCTTTTTAGTATTATTCACCAATAATTCCATTCAACTGAATTCTCTCAAAACTGGCTTAAAATTATAACCTATCTTTGGAATTTTTCTGTCAAAGCTCCTTCCAATGTGATGTTGTTGACTGTCAGAATAACAGATTATTACTTGTAGTTGTAAATTGGTTCAATATAATTGGCTTGTTACAAATTAGTTGGAGAGTGTCTATAGGCCCTTCCAAGAGCTAACAATATATTTTCTCCTAGCCGACTTTAACCTTTTACCCAACATAATGGCCTAAACCAGCCAGTGTTATTCTCAAAAATCGCCAATAATTTTCATTATGTTTTTCATTTTTTGTCTCAAAAACATAGGTTATAACACATGTTGGAACAAGCTTGTTCCAATGAGAGGTCATAACCTATGTTTCTGAGACAAAAAATGAAAAAAATTAGTTATTCAAGAATTGTTTTTGCAAGTGTCATCTGCTTTTCATGTTAGGTAAAGGGTTAAAGCACGTATGTCAGCTTTCTTTAATGAAGATGTCTGCCACAATATTGATATGATTGTAAATTATTTTTTATTGTTTCATCCAACATATGAATGTAATGGTTTATTGTACGCCCGCCAATTTTTGATGGACATATTATGTTTTGGCGTTGTCCATCTGTCTGTCTGTCCATCCATCCATCCATCCGTCTGTCTGTAAACAATTTTTGTGTAACCTCCTCCAAAGGTTTACATGCTATATTGTTCAAACTTTACAAACATGTTGATCAGTAATAGCTGCTGTGCATGTGACAAGAGCAGATAACTCTTTAATATTTCCAGATTTATGCTCCCTTTTAGTACTTAAAACATTACAGTATTGTGTCGCCTACTCTTTAAACATTTTGCATGCTATATTGTTCAAACTTTGCACACATGTTGATCACCAATTGTTGTTGTGCATGTGACAAGAGCAGGTAACTCTGTTTTGTGTTTTGTATTTCCAAAGTTGTGCCCCACTTTTAGTACTTGAAACATTACAGTATTGTGTTGCCTACTCCTTCAACATTTTACATGCTATATTGTTCAAACTTTCCACACATGTTGATCACCAATTGTCGTTGTGCATGTGACAAGAGCAGGTAACTCCATTTTGTATTTCCATAGTTATGCCCCTTTTAGTACTTAAAACATTACAGTATTGTGTCGCCTTCTCCTTCAACATTTTACTTCCATTATTGTTCAAACTTTGCACCCCATGTTGATAATAGATTGTTGTTGTGCATGTGACAGGGGCAGATAACTCCATTTTATTTTTAAATGACAAGAATCCTTGCTGTTTATAGCTGTTATGTTCCTCAAAATGTCCTTTTCCTTGGCGCCACCTATCTTCAGTCATTGTTAATGAAGTTAACCTGTCAGTGAATGGACGCTACCATTGTAAACAGCGAGGAGAACTAAAGCATGAACTAACAAACGTCTCCATGGGCCAAGTGAAACTGATTTGGTGCATGTGCCCTCAGTCATTGCAGTCGACGTTGACGTCACCTGGGTGAAAGTGTGGACTGACATAGGGACATTGTGGCCTTAAATTGAACTCCCGCAACTGATTCCTAACTGTTCTTGGACATATTGTGCCAACAACCTGACTCTGAATCTCCGTCACCTCCTGAAATTGGTTACGAAGATGTGAGAGACGTATGCCTCAATCTTGACATGGCGACATAACGCACAGATGTCTGCTCCTGTGACAGTCAGCTAATCTTCCTCTGGCTCCGAGACGCCCAACTAAGTTAGCTATCGTTGACTCATGGACCCCAAATTGCTGGGCGATGAGATGTTGCGATTGGCCCTGTATAATTAGAGCAGTAGCCCTACCCCTATCAACTTCGGGTATTCGTGGCATTTTGCTTTTCAATCGAGTTGAAATGAAATGCGCAATTGATGTATACTGTGCAAATCTTTGATTTGGTATGGTTTTCAAGTCCATGGCACGTGGGAGTGCCCCGAATACACACTTTGTCAGAAAAGCTTTTGAAAGCATGCAGCATCATGGATGACCAAATTTTAACCAAAGACTCTAGACAGAAAAGTGAGGTAGCTATGTGTCAAATTTTACTACATTTGGCCTACGGATAATAAAATTATATTACCAAAACTGAACTTGCATTTCTTTTTTCCATCAGTATATTTTACTTCACAGCACCGTCTTGTTAACTAACATCAAAAAAATTCTCTTTTAAATTTTCTGACACAAGTGAAACTACATTTTTAGCGAATCTAGGAAAAAATGGCACAGGAAAAAATGGCACACTTTATTGACACCCTAGGAAAAAATGGCACACAGGGGAGGAAAAAATGGCACTCTTCCCTAATCAACCAGGAAAAAATGGCACAATTGGTAGGAAAAAATGGCACAATTGGTAGGAAAAATGGCACAAGCCATTTAAGTATAAAAACACAAAATTAACAACTTTTTTTTATTTCTGGACAAAAGAGGTGAAACAATAGCACAAAATAGCACAAATGTAGTCCATCATCAAAGCACATGTTTTTGTGGGTTATAAAACAAAGCACAAAGCACATATTTGCTAATATACCTTAGATCCGAAATTTACCTATTTACAAGTTTTTCGTAGTTTCGTATTATATTCAGCAGTTTGGGCACTATAGGCCCTATCAGCGTTACTTACAACTACAGAGCCAACCAATATAAGTTGTTAGATAATGACAGGAGAATTTGTATTACAATTGGATTGTTGATCATTCCAATGCCTATCACCATTCCCTTTTGGATAGCTTTCCAAAAAATGATGTCAGGGGTTGGAATTATCAACAAAAAAATGGTAATATAAATTCTCTTGTCGTTATCCAACGACTTGTTCAGGGTTAAACTACACCTACTCCAGAAATATATTTAGTAGCCTTGTGCAGGTTTCTTCCTGATAATGTTCACGAATATAGAAACTCAGTTTGGGCACTATAGGCCCTATCAGCGTTACTGACAACTACAGAGCCAACCAATATAAGTTGTTAGATAATGACAGGAGAATTTGTATTACAATTGGATTGTTGATCATTCCAATGCCTATCACCATTCCCTTTTGGATAGCTTTCCAAAAAATGATGTCAGGGGTTGGAATTATCAACAAAAAAATGGTAATATAAATTCTCTTGTCGTTATCCAACGACTTGTTCAGGGTTAAACTACACCTACTCCAGAAATATATTTAGTAGCCTTGTGCAGGTTTCTTCCTGATAATGTTCACGAATATAGAAACTCAGTTTGGGCACTATAGGCCCTATCAGCGTTACTGACAACTACAGAGCCAACCAATATAAGTTGTTAGATAATGACAGGAGAATTTGTATTACAATTGGATTGTTGATCATTCCAATGCCTATCACCATTCCCTTTTGGATAGCTTTCCAAAAAATGATGTCAGGACTTGGAATTATCAACAAAAAAATGGTAAGATAAATTCTCTTGTCATTATCTCTGCCTACTCCAGAGATATATTTGAAATTTGAACTCAGCCTGTATAATTTGCAAACTTTATGCTGGCTTCCACCTGATATTGTATCCAGCACCACGTAAAAATTCACTGACACTCATGCGACCCTGTTGTCGCTCAGTACAAAGAGATTGCATTCTTTTGTTCAAGTCTTTATATGCCTTTTTCTGCTTTTTCTTGGGTAAAGTACCCCGAGAGGCATTTAAAATTACTCCTGACACAGTTGCCTGTTCAAGTTTAAACCACTCTATTGTTTTCCAGACTGAAGGGTGTTTGTGTCCAATAAGCTGGAAAAAACCATTGTTCCACCCCTCACACATGTTATTAGTACGAGGGTCACCATTTATGGTTGAAGAATGCACATTCCAAGTATCTGGTGGGAATCGTGGAGGCACCCTTCTCATTCTAATTATACCACCATCCCCATTGTTTTGAAGTCGTCTATAACTCCCAGTCACATAGTTCTTATCAAAATATGACACTTGTGGCTCTAAGCCTTCTGGAGTTATTTCCTTTAAATGGTCCATACCTAACATACCTTACATCTGTACCAAATACAGTCACCACAGCCTGTCTAATGGCAACTTCAAAATCAGTTATCACAATTGTTGGGTTGGGGTAGAGTTCATGGCTATCACACTTATCAATAATGGCTCGCAACATTTCCTCATAAGTATCCTGAGTTTGCCTCTGTAAAAGTGCATAGGCAACAGTCACTGCAGATTCACCTAAAGGCACACGAATTACATAGATTTGTTTGAATTGTTTAGGTGCCATGCTAAAGTTACCATCCATCATCCAAACATTGGCATTTGCCAATAACCTTAAACACTGTTCTGTAGAAAATACAACAACTCATGATTATGCGGCGTCTTAACCACTGGATTGGAAAGCTCAATTGTTGTCACCAAAGAGCCTGTGCAGGAAGTAGTGCGTTTCACACATCTCCATCTAATGGTTTCTTTTCTTGTAACTTGTTTTGTGTACATGTAACCTTCATGGCACAATTTCAGGCCTCCTTTATTTGACTGTATTACCTCCATGCTTTTCAGTTCAGGTATTGCTGAGCCATCTAATTTCAAACTTATATAGCTGATCTACTCAGTTATTTTAAAGACTGAGGGTTGATACAAAAACAAAGTGATGAGGTGTGGAAAGTGTTGTTCATTTGAAGTTAGAGACATAAAATACAACTCAGCTTGCTGTCTGTGTACACTGTAATAACAGTAATTGTGTTGCACAATACTTTAAGCTTACATTCAAGCCAACTAAACACCAAGCTTAATGTACCATATGGCAGTGTTTATAAAACAATATATATTATCATACCCAGTTTAATATTCCACTTTTCTTTGAAAAAAAACAAAAACAAACAATGATAATTTTTTGTGTGCCATTTTTTCCTAGTAAGTCAAAAAAGTGTGCCATTTTTTCTAGTGCCATTTTTTCCTAGGTAATTGGAAAAGTGTGCCATTTTTTCCTGTGCCATTTTTTACGCCCCCCTCAAAAAACAGCATTTTTGGAGTGCCATTTTTTCCTAGTAAGTCAAAAAAGTGTGCCATTTTTTCCTGTGCCATTTTTTCCTGTGCCATTTTTTCAGGGCACCTTTTTAGCTTACCTGACTGAAAGTCAGGGAAAGGTATTCTCATCATTTATTCTTCGTCGTCCTACATCTGTCGTGGCATGTTAGGTTGTCTTTGAGTATTCTCCTCCAAAACCACCAGGCCAATTCAAGTGAAAGTTTGTGTGAGTGATGGTCTCCAAGGGGCATTGCATTCTTTCTCAAACAAATGTGGTGGCCCCAATGGGAAGGTGGTGTTGGAAAAATACCCCAATTTTTTTAAAAATCTTCTTAAGAACCAGTGGGTACAATGACTTGATATTTGGTATGGAGCTTCCTTTTGAGGTTTAGAATCAAATTTGTTCAAACGAATTTTGTGGAGCAATAGTTGCCTTTATAATGGGAGGGGCAAGATTTTTGGCCCTTCCCCAATTTTCTATTTTCTGAACCGATGGTCTGATTTAAAACCAAATTTGGTATGAGCTATTATTGAGTCGTATGTACCTGATTCATGCCAAAAAAAAAAATTGCTGTTTCCCCATGGGAAACCCAGGAGCAGAGAACTGTTATTTGGGATGAAGCATCTGTAGGACCAGTAGAATGGAATGACAAAAAAATTTGCCATTCTCCTGGAATCTGATATTTGTAGGGATGGGGAGACTGCATTACACCTCTTAATGTTAGTGATTGGCTGAGAGGTACACTTGACTTATATGGATTATTGCAATAAGATGTAGGTATACTACGTGATGAGAATGGCGGGAGGTTAAACTTTTTCTTTCACCCATCAGCTGAAGACAAATTGTGAAAATACCACTTGAATTTTGTGAGATCGTGAACGTAGATTTTCTGAATGTTTTACTAATTGTTTCGTAAATTGTGCTTTGAAAGATGAAACTTGTACGATGAGCTGAAGTTTAATTTGGAGATAGATAAATCAGGGATGTGATGGCTTGCAATGTGAATTGGTTCCTATTTCGGTGATTGTGCAATGGTTTTCCTTGTTCCAGATTCAGTGCAGATCTTAGGTGGATCTTAGGTGGAATATCGACTCGCTTGATTTGGAAACTGTATGTATGTTTATGTTTTCTTGCTCTTGTGAGACCAATATTTAAGTTCAAGTGATTGACAGAATTGGTAGTTTGTGTGTTTTCGTCAACCATTGTCAACCATTATTATAACTTGACACAGTTTCTGTTGTTGTTCAAGTGCGACATAACATTTGGGTAACCAGTGGCAACCAGCGAGCAATTGATATTTTTCACTCAATACATCATCGTGAATGTGTGTCAACCTGTGAGTAAACGAGACAAACAGTGGTGGACTGTAACCAACTGTGTCAATAACTGTATCAGATTTGACCCTTCAGCTCTTTGTCTATTATCAATGTGTCTGCTGATTGTTCTATCACGCTCCAAAAAACTCGAATCATAACTGTAAATTGACGTCTTTCAAGTGTTTATGTTGGGTGACGATATAAGTTCTTTTCTAGCTTAATTCATTGTAATTATTTCCCATTAATGAGCAATCTGCAGTCGATGGAAAGCGCCAGCACTGAGAATCTTGGAGATAAAAGGCGACGGGAGTCCAGTGAGAGTGCTGTATCAGTGGATACACTTACGAAAAAGCTGAGAGAGGGCTCTCTTTCTCATTCTGAATCGTTCATATCTGAATTTGACGCCTCCTCCTCATCGTCCAGTGACCTTCTCATTGATAAGAGTGATATCATGGAAACCTCCGGCGTTAAGTCTGCCTCCACTCCCGAACCCATACCGGTGAAAGCCCAACAGCTAATTGAGGCTCTCCAACACCCATCTGTCATGGCTACTTTTCAGAATATGTTTCAAAGCATAATAAACACTAGTTTGTCTCAGTACGTTGGGCATCTCGAGGAAAAAGTTGGTGAACTTGAAAAGTTGCTCGCAACCAAAGACCGCGAAATAGAAAATTTTAAAAATGAGCTGGACGATCTGCGCCAATATGGTATGAGGAACTCTCTCCGCATAGCAGGTGTTGTTGAAACACCAGGTGAAAAAACTGATGATGTGATCCTTGATCTCGCAAATAAGATGAATGTCCCCTTACACCTGGATGACATTGAACGTAGTCATCGCTCCGGTCCTCCATCGAGCCAAAGTAGTCGAACCACTTTGGTCAAGTTTCGGACGTACCGAATTCGTGACAATTTCTTCAGGGCACGTCGGAATCTTAGAACTGCTACACAAACAAGAAGTGTCTACATAAATGAACATCTTACGAAGGAACGTTCTCTATTAGCTCGTAGAGCTCGTAGCCTAGTTAAGGACAAAAAGGTTATAGGGACGTGGACCCATGATGGTGTAATCTTTGTAAGATTACCGGACAACACAATCCATAGAATCACTAACATGACAGAAATGGCTCAATTAGAAAAAAAATTTAAAATTGTTGTCACAATCCGTAGTTCTCAACAGTAAATAGCACCCTAAACTCAACCCTTGTTCATTACTCGATCGACATTCTTCTGATTTAGGAAGCCCTGCAAATACTGGGTCATTAATTAATTCTTGAGCAATAACAAAAAAATAAATTAATAACATAACATAATTATCTCTACTCCACTACCATGTCAAGACCAGTCGCTTCCCACTGTAATGAGTCGTGAGGCTCGTTGTTTTGGGAAGCGTCTGCTCTTGGCTTGGACCCAATGGCGATATATATATATATATATATATATACATATATATATATATATATATATATATATATATATATATATATATATATATATATATATATTTTTTTTTTTTTTCCCACGGAGAGTGGGAAACAGTACACGGGGACTCTTTCTTGATCTTAGTTTGCTCTGAGGCAAAAACGATGAAAACGATAATGTTACCTTAATGGTGCATGTTGTGAATGTCAATTGTACCTGCGACCATTTGTCCAGCGTAGCTATTGGCGACGGCCGATGTGGTTCTCCTGGGCAGCCATCCCAATTTTATTGATGCCTTACTCTTTGTCTCAGGGGTGTGGATCGTGTTCCCTCTTTGGAACAAGCTTGCTGGGGGTCGTAGGCTGCGTCTGTGAGCTATGTTCACGAACTGTGGTCTGGGTGCAGTGAAGCAGAGGATTGTATAATTTGTTAAGGTGCAGCTTGTTACCCCCTTCTCAATGTTAACTATACACTAATCCGTTTGGTTAGTACAGCGAGGGGGGTCAACTCAGATGCGTAGCCTGTGACCCCTCATTGGAATGGGCTCGTCCAGTTCGCTCCCGCGAGGGGACCACAAGCTGTATCTATAAATTAGATCAACCAGCTGTGTCTTGTGGGTGATGCAAAGACGTTTTTACATCCCCCCCCCCCCCCCACACACACACACGACTGTCCGGCGGTGGTGATAACCCTTTTAATCTGCTTACACCCATATTTACGCCTATGAGATGTTTTCAATTCCTGATCCACAACTGAATGCAAGATCTTAGTCTGATGCAGAGTCGATCCTCTATTGGCTGTATCTTTCTATTGTCTTATTTTAACCCTCTACCCGACGTGAATGTCCATCGATACTTGGGAAATGAACTCTTGCGTAATAAGAAAACTTCGAATTACGCCACGGGAACATTGCACGTGACCTCTCATTGGAGCGAGCTCCCTAAGCCCGCACTGATGAGGGGTCATGAGCTATGTTCTTGGAACGGGAGTACGAAGACATGTTGGGGATTGAATTAGCACTCTGCCGCTACATTTATAAACAGGTTAACACCCTCATTTGGGTGATTTGTCCCCTTATTACTACTAATTCCAAGCATTTTATTAATACCGAAATGGGTACGTTCAACCCCGACGAGTACAGCTCTCTTCAAGTAATCATAATTGTTTGCTACAGGGTCTTGGGGAGCTTCATTTGGCACTCTCCTTCATCTTGTGGCAAACCTGAATAATTGCATAAACAAATCATTCAAACACCTCTGAAAATGCAATGTCAGTGTCAAGTAAGGTAATTTTCAGGTAATGTTAAGTGATTCCTTCGATCCTCCCCTAAATCAGTAACGCTGACGCACATGAACCAGTGAGCTCTCCAAATCTATTTTTAGACTCTGGTAATGACTAATCCAATGTGCAGTATATTAATTAAAAGTACGAGAGCCCGAGTCATTGGTTTAGAACTATGATGCCTTTATAACTCTCCTTGGCTATTTCGCACTTTCGGGTTTTTTTTTTTTTTTTTTTTTTTTTTTTCTCTCAGAGGTCAATCCAAGGAGGGATTATAGTAGAGGTGAATCATATTTCTTTTATTCTTCGCATTGGACATTGAATTTTGCAAATCTTATCTGACCCACCATGCACTATTTTTTACCTGCCGTCTGTAGTTAGATTAGGTTTATGGTTTGGGTATGATTTTTGCCTGCATGACATAATTATTTTAAATCACTCTCAATGACTCCTGCTCCCGTACTTTTTCGTTCACAACTACATTAATACCCATCTCATAAAAGCAAATCGCACGATTCAGCTTCTGGGTACAATAATCCATATCCTACAAAATCAGCAATGAAGCTGATGTTTTCTGTTGTGTTTGTATATAGCTTGCTTATATGTTGGACTTCTTTTGTCAATAATTTTATAATCTCTTTTCATTCCTTTCCTCCTGAAATTTACTCCTGTCCTTACAAATGTTGTACATTAGCTGTGACTGAGGCGTTCCCGGTTTCTGGTTTCCCGTCTGTTCGTGAGTTAATGTGTGACATGCCACCCACTCACAATTTACCAACATTAATTACCTTATCTCTTAATACCGTATCTATAAATTAGATCAACCAGCTGTGTCTTGTGGGTGATGTAAAGACGTTTTTACATGCCCCCCCCCCCACGACTGTCCGGCGATGGTGATAACCCTTTTAATCTGCTTACACCCATATTTACGTCTATGTGATGTTTTCAAGTGCTGCCTCTTGTGGGTGATATAACCTGTTTTAGAGGCATTCGTGCCCTCCATCCCTTTTACAACGCGCGCCTTCCGCGAGTGTTAACTCATCTGTTTATTACATATTACGTTTGGTGCAGATATTATAGATTTCTCCCTAAGCTTGTGTGTGTGAAGGTGAGGGGGTCGGTGAAAATAGTATGTTTAAAACTTGTTCCACAAATTGTCACATGCAGCGTCATGTGCATGTAGTTGATATACTGAGATTTCTTCCGTGAGTTGTACTCCAAGAGCCAAGAATCTGTACTTTCTGATCCACAATTGAGTGCAAAATCTTAGCCTGATGCAAAGTCAATCCCCTATTGGCTGTATCGTTCTAATGCGCTTTTTTTTTTCTTTTTTTTTTTTCTCAAATTCAATAAAACTTGTACTTCCTGATCCACAACTGAATGCAAGATCTTAGTCTGATGCAGAGTCAATCCTCTATTGGCTGTATCTTTCTATTGTCTTATTTTAACCCTTTACCCGACGTGAGTGTCCATCGATACTTGGGAAATGAACTCTTGCGTAATAAGGAAACTTCGAATTATGCCACAGGAACATTGCGCGTGACCTCTCATTGGACCGAGCTCCCTAAGCCCGCACCGATGAGGGGTCATGGGCTATGTTCTTGGAACGGGAGTACGAAGACATGTTGGGGATTGAATTAGCACTCTGCCGCTACATTTACAAACAGGTCAACACCCTCATTTGGGTGATTTGTCCCCTTATTACTACTAATTTCTAGCATTTTATCAATACCGAAATGGGTACGTTCAACCCCGACGAGGACAGCTCTCTTCAAGTAATCATAATTGTTTGTTACAGGGTCTTGGGGAGTTTCAATTGGCACTCTCCTTCATCTTGCGACAAACCTGAATAATTGCATAAACAAATCATTCAAACACCTCTGAAAATGCAATGTCAGTGTCAAGTAATGTAATTTTCAGGTAATGTAAGTGATTCCTTCGATCCTCCCCTAAATCAGTAACGTTGACGCACATGAACCAGTGAGCTCTCCAAATCCATTTTTAGACTCTGGTAATGACCAATTCAATGTGCAGTATATTAATTAAAAGTACGTGAGCTCGAGTCATTGGTTTAGAACTATGATGCCTTTATAACTCTCCTTGGCTATTTCGCACGGGTTTTTTTTTTTTTTTTTTTTTTTTTTTTTTTTTTTTTTTTTTTTTTTTTTTTTTTTTGGAGGTCAATCCAAGGAGGGATTATAGTAGAGGTGAATCATATTTCTTTTATTCTTCGCATTGGACATCGAATTTTGTAAATCTATTCTGACCCACCATGCACTAATTTTTTTAGATTAGGGTTATGGTTTGGGTATGATTTTTGCCTGCATGGCATAATCATTTTAAATCATTCTCAATGACTCCTGCTCCCATACTCTTTCGTTCACAACTACATTAATACCCATCTCATAAAAGCAAATCGCACGATTCAGCTGCTGGGTACAATAATCCATATCCTACAAAATCAGCAATGAAGCTGATGTTTTCTGTTGTGTTTGTATATAGCTTGCTTATATGTTGGACTTTTTTTGTCAATAATTTTACAATCTCTTTTCATTCCTTTCCTCCTGAAATTTACTCATGTCCTTACAAACGTTGTACATTAGCTGTGACTGAGGCGTTCCCGGTTTCTGGATTCCTGACTGTTCGTGTGTTTATGTATGACATGCCACCCACTCACAATTTACCAACATTAATTACCTTATCTCTTAAAACGAATAATGTGTAATATCGATACATATAGAATGCGAGTGGGTCTCTTCATTGTTCGTGCGCACAGGGGTGTACACAAAAAGCGCTTATTTGACCAGTCGTGCGTTCTGCTTGTGAACTTATTACTAAAATATCAATGCAAAGGTGTTACATTAATGTTGGCTATGATGCATTTCCTGTCTGTCCCATTGGATGTCCAGGCATTCCCTGAAACACAATCCTACCATACACTTAGACGTATCGTGGAAACATTATTACCTGTAAGCAGTAAAACGAATTCCATGAACCCGCCATATTCCCATAGTCTGATCCCGACCAACAAAATTAAGTCACTAATTCATCCACGTGCCCGAGGTTGTGTGTCGATATCACTAGTTCTCTTCATATGCATATGTGTATCGATTCTTCTCATCCGTTCCGGTAATATTGAACTTAATCCCGGCCCTTCTCGTTCTCAATGTGCAAGCTCATCAAGCGCCAACCCATCACTGACCACATTCAAAATTTGCCAATTGAACATTCAAAGCTTAAAACCTAAAATTGACATACTGCAATGTGAAATGCCTGTGTACGATATATGGGCATTTACCGAAACTTGGTTAAAACCAACGGACGATAGCTCTGATCTCGAAATATGCGGGTTCCAAACAGTCCTGAGAAAAGACCGCCCAACAAGGGGAGGAGGGATCGCAATATACATCAAGTCAGGAATCTCCTTCAATATACGACCAGACCTAGAAGTCTTTCCACTTGAAAGTATGTGGATTGAAGTCTATACTGCCAAACGATCTTTTCTGCTTGGTGTTTTTTATAGACCACCAAACAGCACTAACGATGCCTGGGATATGATTACTACATCCATTGAGAAAGCTAAAGACACTGGGATATCGGATATAATTGTTACAGGGGACTTTAACGACAACTCACTTCCACCCGTTAGTGGAAAATTCAGCGATATTGCTGATTATTTTAATCTTAGACAATTGGTGTCTGAGCCTACATTCTTCACAGAGACTTCGGAAACCTTATTAGATCTAACAGCCATCAGCGACACTGTTGAAGTGATATCTTGCGAAGTAACAGACTCTTTTATTCCCAATTTAATACGGTATCACTGCCCTGTCTTTATTGAAATCAACTTCAAGAAAAATAGTGTTAAAAGCTTTAAACGTAGAATATGGAAATATGCCGAGGGCAATTTTGACGGGCTCAACAATGCATTAGCAAACTACCAGTGGAACACTATTTTCCATCATACGAACCTGGATACAATGGTGGAAGACTTTTGTTCCGCAGTCCTTGAGTTGGCCTCCGTATATATCCCAAATAAAATGATTACTGTCAGGCGAAAAGAACCCAAATGGATGCATAATGAAATTAGGTTACTTATTCAGCAAAGGAAACGTCTCTACCGTTTAGCCAAATCAAATAGCAGACCTGAGACCTGGGAAAAATATCGCTTAAAGCGTAATGAAGTTGTCTCTGTAATTAGAAAATCAAAGGCAAACCACTACGATAAAATACAGAAGACATTAAACAATAAGTCTACTCCCTCAGCATTATGGTGGAAAACGCTTAAACTGCTTCTGAGTAATAAAGTGACTGAAATTCCAAACTTACTCCACCAGAATAAAATTATTTCAAGTAATGTAGATAAAGCAGAGGCATTTAACGAGTATTTCTGCAATATTGCGACAATTGACGACAGGAATGCATTTCTTCCTCCTGAGCCATTCGATGAACGCCCATCAATAAAGAACATACTGTTAAGTGAGAACGATGTTCGCAAATCGCTAAAATCTCTAAAGATTTCAAAGGCATCTGGCCCCGATCTTCTAAATCCACGTCTTTTGAAAGGGTGTATTGCCTCTCTATCAAGACCCCTTACAATTCTGTTTAATATCCTACTGCGCAATTCCCACTTCCCGACGCACTGGAAGAAAGCAAACGTAACCCCAGTTTTAAAAAAGGATCCCCCCAACTTGGTTTCCAATTATCGCCCAATATCATTACTTAGCTGTTTAGGGAAAGTTCTCGAAAGGTGTGTGTTCGAACAACTGTGGAACTTTATTGAGGAGAATAACATTCTTAGTCCTTTTCAGTCCGGTTTTACTCCGCGCGATTCAACTGTTCTTCAGCTTACGGATATATATGATGCGTTTAGTGGAGCACTTGATGAGGGAAAGGATGTAAGAGTGGTATTCTGCGATGTAAGCAAGGCTTTCGATAAGGTTTGGCACAAGGGATTGATCTATAAATTAGATAAAATGGGAGTTTCAGGCGAACTTCTTGAATTCTTAAAATCTTATCTTACTGATCGTCAGCAAAGGGTAGTAATAAACTCGGAAACCTCGTCTTGGAAACCAGTTTCTTCAGGTGTTCCCCAGGGATCAATCCTAGGTCCCCTGTTATTTCTAATATATATAAATGATATAACACTCGATTTGACAAGCTGCATAAGACTATTTGCGGATGATACAACTCTATATTTAATTATTGAGAACCCTGACAGAGCCTCACGACTCTTAAATAATGACCTGCTGAAAATCGAACAATGGGCTAGTACATGGCTTGTTGAATTCAACCCTCACAAAACAGAAACAATGATTATATCACGCAAAATAGAACCAGCAGGACATCCAACTTTAAATATGGTCAATACTGCCATCAAAGAAGTCACAGAGCACAAACACCTCGGTGTTATTCTTAACTCGCGGTGAACATGGGATCACCACATCAACCACATTTGTAAAAAGGCCTGGCCACGATTAGATTTAATTAGGAAAAATAAATTCATACTGGATCGCAAAACCTTGGAAAAAATTTACTTTGCATTTATTCGACCTCTGCTCGAATATGCAAACACAGTTTGGGACAACTGTACCGATCAGGATGCAATGAAACTTGAAGGCATCCAAATTGCTGCGGCGCGTATTACGACTGGCGCTACTACTAGCGCCAGCAAACATTCATTGTATGTGGAAACTGGTTGGGAAACACTAAAAATAAGACGGGAGAAGCACAAATTGATACAGTATTTCAAAATGTTTCACAACTTGGTCCCCCCTTACATCTCGAATAGAATCACTCCCCCCATTTCGGCTGACCAATCTCGTGACATGCGCAATGCAAGCAATCGGCGACTTCCTTTCTGCAGAACAAAAAATTACCAGTCATCTTTCATACCCTCAACTACGAAACTATGGAACGACCTCCCACTGAACATTAGAGACAACACCTCTTTGGTTGCGTTTAAAAACTATGTGAATAGACATGTTTGTCGACCGCCACAATATTTCTTCCAAACCACCTCCCGAAAGGCCCAAATTTACCACTGTAGATTACGATTACGATGCAGCAGTCTAAATGAACATCTCTATGATAACCATTTATCTAACACACCGCTATGTGTCTGTGGTGAGCGCGAGACTACTGAACATTTCCTACTGAGATGCCCAAATTACAACCGTATAAGAAACGAAACAATAGGATCACTTCCGTGTACTCTCGACAATAACATCTTACTATTTGGCTGGGAATTTTATAGTAATGAGGACAATGGAGCAATCTTTGAAGCTGTTGAAAAATTCATTGTCCTTTCTGCGAGATTTAACCGAACCACCCAGTCTTAAGGAGATTATTTCCGACAAGAAATTTACTTATTAAAACTTCTTGCAATATTATCTCGAGTCCTTGATCGCACCTTGAATGTTTTAAGCGCACCACACATTCCATGAAAAACTAGTTGGAACTATAGACTCATGTAATTCGGAAATCTTAGCTTCAGGTTTCTGATGGTGCCTTCAATATTAAAGCACAACCCCCCATCTCACGAATAAATAAGCTGGTCTTAAAGACTCATGCGTCTGGTATACCTTCTTTTTTTTTTTTTTTTTTTTTTTTTTTTCTTCAGGTAGGCCCCTATGATCGTGAGTACATGAATGCATGGGTATATGAACGCACTGCTACCGGGGTCCTGGAAGCGGGAAGGACCACATGTCACACCCTAAAGGACATTCCTCCTATCTCCATAATTCTTATCATTAAAGTACGGCTACATTTCATTAACCTTATCGGTTACGGATGTTCACTTTGTGAGGTATGAGCGTGTCGTCCGTTCTCTACAGATTATCTGACGAGGCCCTTATGTGACTATACAGCCAAGTATGTGACATCGTCACACATCCGGCATTCATAGACTTCGACGTGCTGCTCAGAACGGAAGCGTGGCCTTTCATCATTTCTCACTCACTGCCTCGTTTTCTTTTTGGATATCGGTATTTTACCTACGCGCACTGATCTTCCTTTATGCTTCTCGGGGTCTAATTAAGAACTAATTTTTTCTTCACCATGAGCCAAATGTCCCAAACCCTCGGCCATTGCCTCCACTACCCACGTCCCTCCTGGAAGGTGGGAATTGGAGGTGATGACCGCGCTGCAGGGGCGGTTCTTCATTCATTTGGTATGCACAAATCACGGAGCCATGAGTTTGAGGTGGTATTATTGAGCATATCTCCGTCATTGGCAAGGAAACATCGAATAATCTCCCTTTAACCGATGCATTACAAACAACACACAATGAAGACGAAGAGAATCTAATGCACTCCATGCACTTACCGTCACGCGACGCCCCGGGGCACTTAATCCTAATCTTAACGAATTTTGAAATTCAAATGTGACACCCTCAGCCTATGTTGCCAACCAAGTAACCCACCACAACCCATTCTCCGTTGTCATTTCAGGCCATGTCTTCCGTTCTGTGGAGTGTGGCGCTTTACAAATTGTAGCCTATCATTACTTAAATGATTACTATTTCTGGTTTTCTCTTTTATTTCTCTTCTTCTTCTTTCTATAATTTCAGAATTTCAGAAATGTGTTTCCAACCTATACCAAACCGTATTATTACTTAGTAAATTATTTACTGGTTTGGATTTAACATATTTTATAGCTGTTTCTCGAATATATTATAGGTAATTAATTAATGGTGTGGAAACGACCTTGTACAAGCCAACGGCTTACTGTCGAATCCACAAACATCTTCATGTTGTATACTGTACTCACTGAGGTTGGAAATAAATATTGTTTAAACTAGATGTAGGTATAGGATGATCCGTGGGAAAAAGTGGCAGGTGGATCAATTGAAAAATGTTACAGTAGAAACGTTTCTCAAACACTGAGAGAGTTAATGCCCTTCGTCTGTTGAATTTTGCTTCAAGTTTAATTTTTCACATAATAACTTTAACAGCAAGCATTGGATTTCAATAAAATTTGATATCCTGCACACTCACAATGCCATCAACAAGTGAAAAATTAGGAGGATTTATTGAGCATTGAGAGAGTTATTGCCCTTTGTTGGTTCCATTTTAATTGTATTTTTAATGTTTATGTGCTAACTTGAAAATAATCATGTTTCAAAACCCAGTGATTTGTTGAATATTGATGGCATCATTTTCCCTTGTTTTGGTTTATTGGAAATTTTAATGATTATATGATAATTTGAGAAGTAATAATTTTGTTAATAATGTTAATGAAACTTTTGCTTGTCATAGTTCATCAGGGGTACGGGGGATTTGCTTTGAAATGCAATGCTTTTTTCTTGTTTCCAGTGAGTATAAAAAATAAAATCCTGCCAAAATCAATTCTTTTTATCTGGGTGAACTTATACATAAAGTATGTATACACTGACCATTTTACCTGCCTAGGTAGAAGACAAAACCAAATCTTTCCAGTGTTATTCACCAAACATTTCATTCAAACTGAATTATATTTTTTTTTTATTATATACTAGCCTTTGAATTATTGCAAATTATCTATAAGATATTTCTTGATATCTATCGACTCGATAGATATCAAGAAATATTCCTCAGTAGCTTCCCAAATGATGTCACGCTTCGGCACATGACATCGCCTTGAAGGAACGATCGGCTGATCTTTGTTATTGTTTTAAAATGTACGCATTTTGGGTTGAATGGGGCTGAATATTGTGCAATAAAATGTCTTGTAGCATATAATAAAAAAGAAAATCTACTCTATTTTAGTCAGTGTCGGGAATTATCTCATGAGTGTGGACCTGAAAGTTTTATTTTTCGCGAGTGCTTGTGCAAATGAAAAATAATACTTTTAGGTCCACAAAATGAATTTTTTCAGTAGCTTCCTAAATAACGTTACTCTTTGGCACATGATGTCACCTTGAACATTGCCTTGAAGGAACTATCAGCAGCCTTTTGTTTTTGTCTTGAAACTGCAGTTGAATTGGGCTGAATATTGCGCATTAAACTGTCATGTAGCATATAAGAAAAGGAAAATCTGCACTGTTTTAGTTAGTGAAAATCGGGAATTATCTCAGTTTTATTTTTCACGAGTGCTTGCGTGGGTGAAAAATAATACTTTCAGGTTCACACAAATAAAAAAATAAAACTTTCAGGTCCACACCCATGAGATAATTCCCGATATTCACTAAAACAGCATAGATATCCTCTATTTATTGTCTCTCAAACCTGGCTTAACTCTTAAGCCACTGAGTATTTTCAAGGTATTCTACATCAAATCTAGTCCTGGCTGCTGGAAAGCAGCCATGACTAGATTTGATGAACAAATCATCTATGTTTAACTCAAGAAATCATCGAGAAAAAACACATTCAATTTACAAGGATAAAATTTGTTTTAATGTGCCAAAATTATACTTATTTCATTGTCAAGAGAAATCCAAACCTGGGCAGGAATATCTGCCAGCAGCATGTAAAGAGTTAAACTTGTAACTTATCTTTGGAATTTTTCTGTCAAAGCTCCTTCCAATGTGATGTTAACTGGCAGAATAACAGATTATTTCTTGCAGTTGTAATATGGTCACTGTTAGTGGCTTGTTACAATTTATTTGGAGAGGCCCTCCAATAAATTTAACAAAAGAATTGCATGAACTGACAAAATATTTGCTTCTACATGGCTTTTAAAGCACATGTTAGCTTTCTTTAACTCCTTGCATACTGCTGGCGGATATTCCCGACCAGGACAGGATTTTTCCTGCCACTGAAATATGCATACCGTATTTACTCTATGTATTAATACACTTTATGTATTGATACACCCTGGTTTTCCTGAAAAAATATTTTTCAAAACCGCTCTAATAATTGAGACGGGCCAAAAATTATTTTTCTAAGTATTGATTCACCCAGAATAAGGACATCTGCTATGTGGTTGTACATTTGGTTGAGATATCGTTTTGAACGAAACTGTCCTATACATTGCCTTGTATATTGTCAAAATATATATTGACTGTACTGGTATCTGTACCTCGTTGTGACGAAAACAAACTTTTGTTGTGTACATTTGATTGAAACTTTGAATGAAACTGTTCATTTCTGTGTATACTGTATGTGTTTATTAAAAAAAATATTTTGACTGTGTTTCTTATTACTCACGTAAGAGAAGAAGCCTACTTATTACAGTTGTCCAAAAGTAAGTATCCAAATGTAAGTATGAGTCCACCGTCATGTTGAAAACAAACATCTTTTTTTTTTAAATTTTGATCTGCACAAAGAGTTTATCGATAGTGTTACGAGCAATAAACACTGTGTGTGCATTGAAATTTTGGAGCATTTGCTTGGTTGTTTGGAGTATTACAGAAGATGAAGATTTCTGTTCTACTGATTTATTTATAGCACATCACAATGAAGTACCGGTACATAAAAAATATAAAACACAACAAAAATAAAAACATGAATAAGCAGGAATTACCTGAATCACAGACCATACCCCCATAATTCCGTGCATGAAGATAAGCACAAACACTATACTAGCATGTATACTAACACTATATGAAGTATACAGAATCATCAAAAACACAACTCAAAACGTTCTCTGAAATTTGTGTACCTGCCCAGGTATGGATTTCTCTTGACAATGAAATAAGTATAATTTTGGCACATTAAAACAAATTGTGTCCTTGTAAATTGTAAAACCAGAGTGTATCAATACATAAAGTGTATTAATAGAGTAAATACGGTAATTTACGCATACTAGTATTTAATCCAATTTTCACCCTGTAAATTGAAATGTATTTTTCATCACTGATTTCTTGAGTTAAATGTAGATGAATTTTTCATTAGATCTAGCCATGGCTGCTTCATGGCAGCCATAACTAGATCTGATGAAAATATCTTAAAAATACTCAGTGGGTTAAGAGTTGATGAAGATGTCTGCCAAAATATTGATAAGATTGTAAATTAATTTTTGTCTCCCGCTTTTTGAAAAAAATGGGAGATATTAAATTTGGGGTGTCCTTCCGAGTTTTTCATTTCCAGACTTTAACTTTCCTTACAGTGACCGGATTTCGATGACATTTGGGTAGTAGATCACTTTCATCAACTGTGGGTCCAAGTTCGAATATGGGCATTTTCCGCGCATCTTTAATTAGGTTGCTTAAATTTGATTGGCTGATGGTTTCCAGACTCAAAGTTTCCTCAGAGTCAACTGATTTCAATGAAATTTCATATATGGATTACTTTTATCAATACCTAGGTCAAGTTCGAATGTGGAAAATTTTGTACCGAAAATCAGTCCGTCAGCCTATGCATCAATGCACCTCAGAGACTAAAAGCCGTATTTATGAACTGATCTTCACGAAATGTCTTATGTATCTTTGTTATCATTGTGAGACCAGAATATGTCTTCATCATTACTTCTTTTGCAACTCTACAAAGTCAGACTCTCCCAGTACCATATACAGACCACCATATTATCTGGACATCACTTCCAAGGTTTCATTAACTTCCAATCACAAGCTTTACAGGTTGGTTAACACTTTTCACATCAGTTTAATGTAATATGTCTTATCATACAGTCTTAATTTTTAGTGATTCTCACAGTTATACTCCACATCACTTTACTTGCTTTGACAGTGACCTCCGTGAAAATAAATCTGATAATCACTGTCTGAAACACTGTCTGTTCTGTCTCTTCTAAATAACTTCCACTTGCAACTCAACTATATTACACTGGATGCATTAATTCCCGTTGAAACTGCTGCCCAGCGGGAGACATGAATTCACTGAATTTGCTTGTTATTGTTTCATCCAACATATAAATGTTTTGCTGATGGTTGGTAATGTTTTTATTTTCATCCTGACATCTATAGATGTCCTGCATTGTTGTTATGATGTTTGCATCTTGTGGATAAATTTGAAGACTACAAGTATTTTCCCTTCTGAATATATTGTTATGTTTTATTACTTTTCAATGACACAACATTATGAAGCTTGTTAATTTTTCTTGTAACAGTTGACTGTACTTTGTAAAGCTTTGTTGTGTTACCCTTCATCTGACATGACTAGACAATAACACTTGCAAAGATATTTCTTACCTCCAAAACATAGACTGCACACATGAATAAGATTTTCCAAGGAGTGGGGTGAAGGGGATGGGGGAACATGTGCTGTGAAGTCTTAAGTCAAAATTGAAAAACCAATAGTAAAATTTGTAAAGCGATTTTTGTAAAATACAGTGCACACAATGAATTAAAAATATTCAGTTAACAGGAGTATTCTGTCAAGTCAAGATATAATGGACAAAATGCTTATATTGGATGCACAAAGGACAAATATGTCTTTAAACATGGGGAATTCAGTGGTTGTAAAAGTAATTCTTCAAGAGATCACAAGAATTTTATACAATTGACAGAAGTTTACTCTATAACCCTTATGTATTTAACAGGTCAAATTTTCACTGAAGGTATGATGATTGAAAGTGATATGCAATTAACAGGGTCATTCAGTTAAGAAATGTTATGTTAGGTAAAGGGTTCATGGTGTTTTTCTGACTAGCTAAATTTGATGTCTTGCCTTCCAACACATGAATATATTGCTTTTGCTGACTACAGATGGGCAATATACTGTAAATGCCATTCAATATCGGTATCGAACCAATATCGATTTACTGTAATGAGGGAATCTCAATAAACCAAAAATTTTGATCCTGAAAAATGTTGCCGACATTAGTGCAAACAACAGAAAATTTTGCAAAATTGCAGACAAGGAGAGTCCCATGGACTTTGTATTTCTAAAGGCATTCACCACCATTCATTTAATGTAACAAAAATGCAGAGAGAAAATACCCAGGGGGTGGTGGAGGGTTCTCTCAACTGTTTTGTTACATCAGATGACCAGTGCCAAGTGTCCTTGTTCTTTCAACATTTTAAGAACTCTGCAGCTTTGTCTGCTGTAAATGATGGCCTACAACTGGGGAGTATACCATCAGATGTTGGTGTTGGTGCTTACATGTATGTTGTTGACACTGTATACTGAACTGATACCAAGGTGAAACATTCCAAAAATACTGTTTCTGAAACAAAACTTTTAATTTCAATGATGCTCAGCTTTATTGCTGACTGAAGATAAACTTTTATCCAAAAACTATATGTACATTATAATATGTAACAGATGTTTTTGTGGAGTTATGCAGAAATAATTGTGCAGTTTTTTAAAGTTCCTGTGAATGATACAGGGCCAAAAGGAAAGTCCAATTTCACAGCACCTGCAAAGTTTGGCAGTACAATTATTTTTCACAGGCCTGAAAATAAGCAGTCTGACATTTGCAGAATGAGGTTCTCAGAGGGTGAATTTGATGGGTTAAGAGTTGATGAAGATGTCGGCCAAAATATTGATATGATTGTAAATTAATATTTATTGTTTCATCCAACATATAAATGTTTTTGCTGATGGTTGGTAATGTTTTTATTTTCATTCTGACATCTATAGATGTCCTGCATTGTTGTTATGATGTTTGCATCTTGTGGATAAATTTGAAGACTACAAGTATTTTCCCTTCTGAATATATTGTTATGTTTTATTACTTTTCAATGACACAACATTATGAAGCTTGTTAATTTTTCTTGTAACAGTTGAATGTACATTGTAAAGCTTTGTTGTGTTAACCTTCATCTGACATGACTAGACAATAACACCTGCAAAGATATTTCTTACCTCCTGAACATAGACTGCACACAGGAATAAGATTTTCCAAGGAGTGGGGTGAAGGGGATGGGGGAACATGTGCTGTGAAGTCTTGAAGTCAAAATTGAAAAACCAGTAGTAAAATTTGTAAAACGATTTTTAGCTCAACTTTGGCGAAGCCAAATTTGAGCTTATGCCATGGCCTGTCGTCCGTCGGCTGTCTGTCCGTCTGTCCGTCAACAATTGGATACGGCTCGGGCTAGAGGCCGTATTTATGAACCGATCTTTATGAAACTGATTGGGTACCTTTGTTATGACCGTGGGACGAGAACGAGTGTTTTTGGGTGCGGTCCGAAATTTAAGATGGCTGCCAGCTGCCATTTTGTACCGACGATGCAGAAATCTGTTTTTTGTACAGAACTTCCATATGAAAGCTCTGATTTGAATAATTTTTTGTATGAATGTTTAGTACCATGGGATACATCACATATAATACAGATTTTTTTCTCGTGCGTAAATTATGCAAAGTAGAATAACTTTGATGTTTTTTGGTGTTACTTTCAGCACTGTAAGTGCAATGCCAATACGGCTCGGGCTAGAGGCCATATTTATGAACCGATCTTTACGAAACTACTTGGGTACCTTTGTTATCACCGTGGGACAAGAACGAGTGTTTTGGGGTCCGGTCCGAAATCAAGATGGCCGATGGCAGCCATTTTGTACAAAATTTGGTGCAATCAGATTTTTGCACAAAACTTCCATATGAAAGTGCTGATTTGAATAATTTTTTGTGTGAATGTTTAGTACCATGGGATACATCACATATAATACAGGTTTTTTTCTCATGCAGAAATTATGCAAATTAGATGAACTTTGATTTTTTCAGTGCTACTTACACACAGTAAGTACACATGTCAATACGGCTCGGGCTAGAGTCTGTATTTATGAACCGATCTTCACGAAACATCTTGGGTACCTTTGTTATCACCTTGGGACATGAACGAGTGTTTTTGGGTGCGGTCCAAAATTCAAGGTGGCTGCCAGTAGCCATTTTGTACCAAAATTAGTGCAATCAGTTTTTTGTACAGAACGTCTGTATGAAAGTTCTGATTTGAATAAATTTTTGTAGGAATGTTTAGTAACATGGAATACATCACATATAATACAGGTTTTCTTCTCATGCAGAAATTAAGCAAATTAGATAACTTTGATTTTTTCAGTGCTACTTACACACAGTAAGTACACATGTCAATACAGCTCGGGCTAGAGTCTGTATTTATGAACCGATCTTCACAAAACATCTTGGGTACCTTTGTTATCACCTTGGGACAAGAACGAGTGTTTCTGGGTGCGGTCCAAAATTCAAGATGACTGCCAGTGGCCATTTTGTACCGAAATTAGGTCTAATCAGTTTTTTGTACACAACTTCTATACGGCTCAGGCGAGAGTCCGTATTTATGAACCGATCTTTACGAAACTTCTTGGGTACCTTTGTTATCACCGTGGGATGAGAAGGAGTGTTTTTGGGTGTGGTGTGAAATTCAAGATGGCCACCAGCAGCCATTTTGTACCAAAATTAGTGCAATCAGTCTTTTGTACAGAACTTCTGTATGAAAGTTCTGATTTGAATAAATTTTTGTATGAATGTTTAGTAACATGGAATACATCACATATAGAACGTTTTTTTTTTCTCGTGCAGAAATTATACAAATTAGATGAACTTTGATTTATTCAGTGCTACTTATACACTGTAAGTGCATATGTCAATATGGCTCGGGCTAGAGGCTGTATTTATGAACCGATCTTCACAAAACTTCTTGGGTACCTTTGTTATCACCTTGGGACGAGAACGAGTGTTTCTGGGTGCGGTCCAAAATTCAAGATGGCTGCCAGTGGCCATTTTGTGCCAAAATTACGTGCAATCAATTTTTTGTCACAACTTCTACACAGCTCATATTTGTGAACTGATCTTCACGAAACTTCTTGGGTACCTTTGTTTTAACCTTGGGACAGGAATGAGTGTGTTTTGGGGTGCCTTTGTAATCACTGTGCTAGGAGAACAAATATTTTGGGGTTCAGTCAGACCCACTCTGGGACTCGAAGATTTCTTTTCTAGTTTAGCATCTGACTGTCACCCACCTTTACAATACTTTACCTATACAATTGTTACAGGCTACGGTCAGTATTTATGTACAGACCGTTATAATACTTTATATGTACCTTTGTCATCAGGTCATTACCTAGATGTTTGTTATTGCTGTGTCACATACTATACATGTACATGTCTTAAACAAGTTTAGCTACAGTGTCATTGACACTTTCATTTAAGGGATCCAGTGAACTTTCTGGGGACCAGACTGGAAGAAATACTGTTTATTGTGCAGACACTGGATGTTTGAAGATGACTCGGAAGCCATAAGACTCAACTCACAGATGATTTTTTTTTTTTTATAGAACTGAATCTTTGTTTAGCAGACATTGTATACATTTTTATTTCAGAGAGGATTGTTCTGAAAACCATTTCTGCATGTAAACAAAACCATAGGAATTGATGGGGCTGGCACAGACAGGACCATACACAACACTCTGCACTGTTTTTAGCTCACCTGAGCAAAGCTCAAGGGGAGCTTTACTGATCACTTTCCATCCGTCTGTCCGTTATCCATCGTGAACTTTACATTATCGACTTCTTCTCACAAACTACTCAACCAAATTAAACCAAATCTGGTGTGCATGTTCCCTATCATATGTCAATTCAAATTTGTTCAAATCAAGTTGACCCACCCCTTGGTAGGGCCACGCCCAAAAAGTGAGCCTAAATCATAAAAAATCTTCTCATGAACCAGCAGTAGCAGAGACTTGATATTAGGTGTGCAGCTTCCTTTTGAGGTGTAGACCCAGATTTGTTCAAGAGAAGTTCTAGGAGCTATATTCGCTATCGTTATGGGAGGGGCAAGAATTTTTGCCCCGCCCCAAATTTCTATTTTCCAAACCGAGAGGCTGATTGGAACCAAATTTGACATGAGGTTTTATTGGGACATAAGTAGTTAATTAATGCTGAAAAAATGTTCCTGTCGCCCCATGGGACCTGCAGGAGATAAAAATAGATAAAAAATAAAACACCCATATCTCCAAAACTACATGGCACTGAGAATTCTTATTTGGTGTGAAGCTTCCTTAGGATCAACAGAATGGAATAGTCAAAGACAATTGCTATCGGTTTTATCATGGGGTACTTTTTTGGGACTTTGAAAAAGTGCTGAGTCAGCATTTTTTGACACTGTGGGTAATGGGAAAAACATTTAAGACTACTTTTCTCCCAAACCACCTCTCCAAAAGCTTTCAAATTTCACATATAACATCTTTGGAAGATTGTTTCACAGGCTGAAATCAATTCCCTGGGTCCATATTTGGGCTCTCTATGGGAGCCCAAATGTTTAAATTAGTGCAGTATTATTCTTTAAAAATCTTCTTTTTCAGATCTACCAATAAGAATCTTTTATATTTGGTATGCTGCATCCTTGGTGGGGTGGGGGTGGGGAGATTCAGGTTTGTTCAAGCCAAGTCCATGGGTTCATATTTAGGCTGAAAATTTGGGGTTCCGGTCCTGACTTAGAAATTTTGGACCAAAATCCGGAAATGAGTTTTTTTGTTTTTATGCATTTTGGTAAATTTTAAGACAGAAAATTTTTTTTTTTTTTTTACGCTGAAAATTTGTGGTCCAGGTGGGACTTAGAAAATTTTGGAACAAAATCCAGAAATAAGTTTTTTGGGTTTTGTATGCATTTTGGTCAATTTTAAGAAAAAAAAAAATTTAGTCTGAAAATATTTTGTTTGGGACTTCGAAAATTTCCAAACAAAAATAAAAAAAAATCTGTTTTTTATGCATTTATCTCAATTTTGGGATGTAAAAATGCAGGAACTGAAAATAGAAGGAAACTCCTGTGTATTGTGTGGGCACAATCGCTTCATCTAGTTGGTATATGCTTTTCTTAGGAGGGGCGTATGCAGCTTATTCAAGTCAAGTCCCTGGTTTGATATTTAGACTACCATGTCAGGTGTGCGCCCTCAGGCCCCCTGGGGCCTCTTGTTTAGCTTAACTTGACAAAGTCAAGATAAGGTATTGCCATCATGCATGCAGAAGTCTTTAAGTCTGTGAGTTTGTGCACATTTTCTTTATCACAGGCTACACACCGTAGTTCTTGTCCAATCATCAATAAATTTCATGTGCAGGATCAAGGTCATGTCTAAATGGGAACATCCCATTTTGGTTGTGATTGGTCAACCATGATGGCTGCGTGGGTTAGAAACCCCAAACACCCTTAGCACAGTCTACAGGTCATATTTATGAAGTGATTTCTTTCTAACCTGGTAGGATGACTTGGTATGATGTTTGGATGAGACTGTCCTATTTTTGGTCATGATCGATCAGCCATTTCCGCCGCTTGGGTGTGTGACCTAGATTCCTTTAGCACTGTCTACAGGTTGTATGCATGAAGGGATTTCATTGTAACTTGGTAGGATGACTCGATATGATATCTAGATGAGACTGTCCTATTCTGGTCACAATTGGTCAACCGTGACTGCTGGGCAGGCACATGACCTAGATTCCTGTAGCAAATTCTACAAGTCATATTTAGGAAGGGATTTCATTGTAACTTGCTAGAATGACTCGTTTTGGAATGATTTTACTGTAACTTGGTAACTTTGGTTGGCATGCGTTAAGTGTGGGGGCCACATCAACCTAGACGTCCAATTCTTTAGTACTGTCTGCATCTTAAATTATTCTTGTTGAAAACATAGCATGTAGGGTACAGGGCAATTTTTGTCTTATTTCATAATCCTTTCAAAAACTTTGAACATTATCCTTTTCATCAAACTCTACACACAGTCAAGTTAAGCTGCAGTGTCATTGACACTTTCATTAACATTTGCCTTTCAAAATTTTGGAAATATAATAATACACATCAGATTCATCTGCCAGAACGTTGTTTGCCACCATAATGGTACTGGCTGCCAAAACAGTGTTGGTCGTGCTTTGTTGAATGATTTCTGGAAATTTGTGTGGCGATTTCAAAACCATCTAGTTAAGATAGAAATTGTCTGTTTCGACAGGAGACCCAAGCTTTGTTGATATATCATATTGTAACAATGGTTCTCATCTTATGCATTTTGGAAGATTATTGACATTCAGCACTTGAAAGCACTTGATTTCACAAAAGTTCATTGTTAATATTGGACCAAAAATACACAAGATTTTGCTCTTAGCTGGAATTTGTTGATGCCTTGTGTTCTTCATGTATCTTTTCTATCATGTTGTCTTGCATGGACAAGGAACCCTGGAAAATGTAGCTGTGCTTGTAAGCTGTGTTAATAAGTTCTGTTTTATTGGTAAAATAAGGACAGTAATGCAGTTCCTGGATGGAAAATTTATAACTGCATTTCATATAAAGGGAGATAATTAGAGCTTGAATTTTTAACTGAGCAGGGATATGGAAAGACACAGAACTCAAGACTCCCCATTTATGTAACCAGCACTGTGTTGTGATTGATGATGGGCCACACCCAACTGTTTGTAGCCGGTTTATTTACAAACTACTTACACAAAATGAGCCTTGAGCCCAGAATGCCTTGACCCAAACCCAGTTCACACAAGCAGTTAAAATGGGCAACCGAGAATGTCTTATGCCCACAAGGTCAAGACCTCCAAATCCATTAAGGATTTTCACTGGGCCAAACATGCAAAGGCCTAAACCCCCATTACCCCCTTTTACATCCAAACAATCATTTACTTCTTTTTGCAGTGGTTATGCAATATAACCCTGGAGAAAAAAATCAGAACCAAAACTATGGTAACTGATCTTAGCATTGACAGTCAGTCCAGAATGACAAGTTACTGGTCCAGACTAAAGGTGAATAATCCCAGCCAAAAATTTATTCGAATACCTCCATGTACAATGAAATGGGGTTAGGCATCCAATGCATGCCTCTCATGGTAGATACAAAAAACTGTACACAGATGGATCATAATGTAAATTGGATCTTTGCCCAGCATGGCTTAATCACTAGCTGTTATCCTATGTAAACACAATGAGGAAGTCCATTTTACAAGACCCAGCCTGTCTGGAACCTTGAACCACAGCTTGATATGTACACATGACAGACACAAAAGTGTCCAGGATGATTCAAGCTACTTGGTTGTTCCAGAGTGATGAGTTGCTCCACCAAAGAAGAATAATTGAATTACCTGTAGTTGGAATCAATCAACTGATAAGATATGAAGGAAGGATCCTTGTGGTAGCTCCTGCATCTGGAGAAATAAACAGCAGAAAGGTGATATATTGCTGTAGTGATTGATTGGCTGGTTCTTGACAGTGACTGTAGCATAGCATCCAAACCATTTGATGAGCTGATGGCCATCCCTCTGTAAATGGTGACAATACCCAAATCCATTAAGTAAAGAGGAGAGAGTTTGAACAGAGACAAGAAAGAGGTGGAGGTTGCCAAATTGTAAATTGATGCAGAGACGTGATTATCTTATATTCATGACCAGTAAAATGGCCTGTAGGTATTATGGGATTAATTTACTACAACAAAAGAGATTAACGTTTATTCTCCAAAAGTATGAGGGGTTACTTCCTGATGGAATATGAATGTTTTGACTCAGAATTCCAGGAACTCGATTCAGAACCGAATTATAGATGCCTGTTTGCAACCAACTGAATATTATTCATGGTGGAAAATTGTTGGACTTTAGCAACAACTTTCATACTCAGAGGCTTATGAATTGCGAACTGCCCGAGACCCACACATAAAATCATTTAAAATTATGCTTCACATGAATTTTTATTTCTATGGTTTCCACTACCTGTGAAATGACTAGAAATTAGTGACTTCCAGTTGGTATGTCTTCACTAATGAATTAAAGCTGAGCTCGCTGTGGCCAAAAAATTACCCAAAGACTAGTGTGATTTATAATGGGCCATGCCCAACTGTTCATGGCTGGTTTATTGACAAACTATATTGACATAAAGTGAGCCCAGAATGCCAAGACTTGAATCAATGTGCCCACAATACCAAGACCACCAAATTCATTGAGGCCTTTGGGTCCAACATCCCGATAATCAATTTTTTCCCATAGTTGACACAACAATTTCCACAAGCTGTTTGGGCTAGGTGACATGATCATTTTGCTGAGTTGTATTAGACTATCACTCTAGCGACCATTTGCCATTGTTTTTTAAATATTATTCACCCCAATTTTTTTTAAATTCCACATTGAAAAGTTTTTGAAGTTTATTAATATAAAATTGAATTTTATTTAAAAAATGATGATTAAATCATTAGAAATTGAAAATAAAAACCAAAATTGATTAAGTTGTAAAATATTCTCTGGTATTTTAATCTCTAATTTAGCCAACTTTGGTCCACATAAATAATATTGAACATTTGTGTAGTTGATGAAATCTGGTTAACTGACATTGACTCATTGTTATTCAATGAAACCTTTGTATGTTGAGAAAAGGTTTGTTTACAGAACAATTTGGGGTAAGAATTGAAACTGTAGGAAGGGAGTCCACCTAGATGCCCTGAACAAAGGCTCTCCTAAAATTAATGAATTTTTTTTTCTTTAGTTCTATAATTTGTGAAATGTTTGAAAATTTATTTATAAAAAAACTAAATAAATTTATTTTGCAGCATGTGAATACAAACATGAAGAATCTAATGATACCAACAATCATGACACTGCAAGGAAGTGGCATAGCCTAACAGGTTGTCTTTTTGTCACTGACCAGTGCTAACATTGCATGTGTCATTTAACTCATTAAACGCCAAAAATTAATAAAAAATAATTATCATATTAAACAGTTATACAATAATAAACAATCAAAAACATTTTAAAATTAACAAAACATAATTTACTGTGATCAGTTGATTTAAAACTTGATTTCCAGTATTTCTAAAATATGCAATAAATGACCACAGGTTGGCTGAAAACTTCTTGATGCATTAATTAATCATCCAATAGGTGTGTTGGTGCCCAGTTGATAATATCGTACCATGTATGAGATAAATGCATGACCCACGTTCAAGATTTATGGTTCTGCCCAATTCTTTTGAACACTGATATGATTCTCAGCATTTCTGAAAAATCTTCATGACTCCAGTAATCTTTACCAATGTTTAGGATCTCCAATGAGTTTTGACTACTAGTAGTTTCATGTTTGTTCTCGGTCCTTCCTTGTGTCACTCCATGCTTAAGATATGTGTAACCCACTTTTGGCTCCGCTCACTCCTTTGATATTTATATTCGTACAGGAACTTTTATTGATGGCAAATATAAAAAGGCAATTTCAGTATTCCTAAACTACTGCATTCTGTGACCTGTGGATTGCCACAGTGACCTTGAGCCAAATTTTGAATCTCGATCCAGTGAGTTTTAACACAAAGAGTTGGTCCCAGGTCCTTATGTCATACCATTCTAGAGATATCAGCAAAACCCATCTTCATTTTTGACTGCACCCACTTTTTTTGGAATGTTGAAATATATTAACTTCAGCTCTGCATTAGGGGAGTCTTCAAATGCAATTTACATCATTTCTGAAATTTCAATTCTATGACCTCTGAGTGACCTCACTCACCTTGTCCCATATTTGCAACCAGTGTTGATTCATGTGGTGTTGGTTCCTGCTACTTATATGATTCCATGTATGATATGTAGGCATAACCCACTTTGAAAGTTTGGGGTCTGCACAGTTTCTTGAGTGACAGAATTTTTATATGAATTTCAGGATTGCATAAGGAGGTCCTAAAAAGCAATTTTCAGCACTACAGAACAATTCATTCAATGACCTTTAGGTGACCCTGGTGATGTTGAGGTATATTTTGAACGTCCAATGAGTTTCGACTCATTTGACATTGCTTAAGTTCCTTGTATCACAATGTTTCAGATATAAGCATGCTCCATTTTTTAAATGTTTGGCTACACCCATTTTTTTAAATGTTGAAATTCTTACGTGAACTGCAAGAATGCACTGGGGGATGGGGCAGTTTAAATGTGATTTGCTGCTTTCTAAAAAATTATCTTGGTGATCTCCTGGGGGATGAAGTGACATTGACCCATATTTTGAACATACATTAAGTTTTGACTCATTTGGTATTTATCCCAGGTCCATAGGTTATACCATGCTTGAGATATAAGCATGACCTACTTAAATTTTTTTGGGCCCAGCCCACTTTTTATCTTACGTGAGCGAGGGGAGCTTTAGTGATATAATAGTACTAAATATTAGAATGAAGTCGAGTTAACCACTGCGTCAAGCAGGCCCGTCGGAACCGGGGGGGGGGGGGGGGGGGCTGCAGCCCCCCCAATAATTTGCTCATATTTTGTCGTTAGTTTATCCATGATGGGAGCAACCGATGTAATCTTAATAAAACTGGACATTACATTATTGAACTCAGATTAGAACAGTGGCGTAGGAACCGGTTGGGGGGGGGGGAGGGGTAAGGGAGATATTTCCCCCACCCCCACAAATTTGTCAAAAGTAGGCTTTACTGGGCTGGGTTGGTGGTTTCTCCACACGGGATGCCCACTGGTTACCATATTCCGACATTACTGTTAATGATACTGGATTGAGTGGGTTCCATGTGGGCTTTCTTCCACCAATAAAACTGACAGTTGTGTTTTCGCCTAATTGTGGAAAGCGGTGTTAAACCCCAACCAACCACAGAGTAATTCATTGCATGTTCACTATTTCTGTCATTCTGCTCGGAAATCACGCTGAATTGATCAGAGAGCTGACGTATTTCCTTATTGACGATGTATTTGCTCAGAATCACTCAGAATGCATATTTGTACATCTTAAATTAAAAAAATTTCCCAGAGGAGCCCCCCCCCCCCCCCCGGACACCCACCAACGAGACGGGGAGGTACCCCCTCTCGTGCTTACCCCCACTCGCCTTTTTGCGGTTCGGATGACGCTACGCGTCATAGGAATATACGATTTATTTGCTCAGAATCAACCAGAATGCATGTTTTTACATCTTAAATTCGAAAATTTTCCCGGGGGAGGCCCCCGGACCCCCCACCAACGAGACGGAGGGTATCCCCTCTCGTGTTCACCCCCACTCGTCGCTCGGATGACGCGTCGCCTCATGGGAATATAGGTCCTACCCCTCCCCCCAATAAAATTAGCTTACTACGCCCCTGGATTAGAATTATGAACGTATCACTGAATGTATAACATGCACCTGCATATGTTGATGTGCAAACGTTTTGAGCAATTCCTTTGGCAGCTCAGAAGACCACGACAACCGCTGGCGTAATGATAAAACTAATGAATCCACCATAAGGCCTGACTGTTTTTTAGCATGACGGAATACGGCCACGGCCTGCAGGTGAGCCCGGTGTGAGAACTGTCCCCAAATGTTATGGGGTTCTATTGGGATTTTTGAAACATTTTGTTAAAAAAACAACTTTTGCCGTTTAAAAAAATCAAGAGGTTTTTGCTTCAAAAGCTACCAGAATGCTTCCTTTGATTGCCCTTTTCAAAAAATTTTCTTGGGGAGTACCCCCCCTCCCTCCCCCCCCCCCCCTTAAAAAGCTCGTGCCTTCAGCACTCGCGCCAGATGTCTTCGGCATCTGGATACCCCATACCCATTTAGTATCAGCCAGTTCACCCAAATTAGCAATATCAGCCCCCCCCCCCCCCCCCCCAATATAAATTTCGTTCCGACGGGCCTGTCAAGTGGCACTCAGAAATGATGCAATCTTCTAAACTTACCGGTAGGTGTCTTGGAAAAATACTTTGTTTTAATAAAGTTTTGAAGCATTCTTTTTATAAAATGAGGGTCATTTGATGGATTTTGGGGTCCTCAAAATACAATTGACTATTCACGAGTTTTTGCTGAGAATTCTATAAAAAATGTGCAGGTCACCCGTACTTTCCTTCCTGTCAATTTTTATTTGTTGAATCGCCCCATATTTTAAGGACAGAAAAAGTTATCTGAAGGGCTATTCTTGATAAAAAAAATTATAATGCCAAAATTAAAGTGATGTGATTATATTTTTTTCCACAAACTTTATAATGGGCACCTGTGGGAAAATGTTCAGTGCTGAGTACTGTCATACCTAATGAGCAATTTCCATCCATTGTCGTCTGTCCTGCATGAACTTTACATTGTTTACTTCCTTTCTAAAACTAGTAGAACAAATTTGATATGCATGTTCCTTTTCAATTCAGGTTCAAATAAAGTTGCTTCCCAATAGGGGGCACCACAAAGGGCATAACTCTTATTATCCGCCCCCCCCCCCCAAAAAAAAAAAATAAAATGAAAAATCCTTTTCTCCAAAACCGCTAATCACAATCTTTGATATTTGGTATACAGCATCCTTAGGAGAGTCAGACTAGAGTTTGTTCAAACCAAATCCTAGGTTTATTTTTGGGCTCCTTATGGAGCCTGAATTTTAACTTTGTGCAGTATGAGAAAATTCTTAAAAAATCCTCATCAGATTGATCAGTGGGACTCTTTTGATATCTAGTGTACAGCATCCTTACGAAGGTCAAATTGGAGTTTGTTAAATCAAGACCCTAGGTGTATATTTGGTCTCCATATGGGAGCCCAAATTTTAACTTTTTGCAATATGAGTAACATTCTCTTAAAATCTTCAGATTTACAAGCCGGAATTGTTTGATATTTGGTATACAGCTTCCTTGGCTTTGGAGGTTAGATTGCGTTTTGTTCAAATCAAGACGCTGGTTTTCTTTTTGAGCTTTGTCCAATATGAAGGGGGGGGGGGGGGGGGAGATGCAAGTCTGTTTAAATGAAGTCCCTTGGTTCATATTTAGGCAGTACTGAAAATTCTTTAAAAGTCTTTCTTCAAATCCACCAGCTGAAAGCTTTGAATATTTGATATTCAGCATCCTTATGTGTGTGGGAGGGGCGGGGGGGGGGGGGGGGGAGAGCAAACTCATGTTTGTTCAAAGCACGTTCCGAGATTCATAGTTGGGCTTCCTTATGGAACCATATTTAAGTTTGTTTAAATCAAATCCTTGGTTTCATATTTGGTGTCCTCTATGGGAGACAAAATCTAAACTTGCTGTAATATGGTGAATATTGTTTAAACATCTTCACATATGGCTGTCAGAATTGTTCAATATTTGGTTTTCAGAATCCTTGATCAAATTCAAATTGTTTTAAAATTAAGTTCATGGATCTGTTTTGGGGCTTCTTTTGCGAGCCCATATTTAACTTAGTGCAATATGAGAAATATCTTTTGAAAATCATCTTTTTCCGATCCACTGGTCACATTCTCTTGATATTCATTATACAACATCGTTTGAGAGGCGCAGATTTAAATTTGTTCAAATCAAGACCCATGGTTCATATTTGGGCTCCACATGGTAACTCAAATTTTAACATAGTGTAATTTATGGATAATTCTTTAAAAAATCTTCAGATGGACCGTCAGAATCTTTTGATATTTGGTACACCCCATCCAAATTCGACTTTGTTTGAATCATGACAGTGGGTGCATATTTGGGTTCCCTATGAGAGCCCAAATTTTAACTGTAAGGGCTAGATTATTTTTGGTGGTCTGAATTTGTTATTCAAAATGTGTTTTATTACTAATTATTGGACAGTGCCCACCAATAAGTTGTAATAAAACAAATTTATATAAACAAAATATTATTTGCATTTGACTGGATATGAAACATGAGCATGAAAGGTAAAGGCTTTTGCTCTGGAACCCTCATTTTTTGGAAAGCCCTGATAGAGGCATCGAGCACTCGACCATTTCACTAAGGTCATAACAGCATCATTGGCGGGGAAGGGAGGGGGCAAGTTTGGAATGAGCATGGGGAATATTCCTCTTATTGCACTGAGGTCATAACTCCCGAAGTCAAGGGCACAGAAATGGATCTGTTCTAACTTATCCGTCTTTGAATACAACTTAACAAATTTTGGTCACATTTTGCATACTGCTTGCTTATGACTCAAATGTGTATTGTGACCTTGACCCAAGGTTATAATTACAAGGTCACAGCCAATTCGCCTGTTGTGATGGACCAAAAAAATGTTTGTGCAAACATGCATACAATCTATCAATCTATTTTCACTGACATTTGATACCGACACTGATTGAGTTTCTCTCTATGGTATTGCAAACTATCACTCATCAAGGAAGGATACAGAGCTGTTTTCATACCATAACAGGTTTGGACACCCAAACTCCAGGCGCCCCCAAAAAATATTTTTTCTTTCTCTCAAATAGAAGAAAATGAACAAAATAATATAATTTATTTATGGTTCCCACCTTTTCTGGAGTCTTACACTTGATAATATATCGCTGCAATTAAATCAGTTGAGCTTTATTTTTATCACAGTCGTTCTCGTTGCACTGTATTTTCAAACATTTTCATGTGGGAGGCCCACCTGACCCAAACCCATGGAAGGGGAAATCCACTATTTTACCGTCCATAACCTCCAGCTTGCAGCCTGCAGGATATGTCTGTGGCTATCGGGATATGCCTGTGACATGTAGGCCCAAAAGAGGTGTCCCCCCCCCCCCCCCAAAAAAAAAAAAATTCCTAGATCATTCCCCGACTGCCATGCCTAATCTTTTGGGCTCATATTCTGGGAGCATCCATTAGCTCTGCTGATATTTTCTTGTTTGTTTACAGAAATCGAAGTAGTATGCAACATTTATGGCAACACCAAAGTATAGTACCACTTTCAACATCTAAGGCCATAAGGTGATTGCCAAACAAAAACAATTGTTAGTTGATCACCAGACAATAACATGCTTACTGAACTTGTTGTTTAGTTCGCTTTGTCGGGTAAGTCTGTATCCGGGTTTATTTGTTTTAATATTGGCATTTAAGGTAACAGGCCTTCAGATTAGTCTAGTTTGAGGTACTGTCACAGATCTTTGACATCGGTTCCTATTGTGCCCCATTGAAGAAATTTTTCTGTTATTTTGACTCTGAAATGCTGCGTGTGGGGGGAGTTCTTGGGCTGTTTTGCTGCCTGTGAAGATCTATTAACTCTGCATGGCCTAATTCCAATTTTGATAGCTTTTTACTGTTCCCTAACATGCAGTTTCAGGATAAACTCAAAAGTTACATTATAAATATCCTGGCAATTGCTTCTAGGTAAGTCTTGGCTGCCTGCAAAGCAGCACGAAAAAATGTCATCACGTACCAAGAATGTATACAAATCTCCAGGCCTTTCAGGTTTAAATCACTTTTTATGAAACTGGACAAAACGTATAAAACACAAACCATATTACGTGTTATCCCCTTGCATTTGGTTGGGAACATTCCAGTAATTTGGAGACATCAGTTACCAGTGTGAGATTACTGGAATTGAAAGGCCTGCGGATAACTTTTCTGCATATATGATTACAATATGGTTGAAACAAAATGCTATTAGGAGCTTTTTGTTCTCATGTTCTTCTCCAGTTCCTATAATTTTGTGTATTCTGTATAGGTCTGTTGGTGTTTGTTTTCTGGTGTTGAAGTCACTGTAGTCATGCATTTTTACAGATGAAATTGAGATTATTTTCATCAACTGGATATATCACTTCAACAAAGGAAAGATTGAGCTTCAGTTCTTACTTTATGTACTGTTTTGAGTTGGCTAAGTTCAAGTTTAGGATTGTTTATTAATTGATGTACATGTATAAGATCATTCTGAGTATCTATAATTATTTCAATTACCAGTAATCATGAAAGCAAAAAGAAACAATTGAGGTTAATGTTCTACAGTGTCGCGGGTTTTAAGAAGCGAGTAGCTTTTTTACACTGGTGTAACCTGTCATTCAGTAGATTCAGACCACAGTAGCAATATTAGATCATAACATAGTTTCGGATGCCTTAAATATAATATGCCATAAGTATTTTGAAGAGAAAATGAAGATGGAATTGAAATATTTCGGGCAACTTATGAATATAGGCAGGATATGTGTGGTTGAAGTGATGGCAAAGATGTTAACGTATGTAACAGCATGTGTGTGATGAATCCTCTCAATTTAATTCAATGGTCAACTGTTGTAGGAGTCAATCATCAAGAATGTACCCATCATGTTAACGTTTTTGGCCATTGTTCTAGCCTTGCATAAAGTCCTCCCTGGCAAGTGAAACAGTGCTTGTTTACTTTTTTAAACAAACTCAGTGTTTTACTGGTAGAATTGGAGCTGGTAACCAGTGCGTGCGGTGGAAGTCCTGTAAAGTGGGCAACATGGGTATGAACGATTGGCTGGACTTGGCTTGTATTCATGTTGTGGTCACGCTCAGCCATTGTGCAGAAATATCTGACCTTAAAAACCAATAAATAAAAAAGTTCTCCCTGATAAAACAAATCTATCCGACAAGTCCTAATTTGCAGCCAGCAGGAAAATAATGCCAATACTCTTAAAATTCCCTCCACTGTATCACAACACTATCAATAGTTAATTTAGATGAAGCTTAACCAAAATGACGCTTTTATGATTTTAAAGCCCTTGAAACCAGATGTCATTCTGGTCATACCTGCAAATTGATTTCCACTTTTTGGTCTTGTGGCACATGCTTTTCTATTCTCCTAACTGCCCATGTACCCTGCTGACAAAATTAAAATAGAACAGTCTCGTTATATATGTATTAACAATTAGTCATTGAGGGTCACTCATTGGAGAATAGCTCTATGGGGCCCTAAAAGACCTTCAGGAACTGATAACATGGTGGGATCTCAGCAATGCCTAATTGTGATCAGAGCGGCAACGTGCCTGCTCATGGAATTCTTTGGTTATCATGACTGCGTAAAATAAAAGCTTTGGGAGTGTATCAGGGGCTTGAGAGTGCTGAACATGCCCCTTTCAGCAAAGTACTCCATTTCTTGCTTAACTTGACATAGTCAAGATAAGCTATTGCCATCACGCGTGCGGAAGTCTGTAAGTCTGTTCACATTTTCCTTTAGCACGGGCTACACCCCGCAGTTCTTGTCTGATCGTCACGAAATTTCATATGCAGGTTTGGGGTCATGTCTAGATGAGAACGTCCTCTTTTTGTCGCGATCGGGCAACCCGAGCCCAAAACCCGAAAACCATTAGCACAGTCTACAGGTCGTATTTATGAAGGGATTTCATTGTAACTTGGTAGGATGCCTCTGTATAATGCCTAGATGAGAACGTCCCTTTTTGGGCATCATCTATCAAACGTATTGGCTGCCCAAGCCCGAAACTCAAAAACTTTTAGCACAGTCTGCAGGTCATGTTTAATATGGAGGGATTTCATTGTAACTTGGTAGGATGACTCATTATGATCTCTAGATGAGAATTTCCCCATTTGGGCGTGATCTGCCAACCGTAACGACTGTCCGAGCCCAAAACCCGAAAACCTTTAGCACAGTCTACAGGTCATATTTATTGAGGAATTTCATTGTAACTTGGTGGGTAGACTTCATGCAATGTCTAGATGAGAAAGTCACCTTTTGGTCCTGATTGGGCAACTGTGGCAGCTACAGGGGCCCTAAGCCCGAAAACCTTTAGCACAGTCTACAGGTCATATTTATGAAGGGATTTCATTGTAACTTGGTAGGATGGCTCTAAATAATGTCTAGATGAGAACGTCCCATTTTGATCGCGATCATCCAGCCTTGATGGATGCCCGAGCCCAAAAACCTTTAGCATAGGCAAAAGGTCATGTTTATGGAAGGATTTCATTGTAACCTGTTAGGTTTACTCCATATAATGCCTAGATGATGACATCCCCTTTTGGTCGTGGTTGGTCAACTGTGATGGCTACAGGTGCCCCAAGCCCGAAAACCTTGTGCACAGTCTACAGGTCATATTTATAAAGGTATTTCAGTGTATCTTCGTAGGATCACTCCAGATGAGATTGTCCCCTTTGGTTGCGATCATTCAACTATGATGGCTGCCCGAAGCCCGAAAACCTTTACCACAGTCTGCAGGTCATATTTATGAAGGGATTTCATTGTAACTTGGGCGGTTGACTTCATATAATGTCTAGATGAGAACGTCCCCTTTTGGACACGATTGGGCAACTGTGACGGCTACAGGGGCCCGAAGCCCGAAAACCTTTAGAACAGTCTACAGGTCATAATTATGAAGGGATTTCATTGTAGCTTGGAAGGATGACTCCAAATAATGTCTAGATGAGAATATCCCCTTTTGGTCGCGATCATTCAGCCTTTATGGCTGCCCAAGCCCAAAGACCTTCAGCATATCCTACAGGTCGTATTTATGGCAGGATTTCATTGTAACTTGTTAGGTTGACTCCATATAATGCCTAGACGATGACATCCCCTTTTGGTCGTGATTGGTCAACTGTGATGGCTACAGGTGTCCGAAGCCCGAAAATCTTGAGCATAGACTACAGGTCATATTTATGAAGGGATTTCATTGCAACTTCGTAGGATCACTCTAGATGATGCCCAGATGAGAGTGCCCCTTTTGGTTGCGATCATTCAACCATGATGGCTGCCCAAGCCCAAAGCCGAAAAACCTTTAGCACAGTCTACAGGTCATATTTATGAAGGGATTTCATTGTAACTTGGTAGATTGACTTCATATAATGTCTAGATGAGAAATTCCCCTTTGGGCGCAATTGGGAAACTGACGGCTCCAGGGGCCCGAAAACCTTTAGCACAGTCTACAGGCCATATTTATGAAGGGATTTCAATGTAACTTGATAGGATGACTTGTTTTGGAATAATTTCACTGTAACTTGGTAACATTAGTCGATATACGTTAACTGTGAGGGCCACATACATTAACTGTGAGGTCATATTAACCCACCCCTCAGCTCTTTAGTACAGTGTGCACCTCATATTATTTTTTATCAAACACATAGCATACAGGGAACATAAATGAACATATTCCCAATTATCACAATTCTTGTCTTATTTCATAATCCTTTCCTAAACATTGAACATCATCCTTTTCATCAAACACAACTCGCAAGTTAAGCTACAGTGTCATTGACGCTTTCATTATAATCCCTAACGGTTGAAGATGGCACCAGATTAAAACAACAGATGAGGCTATTTACTATGGAAGCATGAATTATATTGTAGCAAGGTGGCTTAACAGAAAAAAGTCACTTGGATAAAAAAAAATAAAACTTTCCTTCCATCTTTTAAAATATCTGTTTGAATTGTTCAAATTTATGTTCTAGTGATGACAGACAAACAGGCATGAAAGTAAAAGTCGACAACCTAATGTGATTGTGTTATGGATATTTATTTTAGTCTTAAAGTTTAATGCTTTGAGAACAGCTTTAACACACTCAATACCGCGCATTATATGGGATGTGCACAATTGCAACAGGGATCGCTGAAATGCTTCTGTTATGGGGGGGGGGGGGGGGGGTTCAGGAAAAAAATTACGGATACAAGGTGGAAGTGTTCACATTTTCAATTTTTGGGACCCACCACCCCCGGAATGCAAATTTTTGCCAGTCATGTCTTGGACACCCACCGCTCCCGCACAGTTTTTCCTCAAAGACAATTGGGGACCCACCCCCAATTTATAAAATCTGTTGAACGAAGTATTCAAATTACCTAAATAACAAAAAAATGTACAACATGTCTATGCTGATTAGACACCAGTCGAATCCCATCACCAAAAAGCTCTGCCCAAAATATATTGTTCCCACCTGGATATCTTCAACTGTCCACAAAAAATAGTTGTTTTTCATTTCATTACTTTAAGATTAAATGTTTAGTTTGTACAGCTGGTCTGAGAGAGACCTAATACTGAAGTTCTTTTACCCATGCCAGGGTGGCTTGTCTGAGATGAATTGCCTCTTATTTATTTTTTTATGTTAGTGTCACTAGAATCATATTTACCTTGAAATTATACACGTTTTCCACAATCAAGATTTTTATTCTATCAATCTTTCCAATTATTCCATACATGGAAGCACACTAGACCAACGGCATGAGGCACACTGAGGCTTACAGAAGAATCAAATAATAGGAGCTACAAAGCACTAATAAGAGGCAGACTGCCTCAGTAGAAATATAAAGGAGTGAAATTCATGACCAAATTGCTGGGAATCACTTTTTTGCTTTGCAAATTTTTGCCAGACCCGAACAGGACCCACCCCCTAATGAAGTGTAAAACATGGGGAAAAAATTCTAACATGGAGCCCTCAACACATTATCAATGCTCTATTCTGTTCCAAGTTATGAGTCTAAGCACTTGAATTCATTTTGTTTGTAATTACTTACCTGTAAAATGATATTTGGCAAAAAATTGCATGACACCGGCAAAAACTGCACTTTGGGGCTCAGACCCACCCACCCACCCACCCACCTTGTATCCTTGGATGTTTTTGCCCCCCCCCCCCTGTTGTTGTGGGAATCTTGTAGGAACCAGGTTGGAATGAATTCCTGGTGACTGAAGAAACCAGGTTGGAATGAATTTAATAGCGTTATCGGTACTGATATAATATGGGGTTAATATCAGCCTAGAGTATGAAGTACGATTAGGGTCAGAATTATTTAAGTATGATACTTAATTAATATAGTATGATGCTAAAATAATTAAGTATGATACTAAATTAAGTATCCTACAGAATTATTTAAGGGTCATACTATATTATTTAAGTATCATACTTAATTATTTTACTATCATACCAAACTAGAAATTATGACCCTCTCGTACGCAAACAGCATGATGCAGGTTCAACCCGTACGAAGCTGGGTCATACATCGATATTTAAGTATCATACTTGATAATTAAGCGAGTATGATACAGGTTCGGATGGTATGATGCAGGGTCATACATCGCTTATTTAAGTATCATACTTAATTATTTTACTATCATACAAAATTAAAATTATGGCCCTCTCGCACGAGAATAGCATGATGCAGGTTAAACTTGCACGATGCTGGGTCATACATCGTTTATTTAAGTACCATACTTAATTCACAATGAATGACCCAGGTCATACATAGTATGATTCAGTCCATCTTGCACGATGCTGGATCATACATCGCTTATTTAAGTATCATACTAAATTCACAATGTATGATCCAGGGTCATACGTAGTATGATGCAGGTTCAACTTGCACGATGCTGGGTCACACTTCGCTTATTAAAGTATCATACTAAATTCACAATGTATGACCCAGGGTCATACATGGTATGGTGCAGGTTCAACTTGCACGATTCTGGGTCATACATCGGGTATTTAAGTATCATTACCGAGTCTCGCTCCAGATATTTTGCTCTTTATATCGTCTGCTTGTCGATTTCCATTTTTTTTCTTCACTCAAAGATTTATGCACAGCTGTTTGAAAGGGTTAAAATCGGTTTTCACGAATTACGCCTATGAATGGTCATTTCTTCTCTTGGGGGGGTGGGGGGGGGGGGGGGGAGGGAGTGTGATGTTCTCTTATCTCTTTACAAATCACCTCGATTCTTTGCCAAATTTGTTTCATCGGAGAAATTGTTAACAGTTTGCACCGGGAACTGAAACACTAGCTGTCCGAGATGAACATTTTGGAGGCCTTTACACGTGTGACGGGTATTTCCGACCATTACAGGATTTCTCTTGATACTGAAATAAGTTTAATTTGGGCACATTTAATCAAATTTCTCCTTTGTGAATGGAATAGATTTTTTTCACGAATGATTTCTTGAGTTAAAGTTAGATGAATGTCTCATCAGATCTAGTCAGGGCTGCTGTAAATTTGATGAAAAATACTCGAAAATACCCAGCAGGTTAAGAGTTCATAAAAAAATAAGTTCAGATCGGTTTATTGCCTTACCACAAAATGTACAAAACACAATAACACAAGGCAGGTCTAAAATAACACGCGAACTATTGTTTAAGTTACGCTGGTGTTACATCAATTGTAAAATACTCGAACGCAGAGTTACGATAAAACAACACAGCACAAATTAACTTACTAATCCCGCATGTTTTAATAGTCATATATGACAATCTTTCAGAACAGACTCGACTCAAAAGATGCGCATTGCATTCACATACGACCAGAGAAGTATGCCGTTTAGAAAATAAGTTTACTTTGAAATTCACGCCTCTATATCTGTTTCTGTACAGTACGTCATATCTGTTTCTGTACAGTACGTCCAAGATAGAATTTTGACTTTAACAGGACGGGTGTGGGAGGGCGCAGCTTAAGGGTGTCCTCTTTTGCCAAGCACGGCTGAAAGCCCTCAGTGTTTGCTTTGTTTACAGTTCTGTCCTTTAGATGGTTCCAATCAATGATAGTTATTGGGATGAAGGACTGTCTGTAATGTTCTGATTGTGGGTGCGTTATGTTAAATGCCCTTGTGTTATTGATTTGTGTTTTTTTACCACGTTTGTATACAGTCAAAGCCAGTGAATTTTTGGGCTTTGATACGCGGGTTTTGGTAAGGTATTTGTCGGGCGGTATAGCAGGGATAGACCGTTCTACCACTTTGTAGAATAGGCTCAGTCGTCGCTGTTTTCTACGGACCTCCAGTGGCATTAGGTCTAGTTTTCTGAGCATGCAGTTACACAGCCTTCTTTAGATTTATAAGTTCTGATGATGAACCTGGCTGCCTTCCTTTGTATTTTTTCAAGTTTCGTGATGTCGGTTTACTGTGTGGATCCCAACCCCATGCGCTATATTCGAGGAGTTGGCGAACCAGTGTTGTATATGCGATTTTGCGACGCTCTTCGGGGCTATGAGCTAAGTTTATGCTTACTAAGCCTAGTGTTGATTTGGCTTTTTGGGCAATGTGATTGATGTGGATTGTCAATTTCAGATCGTTGGATATTTGAACTCCTAGGTATGGGTTGGTGTCTTTTTCTTCTAGGATGTCATCGTTTAGAGTGTAGAATTTTTGGATTTTCTTTCTTATGGTCATGATGTAGCACATTTTAGCATTTTTTTTTAAAATCACATGCCCCATTTGGCAGCCCATATTTCTAGGTTTCCAAGAGCTTTTCGTAGTTTAGCGTGGTCTTCAAAGTTGTTTATTTCCCGGTAGAGTAGACAGTCATCGGCAAATAGTCTTACTTGATTTCACTGAGTCTGGCAAGTCGTTGATGTCGCACGGGAATAGTAGAGGGCCGATCACTGTGCCCTGTGGTACCCCGGAATCTACCTTGACTTCCCTTGAGAATTGACCCTCGAGCGCTACTTTCATTTTCTTTTAAGTTAAAAAATTGTTCAGCCATAAGTGGGATGGTCCTCCAATTCCGTATTGGTGGATCTTGTGCAGTAATCTATTATGCGGGACGGTGTCGAAAGCTTTGGAAAAATCTAATATTGCCATATCTACCCGTTTGTTGTTTTCAAAAGATTTCATGAGGTCATTTTTTGTGATAGTTAATTGCGTTTCGCATGAGTACCCTGCTCGGAATCCATGATTCAGGGAAGTTAGTACGTCGTTTTGCTGTAGGTGGTTCAGGATGTGTTGCAATATTATATGTTTTAATAGTTTGCAGGGTACAGACGTGAGTGATACTGGTCTGTAATTTTCTGCACAGTGTCTGTCTCCTTTTGTGAATATGCAGGATATATTTGTATTTCTCAAATCTTCAGGTAGTTGGTCTGTATCATTGATGTTTGGAGGATGTTGGTGAGTGCTGGTTCTGTCTCTTCTGCGCATTCTTTGAGCAGTTTTCGGGGATGCCACCTGGGCCTGTCACCTTGGAAGGGTTCAGATTTTCTGTAATTTTGTTACACCAGGCGTCTGTATGTCGATGTGACCGATGGTCTAGCTGACATATTTGTTGATTTCTGGTAGGTCATCCGATGTCTCTATTGTGAATACCGATTTAAACTGGTTTATTAGTATTTCGGCATTTCTCTTGGTATCATCGATTAATTGACCTTAATCTTTCAGAGGTGATACGCCAATGTTATCACTTTTTGGACTTGATGTATTTCCAAAATGGTTTTGTGTCGTTTTCCTTCATCCCATCAAGTATTGTTTCATTGATATGTGGCCAAGTGCTCTGCTTGTCTCAGTCTACGCTTGTATTCTTTCTGAGCTTGGCGGTAATTTGCCCATTGGTTTGTTCTTTGTGCTTTTTCATATATCGGTAATCTTTGTTTTTTGGCGTAGTAAGTTTCTGATCTTAATTGTAATCCATGGTGTGTTATTTTTGAATTTGATGGTTTTGGTCGGTATGTGCTTGTGCATGCACTGAAGTACTCCGTTTTTGAATGTTTGTTTCAAGTTTTTCATCTATGTTCTGGTTGGTGTTGATTATTTCACTTGACAGGTTTGTTAAGTCTTCCAGATGGTTTTCTTGTATTGATAGCATGTACGTAGTGTAGATATTTAGTGGTGGGGTTTGATCTGGAAGTCTGTGACAACTATTGCATGATCTGATAGTTCTGGTATGCCTGCTGGGGATTTGGTCAAGGATTGATTTGAGGTGAATACCAGGTCTAGGATCTTATCTTCCCGTGTTGGCTAGTTATGGATTTCGGAAAGCCCATTTGCTGATGAGATGTCAAAGAGTTGTTGTTGGACTTCCTCGATTCTGTGCCCCAGATTTTACTGTTGTTTTGTGCCAGTTTATGTCTGGGCAGTTGAAATCGCCACAGAGGATGATGTGCTTGTTTTCACTTCAGCTTTTATAGATTTTTCTAGTTCATTGATGTCTGTTTTGGTCGGTGTGGCATGTAGTAGCAACCGATAGTATATCGTTGTGGGGGGGGGGGGGGGGGCGGTATTGATTTTATCTTAACCCACACGATCTCCCAGTCGGTTGTGTATTGCGGTAGTTCGATTGATGTTATGTCCTTACGTTCAAGTATGAACACGCCGCCACCAAGCGTACATCTATCGTTACGATAGACAGCATAGTCGTCTGGGAATATTTCGCTCGACTTAACCCTTTACGCAACGTAGACGATATCAAAATTTATTATTTTAAATATCATTTTTTTCAAATTTGTCAAAGAATTTCAACAAAACTATATCATTTTACTCCTCGTTGGAACGAGATCGTTCCAAAGAGGGGTCACACGATATGGTTTTATTAAATTTTTTGAAAAATAATATTTTTTCACCTACTGAATTTGCATATTACGCGGGCAGATGCGGCCGATTCGTTGGGTAAAGGGTTAATCACGCCCTGTGTTCCCTTTAGCCATGATTCACAACCGCAGACTGTCAGGTTTCGTGTAATTCCGAATCGTTATCAATTCTGATGTTTTATCTCTCATACTTCTACAGTTCACTGTGAGTATTCGCAGGTTCTGTTTTGGAAGTAGATTGTATTATGTTCTTGGAGTCATCATTGTACTTGTGGGTGTTGCTCTTCTTGGTTTTTTGGTATGACCTGTTTTTTGTTTTGGGGCTGCTGGTTTTTAGTGGACTAAAGTGAGTGGTCCATAGTATTCTCGGATAATTGTTCACAGATGTTTGTTGATGATAATTCATACGTGTGAACTGTGAACGAGTTCATACTCATTCATATTTCACACGTATGAATTATCATAACAAGGCTATGTCGTTTATGTGAGGTAGGCGAAATTGAAACTGAATATCATTTTTTTTTTGTCATGGAGTGTAAGGAATATGAAGGGCTCCGAACTGATTCATTTGGCAAAATAAGAAGAGAATACCCGCGCTTCGTTAACATGGACAGTTCAGAGAAATTCACCTTTCTTATGAAAAATGAAATCCCACCATTATGCAATATCATCTGTAATATGATCCTTCAATTCTTCAAAAGCAGTAGAAATGCTATGGCTACTTAACACACCGGATATCCTGACAACTCGGCCTGCCGGAAGATACGTCGGCCTTTTTCGTAGTTTCGCGCGCGCGTTGATGCATGTTTGTTTAAAAGTTATTTGACGGAGAAAATGGCGGAAGAGAGTGAAGAAAACGGACTTTCTGAGTCGGTAAGTGTTCATTCTACGTAAATATTTTCATTTTCACCCCTAATTTATTGAGTCAAGGGAATAATCTCCGCGAGAATCTCTGACTGTTCATTTTTTATCCACGAATTTCCGTTTCAACCGGCATATTTGTCCAAAAATAATTAGTAAACCGCCATCAACTAATACCCCCTTCAACGTCTGGCATCTACGGGAAACTTCCATGACCACGAAACGTTTAAAATTTCAATCTTGAATCTTCAATTCTGAATTTTTCATAAGGTGGGTATTGAGGAGAAGGATAAGTCGGCCTGGTTGGAAAATGTTAAATTGGATAGATCAGGCCGACCAATCATTCCTCCCCAGGCTGTCTTATCTTTATCAACTGACATACCGTTATGAAAAATGCATATTTATGGGTATTGCTTTCAAACATTGAACGGTTTTCTGGCATGAAAGGGGCGAAAAGATGTTAAATATTGGTAGGAACAGTGATACCTGAAGGCGTGATGAATATTTGTAGCAAAATATGCCAGTTGAAATTGAAATTCGGCGATAAAATTTTGAAAATCAGATTTCAAGTAAAGAGTATTCCACTTCAATGACATTTTGCAACATAAAAAGGAACTGGCATGGAAAATAAAGACTTACCGACTCAAAAGGCCCATTTTCCTCCTTCTCTTTTGCTATTTTCTCCATGAAATCGCCTTTGAACAGACATGTATCTAAACGCGCGCGAGAATCCGCGTGAAAGGCCGACTTATCTTCTGACAGGCCGAGTTGTCGGGATATCCGGTGTGCTTAATGGAGTGACACATTTTATAAACCCTCCACATAACATGTAAATAACCAATTATTAATTCAATATCTTAAGACTTAACATTATTGTTCTGTACTGTTAGTTGTGTAACATGCAATCTGCCTTGTTTTTGCAATAAACTGTCTATCTACTGTCATATTTACAGCATATCTACTGTACAGTAGATCTCTCTAGGAGGCTGAAGTCTTGCGTGCACAGCTCTCTGCATGATTTATGATGCCAGATGTTGCAGTTGTCACAGCAGACTCCCTGACAAGACCATCCAACTGGGTATTCACAGAGGCCGCATGGAAAGATGTTGGCCTTTGCAGGGCATGGGTTGGTTTGTACATCTCCAGCTAGTATAATTGCTAGGAGTAGAACTGATTTATTTGGTTTCGAGCTTACTGGCCATGTAGTTGGGCCCCTTTTTAATGTTGATAGCCTTTTGTTTAATAAGCAAATGCCATTTGCCCGTAGGTCCAAGATTTATTATTTGTTACTTTTGTATTGGTGTATAATAGTATACTTCCGAACAGTAATGTGAACAGGAACATGATGGTGTTTGTTGAACATACAGGTTATGTTGCTTGCCCTCTTACTCATTGTAAGCTTGGGGTCAGGACCATGGTAGTCTTAAGTCTTGGAGGGAAATTATGAATGTACTGTTAATTTTCTCCTTGGTAGTGACTTACTGCAGGAGTGTTGCTTGGCTGCTTTGAGCATGGTTTGAGCTGTATCGAAGCCAAGCTTTTGCTAGGTTTACATCTGGGTTGACGCCGTCATAGTGAAGGTTAAGGTTGTAGTGTCGGCTAATTTCCTTTTTATTTTTCTTTTCCGAGCGGGCATACATATCTTGGGGGAATTTTGGTGAGTAGGCTTTGTTTTTTGTGTTGATTTTTCTTATTTCGATGTTCAGCTTCTGGTTTGTTTCAGCTAGTTTCTTATCATTATTTTCAAAATTTTCTGGTGATTTATGGCCTTTGTTTGGTTCCAGTATTTGATTGAATGAACTGGCACCTCTGGGAATGTAAATTTGGAGTCTGGGTATTTTTCAAAGAGTTTATCAAATTTATTCACATATCAGATGATGTGCTCTATTGGGTTGTCAGTGTTGTAGGAGATATATTTCCCATTTTTGTGAATCAAGTCACATGTGCAAAGCCTGATGTACAGCCAAACATGGCCTCTTCTGGTGGTTATGTCGTCTAGATGTTCTTCTGCCCAAATTTTGATTTAGCCCTCATTTACAATGCCATTTGATTTCGTTGTCAGCTGTAGTTGATATGTGCCTCTGAAGTCGATTGCCTTTACTGTCTGCCAACATGTACGGTGTTTAGCCCAAGAACATTAGGTTTCACTAGGGAAAAAAATCGGAGAAAGCTGATTTTTTTCAGGGAATGTCGAGTACATGTCACTGAACGATTAGACAAAAGTCCCCTAAAATCCCAGTTGAGCTTTTTTTTCTACAGCCTTTTTTCGAAAACGCGTTTGAAAAAAATCAAAAAAAATCGCACGAACTTTGTAACCTCGAATTGATCCAACTGTATTTTTTGTTTACGCGTATTTCGAGCTACATAATGTCTAATATACATTTACCTAGAGGAAAATGTGCATTCTGTGACAATTTCTGCGAAAAATTATTGAAAATTCACAAAAAAGTATCTGATTTACGCAAAAAATGACGATTTTCCTAACGGATTTGCCCAAAGGGTCGTAGTACAGAACGGGATGTTAGTTGGACAGACGATAAAAAATCCACCACCATTTGAAGACTTTTATAATTGCTTACAAAATAGACATTATGGAAGACCCCCCTCTGCTTCTGGCCGAGTTCCCCTTTTGGCATAAAATTCGTCAGCATGAGAACTCAACTATTTTCGGGCTTGGGACCGAACAGACACTTCTATGTCTGGCAGCATTAGATCAATAAATAATATTTACAGAATGTACAAAAATCAATAAATAATATTTACAGAATGTACAAATCAGTCAACATGGATTAAGTTACATTGACTTTTATCAACGCTATATACAGAAATGACATGACCTATATACATATTATTCATCGAACTCAGAAATTTCCGACAGGACAGTGTTTCTGTGGTTGTTACAAAAATCTGAACTGCAATTACACAAACCTGAGCAAGAGAGTCCTGCCTTCTTACACCCACACCTTTTTGTACAAGCACTCTTGCAACCACAACTGATCAGATTCAGTAGGTTATCGGAGGCACATGGCTTTGTGGCTGCAGTCGGTACAAGAAGTCCATTGTCTAGCGACCACCCCCAATCCGTCGGAGGAAGCGAAGTGCCCAGCCATTGTTGGACCTGGAGATAACATCTGTAGACATGTTGTTGTGCAGCATCGCTGCTTGGTGGGAGTGAGGCCAGGTCGATGGGTTTATTCAGTTTAGATTTTGCTACATAACGCTTGTAAGTGACATATCTATATTGGTCGAGAGAGGAAACAGTTTTACTCCCGTATAAGATCAGGAGAAGTTGTTCCCCGGCAGCGGCTACTGCACTTGGTGTACTGTCATCCGCCAAAATTGTGTTGACATACTGTTGTGAGTCGCTAGTAACATCGGAGACAATTGTACTGAATACTTTCTTCTTACCAACTCGAAAGAGTGCAGAAGTAGTGTCACAACCACTTATAGAATGTGCTACAAGGAGGTTGCTTCTATGGTCACCCATTTTGGTTGCTATTTCACAAACTGAAACTAGTAAGTTTGGGGTAATGGAATACATCATGTGAATATTACATCCCGGTTGAACTCGAGAGGTAAGAATGACTAACAAGTCTGTGTCTGTTCCCACAACGACAACATTGTTGTCATCTTGAGCGATGTCAAGTGCAGTTTCGGCCATCAGTACATCAGCATCAGCCTCGGCCTGCTTGGACTGAATATTGATAGCAGATAGGTCCTGCATTAGAAGGTCGATCAGTTGGGTTTTGTTCTTGGCATTTGCAAGGAAATCGGATTGGGGTGTGGTGGCTGGTAACTCGGGTGAGATATTGATATCAATGGAATACCTGTCTTTAGATCTACGGGCTTGTTCCATGCCCTTTGTCGACATTGTACAAGCATAACCATCAAAAACAACCACGACGTTCGCCCCAAAATGTCTCACTAGATAATTGGAATATGATGTACATATGTCCTTATATGACGACTGTTTAGGCCATACGACTGCCCTCAATAAAAATCCACCATCTACAACAAACCGAGAATGTTCTGGGATTTTAGTTTGCTCGGAACCGTATGTTTTGAGGATCTTACCGAGCGTGCTTTTCTGTGTCTTCCTCATTCCAGCAGAATCAAACAATGCTGGTGGTTTCGGGGCGAGTTCATATTTGAGATACTCTTCCATCTCTGCTTGTGACTGAATAACACATGTGATGCGGTTGAACAGAATTGTGGGGTCAATCACTACCTTACTTCCACGGACTTTGATGCTATTTGCCATCGATGCGAAAGACTTCACAGTGTCAACACGTCGTAGTTTGATGCTGTTGAACGTTTTGCTTACAACATTCGATACGCAATATTCACCAATTTTGCGAACTTGGTCACAGTTCACAGTTTCGTCGGCCACAAGCCCGGTCGCTATAGAGACTAATTGTAGTGGGTCTCTATTCTGAAAGGGGGAATGCACTCTGAGCCAGTTCAATAATTTTGTGATATCATTGGCATCATCAGTCAATTGTGAACTTTGACGGAGATCCCGATGTTGTTCGCCATGACCAGTGTGAACATGAACAAAATTTTCGAGAGCATTACATATCGGAAGGCAAAGAGGTAGTCCATGTACCCATTTCGCAACAGTGCTATCGGTTATTCCCCTGCCATGTGTGAGACCACCAGGGAGCTTGAACATTTTCATTAAACACTGCTCTATGGTCTGATCAGAATATATCCCGTCCCAGAATTTATCTGAGCGCCTTATGGTAAAGTAACCTTTCTCAGTGAACAACTTCAAATCATCCTGTTGCATTATTTCTGTTAGCTCATTCATCTGCTGCAAATAGAGATGAGAACTTTTTGCGTATGCAAAATGACCACCTGCGTGAAATACTGGAATCATATTGCGAACACAATATGTGTGGAGTTCCCAGTCGCCTGTGCGCTCTGCTCTCAAGAACAACTGGAGAAGACCTATTTGCTCGTAGTATTGTACCCAAAGCTTTCCTGTGCGTCCTACGGACGCATTCTGGAGCAGTTCGTGTAATTTTGACAGTAGATGGTTGACACTTTCTTGATTGACAGCGTCAGCTGTTGTACAGTCACCTCTGGCAAGTCCACAGAATATTTCATTGACTTCTGTGCAGTCTATGTTATCTAGTGTTCGGCTTTGTTCAAACACAAGTTTTGTAATGGCAATTTGTGTTAGCAAATGGGCACGAACTGCTCTTGAATATGCATGACCACTGATCAAGTGATGGATTGACCCACCAGCATAAACAGTCCCCCAAAGTTCATCCAAGCCGCTACCAGCCATGATCGAACCAATTGCCCCTAAATATGACATAATCATATGGAAGCCGCCGAGTCTAACGAAAGCTTTTGTCAACTTATCTGACGAAGACACAATCTCCACTGCTTTGATATAAAGTGGTTGGTCAAACGTCACTGGACAAACGTTCAGTCCCTGTTTCTCACATTCAGTTTGTGCAAACATGAGAGCAGTGTAAATTGTGCTCGGGTTGGATGGATCAAAATTAATAAAGGGAAGTATCTCGACATCACTTATTTCATAATCATCTGATGATGTGACAATGTGCATATATCCAGCCCAAGATGGGCAAGGTACTCTCAGTACATGCGTCAAAGACCAAAGACTGTCGACTGTTTTTGCGAGTTTCAAATTTTTCGGATCGGATTCACCCAAAGTTGATAAATCCTTCATCACAATTTCGTCAAGACCTGATTTGCTTGGTTTACTGTAACCTTTCAAAGGGATGTACCCGAATTCACCAGAGCCAATATTCGAATGATCACCAGTTAGTCGTTTTATCGGAGACTCTTCTGTGTGATCTCTGCTTGGAGTTATACATGCGATGCCTCCCATACTATGGAAAGTATTCATGCCATCTAGCGTGCGCACATTACAATCGGCGTTATCGAAAACGAATTGTGTGAAGTTCGCAAGTCTAGGCGACGGACCTTTGTTTATCATGACAGAATGAACGCATTGTTGAACTTCCCGGTAGCTAGAAGAGAACATTAGTCCATTCAGAATGTCGATCAATTCCCGAGATGCGAATTTCCTATGTATGTAAACTGCTACCGACAATAATACTGGTGACAAGAATGAACGGGGCCGACAAGAACTTATTAGAGACTGACCTATGGCTGGCACGCGTCTCTGGTTGGCTTGGATGTTTTGCCCACGCTGCGACGGAGCAACAATCCCTTGTAACAAGGTTTGGAGTGTATCGGGTAGTAGATCACTAGATACAGATAACGAATCGGGTTTGGGATAAACGTCACATTCGTAAATGGCTGACCGAATATCATCGCGGACTATAGCCGATGCTTTCTTGACGATACGCATACGTTCATCAGTTTCATTGGTACATTTGTCTGAGTACCACGAATCATATAGTATTTTGTCTGATGAATCTCTGAATGTGACATTTTTTAGGGACCTCAGTGTTGTAATAGAGATTCTACTACCGAAATGCTCAAGCAGTTTGGTTTTAAGATGTTTAATTGTGTAACCGACTTCGTCACCAAGATACGATTCAAACGTCTCTGCCAATTCGCTCAAGGAAAACTGACACTCATCGCTGTTCTCCATAAAGGTACACAATTCATAGAATGCAAGTGCTTTCTTGTCTGCAACAGACCTACCCCGTGAAAGAGTTCGCTCAGGCTTATCTCTGACAAATCCTGTCCAGCAATCATGGTGATACCGACCTTCCTCGGCCACTAGATCGATAGCACGACCGATCCGAGTAAGTACAGACTCATCCCATTCGTCACTACGTTTCAAACAACGGGTTCTGATACTATCAACAAAAGTCAATGTTTCAACGGTGTGGACTTCTCTTCTACGTTGAACGGGTATATGAGTTTGTTTGTCGGCGGATTCTCCACAGAACAGACAATGGAGTTTAAAATTGAAAGCATCTTGATCAGAGCGCAATTTTTTTGTCATAGATGGACCAGCTTCGTCAGATTCAGCTGCATCTAGAGGCATTCTCTTACTTTTTCTTACAGAACTTTCCCGTGTATAATTCTTGTAGCAGAATTTGTGAATTTTCTCACCAACTGTGGGTTTCTTCGAACCGGCAAAAAGATTATCGCCAAGCTCGACGCTTACAGCAACCAACTTTTCTATACCCCGCTCACCAAGTGTAGTTATTCCGCACGAGCCGGTCAACTCATCGTTACATTTGATACATTTATCCATTGCCAAAGTCACAACAGAAAAAAAGATGATAGACACAATAAACTCAAGTACAATACCACAGAACAGATATCAATGTGCGGACCTGCTTCGTTGTCACCGTAAGGTATCAACAGGTAACGCTAAGTAATATGCCAACAACATAACTGATCAGTTCTACAAATAACACAAGACTCTAATAATCAACAACAGGCAAAATTACATATATATCTATCAAGGGATCATTGGTTTCAATATCTACGCATCAAATGCGGGGTGTCCAATACTGAACAGAGCAAATTGTGCAATGGACAGACCTGGAATGCGGAATTAAACAGCGTTTCCTGATGAAAGTCGTTCAAGGCTATTTTGCATCAAATTAAAGAGCGTTGTCTGTACATAAAGACCTGGAATGCGGAATTAAACAGCGTTTCCTGATGAAAGTCGTTCAAGGCTATTTTGCATCAAATTAAAGAGCGTTGTCTGTACAATACAAATTTGTTTATGAGTACACATCAAGGGCGTGCACACATTACATGCCAATGCATCTTGAGTGTAGGCGAACACCACATTATGTGATTTAATCGAACATGGAAATTGAAACAATGATGCTATAATACGGTATTTGAATGAGAAAAGTCGATGCCGTTTGAATTTGAGTTTAGGGGGTATGGTTAATATTTCACACGTTTCACCAGTTCATTATGGAATAAATGACTATTGTTATAAAGCCACTGCTTTTCTGCAATTTTTGATATATAATTTAACTCCCAAAGTAGTCGTAGATTTGATTTAATGGACGTTGTGTACCGTTGTGTGTATAAATACAATAATTTTTTTTTTCGTAATTTTGTACATTTTCGTGAATATATCACCATTGAGTGTGAGGATTGGTACAAAGTTGGCATTTTCTGTTGGGGATATGTATTCTCAATATAATTCAGCACGATATTTATGATTCTCACCCTACTAAGGCGAATAAGAATGAGAAATATGGAGCTGGGTCGAATTTTTTTTAATTTTTTTTTTTTCATCAAAAAAACGCTATAACTAAAAAAGCTCAACTCGGATTCGCGGGGACTTTTCACACTTCATCCGCAATGTGTGTCCCGGAAACATATAAAAAAATCAGCTTTCTCCGATTTTTTTCCTTACTTTCTCATTTTTATGTCTAATGTGCCTGGACTAGTTGCTCTATTTCTGACTGCCTGGTGGTATATGCAGGTGGTTGTTTATTACTTTTAACAATTTGCTGTTTGACATTTGTTACGGTACGGAAGGTGATATTTGACTTTTGTTGTGGTACGAGAAATCGCTGTGTGTCAAGATGGCGGTCAGTGGCAGCCGGGTCGACCCGACTTGCCTGTTTTCAGAAAAACATATTTTGGCTTTGTGAGGACAAAATTTTCGTCGTGTGAGAACCATAAGGTTCTATCTTCCACTGGAAGATAGAACCTTATGGTTCTCACGCGACGGAATTACATGAAAATTTGGAGCTACTTGGGTCTAAGGTGTATGGAAGGAATACTAATGGTAAATTTTGAAGTTTGTGGTGGTAAAGTGCGAAATTAGTTTGAAAAATCTTCAGTGTTGAAAATTCGTGATTCCATCTCCGCGCATGCGCCTTCCATCTTCCACCCACCTCTGATATTCCATACATTAAAAATTAAATATACTCAAAAAATAAAGGGTGTGACGTATAGATAAAAATATATGCAATCAACTCATATATTTGTGAGCAGGCACTCGTGGTTCATGAAAGTCTGCTACCGTATTCGTATTAGAACTGGGAATAAAATAGTATTTCAGAACAACTCCTGGCAAAAATGTGATTCAGATATCCAGGAACCACTGATGCCTGTTGTCAACTCTGTGAGTACATTGCTTATATTTTGCGTGTTCTGGACATAACCTTCATTTTGATGAATAATTTGTGTGTATTTAATTTATATTTATGGGATAGTTTGCAGAGAAAATAAGACCTGAATGATTATATGCTCCACTGTGGACATTGAACTGAACTTAATAACTGATTATCTCTGTTCGACAGCATGGTTGAAACTGGAGGCTCTTCACTATATATCTATGTAAGTCTGAGCTGAGAAAATGAATCACCATTATCCATCGTGTTTTGCGTGTTGATCAATCATATCATGCGCACGTGGCTGATCTCCAGTCACAGTTTTTCTTGTAATTATCCCATACTAAACCAGGTGGACAAAGGCGTAACCCCGCCATCACACCCCAGTAACAGGTAACATAATGATCGCATCCGCCACATGCTTGATAGTCTCCATTGGGTTTCCCTTTGCAGTCTTTTACACAATCTGAAAAAGACAGATGATTTATTATGTGTATTAACTTATATATCATGAAGCCTTCTCCTAATCCCAACAGCAATTATTATTATTATTTATTTACTGGCCTTTGACGACACTTTCAACAGCCAGGGTCACCTCGTGTTGAACAATTTTACCATTGGAGTAACCGGAGAGAACCATCGAGTAGCGGCGAGTAACTTAGACTCCCCAACGTATTAACTTCACAAAAGCAGGGTTATCATTGGTTGAAGACAAGTGCATCATCGACATGCAGTACGCCTTAATACACAGCGGCACCGTACTCTCTCACGTGGGCAGTTGGGAATAAGTGCCTTGCTCGAGGGCACAAAGCAGTTAGCCCTGGCAGGGATCAAACTGTGGACCTTTGCCGTAACCACTGAGTCACCGCGCCCCCATCTTAACAGCAAACGCATTTGCAAAACAAAACTGTCTTGAAAAACACTTTTCAGTTTCGCCTTAAAACAAAAGCTTGTGAGACTTCATTAGAACGAGCGCAATACGCTTGGCCTAATGGGAGATCACAAGCTATGTTTTTTTTTGGGGGGGGGGGGGGGGGGGGGGGAGCAAAACTGCCTGAAACATTTTTAGTTAATCAAAATATTTTTTTGTACTTTGCCGTCTCCTACTTGTGCGATTGAATGGTGGTTTTTTTGTGAATATCGCTGATTGATAATGGCCGTTAAGTCATGTAACGGTTAAGTGGTTGAGTGCTCAATTATGTTTCAAAGGTGAGTTGTAACACAAGTATTTTTATTTAAAGACACAATTCTACTTATAATGGGCATCCCAGTTTAGGAAGATTTTGGCCATAGATAATTGCTTTGCTAGAATTTATTGGAGAGTGCCAAAAAGCGCTCTACAATAAACTGTAATAAAAGTATTTTACATAAATATTTTTTTGTATTAAAGAGAAAACAAGAAGCTTTTGCATATAGTGTAAGGCCATAGAAGTGGCTTTCAGCGCTTTTCAACAGAGCCTTGTTAGCAACCATTTGGAGAGGAAATCTGCCGACTATCAGAAAACATTTTACTGTAAGGTTGACGAGGCGCGGTAGCGTTGTGGTAACCGGTTCTAGACAGATCACCGAAATTAAGCAACGTTGAGCCCGGTTAGTCCTTGGATGGGTGACCTTCTGAGCGATCGATTCGGACTCCTGCGATGTGTCCTTGGGCAAGGCACTTCACCCTGATTGTCCACATGGGGGCACGATGACGCCGTGTACTAAGGCGTAGTGCACATCAATGGTGCGCATGTCTTCAACCAATCTAACTCTGCCTGTGCTGCAGTGCGGAGTTACAATGCTAGGGAGCAGGCAGCTGCTCGGTAGTTCTCCCCGGGTACTCCGGCTTCCTCCACCGGTAAAACTGCCATCGATGCGATATGACCTTGGCTGCTAATGTGTCGTTAACACCACCCCCCCCCCCCCCTCAAAAAAAATAAAAATATCCTAACTCAAACGTACACTTACGTTCCATAAAGCATTCGGATGACGTCACTTGTTTCCATTCATCAAAAGAACTTGAGTGGTGTAAATATTTCTGGTGGTGAAGCCAAACCATAAAATTTCCGATTAAATTTAGCGATGCACTGTATTGAACTGAATTTATTTAACAATGTATCACATGTCGTCCCCCGAGTTCCAATGTGTTCTATGTGCCTACTGGCACAGAGAACACATATGAACTCGGGGAACGATGTGACGAATTACGGAAAATTGTGGAGGAAATTGTTGAGTTTGATCCCAGTTTTAACACCTGCGTACTGCTGCATTAAAATTTCTCTTGGTTACTTTCCTTGGAGTTAATGAGGGTTGAACCAACAATATCTTCTTTGACCGACTCTATTGAGCTTTGTCCGAGGATTTAACATTTGGTTAAGTTCACAGTCGCATTATGGGAAAAAGTGAAGGGAAATGTACTATCGACAGGGTGGTTTGATGCCCACCAATCCAGCGGACGAACACCCCCCCCCCCCCCCCCCATACAGTTAACTAATTGACCAAAAAAGAAATGAGAACCCCAAAAGCACATTTTCAGTCCCCCTGTCCAGTCTGCAAATAACCGGATGATCCATAATGTGTAAACTTGCTTGTTGGATTTACTAATTTGTTCTGAACTAACGATCCTACCCATCCCAGGACGGGCAGCCCTGCCCATTCCACTGAAACTTTCTGGTTGCATTGCATATCATGGTAGACAGTCAAAGCTTGTATTTCTAGCTGGACTGAACGGACACACAGTCCTCATATATATAACAGTTTAGCAAAGAGACACTTGCAACCACGCGCATGTTGTTAATTTCAAGTGCAAGTACACGCATGGATATTTTGTGCACCGTAGCCTGGTAGGGTGACATCACCCCATACCTTAATTCATTTGCTTGACCACCAGCACCTAAATATTTAACAAGCGAATTTGGAGCTCATGACCAACTGGATTGTCTACCATGTGCGATACGCGAACTGCAAGTTTGCTTGTTGAGTCATCAACTGTTTCTACTGGTCTAGCAAGCAAGCATATAGGTAGCTGTATAGAATTACCCGCTAGGCCAATGTAAACTTGAGGACCCAGCAAGAAAATTTGCAATTTATGGCCATCCGGGTAGTCTATCCTGTAGGCCCAAAACTGCAAGTTTGATCGTTAATCGACTCCTCAAATGTTCACTGTTCTAGCAAGTAAGTGCATAACTATATGTACACACATCCAGTGGCGTGGGGGAGGGGGGGGGGGGGGGCAACAAAAAAAAAATTCCAAAACTTTGTAAATCATAGCTAGTATTCACACGAAAATAACCACATACATCTGCATATTCTACATCATACAGGCGCACATAAAAACTATGATCTACACCATTTGCAGTGCATAGAAAAGTTGGTAGCCCCGATGTCACTGATTGATTTGACAGGTTAACATCTTCCTCTCTGACATACATCATCATTTAACCCTTTACCCAACTTAACGCCCAAAACTGGCCAGCGCTATTCTCAAAAGCGCCAATTAATTTTCATGATTTTCTCATTTTTTGTCTCCAAAACATAGGTTATGACCCCTCATTGGAACGAGCTCGTTCCAAAAAGGGGTCATAACCTATATTTTGGAGACAAAAAATGAAAAAAATTAGTTATTCAAGATTTTTTTTGCAAGTGTCGTCTGCTTTTCATGTTAGGTAAAGGGATAAACACCAAAAATTAACAGCAACGATACCTTGATTTTTTCACTTGAGAAGCGAGGAAATGAGCTCCCAGAAGTTCACATTTCACAATTTTTCCTGGTATCCCCTCTTGCACTCTCCCCCGGGTTTTGGCTACGCAAAGCAGTCCGTCAAATGCGACCGTGCTGTCCCCTATAAGCTCCCGTTTACAATACCCCCCCCCCCCCCTCCCCCTTACTAATATAAGCTTCCTACGCCCCTGCACACATCGTGTTACCAAGGACAAAATCACACAAGTATTTGCAACTGACATTAACCTACATGTAGGTAACGTGAATTCAAAATGGCTAACCGTTCGACTAGTTGATCGTCTGGTCAATCATGTTCCCGATTTTGAAATAAGGGTCACAACTTTGCACACACCGATACGTGATTGGTCAACAATGGGCTCTGTTTAAACTGAATGACGCCACACAATGAATGTATTCTAAAACAAAGCTAATAATGTACACTCCTAACGTGGCCATGCTGTTTCAATGACATGACCCATTCTGAAAAGAAATTATCATCACTTTGTACCTTCACTGTTGCTGTGGAAATTATATTATGTGACAGACAACTGGAAAGGGCTTTGGAAGCCCTTTCCAGTAGAGTTTCACATAATAAGTGAATCATCTTTTACGTAACCACCATAAGAACGACACCGGCGTTCTCGTGAAATTTTGCGCCCTGTTCCACGTTTTGGAAACAAAATAAGGATAGGATGATTTGCTATTTTGTGGGCCAAACTGAGTAGAAATTCGCCGATCTGGTACATGGAAAGATGAAACAATGAGTTGTTTCACAAAAGCAAATAATTAAACAGGAATCTAATTACTTGATATATCTTACCTTTAGACTTTGCGTATGCGCCAGTAATTACTTTGGCAGTTGTTGACAGTTTTGATTTCGCGGACAGTGAAATAGGCTGGAAACCCATCGGCAAAGATGGCTTCTGTGTTTTAGATGGAGCAGTGGTAATTGTAGTGAAATGAGTTGCTACTGATGATTGGGCAGACGGCTGATCGGTAGTTACTGATGATAATTTCGTGGTGAATGCAGTGGTTGTTGCTTTTACAATGGCGGAAGCTGAAAAAGATAAAAATTCAATAATGAATGTCCCTGGTGCAGTATCATCAAGAAAGGTAACACAACATCTATAGAACAAAACAACATAACAACCACCCAGGCAATTTAACATGTTAGCGCTTCTCCACTAACTTTGTATTCTTGGATCAAGCACAGTGGAAAATACGTATCCGGTGATTTAGTCTGTGCGTTAAGAATACCCAGCCAGGGAAGTTTTTTTTTTAAATTTTCCTTCGTCTGAAAAGACGAAATACTTCACTTTACTGTGGTTTCTGGTTCCGTACACATAGAGAAAGTTTGTTTGGTTCCTCCTGGAACCAAAACTGGTTCATAAGTCAGTCCTAGTAGAGCTTCAGTTTGTCCTGGTAGGGGAACCAAATTTGATTACATGGAACCAAACGTATACATGTTTTGCTTCTTCAGTCTTCCACATCAACTGGAATGTCAGTGCGTTTGCACATTGTAGAAACTGTAAAATATAAATCTCTGCCAAGCTGAAGTTTTAACCCTTTACCCAACGTAACGGCCAAAAACCGACCAGCGCTATTCACAAAAATCGCCAATTAATTTTCATTATTGTTTCATTTTTGTCGCCAAAACATAGGTTATAAAAAAATTAATTATTCAAGAATTTTGTTTGCAAGTGTCGTCTGCTTTTCATGTCAGGTTACGCTCTACAGTTTCGCACTATTGCACAGGGGGTGAAATTCTAAACATAGAGCATATGTTGAAATTCATGCCATGTAAAATAGAGATATATTTTTAGTATCCGATATATGATTAGTAATTTACATTAGGTTTTTTGTTGGACAAGAGAATTTGAAGTTTTGATCCCAAAGTTGGAGTCTGATACATAGGGATAAATTACCAGATGAACTATGGTAAACAGTAGCTTCGAAAAATTAGCTTTTTTTTTAAATGTAATTTTTACACGGGTTTGTTACCAGACATGTAACTAAAAATGATGAAACGGAAACATATAATTTTTTTTGCATTTTAGAAACGGGATGCTATGCTCCAGGGGTAGTTGGAGGGGGTGGTGGGGAAATTCTGATTTTGAGGCTGCTGGTTGGCTGAAAATGGCTGGTTTCGACATTTTTTCATGCAATTTTGCAGGTTGAAGTCTTGCCTTTGACAATAAATTATTCCACCCACATTCAGATTGTTTATTTCCACTTAGTCAGATAGTGTTACATGTTTTTTGTGGATTTGGGAAATGTAATACATGTTATGGGTTAGATAACTAAGTTACAGAATATTTGCATTTGAAGAGAGCGTATGGCATGTCATTTTTGGAAATGCCTGTAAAACTGTGGGCGGAACCTTAGGTCTCGTTACAGTTATTCAGTAAAGAATGCATGTTTTCACCATGGAGCAAATGTGTTCAATGTTGCAGCGTAAATCAATTCCCCTTTGAGTTATCTCCCTTACACCAAAATGTGCACAGAGTTGTACATTTTCAGAAAGGTCTCTTTCCAGGCTACCCAGCAGATTATACCACAATATAGAACCCTTAATACATCATTCATATACACTTGTCCGAATGAACCAGTTAATTGCTTGAAAAACGTGTGAAATTGTCAAAATTCACTCATTAGTGGGCAAAAACCTACCCAATTTCGTGCATGCACAGCGAAAAAACAGTGTTATAGACGTTTGCTGTTGTTGCTCAATTGTTTTATGGCATCGGCAACTCGAAATTAATCAAGAAAAAAAAGGTGGTTTTCTTATTCATTTTGCCTGGTTCTGGACCATATGCAGACTCATTTGTTTAGGTTCTTCGACGGGTTTTGGTTCTACTTGGAACCACACTTGGTGCGGATTTCCCTGGGTGTAGTGCCTGTTAGATTTGAACTTGAACTTTCCCGTGCGATTTGTAGTAATATAAAGAAACACTGTTTGGATCTGTGCTCTGCTGACGTTCGTACTCACACGTGATATATTATGTGGTATTCTTTGAGTATAACAATTATAGCTTGGGCGGTAAAAATTTCTTACGTGGCAACCACTTTGAGATGGAGCACTTGAAGGTGGGTACGTCCCTCCCCCGCCCCTTCAGAGGCATTTGAAAGCTTCTACGAAATGACCACTTGAGATGTGAGTGTCCAGTAAGATTTCTGTACTATCCGTTGGAAGGACGGGTCCAGTCCTAAGTGGTGATCTTTCTCGTAAAGACGTATCTGTGTGAGAGCGCATTCCCGTATAAGATTCCAAGCCCAAATATACAGAGGAATGCCGTTGAATGTCAAACTCTTCCTAACCACCATTGATATAACGGATGGAGCTGCTATCGCATTGTTCCACCCAAGGTATGGCGATCCACATATTACAACTAAGGGCCAAGGCGTAAGAGAACTACTTTAAGCGGTTGACCACTCAGTCACTAACCACTTTCGGGAAATTCCTTCAAAGATATCGTATGTGGGGACAAAACTTTACACGAGTCCAAGATATAGAAAGGAAGATCGAAAAGAAATTCTTCCATTATCTTACATTTAGGAACAACCGCTCCTTTTTCTGCTCATGTTCCGCCAAACGTTGTAACGGTATAACATCAACAACTTCATCTCTGTCCGTACTCGAATCCCTCCTCCCCAACTCTGCATGGGTGGTGATGATGATCCGGCAGGGAGGGAATCCTCTCCCCATTTCTGTAATTCATTTTTCTCACAAACACTGAAACGGGGGGGGGGGGGGTCGAGTAGGGGCGGTATCACGCGCGATAACACATGGACATCGCCTACCAGAGGTACTGTATGTCCACGTGTTGTCGATATACATAGAACGAACACGTGTGTGAATGGGTTACTCGATATGCAAAGTGCCAGCGCAGAAGGATAAAACGAGAGGCCACAGGCCTCGAGTTTTTATCCTTCCGCGACGGCACACGCGCATGTCGATTTGTGTTTATTACACGCCTTCACGTCTTTAATAACAATTACCAGAAGGACACTCCGCAATTCATTGACAACTATCAACACAAAGAACATTTTATCGCCAACCAAATTTGAGAGAGGAACCCGTATTACTATTTCGACCCCTGAGTTCCAATGTGTTCTATATACATACTGGCACATCGAACATAATAGAAATCAGGGGATAATTTTTAGCTTTCGCTAAGGATTCAGATTGTAATTGCGGTGCACGATTTGTAGAAAATTCCAGTGAAGTTTCGGATTTTCATTTTTCTCCAGGGAGATCACCGGAACCTTTTCAGAGAAGTGGAAAACGCCCTCGCACGCTCGCCCTAACTCGTCAGTACGCTCGATGGATGATGCTTCGCACCAGAACCCATTGTTAGAATGTGGCACCCACCCCAACCAAGAATCCCTGGCCTCGCCAATGCTCCGTGGCATGTATGGTCCAGTGCAACAACACGTAAAAGTCAAAATGATGAGCTGTTTCAGAACAAATGAGCCCTTGGTAGAAACTAGTCGTGCCTCTTATTCTATTCGTTTCTCAACTGTTTGCTGTTCCATGATGTAACTATTTAACCATGATTGTAATCATTTTTTTATGGCATCGAGTTTGTTCAGATTATAGTCGAAATAACCGAGCCCTGACTGATCGCGGTGGGTTGCATAACTTATTGGAATGGTTACATTTATTCTCTCTCTCTCTCTCTCTCTCTCTCTCTCTCTCTCTCTCTCTTGCTTTGTTCAAATCGAATTTAATACGACTGACTACTTCATAAAATACCGTTGATGAACTTACCAATCACCAGATATGTATCTAAATTATAACCTAATATCCAAGGGCGGCGAAACCGGCGGTGCTGGAGGGGGGGGGGGGGGGGACTTCAGCCCCTCCATTTTGTTTTGAGGGGCCATGTTTTTTTGTGTACATATATTTTAACACAACCAATGACTGGTAAAATAAGGGGCGGATCCAGAGCCTCCCGCATATTCTCGCCAGCTATGTTTCCTCTCGCACTGGTTCAGTTTCGATGGATTTCGGATCATTTTTTGCAGTAAGTGGCGGCAGCACACGCAAAAATGTATACAGTCTGTTAAAAAATCGGTTAACTGAAGTAGATCGTAATCTTACAGACACACAAGTACCAAATCCACCCCCAGACAAGATAATCCACAGACAGTATAATTGCTGTGAACGTCCAGTGAAGCATACAGGTGAGGTCTATTTATTAGCTTTTGTCGTTACGACCAAAGCTGAAAAATAGACCTCACCTGTATGCTTTACCGACGTTTTTTAACAGCTCTCAAAGTGTGGAATCTTTCAAGTACATCTCCTAAAAAATCTCAAAATATCCACTCAGATGCATGGAAATGGGGGTTTTGGGACTCTGGAATTTAAATTTTTCATACCGGCGACCATCCACCATCCATAGCTCGATCCTAACCCCCCCCCCCCCCCCCACACCACTTTGAAAATCGTTCCGCCGCCTCTGATATCTGAAACTCACCAGCTCCAATTGGACACCCCAGTATGTCCAGCCTCAGTCCAATGTCGTTATTCCATTCAAGGGGATTGATCCTGACAAATTTTCCAAACACCGGACATTTGAACATGTGTGTAACAGAAGAAGTTGTATCTTTGTTTCCGTCAAACAGCTGGAAAAAAAACATTAACAACAGTTAAAGATGCTGGTTTTACTGCAACCTGTATTTTGTCATGGCGGACCAAGACCCTGGTCGAAGAAGGAGCGGCTGTAATTCACTAAAAGTCAAGGGCTGAATGTTTCGCATCAAATTCAAATATTAAAAAAAAACCGAATTATCATGGTGGATGTGTATAATACCAAAACACCATGGTAAACGTGTTTTAGGACTAAACCATGGAATACCAGCCTTCTTTCTTGAGGAAAACTCTGCATTTTACAGTGTTTCAACACAATAATCCAACAATATTATCGTGACATATCAAACGACGTAACACACGTTATGCGAGCGTTGTATGAAGTGTGATTAAGTAATACCCAAATAGATTTGCATGCTAAAAAGGCGGACAAGATGTTCTTGGCATTTCACGCCTCGACATTCTCTGTGAAAACACAAACAGTATAACATAACCTATTTGATCATCTGAACTCAATTTCATAAAAATAGATACAATTTTTACTTATTGGATCGTTCGGAGCGGGGGGTGGGAGGTGGGGTCGCCCCTCCGCAGCCCACTGAAACAATAGCGTAGCCATGAAGGGCCTTAGGATCCTTGACCTGACATCCCTAACGCCCCATCTCCTTAAAAATCCCGAATTCTGCGAGCTGCATGGGGCAATTAATGAAATTACAGATGACATACCACGCTGGACGCTCTTCTGAACCTTGAAATGGTGTTATTTCGGACATTTTTTTAAAAAAATTCTAGAAAAATATACCACCCCCCGGCTCCACCAACACTGATGGGAAACCACTTTGATCCCTTTCCTCAACTCGAAGACTTCGATATTCGCGATATGCCTACGGCGTAAAAATGATTGGATCCCCAAAAGATCCATGTGCCGTCCCACCCGTAATATGGATACCAAGTAACGCTCCTGCTCTGAATCCCTTAACTTGAATAGGTGACGTACACTCCTTCTTTGCGTTCTGTTACTATTCAGATAGAGCCTAGTCGGGGACGGTTTGACACCCGACATGTGGATTTGTGGAACCAGGTACCAAAACGTTCAGAACCAGGTGACCAGCTTTCTACACAAGCAACAACTTGACACCAATGTCCTTGCGCCAACAGATTTGGACACGCGACAGTAAAAAGCGCGTCAGACGGGGAAATACAGTTGATACGGATAGACGGGTTCTAGGTATGGCCGCAGAGTGACACGCATACACGAATATCGAAGTCTTGTAATAGTCGATTCAGACGGGGATACGGATGGCCTTGCGGATGGAGATACGTATAATAAATCTCGACCCTCTCCGAACCGTGAAAATACCACGTATTTTGGGAAAATAGGCATATAATACGGATGAGATACGGATGGTCTGCGGATAAATACGGATAGATACGGATGTATGCGTGTCAATCTGCGGCCATACCTAAAACCTGCGGCAGGAGATACGGATAGATACGCATAGATAATCATAGATACGGATGAGATACGGATAGACACACTGCGATGCTGTATTTTGTTTTTATCAAACCTCGCGTTGGTAGACTCCCTTTTCCACCGTATTTATCCGTATCTGATGCGGATGACATACGTATTAATACGGATTTTGTGCGGATTGGCCATCCGCACAAGGATGAAAAAAAGTTTTGAAATTTTCAAAAGTTTTTTCATATTGTGCGCTTCGTGATACGTTTTCACACGGATTGATACGGATGTCTGCGGTCAAATACGGATGTCTGCGGATAGATACGGATGGTCATCCGTATCTATCCGTATCAACCGTATTTCCCCGTCTGACGCGATTTTTATGGCAATGCAAACCTGACTCTAATAATCGTGTTATTGAGACGCCTTCGTATCAAGCCGTCTTGTGTCTGGATTCGTTGCATTCTTTTGTTGGTAAGTATGCGTAAGTTGTTGATATATTGATGTTTTATTATAATGAAACATTTACCCAACAAAACGGAAAAAATCCCGCCACGCGCTATTCACTTCTGGCAACCAAAACATAGTTTATCACCCATCGTTTAAACCTTTACCTAACATAAAAAGCAGACGACACTTGCAAACAAAATTCTTGAATAACTAATTTTTTTCATTTTTTGTCTCAAAAACATAGGTTATGACCCCCTCTTTGGAACGACCTAAGAATTAGTGTAGTCATCAACTAAAGGGTTGAAGATTGGAGATTTAGAGAGATAATGATTTAACCGTTTTGAGCTCCGGTGGTATCTTCCACATCAGTTCAGTAGAATTAGCTAGAAGGGTCTATTTTCAATATTTTAGAGCTGACCAATCAGTATTTCCAACGAGGAGCCTTGGGGCCACACGTTGGAAACAGTGGTTGGTCTGTACTACTTATTTATTTAACATTATTTTGTCACAGAAAACGGGGTGTTCCACTGGCTTTGTCCGAAAAAGGGCCATCGGGCTTGAGGTGTTAAAGAGTTATAGGATTAGAGAGTGAAGGATTGCCGTTGTCTAGGCTCGCCTGCTGACTTTTGCATTATTGGATCTCTATCGTCTTTAGAAAAAGAGAGCGTGAAAGTTAAAAACAAATTGGTGGAAATTAAAATGCAGTTCCACAGCACGCCACGGTTGTCCCAACGCACGCTAATACACAACCAAGGGTGCAATATGCATCGTTTGGGTTCAGGTGATCTTATTCAAATCTGCCAGTTGCAAGGATGAATGTTTGAACTTTCCTGAATAAAAGTTCGTTTTGCTTTGTTGTTAAACCGATTATTCCATAAAGTAGCTCGTCGACATCAGATATATTGAGCGTGATAACAGCATTAAAAAAGGTCAATCTTTGAGGGTGGTAGTTCGGGCATTGAAAGAAGAAATGGTGTGCATCTTCTTGGGGATTGCCACAGGTACATTGTGGGGTAGAGGAGATAAAATTGTTAAATTTGTCGTGGTTTAAATCACTGCAACAGTTTCGTAGTTTGCAGTGAAGAACGTTTCCTTTCCTGGTTCCTGAATAGAAATATGAAGGTGGTTTAACGGAAGGGTTCCGTTTAGCAAGGTTGCCTTTAAAAACAGAAAGTGATGACGCAGTTTTGGTATTAGTTGGGAGCTCATTCCAAATTTTGGAAGATGAAGGGAAGAATGTAGTTGAAAATTGTTCTGTTCGCGCTTGGTACATGGATAAGTTGTTAGAATTACGTAAATTGTAATTTGCTGTTTCACCTACAGTACGAGGTAATAATTCAACAAGGTAATCTGGAGCATCGTTATTAGATATTTTTAAAAAAGCACACAGTTTGTGATGGTGCCTTCTCTTATAGAGTGAGCGCCATCCAAGTTCCAAGAGTATACGCTCGGATGAAACAGATCGTGTGAGACCAGACACTATTCTTGCTGCATCGTGGTGTAGTCGGTCTAGTTTCATTAGAAGAAGCTTAGGAGCACAGTCCCAGACGGTATCACCGTAATCACTGAGTGGTAGGATGAATGAGAAATATGTTTGTTCCAGAGTTTTCCTCCCAAGTTTATACTTGAGTTTTCTCAGATTGGACAAGCGTGCATTAACTTTTTTGTAAATTTCCGCTATCTGGCGATCCCATTTCAAATTTGACTGCAGGATTAAACCAAGATGTTTATGTGAATCGGAGAAAGTTATCGGAGTTTCGTTAAAGAACAAATCTGGATGGTTATGATTAGGGATTCGAGAAAAGTAGACAGCTTGCGTTTTAGATGGGTTGAAGGACACCAGCCACTTCTGAGACCAGGAGTATATTTTGGCCAGATCATTATTCAAAATGGTTATTAGTTCAGAACTGGAGCTTTTACCGTCAGTGAGACATGTATCATCAGCAAACAATCTCGTAAGGGATTCTAAATTGTCTGCAATATCGTTGATATAGACGAAAAAGAGGAAATGTCCCAGGACAGATCCTTGAGGAACTCCAGCTTGTATTAGCTTGTATGGAGAGTATGTGTTATTCACCAATACTCTTTGTTTACGATTTTTCAAGTAAATGTCAAACCATTTTAACAGAGGACCTGAGATTCCATATTGCTTTAATTTATAGAGAAGACCTTTATGCCATACACTCTCGAAGGCCTTTGAGATATCACAAAAGATAGCACAAGTCATCAGTCGTTCATCTAGTGACTGACATAACGAATGGTATAGTTCAAGAAGTTGAAACGTAGTGCAGTGGCCAGGGATGGAGCCGGACTGATATTTGTATAGAAGATTATTCTGATGAAAATGAGTAAAAACCGATTTCAGGAGCACTTTTTCACAGATTGTCCCTAAGATTGGTAAAAGGGAGATCGACCGACAGTTGTTTTGTCCGCGGGATCTACTTTTTTAAAGATGGGGATTACATTGGCTTTCTTCCATTCGTCTGGATATGTTCCGGTATCGGAACGTTTTTGAAAGAGCATACTCAATGGTGGTGCGATGGTATCGACAGTCCCCTTCAGCATTTTAATGCTGATCTCGTCATGGCCATGGGCCTTGTTTGCATTTAGCGACTTAATAACATCTGCAATATCTTTTATATCAAAGAGAATGCTCGAAAGGATAACGTGACTTTTTGTAGGAAAGTTTGGAAGTTGGGCGTTTTCATCATCAATTGTACTGTTTTTTTTTAAAAGTTTCGTTCAGAATTACAGCTTTTTCTAGGTCGTCCGTTGTTAAAACGGACGGATCGGGGCTATCACCACGATAAAGGGGCGGGATTATTTTTTCGTCAGTTTTGTTTAACAAATTTCGAATAATATCCCAAAAATCTCTGGGGCTGGGGGCGTTCGATAATCTGTTTTGGATGTTATCTTCGTAAATTTGTTTTGCGTGTTTTTTCATGTTATTTACAGTATTTCATGAATGTTTGTACAAGTTCCAATGGTGTGGCTCCTTTGTTTTTAGAGCTCTTCGTCTGAAACGGTCTCTACGCCTAATCTCGAGTCGGAGTTCGAAGTAAACCACGGTTTGTCATTAGGGCGTATTTGGACTGTTGATTTTGGGACTGTGGTGTTCATTATCTCCACAAAATTTTCACAGAATTTTTTTTGGGACACATTAACATCAGCGTGGTCATCTATTATTGATTTCCAGTCTTTCTGACAGATCAGTTCGTTTGCTCGTTTAAAATTTGCCTTTTTATAATTTCGAACGGTTCGATAGAAAGCCTGCCTATTGTCAAGTTCGAATGAGACTAGATATAAACTGCATAATGATCGGACATGCCCAAGTCAAGCGTATCAACAAGGTTCACTGTTTCACTAATGATTACTGGATCAAGAAGTGTCTGGGAGGTTAGCGTAACTCTTGTTGGCTTATCGATAACATTACTAGTACAGTGCCTTAGCAAGAAATTTTGGGCTAATCGTTACACGACTGACAAAAGCACCAAATTTGGTATGATGACTCGTATAGTCAAATGATTGAGATTTAGCCTAGGAGCCCCCCTGAAATACGCACAAAATTCCAGAAAATTAAAAATTCCAGAAATGGGTATTCATTAGCTCGATTTTTATGAATTTAATCATGTAACTGGACATTCGTTCGGTATTTATGAGGATTATTGATCATGGGACAACATTTTTACAGAGGATAAATGTTGTAGTAATGAACTCTAGGCTTCTTGAATGAATAAAGACAAATGTGTGGAGAATTCCAGTCTATTAAGATAAAAATGAAACAAAAGTATATCCAAAAATGCGATTATTCTTAGCACTGGAATCACAAACGCTTTCCTTCTACAATTTGCATCAACCATAGACCAACAATGATAACAATGAAATAAAATACTTCAAACGAAACATCATGACTAGAACTTGGTGCAATATTTTGGCATATTCATATTAAATCACAAGAAGACAACAAAAGTATCTTAAATGAGTGTAAGACATTTGCAATTGCAAAGTGGCGAACAGCGTAAACTCGCTTTCACGCACTTGCAGCGCGAACACAAATTTTTACAAGAACATTTCACCAGCTCTCGGCAGGCTTTGCACACTTCGGGAATTGTAATCCAAACCGGCTGCCAAAATCCACTCTCTTTCACCCACCCAAAGTCAACTGGCGATGGAAGAACTTGTTGTCCTTGTGTGCTTGATGTCCAGATACCAGCTTGGTAAACTGCTCGACGTACGTGCTGCAGTAATGCATCTTGTGTTGGGGGGATCCTGTCAACTGATCTGTTTTTCTTACAAAACAGCTCCCTTCTCAACTCATTCACAGAAATAAGGGAACTTGTACGGTCATACAGAATGATAGTAAATCGTTCAAGGCACTCAAAGTGTACTGAATCCAACTCAACAGGCTGAAAGGGGTGAGAGGCGTCACTGCCTCTTCAAGGATGCTCTGCAGACCTTCTTTAAATACTATAATGGTGTTTTTTCCATCAAAGCACTGTTCTGCATCTGGGAAACATTCTAGTATACGCTCTTTCAGCCTTGTTTTGTTCACCTGCTTCTCAATTCCCAGGTTATTCAAACGGTCCTGATAGAGACTATGAACCTCTGTCAACTTGTAAAGTAATGTCCCGGAATCAACTTCTTTTTCCATATAGTGCTGCAGCTCCAGAAATGCCCTTGATTCATTTATCTTTTCATTGCTGTCCACAGGAGTCTGACCAGACTTTGCTATATGACTTCGATATCGGTTTCTAAGATTTGTCAGACATTTCAGGTGATACTTAGATTCCGTTGCAATCATGTCCCCGCCAACAATTCTCGACAATAGCTGTGTATCTTGTAGCTCGGTTATCATATTTCTGATTTTGTTATCTGAATCGAATGTTGACACTTGATGTAAATCACCTTTTCCGGAATCTTCATCACACAAGAAACATTTCTGAACATCTAAGGATTGACGTTTTGCACACCTTTTACTCCCCGTTTCATCTTCAAGATTTCTTTTCCTCCTAGTCCTGGCTCTGTTGAGCTTAAAGTTATTAAATTTCAGATAGCATGTCTTGTGCCAATATGCACTAACTTCAACTAAATGATCCACAGTTTCACTACCATCAAGTTCCAAGCTGACAGGCAGTGCATCAATGTCCCGAAATTGTGCCACATTATCCAAAAATGATGTATATGCTGATCTTGATGTGTCGATCCTACTTGATCCAGGTGATAATAGGGGACATTTTAATGATTCACCACTGTCCTTCTGGCATATAATACATTTTGTCCAATCCATGATGACACTCTAGAACCTGAAAATATAAAAAATCATGGTAAGTGATATATAAAAATGAGATAAACTAGTCACAGTAGCCATTTTGGATTTTACGAGGTGTCAAAACCCGCTTTTGCGAATATCAACCTGACTTTATGGCTCGAACATCTGTCTAAATAACTAATATTTCACTGTGTTTACGTAAATGTTCAAAAATGGCAGAGGCGCGTCACTATATTTGGTGTACATTAACTTTATAAGTTTTATACCTTTTTTATGGCGGCCATTTTGATTTTTTCTGCACCAACGGGATTATGGGAAAAAATGAGGGGGGCTCCTAGGCTAATTTTCATAGGTATGACCCAAGGAAACTTTGTGGGAAGTTTCATACTTTTGTCACTCGTGTAACGATAATTTGGTTAATTCACCCTACTATACGGAGGTTGTAGCGATTTATTATTTCATTTAGTTTGGAGAGCGGATTTCTTAGGTCAGAGTTTAAGTCTCCTACTATTACTATAGCCTGTTGGACATTTAGGGCATTCTCATTTGAAGCATCGAACAGTTCCCAATATTCGGGATTAGCAAACTGTTGGGATCTATAGGTTACTGACATCAAGATTGTGCTGGATTTCGAAGAAATCTCGAACCACATTATGGAATCATCAAATTCCAGCTCGGTCTTACGATTGTAGTTTAGTCTTTTCGAGAAATAAACGGCTATTCCTCCACCAGAGTGGTTTCTGTCGTTGCGAACTGGGCCGAAAAATTTGGAATGAGGATATTGGTGGAACTGTAACTATTCTGTAGATGTGTCTCGGTAAAACAAACCACATCATATTCTTGAACTATATCTTCGATTTTGCTTAATTTTGTTCGGATACTACGTATATTGTAGTGGAAAATGGATAGGGACCTCTGGAGGTTTTCGTGAGAGTTATCGGTTGGGCCAGGGTTCGGTTCTATATCGCCACAACACACAAGGCAAGTGACGAACAGAAACAACAGGCTTAGAAATGAGAGACGGACAGAGAGCCTCGCATTATGTAGAACATTAGAAATTATGGCACAAGCACGCCCGCTACCTCCGCCGAAAGTCCCGATGGATATTCGATACTGCTCTATATTTATCCCCATTGTGTTTCGAAACGGAGGAGATACATTATTAAAATACATCCAAAGGGACCCTCAACGGAGGTCAGCAGGAAAGGCGCTTAACTGGAGGCTAAAAGTATAATTACTGGGCGAGATGAGGATATAGGTTATAAGATTTACCTCGTCATGAGGAGTGTTTTTAAAGATAGACAACGGCAATTCTTGATCTCTTGAATGGAAGTGAAGACATATAGAGAAAGCAGAGAAGCAAACTTGAACGAGTAAAATGAAAAACGAACATTTGTACAATGAACAAAGAACAAGCATTGGTATAATGGATGAGTGATGGTTTGTGGTGGGGGTTGGCATATTTGGTACCAGGTAGCATATATCGTTGGAATGGTCATAGTCTGAATTCTGAAAGCCTTGAGTATACATAAAGTTGACTTTTCGGTAAGGAGTCATTACAGATTAGAATATGGAGAGTGGCTAGTAGTAGCCCTCGATTAGTTTATGTGGAGGCTCACTGCCAAACCAGTCCAAAAACTCAATAACATTTCCTACCGGGATTCTCGTTAGGTCACTATTAAAATTGTTGATTACTTGTCACAGATATGCATTGCCTCGACCACGCATCGGAGCGAGCTCCTTCCAGTGGGACCGAAAGCCACATATGATTCCATAAAAAGATGAAAAAAGTATTATTAATTATATCGACGATTCACATCGGAAAAGAGTGATTTTTGTGAATAGCACTGGCCGGTTTTGGCCGTTACGTTACTTGCCCGACGAACTCTTTCAACTGACGGCTCATAAGGGATGTTCTTGAACATCGCCTATGAGCCGTCTGTTGAACGAGTTCGTCGGGCTATTTTAAACGATGGGTTATAAACTATTTTTTGGTTGCAAAATGTGTATAGCGCGGGACGGGTTTTCTTTCAAAAAAATGTTTTGTAAGTATCCTCTTCCATGTGTATCGGGTAAGTATTGAATTGATGACTCTGTGTTGAAAATAGAGATTGCCTCTTCCAGTTAATACTCGATCAAGGCCCAACTATCTCTCTCCCGGGAGAGGATTTTCTCAAACCAAGCTTATGGCCCCTCTAAGAAATGGTTTTGGCGAAGTGAACGGTTATGAGTTAACCCTTTACCTAACATGAAAAGCAGACGACACTTGCAAAAAAAAAATCTTGAATAACTAATTTTTTTCATTTTTTTTGTCTCAAAAACATAGGTTATGACCCCTCGTTGGAACGAGCTCGTTCCAACGAGGGGTCATAACCTATGTTTTTGAGACAAAAAATGAAAATACTTTGAAAATTAATTGGCGATTTTTGAGAATAGCGCTGGCCGGTTTTTGCCGTTACGTTGGGTAAAGGGTTAATGTTTGGACAAATGTTTCATCAAATCAAGCATATTGTACTCATCTCCGAACATGTGTAATTTTGTATATTCCTCTGGAATTTTCACAATTGACAATCGTTGGCTGAATCTTGAAATCAACAGGGTTCCCACGGGAATGGCCTTGAATTTAGATGGGGGCCATTCAAGGCCTTGAAACCCAAAAAGCCTTGAATATTGGCGAAATAAAAATGCTGATGAAGCACGTAATCATAATTATAAAGTTTTATATGCCAGAGTTCGTGAAGGCATAGTCCTAACTAGGACCCTCTGGCTATTACCCCCTCCCCCACCTCCCTTGTAGTGAAGTGGGAGGATGGGTAGTGACCGGAGGTCCTGTAGGTAGGATTAGTGAAGGAAGGGCCTCGAAAATCCTTGAATTTAGCTTTTGTAAGGCTTTGAAATATTCTGAAATATATCATCGAAAACGGCCTTGACTGGCCTTGAATTTTATCAGTCCTCCCCTGTGGGAGCCCTTATCAAGGAGAACTGAAAGCTGAAAGAGCAGACAAAGAGAGAGGGAGAGAGAGAGAGAGAATCACAACGGTAACTTTTTCGACACAATAAAATATATGTAGCGTTAGGTGAGCAAGGTATTTGCTGCAATGATAAAACGTACACAGTGTTTCCTTCGATTTAAAACTAGCAAATACATTCTGGAAGACTTAGTAAATAATCTAACCTTGTCTTGTCCTGTCTCATCTTCAATGGCTTTCCAGAATTGTCCCTCCTCACTGTAAAGTACCCTGTACTTCTTGACATAATTTCCAAATTTACTTTCTCCCTTTGTTATGATTCCACGCACAACACTAGCTTTGATCAGTTCAATCTGTGAAAATGAAGAGATATTTGTCTAAGTTTAAAAATCAGAAAGCAAATTCAAACCACATATTGTTATAATCCATTGGTGGGCCCCACCCCTCTATTTTGTAACGACCAGATCTCGGAAAGCCTTCTCAACCGCGTGTCAATACTGGTTTATCAGCGAACTCAACGATACACAGAGTAAAAATATTCTCTCATAACACACGACAAGGAAACTTCCGTATTAAGATAACTGCAGATTCGCACGTGTGACGTTAGAGAAAACTGATCAGTGCTGGGCTGAATGACTGTTCCACGACCTTAATACTACAATATAAGATAGTCAATAAAGACTTTTCCACCCAGTCTGCCAAAGGTTCGACAGCGGGTTGCCGCTAACTTGCCGAGTGCACTTAGCCAAAGTGAGGTAAAGTGTAACAAGTATGTACTTTGTTCTGAAAGTAAAGAATGTCTTCACAGATCAAGTCAATATGTGGACGTGTTATAATTTATAAATATTGCAGTGTCACTATAAATGTATTATGTTTGTAAAGGTATCGTCGCCTGGGTGCTAAAATGTCCTATGTCCCCCATGGGACATAGGACATTCTACCACTCAGGCGACGATATGTTGAACATTGTCTCTCCCATTTATATATTTATTGACTGGTGCTTAAGGTCCCATATTGCTGCACAGTGACTAATCGTGACCGGGACATGGATATCATGTCAAGTCCAACCAATCGTGTGTATCCGCTGCTCTGTGGTTTTCTGTGAGTACTCAGGCTTCCTCCACTCGTAAAACTGTCCGACACAAGGTGACTCTGGCTATAGAAAGTGTCGTTAAAGTCCCAATAATAATAAAAAATTAAATATAAAGCTTCTCTTTCAATTCCAAAGCTTTCGACTTTAAGCCTTCGTTGGTGGTATTGTCCTTAGTTTGGGAATCACATCTTGTTTAGAGAAAATTAACCCACAAACAGTATATACACAGAACGTCACGATGTGAGAATACTTTCGTCAATTTATTTATTTATTTATTTATTGGTGTTTTTAAGGTCATATACTTATGCACAATTGCTAATCATGACCGTGACAGTTGTACGGGTGGAGGAAGCCGGAGTACCCGGAGAGAACCACCGAGCAACGACGAGCAGCTGCCAGCTCCCCAACATCGTAACTCAGCACTGCTGCACAGTCAGGGTTAGATTGGTTGAAGACATGCGTACCATCGACGTGCAGTACGCCTTAATACACGGCGTCATCGTGCCCCCCCCCCCCCCCCCCCCATGTGGACAATCGGGGTTAAGTGCCTTACCCAAGGACTCAACGCGGGAGTCCGAACTGATCGCTCGGACGGTCACCCATCCGAGGACTAACCGGGCTCGACGTTGCTTAACTTCGGTGATCTGACGAGAACCGGTTACCGCAACGCCACCACGCCCCCACTTTCGTCAATGCGACACGAGTTCCAGCGCGGAAGGAAAGGCCGTGAGACGCAGAGTCGAGTTCTCTCCTTATGTGATTGCACGAGTACCGTATTGCCGAACGGATTAACACACCATGGCGTCCTGTGTGTATTACACTCCCCCGTGACATAGGATCTATTAATTTACAATTTCAAACATCTAACATAGAAAATTTCAAACTTTAAAACTCTTTGTTATTTTTTGGTCGTCTGCTTAAAATAAAAACAAAAAACAAAACTCCGGTGTGATTGGTAAACAAATGTGGCAGATCGATACGTAAACAGAAAAATATAAATTAAAATTGTGTCCAAATACGCTATTCATTCGTATTTTTAAGAAATTTGCTGCCCTTATCCGAGAGCTATTCGCTACTTCGGTGTTATAAAATCACTCCCCATTTGTAGAATAAGTTTAATTTTGGTGGATTCGAACAAAATCATTTTCCTATTGACATTCGATTTTTTGCTGTCATCGCAGCTTCTGAACTGATCTTAGTCAGAATGCGACGTGTCGACTGGCCGATTACGAAAATGGAAGGAGTTCAGTTCTTTTGATGGATCCAAGAGTGGAAAAATAGTCGATCAACGGAAATCCATATGGAACATGTGTTGCGGGTGAATTTGTAGATATGGAACTGGAGGAAAAGTAAAATCCCGCGAAAATATTTTATCGTAAATAAGTTTTGCATCAAAAACAGAACTTTTGAACCCTCATTGGAGTGAGGTCGTTCCGGTAAGGGACCATGTGTTACATTCTAAGGCAAAATTGAAGAGAGTAATAAAATTAAACGCCAAATTTTGTGAATAGCGTTGGTCGGTCATAACGTTGCGTCAGATGAAGTGTTAATGAAATCGTAACCCTCAACAAGCACTTGTAACCGTAACGTTTTACAGTACGGCCGCCGTGAATTGATCACTTTTCACGGGTGGGCAATATTTCCACTGACGCAATAATATTACATCCCGGTGCATCGTCAATTAACCCTTTACCCAACGTAACGGCCAAAACCGGCCAGTGTTATTCTCAAAAATCGCCAATTAATTTTCATTATTTTTTCATTTTTTGTCTCAAAAACATAGGTTATGAACCCTCGTTGGAACGAGCTCAACGAGCTCGTTCCAATGAGGGGTCATAACCTATGTTTTTGAGGCAAAAAATGAAAAAAATAGCCATTCAAGAATTTTGTTTGTAAGTGTCGTCTGCTTTTCATGTTAGGTAAAGGGTTAAAATTGTGCGGATGATAATTTTTATTGCCTGGTGAACACATACGTGGACATTACAGCCTGCGCGCCGATTACGATCAGTCCACGGCGACTGTAATGTAGTTTTTGGAAGGTTGTGTCGAACCACAACGTTTCCATAATCAATAAAAAAGTTGTTGAATCGTGCAAGGTAGTTGTGTTGCCACAACATTTTCACATCGTTGCCACAGCGCCAAGTAAAACTCTTTTACCTCTTAAAGCTTAATTCTGAGTCATGGTGACAATTTTTACTGCAATAAAACAGACTCCCAACATGCTGTCTGGATAATCTTGCAAGTTAGGTTCTGAACGCATTGACAGTTGTTTCTAGGCAAGCCGTGTCTGCATATGCATGCAACCAAGACTTATACAAATACCTGCAAAGTCGCCACAAGGTGGCCACAGCATCAAGTCTGACGCTGTTAAATGTTTAAGTTGGCTGTGTTGCCCACAACGTTTCAGCAGCGTGTTACTAAGTTGCTGAACGGCTGTGCTGCCATGGCGTTTTCACGATGTGACCGCAGCGTTAAGTAAGAAGTTGTTGAACTTTATCACAACCTCACTGAGAGTCCATGTTGTCGTCACGATTAGCTTTCGTGCAGAAATATGTGACCTTAAACGCCAAAAAATAAATAAACAACACTGAGAGTCCAAAACTGTAATGTAAATCAACGTTATAGTCAAAAGCGCAGTGTTTCCTCAACGTTGTTTCAACAACAATGTGTAAGCTGGGACTGTAGTCTGGAAACGTGAAATACTGCTCACCTGAATCCATTGGTCTATATCGTTGACACCAGGAATCCACCCATGGGTTGAATTTAAACTGATGGCAGCCGCACTGATATCGCCGCCTGTACTTTTACTTGATGCAGTAATGTGACTATCCGGGACAGAGTGCGTACCCGACAATAACATTTCATGGCAAAGTTCTGTAAAAAGAAACAGGAATTAGTATTTTCACGTCATCATACAGGGATTATACCAGTCAAAATTTCGTTGTTTTGTTCCATCTCGACGTATCATTTCGTTTATCGTAGACTCGATCATTTTATATATTCCCTGTATAATATACACGGTTACCAAAACTTCTGAAATTACTTATATAGGTACAGGTAACATTCGATAACTTATATGAAGCAGGAAACCCACTGTATTTAACTTTTAACCCTTTACCTAACCTGAAAAGCAGACGACACATGCAAAAATAATTCTTGAATAACTAATTTTTTTTCATTTTTTGTCTCAAAAACATAGGTTATGACCCCTCGTTGGAACGAGCTCGACGAGCTCGTTCCAACGAGGGGTCATAACCTATGTTTTTGAGACAAAAATGAAAAAAATAATGAAAATTAATTGGCGATTTTTGAGAATAGCGCTGGCCGGTTTTGACCGTTACGTTGGGTAAAGGGTTAAACCGCTGAGTATTTTTCAGCTATGAAGCAGCCATGACTAGATTTGATGAAAAATTAATCTAAATATAACGCAAGAAATCATTGGTAAAAAATCCATTCAATTTAAAGGGAAAAAATATGATTAAATGTGCCCAAATTATACCGATCTCAGTGACAATAAAAACCCTGTGTTGGGCAGGAATATCTGTCAGAGGCATTGAAGGAGTTAATGAAACACCTCGACTTCGAGTACTCATCAGATATCGTCGCCATCTACCCAAAAATAAAGACTAAAACACTAGATTCTGCTTTTGTTATGTGCGCTTCGGGTATGGGCGGGTTCATGACTGGGCTTGCTCCCCCCATACACACAATTTCTGTAACCCATTTTTATTTCTTTTTACAAGCACAGAAACCAGAGGAAACGGTAATGCCGATGCCAATGAGGTTATCACATGTCACATGCGGCTATTCATTATCGCATCTTATAATACCGTCTATCATGCATACAATTACATAACTTCTTCGTGGTTATCTGTGAACTGTTATGAATTGACTTGAATGAGTCTAATAAAATTGTGGCAATAATTGGACGAAAAACGCTGTCATCATGAGCAAAGAAGCCACCGGAGGGCCACACTGACGTTATTTTTTTCCGTAAGACGACCGGGCGCCACTAACAGGGATTGGATTCCCCGCCTTGTGTTCTTAGCATTATGGCCCATGATTGAAATGTGCCCCCCCCCCCCCACCTTCCCCAACCAAGAATGGTGGATTCATCACTGTGAGAATCGGAAATCATTCCACATTTTTTTATGCATGAGCCGCTGATCAATCAATCTAAACACAAATCAGCTAACCATTGTGTTGCCATGCCATCGTTGCGTTTATTGAATCGCCGCAAACAGGTATAATTTCCTGGCATTTTTGCAGTGTTCACTCATGGGCACAAATTGGTTTAAAATGAGATATTGATAAGAGACAGAGACCGCCCTAGAACATTTTCGTTAAAGTTAAATAGTTTCGGGGTTTTTTTTTTAATTAGCAGAGACGGTTGTGTGTATAACTTTCTCGTGTGTGTAAGTTCATCATAGTGTTATGTGTGGTCTGCGTTTAGGTTACAATACAGTGTTTTCGTGTAAACAGCGCCTCTGGTGGTTTGCACCCTACCTTTAATGGAGGATAAAAGTTTCTTGCTTTATGCAATTGATGGAAAGTGAACTGAGCTTGTAAGTGTGAATAAAATTTTAAAGTGCATGTTTTGAAAAAAATATAAAATATTGGTGTTAAATAGTTCTGTCTTCTGGAAAGTGTGAGAGAACTTTAAAATTGGGTGGGGGCAAGTAAAAGTAGGTCTATTTTATTGAGTACGAAACTGGACAGGAGTACAGGAAGGAAGCACTAATTTTGAAGGCTAAGCTCACATGGCGACCTATACATTTTTGGTATATTTTTTCATGAGGTGATAAACTTAGTGGATATAGGGTTGTTTTTCTGAAAATGTGCTTGATGAGGTGCAGAGAGAGGAAAAGGTTTGTATTGTCGCCAGGGTAAAAAAAACACTGTATTGTAACCTAAATTAGCTTTGAAATGAACTGCGTGTTGGATGATCAGCCTGATCACCGTGTGTTATTCTGTTCTTGTATGGTACCGTATTGGTCCTTGGACGTTTCGTCCCGATGACGTTTTGCAAAACTTTTTATACTGACACAGAGTGAACAGTGAACATTAAAGCCAATAGCCTATTAAGCGGTGCAAAGAAAAACGAAAATACAGTCTTCTTTCAGTTTGTGAGCCCTGAATTTACATTCTAAATATTTTAAGTTAGCCAACAAGAGACACCATAAAATAAACTCACCTTTTCCCGAGCAACTTTCAAAAACAAGTACTGAAAATAAAAAGAAATAAATTAGTTTGATAAATAATTCAAAAGCTTTAACCCTTTACCTAACGTAACGGCCAAAAACGGCCAGCGGTATTTTCAAAACTCGCCAATTAATTTTTCATTATTTTTTCATTTTTTGTCTCCAAAACATAGGTTATGATACCCTCATTGGAACGAGCTCGTCGAGCTCGTTCCAATGACCTATGTTATGTCGGTACTTTAAACTCCGGAAACAATTTACCACCGGTCCTACCCTACTAATAATGTTGTCTACATGTTTCTCCCATGAACCATTATCATCGAACATGAGACCAAGATGCTTATGACAAAACCCTTCTGTTACTAACGTATCAAGTACATAAAGTGGAGGTTTGGGGTTTGGAGTGGTTTTGCGTGTTTTACTTAGCGATAATGTTTTCTGCGACTAAAATGTAGTTGCCATGCCTTTTCCCAGTTACCTGTGAGTCTAAGATCAGAATTCAGTATATCCGATGCAAGAGAGGGGTTTTCTACCATTAAGGATAATGATGTATCATCAGCATATAATCTTACGTTGGATTTGATTTCGTCTACAATATCGTTAATATAAATGTTAAACAGAAGGGGGCCCAAGACCGACACTTGGGGCACTCCAGCTGGGATTAATATGTTTTCAGAATTCTGTCCGTTAATTACGACACTCTGACTACGCCTGGTAAGATAATCTTCAAACCAAGATAGCAACATACCTCTAACTCCTATAGCATTCAGTTTGTGAATAAGACCTTTATGGCAGGCCCTATCAAAATCTTTACTTATATCACAGAAGACAAACCTAATTTCCTTATTTTGATCCAGTGCTAATCTAATGTTGTGGTCAATGTCTATCAACTGGTATAGAGTACTATCTCCTGGGAGAAAACCTGATTGCAGATTGGTTAATAGATTATTTTCACTTAAGAAAACAAAAACACGTTTGAAAATAAGTTTTTCAAACACTTTACTCAATTACTGGTTAACGAAACTGGTCGATAATTTTCTTTTAGATTAATTGACGATTTTTTTTATGAATGGGCACAACATTGGCTTGCTTCCACAAAGAAGGAAATTTTGCTTGGGCCAACGACATGTTGAAAAGTTTGGAAAATGGAAAAGCCAACTATGATGAGAAAATGTTTAAAATTCTGTTATTGATATTGTCGGGACCATTTGCCTTTTTCACATTAAGTTGCTTGAAAAGCTTTTCAACTTCGCGCGGGTCAGTTATAAATCCAGGGATACTTAATTCACTTATTGGGATACTAGGGATGGTCAGGTCTTGAACCGTGTCACTTTGACTAATGAAATAATTATTAAGGATATCCGCAATAGACTTGGGGTCACCGACAACCTTATCATCTTCAAATAATGGAGGAAATATCTGACTAGTATTGCATTGCTGTACTTAAAAGCTTTTTAGTGTTTTCCACCATTGTTTAAAAGAGACATTTTGCGTACAAACGGAAGATTCTGTCTTTAAATCGTATTCAAGTTTTGCCGCAATAACACATGCAATTGTTTCATTTCGTACTTGCCTGGAGGTATACTGCTGATCTATTTTGGAAGGTGAAGCGACATTTGGGCGTGCGAAATCATACTCTAGGCAGATGTCTCCCTCGGGGACGTGGCGACAGGGGGGGGGGGGGGGTATCCGCACCCCCCCCCCCAATCCTGGCGAAAATTTCCTATAGTTGGAAATTCGGAGGGCAAGTCATGAGAAGTTGAAAATTCCATCTATCTGGATTTTAGAGCTTCTTTGATGATGTCTCCTTTACTTCCCAAAATTCCAACTGGGTTTCAAATCGGCAAAAATTACAACTGTTACTATTTACAACTGTAGTGTACGTAATATTGACTTCATAAGTATGCATGATGTCAATCGGTACGAGATTTCTATAGTACGTTTACTTATCGTCATAAAAAAAAATACTCGAAATGCACTTCAAAAAAATCACATGGTGTAAAATCGTTATCCTGGGTTAATTCCATCATTCACAGTTACAAAATGATGAAACATCGAAAATTGATCATTCCTGCATAAGATCTGATTTAATGTTTGGACAGTGTGAATTGCTCAAAGTTCTAAACTCGAGCATTTGTGTTTAGCACATATTCAATTCCCAGAATAATAATAAATAATAATAACCTGATAATTCTATCATAAATGTGTTGGCATTTCTTTTAGTTACTAGAATCAATTGTATGTCCCTTTCATGGTTTCATTTTCAATATCTTTCTCGGTAGTGAATTTCCAACTAGGGGTAGGGACCGGGAGGGGGTCCCCCCCCCCCGGTCCCTCGGCCTAGTTGAAAATTTACTACCCTACACCCCCACAATCGGAAACTTCTAGCCACATCCCTGGTCTCCCTTTATATAACTCCGATCTTTTTACAACACAGTCGATGTGACATTTGCTGAAAGTAGAGATCCCACATTCATTGAGCATGTTTGTTGTTGTTGGGAGTTATTTTCTTCGTAATTGGGGACCTAGACAGAAATGGAAATAATCCTAATATCATCAAACGTCACTAGCGTCGCAGGACCGTTCAAAAAAATCTTCCCATAACTTAAAGGAACCTCCATCAGTGGTATCGTATAGCACGTATTTATTGTGTTTTATTACCTGGTCGATTGCCTGTGCAGCTAGTGTTAATTTGCCATAGATTCCGGACTATTGCTGGCGTAACTTTTTCCGGTGCAAAACGACGGCATCATTCAGAATATGGTTATGTGATGGAAAACTGGCGGGGAAACGTAGGTTTCCGGGAAGTTTTCCCGCAAAACGTTTGACGTTGCCAATGACGTTGTGACGCCATGACGCGCACGCGATATCATAGAGACGGTGACCACTGTTTTCTACTGTACAATCCGATATTACGTTGTTTAGGTTAGAGTGCGTCGAGATTCTCGTGCTGGGCTGATATGGTAGTATAGTATGGGCGGTATATAGCCCTGTAGATCTCAGTTAGCCCTTGGTACTACTAATCCATCTAATTCTTTATATTATCCCATGACTGGCATAGGTAGTACGTAATGCTATGCCAGGCAGTATTGTGGGGTGTCAGCATATTTTGTATTTGGTAAAGATGTTCTAATTTAAAGTTTTATAATTGGGCTATCTGTGAAAGATCTTTAATAGTTATCCCGCGCTTTAGTTGAGATTAAGTTTGAAACAGAGAATTAGAAGGCAGATTGTGTCTGCCCTAAAAAATATGTCATGTAACCCCTCATTGGAAAGAGCTCCTTGAGCTCTCCCAATGAGGGGTGACATGATATGTTTCTTTAAAAAGTTATTGAAAGATTTGAAAAAATATTATTTAAAATAATAAATTTGATATGGTCTGGGATGGAAAAAAGGTTAAATAAGTAAAATAATCCATATTTTATCGATTTTAATTTACTTTCCTGCCTTTAAGTACCATGTGACAGCCCGTGATAATGAGTACTACATGTCAATAAAAAGATCACAGTTGGGTCACAGTGACAAGGCACTTCTAACAGACGAACAATCAATAATCCAAATGAGTATACACGTTTGGAAAAGAAAATAATTTTCGACAATCTACCGATCAACCTACACTGTTCAATGTATTTCTGTCGCATAAGAGCGTTGAAAAGTCTAAAATTTACTTGCGCTGTTCGGTGGTACTGTCTGGGTACCCTGGCTCCCACCACACGTAACACTGTACAATAATGAATTACAACTGACATCGGTGGAAGTTTCAAGAGGGCTAGAAAAATACACGTATTTAGTGGGCTTTTGGTCTTTTAAAAATGAAAAGAGGCGTACGGGGGATGGGGGGGGGGGGGGGACTCGCTCCCTCACTTTTCCTAAAAAAATATCAATCTTATGTTCATAAATCCCCAAAACTGGTTCATGTATCCTTACTCTGAGATTTGTTTGGACATTTTGCTATACTTCTACGTCAATTATCAGGTTATACCGACACCTTAACCCTTTACCCAACGAATCGGCCACATCCGCCGCGTACTATGCAAATTCAGCAGCTGAAAAAATATTATTTTTCCAAAAATTTCAACAAATCCATATCATGTTCCAAATCGAGATCGTTCCAATGACGGGTCACATGATATGGTTTTGCTGAAATATTTGGAAAAATTAAAAAAAATGATATTTAAAATAATAAATTTTGATATCGTCTGCGTTGGGTAAAGGGTTAAAAAGGTACTCAAGGTGCTTCAGTTGGCACGAGAAGTTATTTTATCCCCTCAAGTCACTGGACATTCTGGAAGATATACACTCTTAAACCTTTACCCAACGTAACGGCCCAAACCGACCAGTGCTATTCAGGTACTTGGCAAGAGGTTTTTGATTGGGGGTGTAGTATAGTGAATTACCAGCTGGGGGGGGGGGGAGGGGAAACCCCTCCCGGTCCCTCCCCCTAGTTGGAAATTCATTACCGAGAAAGATTTTGAAAATAAAGCCATGAAAAGGGGCATAAAATTGATTCTAGTAACTAAAATGCCGATCAATTCGGACTCTCGAGCTTGTGCCGAGTGTCCTTGGGCAAGGCACTTAAACCCGATTGTCCACATGGGGGCACGGTGACGCCGTGCAATAAGGCGTACTGCACGTCGATGGTACGTATGTCTTCAACCAATCTTACCCTGCCTGAATTGCAGTGCGGAGTTACGATGTTGGGGAGCTGGCAGCTGCTCGTCGTTGCTCGGTGGTTCTCTCCGGGTACTCCGGCTTCCTCCACCCGTAAATCCTGGGAATTGAATAATATGTGCTAAACAAATGCTCAAGTTTAGAACTTTGAGCAATTCACACTGTCCTAACATTAAATCAGATCTTATGCAGGAATGATCAATTTTCGATGTTTCACCATTTTGTAACTGTGAATGATGGAATTAACTCAGGATAACGATTTTACATGATGTGATTTTCTTGAAGTACCGATTGACATCATACATACTTATGAAGCTCGATATTGCGCACACTGTAGTTTGTAAATAGTAACAGTTAGAATTTTTGCCAATTTGAAACCGAGTTGGATTTCAGGAAGTAAAGGAGACATCAGCATCGCCAAAGCAGCTCTAAAATCCAGATAGATGGAATTTCCAACTACTCATGACTTGCCCTCGGAATCTTCAACTACAGGAAATTTTGACCAGGATTGGGGGGTGGAGAGTGATTCCCCCAGCTCTGTCGCCACGTACCTGGTGCTATTCACAAAAATCACCATTCAGTTTTCGTTATTTTTTATTTTTTCGTCTCAGAAACATAGCTTGTGACCCCTCGTTGAGCTGGTTCCAACGAGGGGTCATAAGCTATGTTTTTGATGCAGAAAATGAAAAGATATAGTTATTCGCGAATTTTGTTTGCCAGTGTCGTCTGCCTTTCGTGTGAGATAAGGAGTTAACCCAGCACGATATTAACTATTTACCCAACGTAACGGCCAAAACCGGCCAGCGCTATTCTCAAAAATCGCCAATTAATTTTCATTATTTTTTCATTGTTTGTTTCAAAAACGTAGGTTATGACCCCTCGTTGGAACGAGCTCGTCGAGCTCGTTCCAATGAGGGGTCATAACCTATGTTTTGAGACAAAAAATGAAAAAAGTAGTTATTCGAGAATTTTTTTTGCAGGTGTCGTCTGCTTTTCATGTTAGGTAAAGGGTTAACACAATTAGTGGGACAACACGACGTGGTCATAAACTTCACCTGTGGTGAGTCTTCATTCACAATGATGGCAACAGAGATTCGGTCAAATTACATTTCAGTTGTGAAACATTTCTTGAATTGATTCAAAGAAAATGAATTTAATGGTGTTTTTTTATTAACTGAAATATTCCAGACGATTGAAACTAAACATTAGCGAGACAGACTATTTAAGGGTCAGACTGGTTCCAGGTCATAACGGCGTCGAATTCCTTGCAGAATTAGACTGGTGGCTTGGGAGCTTGATCTCACTCATAACAATGTTGTTCAGGTTTTATGAGTTCATGTTTTTTTCATACAGGTAACATTATTATTTTTGTCGATCAGCGAACAAGCCTGCAAATAAGCAGACTGCCAACTGCAGGATAAGGTCCCCACAGGGAGAATTTGGTGATGCTACCCTGCACACTTGGGTAGCATCACTAAATTTACCCTCTGTGAACCTCAGTCTGAATCAAGGTCTCAGGCCTAAAACAGAAAGAGGTACATAGAGGATAATAAAAAAGTTATACAAAATTCAATTGACTGCACAGCAGAAGTAGAAAAATGTGGTGACAAAAGCAAAGAAGGACTCAAAGTTGATGAAATTGTGCGAGTTTACAACAAAACCACCAGAGGACGACCAGGTAGAATTCAAAAATATGTAGTCAACTGCTATAATACAAAATCATCAGTTCTTGTCAATGGAAAGGAAGCAAGCTCATTATTCATTGAAAAACATCTACCATTAATTGAAAATGAAGTTTTTAAAAATCCTGCTGTCAATACAATCGATGATTTTTGCAGAAGAATGCTCTCCACGTCACCTACAGAAGTCTTTCATAATAAGAGTGACTCGACAATAAGCTTATAAGTCGAAAGACTGTACTAAAGTCAATGGAACCACCACTACCAAATCTGGATGCAAACGAATGTACCAACAAAATTAACACTCAGACTAAAAGCACTTACAGTATAAATACACTCATTGAAGAAAAATATCAAGCATCAACACCTGAATCGAAGACGAAATTGGACGTACTCTGTGAGTTGTGCCAGCAACCGTCAGTCAACAACTCAATTTGGTGTGCTCATTGCAATACCTGGTATCGTTACCAGTGCCTCAAACTCTCAAGTGATGAAATAAGAACCCACGAAGGTGAAGATGAAAGTATTGGTTATGTTTGTCCCCGCTGTACCAAATCTGATAATAATGAATTCGGAAAAGTTCAACCAAACTCGCAGGATATGAAGTCACCTGATACCAGTCACCACGGAATTAACCATCCATGTAGTGAAGGTCTCACTGATTCAGAGGGAAATATTGAACAAACTGAAGATAAACAATACAGTTCATTGGAAACTACTTGTAGTATTAATAAGAGTATTTTATCTGAATCAGCTAGTACCCAGACTGAATGTACCGATCCTAGAATCACCCGTATAGATGCTGAGAAGATGATCAAAGACTGGAATGTTAGAGAAAAGAAAATAAATGAAAAAGAAAAAGATTTGGAACAAAAACAATCAACTATTAGAGAACAGCAAAAACAATTAGAACTACAGAAATCAGTAATAAGCAAGTTAGAAAATAAAATAGAAGAGTTAAGCAACTCCAATAGAATTCTAAGAACAAAAGTATTGATATTTGAGTCAGAACACATCAATGTTGATAATAAAAACAACACACAAAACAATCAACATCAAAAGATATCACCTCCTCCAGGATTTGAGAACCAAAATTCAGCGAACAACAATGAATTATTGTGGATGAAAATGAACTCTATTTATCAAAAACAAATTGAAATGGAGATTGCACAACTGAAGATGCATCAAAATGTACAAGACCTGCAGAACGCCCACATGTACTGCACATATCGGCAACCATTATATCCCCCATTTTCTCAGGGAGTTTGGAATGATCAACATTACAGTTCACCATCCTTTCCAATTTACTGCAATCCTCATGTTCAGGAAGGAAAATTATCCAAGTCCATCATATTCATCACAAAATACAGCCTTCAGTAATGCGTTCAAACATCCAATGTTCCAGACTACTCAAACCAACAAGATTTCTGGTTCTGCTCAATCCACAAATATGTCTAGTCGTCCAAATATAAGGAAGCAAAATAAAGTAGGCTCAAATGGAACATTTGATGATTTCTCTCAACATGCTATGAAAACTAATGCTATTAAAAAAGACACTGCTGACATAACAGTTAACAATAGGATGACAGAACAGTCTAAAAGTAAGCTTCATAGATCAAACTACAATCAGAAAATATCAAATAAAAGTAATAAACAAGTGACTAAAGTACACTCCAATAATTCAAACAATTCTGATCGACCTGCTAGAAAAGTTGATGACTTTACAAAAAACATCTCTGTCCAGAATTCGTCAAATGAAACCTCTCCAACAAATTCAAAGGTGAAACAAAACCAGTCTTTTTTATGCGGAGGACGGGCCACAGAAGTCATTCGGATATAGCCAATGACACAAATAATCATTCAGAGACCTGCAGTGATCAACAGCAACCTTTCAAAATTACATCATTTAATACCCATGGCGCCAAAAGTAACTACTTATACTTAAATTCTTTGCTGCAGGAAGTTTCAGTTCTCTGTATACAAGAACATTGGTTGTATAAATTTGAAGAAAATTTTTTAGAGACAATCAACGAAGAATTCATTGCATTCTCAAAATCAATAGATGAAAATCTACCGTTAATACACAAGACTCAACTACAGCGTGGTTATGGAGGAGTAGCTATTTTAGTTAGAAAGTCCATCCCCAATGTGAAATGTCTGCCTGATGGTTCAGAAAATATTATTGTTGTAGAGTTATCAACCTCACCAAGAACTTGTGTTGTAAATGCCTATATGCCAACAAACGGAGATAAAGAACAGGAAGGAAAATTCAATTCAATGTTAGATGAAACAGCTGAAATTAAACACAAATATGAAAATACACATGTCATGATCTTCTGTGGGGACTGGAATGCATCATTAAAAATGAGAAATGGTTACCATCGGGATGTGAAATTGAATGACTTTCTGAAACAAGAAAAGTTGGCCTCCATTGATGTGAACAAACCAACTTTCATACACTATAATGGGAGTTCAACCTCACAAATTGATTATATATTGATTAATGAAGGGAAAGCCAAATCCATGGAAATTGAAATTGCCGATAAAAATCATCTAAATACTTCTGATCATGTTCCGGTTACTGCCACCATAGACATAAAATTATCTGTGAAAAGCCCCAAGAAACTCAAATTACTCAGAAAATCATACTGGGATAAGTGCCAGACAGAACAGTATAGGGACTTCATCGACGAAAACCTCAAAAACCCATCAGACATAGCTGACACAAAAACTGTGGGGACTGAAACACAGCATCTAACAGACATACTAAGTAAAGCCTATCAAAGAAGTGCACCTCCTAACACAAAGTTATTTAGAATCACCAAAAAGGAAAAATGTAAAAAGTGGTCTTATAATGTACAAAATGCAGTAAGGAAATCTAAAATAGCATATTGGCAGTGGAAACAGGCTGGTAAACCATCAAGTCCAAATAATGATGCTCTCATTAGGAGAAGAAACGCCAGAAAAGAATTATCAGAAATTCAGAGAATTGAGACTGCTAAAGCCAGAGAAAATAATATTGTAGAGATTATGGAGGCTAATGAGCACAATGACAAACTTTTCTTTAAACTGATTAGGAAACAAAGGAGAACTGAAGAAATCTTGACAGACGAATTAACTGTAAATAAGAAATCCCTAACAACCTTAGAAGAAATCTGCAAAGGATGGCAGGAGTATTTCCAACAACTTGCAACACCAGCTCCTAATATTAAATTTGATGATGATTATCAGACTGATGTGGAACTTGATCTACAAGTTATCAAATCAATATGCCAACAGCAAAACACACTAATCGAAGAGCTCTCTGAAGAAAAGATATCTGAGATTATACAAAAACTCTATACTGGAAAAGCTCAAGATATTTCAGGGTTACAAGCAGAGCATTTAAAGTTTGGTGGATCTACTGTCATCCGATTTTTGACAAACATCATCAACAAATGTCTCAAAATGAAAAAAGTTCCAGAAGCTCTAAAAATTGGAATAATAACACCAATCCATAAAAAGGAAGAGAAGAATGATCCATCCAAGTACAGAGGAATCACTGTAACATCAATAATCCTGAAAATCATAGAGAAGGTGCTAATTAATATGTCCAAAGAAAAATTGATGAACTCTCAATCCAAGTTTCAATCAGGCTTCACGGAAGGGATGTCAGCCTCAAATTCAGCCCTATTGATTTCAGAAGCAATCACCGAGGCAAAAGACATGAAGAAAATCCTTTTCCTCGCTACACTTGATGCCCAGAAAGCCTTTGATGTTGTCTCACATGCATCACTGATGAGGAAGCTATACCTTGATGGTATTGAAGGTGATGAATGGCTGATGCTAAATGATCTATATACTGGCATGAAATCAAAAGTTAAATGGAAGGGACTTATTTCAGACACCATTGACATCAAACAAGGTGTGAGACAGGGGGGTGTACTATCAGCTACACATTACAAAAGATTCAACAACCCTCTTCTTATCAGATTGGAAAAAGATGCATTGGTGCTAGAATTGGTAACATTCACATCCCACATACAACCTGTGCTGATGATACTGCTCTCCTCTCCCATGAAAGTTCTGAGATGCAGCAGATGCTGGATGAGGTTGAAGATTACTCCCACAAAGAGATGTATAACATCAATCCCAATAAAAGCTCTGTTTCTATGTATAAATATTCCAGAACTGCTCCTCAAGTATCAACTGACTTTGAGTTTGAAGGAAATAAAATTAAAGAGGTAGATACTGTCACACACCTTGGTATTGAAAGATTAACAAATGGTAAACATAACATCGAGGCAAGATTACTGAAGGGAAGAAGAACAGTTTTTGCTTTGATGGGTGCTGGACTACACAATAAGGATGGACTAAACCCTCAAGTTTCAGCAAAGATGTGGACAATCTTTGTTTTACCACGTATGATATAAGGCTTGGAAACTTCAATACTGTCATCATCAGAAATGAAGCAACTGGAAATCTTCCAACGGAAAATACTAAAACAGCTACAATCTCTTCCCTCAAGAGCTGCATCGGTGGCAGTTTATGGTCTACTCGGAATTCTCCCAATTGAAGCCATAGTTCACAAAAAAATCCTTTCACTCTTTGGACGTATATGCAGAGGTAATGGAATAGAGTAAGAAATAGCAACACGACAACTAGCAATGAAAGATCTTAATTCCAAAAGCTGGTTTTCTGAAGCAAGAAGAATACTAACAAAGTATGGCCTACCTTCAGCATATGACCTCCTTAACTCAGCACCAACAAAAGTAGTTTGGAAAAAACTACTGAATAACAAGATTGATTTATACTGGGAAAAAGAAATGCAAAATGAAATCACAGAGAAACCATCACTAAAATATCTAAACCCCACAGCTATTCAGATTGGAAACCCACATCATGTTTGGACAACTGTTAAAAATAATGTACAAGATTTGAAAAGAGCCATCATCAAAGTTCAGATCTTGGTAGGTGTGTATACGTTGCAAGCTGACCGAGCTGTGTTTTATAAAGAATCCCCAGTCTGCAAGTTGTGTGATAAAGGGGAAGAAGATGTTCAACACTTACTGACATCATGCAGTCATCCTTCAAAAAGAACAAGAGTAAATTTTTTAGAGAACTTATCTGAAATCTTAGGAACCTACAGCACTAAAAACTTCACCCAAAATCCTACCCTACTAACACAACTAATACTTGACTGTTCCTCTGAATCTATTACTAACATTTTCAAAATTAACCTTTCCTTGCTGGACAAACTAGAAAGTTGGAGCAGAATCTATATCATGAACCTACACCTAAAAAGAGCAGCAGCCTTGACGGATCACAGCAGATAGAGTTTATATAAAATCAAATCAAATCAGAAAATTTGAAATTTAATTTTTTATACAGAATCAGTGCAAATAAGATAATTTAACAATTACATTTTACTCTAGATAGATCTGAGGTGCAGCGATTCAACGCTGGGATATCAATTGAAGAAGAAGAAGAAGAAGAAGAAGAAGACATGGGTCAAGGACTGTAACTATCATTAGGTATTGGGAAGGTTGGAAGTCACCAAATCATGACATGTCTTCAGTCATAGAGATTAGCCTCGACCATCGCCAATGTCATAAAACTGCAGCCACGACTTTTATCATGACATCGCCGATTAAAGTAGGTAACTTGTTTTCTGTGACTACTCCAGCTCCACTTGTCACCAAACTAGCAACCACGCTTTCGCCTACAAACTATCGAATGAATACATACATATCTTGACACGAACTGCAGACATTGTAAATTTAAAAAAGAGAGTTGTTGACTTAAGGTTGAAGGAATATCAATTGACTCAAAACTGCGGCAAACGTTTCAAAAGGAACCTTGTGTGAGAAGAACCAACCATAACCAATCGAAGTGTGTAAGCACAGCAGCTTGTGCCGATGGCCTAGAAGACTATACCCCCCCCCCCCCCCCCTATAAATAACATACAGTGTATATATATTGTATTAGGGCCTGAGAGGGTATATGGGTGCGGTAGGTATATATGGGGAGACATTTGTAGTCTTCTAGGTCACTGGTCCAAGCTCCTGCGGTGTTACAAGCCTTTTAGGTTACATGTAATCTGTTGAAACATGCTTATCATACGACAAAATAAACTTTCCTGAATTTATGAATATCGTTGGTAAATTTACATTTCAGTTCGCTGAAGCTACAGTACGTGGAGAATGTATTATCACTAAATCACCCACAGAGTGGAGATGCCACAAAGGCAATAATTGCAAATTTGTTGCAAAGCCTAACAATCACAAGCAAAGTTCCAGCCAATGGACCTCCGGGTTAAACCCGGAGGTCCATTGGCTGAAACATTGCTTGTGTTTTCTTTGCATATGTACAGAATTTGAAAGTGATACTTTGGGTGATAACTCCACTCCATGGGCGATTTAGTTACGATCCACTCTCCACGTACTGTACATGTACAAAACCGGAACTACTTTTGAGTCTTTCATTACAACGAAGCATAAAAGCTGACAAAGGTGAAAAAATCGCGATCATTCTCATTTTAAAAATCGTTGCTTATAATCTGTGAGGGAACCCACTAAGACAAGTCACCACATTGTATTCAGCTAAGAGAGAAAAGTTGTCCCTCCTTTAGAGTGTGGTGAAGTACAAAACACTTGAAATCATAAAATGTATAAATTGAAACACACAATTCTTTAAGACAATAGAAACGTTTAATGTATTTCCACTTTGATGTTCAGAAAAAAAAAATCTTGAAGTGTCATTAGGCCAGTATCGACATTTTTTGTCAAATATTCTCAACCATTTGTAGATTGAAAGTTTACTTTCAATAAATAGAGGATATCTACGCTGTTTTAGTGAATATTGGGAATTATCTCATGAGTGTGTCCACCTGAAAGTTTTATTTTTCACGAGCGCTTCCGATATTCACTAAAATAGCGTAGATTTTCTTTTTATTAAGCTATGTGACATTTTACTGCGCAGAACTCAGCCCAAGTCAATTGCCAATAGTTTCAAGGCAATAACAAAGTTCTGCTGATCGTTCCTTCCAGGCGACGTTCAAGGCGACGTCATGCACCGAAGCGTAACGTCATTTAGGAAGCTACTGAGGGATATTTCTCGATATCCACCGAGTCGATGGATATCGAGAAATATCTCTTAGATAATTTTCGACAATTCACAGGCTAGCAAATAATAAATAGCGTTATTTTTCTGTGCGTACCAAACAAATGTTCCCATACCAAATTGTATCGTTATTTTATGTGGTTATATAGGGATGAGTGTTAAATGGTTAGACTCCTTCATGAAGACCAATGCTAGTGCTTTGGGGGCAGATGGCAAGCTCTCCCTCCACCCCACCCCACACCAAAAATGATTCCCCATTCTACACGATAACTGTTTTAACTTTTATTTCCTTACCCAACTCAACTGCCACAGAGGGGCGGCCAAGGGTAGAATTTCGGAAAAAATTGCGAGAATCGAAATGACAAAAGTTCAATTCTGTTCTACGGTGGCGAAAGAAATTTGCGAGAATCGTATTGAAAATCAGATTTTCTGATTCTCGCGAAATTCTACCCCCCCCCCCCCCCCCCCGATGCCAGCGCTATTCATAAAAGTCGCCTTTCAAATTCTGTTATTTTTTCGATTTTTATCTGGAAACATAGCTTGTGGCCTCTCATTGGGACAAGCTCCTACTAATAATGATGGACCACAGGCTATAAGAAATTATTCGCGAATGTTTGTTTTACATTTTACACGTGATACCTTCTATTCACTAGGGACGAGAATGTTGTGCAATTGAAATCACTGAAGTTAGCGAAAATTCTCATATATAGAATAATTTTGTGAAATGTAGTTATTTAAAAAAATAAGAGAAAACAGAGTGAACCTGTTGGTTGACAGATATTTTATTTAAATAAATTTACATAAAAATTGTCTTTAAGACCATTTTTATGCAAATTTATAGAAACCAAATTTCAGCATTTTGGACCTCAATTCGTTGATTCAGCAAATTAGCTAAAATTACTCTTCCCCGATTCGTTCTGAGTGAAGGATTAACATAAATTATAAACATGACCCCCCCCCCCCCCCCCCACACACACACACACGCTCTATTAAAGACAAGGATATCAATTAATAGAAGAGCCGTGAAGGTGCTACTGTGGGTCAAAAAGTGAGCTGACTCACGTTTAGCGTGACGCGATTGCAATATACCCTTCAAAAACTCTCGAGAAATCAAGAACAACAGGAAGTTCTGTTGAGACCCAGAGGTCTGCAGGTACAAAACTCTTCAATCCAAATTGTTTCTTGAGAAATTCGCTCAGTTGTTGTCCAGTTGGGTTTTGGGTCGATGATATATGTCTGGAACGAAGTGAATATGTGACCCGTGGACATGCAGTGTCCTGCGATGGCGCATTCACGTTCCTTCTTTTGGGGTAACTTGTGGTTATTCGAACATTATGAAACGGAGTACAGGTTTCGCCAACAAACTGAATTGCACAAACACCACATTGGAGAAGGTAACCCACATTGGAGCTTCTGCGGTCAGCAAGGCACAAAATTCTGAACTTTTCTCCAGTACTGGTCGTGTGGAAGGAACCGGCTGTAGCCATCATCGCATGAGTTTTACAACTGACCTTGCCAAAACCTTGGCTGACCATAAGTTCGGAACTGACTGAATATTTTTGTCGTTTAAAGGCAACGGCAGGAGGTTGGGGAAAATCTTACCAACAGATGGATCATTCTCATCCGAAGAATGATGTTGTAGAGGTTCCAAAGATCTGGGCAAAATGTGGTAACAAATGGTATGCGCACAATTTGAACTCTACAGTACAGTCGCCGTGGACTGGTCGTGATCTACGTTGCGCAGTGATGTCCACGCATGCGTTAAGCCTGGGCAGGAAATAAACATCATGATCTGCAACATTTTAATTAATGAAGCACCGGGTTGTACACGCACGCACGCACAGAGTAATATATATACATACGCCCACGTGCACTTGCGTATACTCCCCACATTCGTGTTCTAATTCTCTTTCATTTTTTCTTTCTCTCTTCCACCCACCCCCAATCACGTATATCTGTCTCTCTCTATCTCTTTCTCACTCAAGTGTACTCTCTCTTAAGAAGGCATATTCGCAGATATTTTAATTCGGCATTCCCTTACATTCACCCACGTATTATTACATACACACGGGCTTAGTTATTACAGTTGATAGTACAAATAACAACAAAGTAGAGGAACGTTGAAGAAAATCTACAAATGCAAAGAGTATAAAAGTATTACAAACCCCTACAGAATTGGATGAAGGAGCACGTGCGTGAGTCAGATGTTAGTGGGGCTGAGATTTGTTTCGGTGTGCAAATATTGCCCGTACCCCCCCCCCCCCCCCCCCCCCCGTGAAATAATCAATACATGTATAGCTACGAACAGTGTGAGACACTTTTTGCTATACAAACATTATCGCCTGTGTGTGCTGCATATGCACAACTTAACCCTTTACCTAACGTGAAAAGCAGACGACACTTGCAAAAAAAATTCTTGAATAACTAATTTTTTTCATTTTTTGTCTCAAAAACATAGGTTATGACCCCTCGTTGGAACGAGCTCGACGAGCTCGTTCCAACGAGGGGTCATAACCTATGTTTTTGAGACAAAAAATGAAAAAAATAGTGAAAATTAATTGGCGATTTTTGAGAATAGCGCTGGCCGGTTTTTGCCGTTACGTTGGGTAAAGGGTTAATATCACAAATCTGACGAATTCGCCAACTTGTTAATACACTGCAATGCACACACTAAGGTACTCTAATCACAAAAGCGGATGGAATTTTTTTCTGTCCGATTTTATGCTTTACAGCTTGATACTTCACTCATTAGCCACGTCTGTGGCACAAGAGGTGTATGTAAAATAATTATATTGGTAGGTAAATACACAGAACGACACGCGTTTGTGAATGGGTTAATCGATATGGCACAAGTGCCAACGCGGAAGGACAGAACGAGAGGCCACAGACCACGAGTTTTATCCTTCCGCGATGGCACAAATGCCATATCGATTAACCCATTCACACACGCGTGTCGTTCTGTGTTTATTAAACGCCTTCGCGTCTATAAAAACAATTATAGAAGAACACTCAGCAATTCATTTGACAACAGTTACTATCAACAAAAAGAACACATTTGCGAAGGGAACCCGTGTTACCATTTCGTCCCATGAGTTCCAATGTGATCTACCTACTGTAACATAGAACACATTGGAACTCAGGGAACTTTTTTTTTAGCTGTCGTCAGCGATTCAAATTGTAATTGCGGTGTACGATTTGTAGATAATGTAGATAATTCCAGTGAAATTTCGCTGCTATTTAAAAATAGTCCGTCAAAACATATGTTCGGAACATATTTTCATTTTCCGCGTGGTTTAGTGTTGCTGTAGATGGGGATTTCAAAGAACAGGCGTGTAATATAACATAGTGGATGTGCATGTACAATTAAATAATAATGCTACCGATTAACAGTTCAATCATGGTTACATAAATAGTTTCCACTTCATTTGTCTCAGTGCCAGGGTGCGCCATCCGACGATTCCCATTGAAAAATAATATTTAAAGGGAGGAAAACAAAAACAAAATAATACATAAAAAATAATAATAAAAGGGATGGGGTGGGGTGGGGGGGGGGCATTGAATCGTGGAGTCATAGAATATACCCCTGTACTTGATTGACCCTGTTGGTCGAAAGAAAACTTATCCACACGTTCGGATAAGGAGCAACGCTCTCATCCATCGTGGGTGACGAAAAACATTTAAAACAAGATCCATGCCTCACCAAACAGTTCCTACAATGCCGTCAAGAGAATATAATATTTCATTCCACGTGAACAAAACGCCCTTTTATTGCTTCTTTCTTGCTTTTTCAAACTTCCTTCCAGTCCTGCTGAAGTGAACCATATTTATGTATTAGCGCATGCGACAATAATTCCGAATGCCAAATTATTCGCAGATGCGTGGATTTTCGCGCGCTTGCGTTTTTCAGATCCAAAGGCCTGCCTGTGACCGTTTTGTTCGTTGAAACGTCTGGCAGTTTATAGCTGCTGTGCCGTTTTTCCGGCCTTTCTACGCTTGCTAAGCTCTCAACAGTACTCTAGAACGAATATGCCAAAGTGGGGAATCGCAATGGGCTTAGCCCCATAACAATCTCCCGCGAATCTACAGCCCGTTAAAAAACTTTTAAAATTCCAATAAGATGCATCGGTTGCTATTAAAATTATTCTCTTCTTTGTATTCTGAAATTCCATTTCGATGGATTAGACCAAAGTGAAACGAATAAAGCAAATCAAATCAGCCAATCATTATACAGACATAATTCGTATTTAATTAAGATTTAATTTTTTCTGCATTGAACCACAGCTTGGGAGAGAATACAATTTTATTGCAATAAATCACCCGTGCTGGGGCTGATTGCATGGATAATAATACAGAGATAATGAACAATAATTAAGAACATTTGGCACAAATCGTCCCTTGAGTTCCAATGTGTTCTATGTGCCAGTAGGCTGTCAGTAGGCACATAGAACACATTGGAACTCAAGAGACGAAATATCATCAGCAATAAAGTATCCTGGCATGCCACTATATAAAGTCCTTCTACAGTAAAACAACAAATATATATTGGTATATTGTAATTTCTGTATTATTTTATTTTCCATTGACCACGGTACGGCGGCCAACAGAGCACAAAACATACGGAAATTACAAAATACCAGTTAGGCCTAAAAAAATAAAAAATCTGTTTCTCAGGCCCTCCCGCATGGTCCTCTTGGCTGCCGCATGCTCTCTTTTTATAACCAGTTTAAACTTAAAAAAAATAAAAATTAAATGGTTTATGTCTGATATTTTACCCAAGTTAAAAAAATTGATGAATTTGTCCCTTGAGTGCAAGAAGGCTTTGCAATGCTTTAGCATTGCAAAGCCTTCTTGCACTCAAGGGATGAAATACACCACCACCCATGCTATTCTGTAGATTATGAGGCCTAAAACTTGAACTAAGAACATGAACTTTTTCGATGGCAAAGAAGAAATTACTGAAATAAAAAATAAATAAAAAACCGCCCGTCCGCATGCAATTTCACAAATAATGGCCTGAGAAACAGAATATCTACTTTGTGTGGCCTTACATCTCGTTTGAACTTGAACGTCGCGCTTGCTCCAAATTCTGATCATGTTCTCTGGGCGTGAAGCCAATGAGTAGATGTTTGTTCCTTGTAGAAGAAAGATGTTTTTGTTGGCATCATGGGTTGGGCAATCCCTTTTTCTGAGTGTTGTCTCCTCTCAATATTACTTACCCATGCCAAACTGAAGAAATCTTGTAAAATATATGCTATCAGAAATACTTACTCAAAAATAACATATAACCACAAAACACTTGCATCATTTTCAAATTTCAAACAGCAAAGAAACTTAAAAGTAAAAATTCCGAAACCAAATTTCACACAGGAAGACTAAATCAGACATCCAAATTTGTTCTTGTGGTTTGTTGCTGGTACACTGTAAATTACATTATATTATTAATTATTCCTTTTAAATATATACCGACACATGTTTACATTCTGGGATGGTTGTTATCTTTGGGGATGATTATTGTGCATTCCCTTTCTTTTATTCTACAATCTACCTGTATCTTGGGTGTTACACTTATCTGCAATGCCTCTGTCATCAAGTAACGACAGAAACCTCAATCCTTTCACCTGCGTAATGAAAGTAACCGACCAGGCCTCTCTACAGAAGAATCTTCATTCAACTTGTTTTTAACTTTTTTCTTCGAAAATATAGCTTATTCCCATTTTCATTTTTCCCCCAAAATTGCTCGTGCTTATGGTTTGTTCCAATGTGGGATAATCTATGCTTTGGGGTCAAAAGTTGAAAAAAATAATAAAATTTGAATGGCGATATTTGTGAATGGCGTTGATCTATTATCACCACTGCGGTGGGTAAACGGTTAAATGATGATACTCCTTACCACAATGACGCTTATGTTTAGATCACCTGACTGAAAGCCAGGATGAGCTATTGTAATCACTGTTCACCGTCCGTCCTCAGTGAATATGATGTTTGTACCTTCTCCGCCAAAACCACTGAACCAATTTCAATTACATTTGGAGTGCTTGCTTGTTCTAGCATCGCATTTTGCGTTTGTCCTAATCAACTTGCCCTTGCCTTGCTCAGATTCTGACTACGGCTGCGAAAATTTTAATGATAAAACCCACCAGCTCCACCCCCACCCCCCTGCCCCTGTGGCTACGCCTCCCATTATTTAACTTTAATTTCCGGAAACACCTATCTGATTTAAAAATGACGTTAAAACTTGAAATTTTTTTGACTGCGGGAATGAAATGTTCTGGTCTAACAATCTGTTGCGGTGAGCTCTCCGAGGTTTTTTTCGACAGTTCCTCACATCATTGTGTAGCATGAGCTTGACGAAAGAACGTCAAGAAGTAAGCTGCAGTGTTCAAGAATGATTATAGCAGTCTTTGTCCAAATGCGCTGAAGGTTGACTCATTATCAATACATTGTTTTTCTCGTTGCTTCAAAAATTATGAAAAACAAGTCCTCAAAAATAGGGTGTAAACTTTTAACAAGTCACTTTCATTTATAACTCGCGTGAGGGTTTATTTCAAAGGTTTTGTAAACACAAACTGATAAACACTTCTCCAGTCCGAATAACGCCCATGAACATACTAATTTCAGGCGCGTAGGTAGGTAAGCTAAATGAAGTGGGTGGGGGAAATGGTGCAAACTATTTTTCTGCTGCCATTGGCGGCAAAAAAAATATATTTTATACCTTTCACCATATTTCAATGCCAGCCGAAAAATAGTTTTTGCCTCCACTTCATTTCACCTCATGTTGGTCAACAGTGCTTACCCCCTAGAGATGAAGGTCCATTGTCTTCTGTGGGGACAAAAGTAAACATTCCATGCCACACTATAAGATCCGTTGGTTTAAAAATAAATCAACCCTGCATGTCATGGCAGGGCTGCTAGTGCGAGTAAATGCTCTTTACCCAGGATCTGACCCCTGCCCCGAAGTACTTTCGGCGCCCCTGGCGGTACGTCATGTTCCATCTATACAATACACTGACTGGACACTTGAGAGACACCCATTTACACTTTTAACTTGCTAGTCGAAAAGGATGTAGAGAACCCAACAAGAAGACTTGTAATTCGGGGGCCACAGACGTTTTTATCCGGTGGTCCATGAGCAACAAATTCGCCCTCATATATTCAAATTCTGTACAGAATCCAATGTTGTTTGTGGGGTGTTTGTTTACCCACTTTTCGTGTGTTTGCGCGTAGACCACCATTGATGAAATGTGATATCCCTTTACTCACAAGGATTTTTAGATATTCTTCCGTACCCTAGTTATAGATAATCCAATCAACAAGTTAACAAGTTTTGAATTCACATTGAAAAGATAATAACACAATGGGTGCAACTCCGCCTTGTATTAACTGATAGAGTGCTAAATTATTTTTGGGGATCAAAATTTGTTCATATATCCTTGCATTGTAACAATTTATGGGAGAGTGCCTGCAGGCACTCTCCCACAAATTGCAACAAAGCAAATTGTAGTAGACTAAATAAATTCACTTCAAAGATAATATGAAGCACTTCCACTGAGTGAATGTCAAGCATTTAGGCTGTGGTACCTGCACACCAGAGAAAGCCCAAATATGGGCTTCCAGCCAGGGCTGGGAGCAGTTAACGTTAAAAAATTTAACAAAGTTAATAACGTTTACCTTTGAAGATTAAAATTGTATAATATGTAGCATTGCGTCTTTACCTTGTGTTTACCCAAGTCGGATCGCGCGTGCCGATGACGTCGAATTTTGCGCCATTTGACGAAATTGAAGAACACGAATAATTTAGATGTCCGTAGTCTCCTACCAACGTTGGCGAAGTTGGCCCGCCGTTATTTGATGATACAGCAATATCGCCTATTTTCCATGTGAGGACTGGTATTCGAGTAACGGCGGATGTCTCTTTCTAAGGATACGGCCGCAGCGATTGTATTCTTAAATAAAAACATCGCTGAATGTTAGAATTTACGATAACCTGAGAGAACTATATTAACTACTCGTCCCCTGAGTTCCAATGTGTTCTATGTGTCAGTAGGCTGCCAGTAGGCACACAGAACACATTGAAACTCAAGAGACGAACTGTACGTAAGTTCAATTATGTTCAAATTCAAATCAGTAAAAATGGCCGAAGTTATTAAAATTTTGTTCATTTTAACATTTAACGTCATTTAACTCGTTAACCCTTTACCTAACCTGAAAAGCAGACGACACTTGCAAATATAATTCTTGAATAACTAATTTTTTTCATTTTTTTTTGTCTCAAAAACATAGGTTATGACCCCTCGTTGGAACGAGCTCGTTCCAACGAGGGGTCATAACCTATGTTTTTGAGACAAAAAATTTTTAAAAAAATGAAAATTAATTGACGATTTTTGAGAATAGCGCTGGCCGGTTTTGGCCGTTACGTTAGGTAAAGGGTTAACGCAGAATTATTTAACACGTTAACGTATTAAGGAAAATTTTAAGTCCTCCCAGTCCTGCTTCCAGGACTCTACCAGTTAAAAAACTAGGGCCGCGGTGAGTCTTCATTCCTTATAGTAATGTCATCAAAACATAAGTCAAATCAAGTCTCGACTGAGCAACATATGTTGCTTTGATTCAAAGAAAATGAATGTTTGTGGTATTTCTTTTAGATAATTCAATCGTCTGGAATATATCAGTAGATCGGAAAAGCGAAACGTAGCTTCGATTTAGCGACCAACGGATGAAATATGCCAGATTAGTGAATCTAAATACAGGCGATCGGACTATTTAAGGGCTAGACTGGTTCCAGGCCATATAGCGGGGGAGGAATTCGTCACATACAGGTGAATTGTGCACTTGGTGATACCTTCTTGAAATTTGGCACACTGTTAGTGTAGGCTATGAGGTTCTCAAAAACGATCGGCTACAAGTTGACACCGACCGGTGGCGACCAGTAGCGGCACAATCCAAAATGGCCGCCAGCGGCTGAAGGGAACCTCCTTTTCGACGGTCTACCGACTATACATCCGATTGTAAGGGCGCGAAAGTGAACTCTGATCCACGCACGTGTTGGAAACAGACGTGGGAGATGATGTAGAATAAAACGAGATTCTCTATACGGACGCATCAATTTCTTGGAACTTGAAAAGAGCGTTGTTTCTCCGGGATCAGCGTCATTCAGGCAAACCTGAATGACGCTGATCCCGGAGAAACAACGCTCTTTATGAAGCAGTCTCTTTGCCATACAATCTCTTGTTTGGCGTAATTCCGCAAGCAATTCTGATTTGTCTGTCGAAATTAATTCGAGAACGCGATTGTTCACAAAAATCATTCACAGAATGAGTGAGAATCCTCTTCGTGTACGGACTAGTACTGACTGGGAACGTTGTTGCTTTTGCCAGCAAGACAGTTCCAAGAAATTGATGCGTCCGTATAGAGAATCTCGTTTTCATGACGCCTATAAAGCTATTGAGGAAGACATAACGCGCTTCCTAGATAATGGCGTTGAGCTTCCATATAATTTGACCATTGATTGTTTGATGAGAGAGAGTGATGAGTGTATGTCGATGTCACTGTTGACGAATAAGGCAATATATCATAAGACATGCCGTGACAGTATTCGGACTCACATCGTACAGCGCGTGCTACACAAGCGAGAGCGAAATGAGGCAGTGGCATCCTGCTCCACGCTGAGTCCTAAAAGAACACGGACAAGTTTTGAATCTGGCTGTGACAGGAAACTGCCCCAGTGTGTTTATTGTCACAAACGCGAAGGTGACAGCAGTGAGCCTATTTGCAGATCAATGTCTGATAACAATAAACTCAAAATTATGGCAAAGGAAGCCGAGAACTGGGTTGTTTTTTCTCGGGTCAATGCAGCATTTGATTCCGCTGCTAGTGATCTTTACTATCACAAAACCTGTTATTGTAAGCTTGCCAATGAAGCACGAGCGGCTAAATCTAAAAAGTCGAAGAACGCCGAACATTCCGCGTCAGGCCTGCCCTATGACCCTCTCGTTATGGCAGAGCTCATAACATTTGTTGAACACAACGATTCCGCGATGAAGCTTGTCGATCTCAAGAATCTGTACAGTCGGAGGTTGAAGCAAGTCGGTTCTGATTGGCTTAGTGAAGAAATACATTCCACTCGATTCAAAGAACATTTGTTGCAGAAATTGGGCGATGGCTGGGACGCCTTCACACAGGGTAGAGATGTGTTTATTTCAAGTAGGTTTCGAGTTGGCTCCTTGTTGTCCGAATCTTTAACTCGTATAGTGTCTGAGGAAGAGGCAAAAAAGATAGTTGATGTGGGTCTTCTTCTGCGTAAACACATACTCATATCTCAAGCTCCTTTCACGGGATCATTTTCATCTTATTGCTTGAGCGAGCCTGTACCCAACTCACTCCTGACTCTTCTTAGAGTTCTACTTGAGGGCACATGTAGTATACAGAACTTAGGCGATGATGAGACTGTTAATGCCAAGACTCGAGTGGCTTGTACTATTTCACAGATGTTGATCAGCAATTCAGCGAAACGCTCCGAACATGCACAAAATGTTCACCAGAGACGTGACAGAGAAACTCCAATGCCTCTTTATGTGGGTTTGAAGTTGCATGCCCATGATCGTATGAAAAATCTTATCAGAGATTTTCATCAAATGGGACTCTCTGTCTCTTATGATCGCGTAATGGATGTTCGCAGGAGTTTCGCGAGAGCTGTTTCACTGCGGTTCAAGAACGAAGGTGTTGTAGTCCCAGCTAACTGCAAACGTAATGTTTTCTCGATAGGAACCACTGATAACATTGATGTATCTGGTAGATCTGATATGCATGGTACGTCCATCACACTCATTGGTCAACTGAGCAGGGACAATGTGGGTACTGATCCCCCACCACTGAGTTTAGATGTTCCAGAAGACACACAAATTGAACTCCCAGACGACTATGCATTTGTTCCTTTCGTTGAAGACTTTGGTGGGGACATCAGGCTTGAATCTCCAGATGAATGTAATGTACGGCCCAATGAATATGCAGATTTGAACGTGGGAGAGAATGACTGGTTGTCTCATGTGTCACAGATCAGCAATAAAGGGAAGGTTGATGGCAGCTGGCAGCTTGATGAAGTCCCTGTGACCTTTTCAGGCTTCTTTTCAAAACATGAAGATCAAGACAATGTCAAACCTCGTGCAGTTATTGGGGTATTCCCTGTTTTCAGTGAGCAGAAAGCGGACTCACTCAGTATGCAGAAGCATGCTATGTATGTGGTCAGGGAAGCTACTGCTTTCGTAAACCCCGGCCAGATACCTGTCATTGAAGGTGACTGTCCGTTGTATGCCAGGCAGAAAAAATGTCAATGGCTGTTCCCAGAGGAGATAGGTGAGGATCGAATGGTGTGTATGATTGGATTCCTGCATCTTGAAATGTGCACCCAAGAAGCTGGTGGTAAGCTTATGGGTGGTTCTGGTTGGGAGCGAATGTTTCACCTCGCAAAGATATTCACACCCGGTGTAGCATCATCCCTACTTGGTGGGAAACATGTCAAGAGGACGCGACAGGCATATCTTCTCACTCTAGCTTGGCTTGAGATCCTCAGAATGAATGCTTATGAGATTTACTGTCAGCAGACTGGGCCCCATGAGTCATTTGAAATGTGGGAACAGAGGATTCTTTCACAATCTCCAACTGCGCGCTATTGGGGTGAAATCGTTCGGAACTTTCTCTTGACAAGCTGTCAATTCGTTCGGAACCAACGAATCGGTAACTGGCCTGGTACACTGTGTTCTATCGATGAGTTGTGCAGTTACTTTTTTGCCCTAGGACATACAAATTATTGTCGGTGGGTCCCCGTATTTCTGAGAGACATGTCTCAGCTACCCAGGCGGCATCCTTCAATCCACAACAAATTCATGGAAGGCCATTTTGTGGTCCAGCGTAGTGAGAGGAAGTTCAGTATGATGGGTTTAGATCAGAGCCAAGAACATAGTATCCAACTACTCAAAGAAGACAGTGGTCCAAAAGGTCTCTATGGCCAGGCTGAAGAGAAAGTCGTTATTGAGCTTTCAAGGTCAGAAGTTCTGCGTGTTATAGATGAGTATGAATATGCAAGTTTCCACACAACATCATCAGATAACACGGAACACCCGGAAAGTTCGGTATCAGAGCAGAAAAAATTTCTGAATCAATTGAAATCTCTCCTCGATCTGGTGAATCAGGGACTCATTATCAACCCTTATGATGAAACTAGTGGTCAGCTGGTGACATTAGATACTGGTGAATATATGGACCCCGAAGTTAGTAAGAGTTTACGGTCATTACCCGAAAGGGGCAAGCATTTATATTCCACTTTCTTGAAGGAAAGGCTTGTGGAATGCACCGTACCCCTGAATGATGTTATTCCCAAGGCAAATATATATACCTTCCTTAACCCACCCCCAGCCAACCTGGACAAAGGCCGAGACAAACTCATGTCAAGTAAAGCAACTGCCGCAATAGTTACCCAGATGTTCGTTTCACTGCAAGCCCGGCCTGATTCAAACATGGATGAGTTTTTCATGCACGAGAATGCACGTGATCCGCCAGCATTATCCGATAGAGGTAAGCTACGGAGTGGGACAAAATCTCAAATTCTCAATTGTTTACCAGCTATTCCTGCACAAGGGAAGAATTCAGCAGCTAGACAAGCTTCAGTTGTCATCTTGGATATGCCTGCTGTAGTCCATGTAATCAAACCACAGAAAGCGGATCTGTTTGGAGAATATGCTCGATTGCAATTATTGCCATACATCGAATCTCTGATTAACACGAACACCACAAGGGTTGATGCGATCTATGACTGTTACCCCGAAGGCAGTTTGAAGAATCAGACGCGAGCAAAACGCCTCGGTGAGACAGCAGTTAGGTTGATACGGGTGTCCGAGAACGTCCCTTTACCTAAAGGGAAGAATTGGCAGGCATTCTTGAAAGTTAGTGAGAATAAAGACGAATTTTTCAAGTTCCTGTCTGCTGAACTGCTGAAATTAACATCAACATCCGAGTACCAGTTGTTAACGACATCAGGAGAATATGTACTATGCAATAAGGATGTTAGCTTATGTGACATATCTCCATCGAACCACGAGGAAGCAGACACGCGCATGATGCTTCATCTCAACCATGCAGTCTCACAAGGTCACAAAATAGCTTTTCTTCGCACGGTTGATTCTGATGTCGTCATTCTGTCTTTGCACCATTTCGCAACATTCCGTGACCTTGGACTCAGTGAGCTGTGGATTGGGTTTGGAATTGGAAAGGCATATAAAGATATGCCAATTCATGAGATAGCTTCACAACTTGGACCTGATTACTGTAAGGCCCTGACTTTCTTCCACGCCTTCACAGGTTGTGATGTAACATCCAGCATGCTCGGCATTGGGAAGAAGACAGGATGGAATGCATGGATGAATTTTCCCGCATCAACTGAAATGATGATAGAATTGACTGAGAATCCGCAAGTCTTTTCAGAGGATTCCCCTCATATGCAGCATATCGAAAAACTCACCATACAGATGTACAGTAACAGTTGTGTCAGTACACGTGTCAATGATGCGAGACGGCATATGTTCACACATGGCCTTAAGTCTATGGAAAACATCCCGCCCACCAAAGCAGCTCTGTATCAACATGTAAAAAGGGTAATTCTTGTGTCATCTTTCATTTGGCATCGTGCTCTGCAGAAACACTTATGTGTGCCAGACCCATCACAGTACGGATGGGAGTGGAATCCACGTCTCAATATTCTGGTCCCATTTTGGACTCACCTAGGAGACGCAAGTGCTGCATGTGCACTGATGCTCCACTGTAGTTGTGCCAAGGCCTGCAAGGGCAATTGCAAATGCTTGAAAGCTGGATTAAGGTGCACACCTTTGTGTAAGTGTGAAGGTGGCTGTTGTAACAATATTGAGTAGTATACTGTCATGTTAGGACCAGTCATCTCCTATTCTGGTATTTTTTTTTCCATTTTCGGCCAGTTAACACATGTCATGTTTCTAGTTGAGTTGATTTTGCTAACAAATGTTCATCCCATGTGGCTTGCTACATTGTCCGGGGTATAGGAATACAGTTTTAGATTTCGGAAAATAGTCTGTTATTTACTGCACAAGACGGTGTTAATTCATGCATAGCATGATACAATATCCCCAACTATTTTGCCTCTGTACAACAGTTGATACCTTCGTTCACCCGTGTGTTCATCTATGGTATCCTTGTCTTTCTCTGGCCATAGGCCACATGTGACTAGTCAGTTCCTACTCCATAGCAAATCAACTTGGAAATCCTTCATCTTGTAGCGCACTCATGTCTCAATGAATCCATACCTGAGTTGATCTAATAAATCTAACGTAAGGTATCAAATTGCCATACCGGATCATATTTCGATAAGTTATTCGCTAAAACATTTCGACCACTCATCGACATCAAAGGTCATGTTTTGGCTCCCAGTGGTGGCTATATCTCTATATCCCTGGTAAAGTAGCATACCATGAGGGATGGGCATTAAGTGTCGGCAACATTAATCCTGACTTGGAACACACCACATCTTAACTGGCCGAAAATGAAGAATACTACTTGTAGTCAAAAAATATTCCTGTACCTCGAATGACTGCAAACATACACTCACCCCTTCTAGTCCCATTTTGCCAATGTTCTATACTGGCAAGATAACATTGTATAATTAACAACGGGAACTAATGCATCCCGAGTTCATTCCAGCACTGCCCTTGCTGGCAGACGTGTCGCTATGGTGTTGAGATTGAACCAGAACTCCTCTAGAAATTTGATAGTTTTATTTTCTTAGAAAATAAATCTATCGAAAATGCCGGAAGTTGAGAATAGACTGTCACTTTAATTGGATTATCAAATGTCCAAGTATCCCCACTGCTGCATACTATCGAGTACCCTTGTTCATGTGTTGACAGGAATCTCTCATACCATGTTCATTTGACCATTGCATTCCCGAGAAACATTCAACACTAATTTATCTACGGACGGACGATCATACTGACAGTCAGACACACAGACGCACACATCGACGGAAATTCTGATCCCATTATCCATTAATCTTCCCCCCAACTTGTTCCAAGGGCTTCACTCCATCATTCACATCAATTACAGCACATGTATGGTGTTAGGTTTGGAGCTTCAGTTGTGCGATCGGCGAAAATAGCTTTTTTTCGATCCGCTTGGCGGCCATTTTGGATTTCGCTGCTAGTGGTGGCTAGAGGATGGTGCCAACTTGTAGCCGATCGATTTTGAAATCTCTGATGCCTACCCTTACATCATGCCAAATTTCAGGAAGGTATCACCAAGTGCACAATTCTAGCGAATTCCTCCCCCGCTAATAACAGCGTCAAATTTATTACAGAGTTTGGTGGCTTGAAAGCCAGCAGCCTCTAGTTTACATGTGGATGTCCGTCAAGTGGCCAAGGACCCTAAAAACCCTATACTGTTCAAAGTCGATACTATTTTCAATTGTGTAAGTATTACGACATGGTATTTATTTTTGGTGGAAGGTATAGGACGCCTGCAATGAGGCGTCGGGAAAAGGGGGAAAGTTTCGCACAGGAGCGTAGGCAGGTTCCGATTGTAGGGCGTATATAGGTATTTATTTGGGGGACGGAATGATATGCGGAAGACCACTGTGGCGGTTCGGTCAAACCTATCCGCGAATATTTTGCAAACTTCTTTGCTCTGAGGGCAAATCTGAGGCGTTTATAACATTTTCAAGGCTGCGAATCTATATTGGAGAATATTTGGAGCTCTGCGTCATGTGAAACTAGCGTTGGGCAAATTTTTTTTTTCTTAGTTTCTATTCAGTTGGGGGAGGGGGCGGCAGTGAAAATGTTGTTTCCGACAAGGATATTAGCATGGAACGCAGTGTAAAACATTCGTTTGGGTGGAGAGTGTGTCTTCCATTCTGGTATTACTACAAGTTATTTCAACTGGTAATTTTCCGACTGGAAGGTTTGAATGGGAGACCCCCTCTTCTGCCCGACCTATTGCGTGTCTGTATATTCCTCTATCTGTCTAGGAACAAGGAGTTTCTATATGAATCTCATGACAAGCCACCCAGCCTTCAATCGCTGCAAATCTACGCTTCTGTTCTAAGTTAATTTATTCTCAATAACAAAGAAGACTATGACTACATCCTGATCCACCCTATTGCTTACTGATAAATTATATTTCTTTATCTGAACATTGTTAGACAAGGAAGTAGTGTGATTCGGTTCGGAGCACACTAATATGGAGTGTTCGGCAAACGTTATCATTTTCCGTAACAACGAAAAAGTTTCATTGATACACATCTTGGGAACAGTTAACCGGGAACTGATAAACGCATACTCCATGTACTTAGTTCTCATCAACCGTTTCACTGTCACAACATTTAGAAATACAAGCTTTATATATATATATATATATTTGTAATGTCCGATTTGACATATTATTCTGTTACTTCGGCGCTTTTGTCATAAATTGGAAAACAAATACTGTAAAAAAAATCTAACATGTTTGTTGTAATGCAACTTGACATACCAATATCTACTCATAAGTTCACCCTTTACCTAACATGAAAAGCAGACGACACTGTAAAAACAATTCTCGAATAACTAATTTTTTTCATTTTTTGTCTTAAAAACATAGGTTATGACCCCTCGTTGGAACGAGCTCGTCGAGCTCGTTCCAATGAGGGTCATAACCTATGTTTTGAGGTCAATATCGCATTTTATCTAACAATCAACTTAATTTGCACCCCAAAACTCGAAAAAAACGTTGGTTTCGGTCCTGCAAACTCCTCCCCCCCCCCTCCCGCCACAAGTTCCGATTCCGTATCAGACAGATTCAATTTCCGGTAAACACCGCACTATCACAGATATGCATTGTTATTGCGCATTAAAATATAGTACCTGAAATTTAAAATTTTGACCAATTTAAACTGAAAAATGGGGAAAACGGGCTTTCTGTAGCGGGATTGTTAAATAAATGTATTATCATGACCATGTGCATGCCCTATAATTTGTGTCAGATTCTTGGTCGTGTTCACAATCAGATTCTGATCCGGTTGTAAACACGACCTCGAATCTGATACAAATAAGCCTTTTTTCGAAACTGCCATCTTCCATGTTCATCGCGTTGAGTTCTGTGTCAGCCAAATCAACTAGTTTTGTTAAATATCAAGTTTAAATTCGTAAAACCGATGTCGTCATTCGAATTAACGATGGAATATCGAAGGTTTACAGAGTTTTTTTTACAGAGGCGAGGACTTGTTTTGAATGGCAACAAGGGCCGTGTGTTGCACGGAGTTTCTCGGCTTGGGAAATCCCCGGAAGTTATCGAAAACAGTGCCCATGGCCACGGAGTCATGACATAGCGTGCAGTGCATTCAAACACCATTTATGTCGATAGGAACTCAATTGGAAATAATGAAAATTCTCATACAATATTGCTATTGCCTTAAACGAATGGTTACCTTGGCTAAATGTTTTTTTGAATTCTCACTAATGAACGTATAATGGGGTCCGAAGCACTTCACCCGCTCTCTTCTCTCATTGCCCACAACGTGTTTTCTTGAAATGTTTACACCTCACGACCTGTGACCTTGCATAAATTAAAGTCCAATATGGCAGTTTCGAAAAAGACTTATCACAGGACATGCACATGGTCATAATAATGTATATGTAACATCCGAGTCCACTAAAAAGGGAATGATACGGGAAAATTATATTCCCAGCGACGTCAGATAACCTGACACTACTACAAACTGTTTTCTGTTTCATTATCTGAGGGGAGGGGTTGAATACGATAGCCTCCTCCTTTGGAAGACTGATACTTCTATTGAGTAATGGGATCTGCTCTCAGAGAAGGCTGCAGGGGGCGGGGGGGGGGGGTGCACTCTGACATCAGTTTGTGGTTTGGTGTTTTCTGTGGGAGTTTGTACAGTAATTTCTACGTAGTGGGGACACACTGGCATCTGTATGAGTGGAAATTTACAATGGAAATTTAAACGCTATAACCTATCGGAAATTATTTCGTTTTTTTACAAAAGCTTTCAAACATTTACAATGGTAACTGCCATACGGTACAAAATGTTACCAACTGCGAAAATGTTTACCATAGTAAACACCAAAAAAAAACAATTGGCGTCAGTATCACTCACATAGGCTACTGGCAGTGCATACCGTGATTTGTTGTTTTTTTTTGGGGTGTGGGTGTGATCCCAATATAGCCCTTCCATCCCCGAGTGGCATATTGGAAAGCTGTGGCAGAAATTGGCCATATATCACTTAACCCGTTACCTAACATGAAAAGCAGACGACACTTGCAAACAAATCTTTTTAACTTTTGTCTCAAAAACATAAGGTATGACACCTCATTGGAACGAGCTCGTTCCAAAGAGGGGTTATAACCTATGTTTTTGAGACAAAAAATGAAAAAAATAATGAAAATTAATTGGCGACTTTTGTGAATAGCGCTGTCCGGGTTTGGCCGTTACGTTGGGTAAAGGGTTAAGAAAGTATTACAGCTGAATGCATTTACACTCCGCAAATTAATCAGCTCCCATTGAACACCAAATACGTGTAAACCAAAGCTCTGGCCCGTGTTGAATCAAAGACGCCCAATGACACGTCCGTGTGTTCATATCGATTTTCCGAATTATCCGATACAGAAAAACCTACATTCAAAAATATTCATAAATCAAATGAATATTGTTGAAGTAGATTACCCAAAATGTATACTTTACACTTTTGGCAGGCCGCTGATTTGTCGTGTTTGTGAGCGATCAAGACGTGTAAAAGGGCACAAAATAATAACTTCTAAGTGATTGTGTTACCCTGGGCATAAACCTTCAAAATATCATAATAAAATGCGGAAGACTATCACGATCGGTTGCGTAAGGGATTTACAACCTGTTACCTAATACTTATAATCAGTCATTGCAAAACCAGGCCAGTTTAACATGATCTGAATAAATAAATGATTTATTTGCAGAAAAGATACCTGTATGTCTGTCTGTATAATACTCAAAATTAGCTCAGTTACTGGGTAAATCTTATCCTTGGCATGAACAGACATATACATTGTGATATATTACAAGGAAATAATATTACCACAACTGCAGTCTTCCATCTATTCCCTCATTAAGGTAAATACTATTATCGTCTATATATCGACGGCAGAGTCAGTGTTATAATTGCAGAGGGCAGTTTGGGCACTCATTTTATGACTATTTCAATGTTAAATTTCTTCGCGTCTGTCCCCGGTGAGACTGAGGTGAGGATGTTAACAGACTCCGTACGGTACGGCCGCCGTGGACTGGTCACTTTCCATGGGTGGGCAATATTTCAACGGACGTAATAATATTAGATTCGAAACACTAATTACAGGAATAGTCGTCAAAAAATTAATTAATGAAGCACCGGGTACAGCCCGGTGCTACATTGATTAAAATGTTGTTGATGATTATTTTTATTACCTGGTAAACGCATGCGTGGACATCACTTCCCACGCGTAGATTACGACCAGTCCATGGCGACTGTTCTGTAAATAATAAAAGATGTCCGATGAAAATGCAAAGCCAAGTGACACTATGTTTCAGCAGAGAATAACCGAGGATTGACGACAGAACTTGAAAGGTGTGAAGGATAGATTTGAGATACAGGAAAGGTTATATGCAGTCTGGACACATTGAGTTTGGACAGTTTACTTGCATAGATGGGGAGTCAAAGAATCTCGCGATTAACTTCATCTTTAAATAGTATAGTCTACCATAAAGTTGGAGAAAGAGTTTAGTATCATGACAGACTTTAGGAAATGATTGTAAATGAAGACAAGTTTAAAACTGTATTCTTGGCTTTAGAATAAGAAGTCTTCCCCGACTGTCGTCTGTCTTCTCTCTTCATGTCGGAAGGGTGTGAACAGAATTAACCCTTTAACCAACGTAACGGCCAAAACCGACCAGCGCTATTCTCAAATATCGCCAGTTAATTTTCATTAGTTTTTTCATTTTTTGTCTCGAAAACATAGGTTATGACCCCTCTTTGGAACGAGCTCGTTCCAAAGAGGGGTCATAGTCTATGTTTTGTGAGACAAAAAATGAAAAAAATAGTTATTCAAGATTTTTTTTTGCAAGTGTCGTCTGCTTCTCATGTTAGGAAAAGGGGAAACAGGGTTTCGGAAACTCGTGTTAGAATGTTCTACGTCCCCTATGGGAGTACCCTGTCCCCTATGGGAGTACCCTGTCCCCTATGGGAGTACCCTGTCCCCTATGGGGCATAGAACATTTTAGCACTCAGGCGACGAACTGTTGATTTTTTTAATCATATGACTTCTCCGTTTTCTCAACTTATTTCCACCCGTTTCATATTTTAAATAAATGTTAATTAGTGATTCAGTTGATTTGATTGGTCTATTTAAAAAAGAACGCTTTCTGATTGGTTAAATTGATGCTAGTTCAAAACATCAACTTGACATTCTTGTACTTATGTTATAATGATTTATGACGCCACAATCAAATGTGAAATTCTATTCATTGACCCTAGTTTATCTAAAAGATGTGATTTGGTAACTGTCGTGTCATATGATTAACAGAATATGAAATTCCTGATTAGGTTACTCGATATTTATGAAACTCGTCTGCGAATTCGCAGACGAGTTTCATAAATATCGAGTGACCAAACAAACTCATTCTGTATCCGCTATTTATGAAACCACGCATAAAAATATAAACGTTATGTTTATATACGTCTTCGTATTATAGAATACCGATGTGTCCGAATCGAGTAGGGTCCTGCGAATCACAGATTTTCGATTCGAATCGAACTGGGTCTCTTATTCGAAATCGAATTGAACCTCGAATCGAATCAGGGTCATCTTGAAGATGATCGATTGGGGGGGGGGGGGGGGGGTAGGGTTGCTGTAAACCTTATTTGTTCTGACTATTATGGCTGAAATTCTGACTAAAACAATTATTCCAGCTACATCATCGAGTCATGCCTTCGTCGCAGCTTTGATAATTAACGAGGGTTGTAAAGCAATAGATTAACTACCCCCACCCCAGAGAAAAACATTGACAACAAAGACTTCACCACTGAGTGAGTGCTGACGTATTACTGATAGGCTTTCGTACTTGTCAGATTATTTGATTGAAGTATTTCCCCTTTGGCTCAATAAAGTAAAAGAAATGAATGCACCATTTAAAAAAAAAACATTTATTGTGCCATCGTGCTTAAATATAAATTATAACGAAGCAAACATCAATGCACGTCGATGCATTAAACAGTATACAAAAGGCCAGCTGTCAACATATGATCTTGTCCAAAAGACTGAACTGCACCTACGATTCGATGGAGAGAAAAAACGTGACATTTCTCTGATAAAACAGTCGCTGACAGAGAAACCCATTTAGACCACAAAGGATGACAGAAAACTTTTAGCACAACAAGTCACCGTTATAGTTATCACAGCAACCTAAAAATCGCATTAGCACCCCCCCCCCCCCGCACCCACCCTTAGCTACGTCACTGCTACCGGTTGTACAAAACATTCTGAATGAATGGCCTTCGATTCGTACATGACAGTGATCTTAAACATACATCAAAGTTAGCGGTTAGTGGTATGAAGGACAATGGTATGAACAATTGGGACTTATATTCAGCATAAAACTTGAAGTATTTCTACAATTTGCGTATTCTTGTTGGTTACAGCCCATTCTTATTGTGCTGCCCACCACTGCTGTCGCTGTACGTTGTCCTTACTTTGTCTGGTCCAGAAATGTCTGGTTATAATTTTTCAGTCAGTTTTTTAGCGAGATTACCTGCTTCTCGAGATGTCCGGTGTATTAAAGTGAGGGTTTCATTGTCAGTTGTATGAACGCCGTCGTCCAAACTGGGAAGTTGAGTGGTCAAGTGCTCGCTGGACAATTGCTCTTCGCCGAAATTTAACTGCACACCATCTAAACAGTGGCAGCCTCTCCTACATTGTGCTGCAACATGTCCACCATGCTTATATAAGGCTCAACTGATATCTTTTCTCATTGTGTTAAGTTTTTTTTTTCGTTTTGCCCCATCAACACTTTATAAATTGTTGGCACACTCTAAAATCAGTTGGGTTAAAAATCAACCCAAATCAACTGGGATGAGTGAATATGAACCCAATTGGGTTCATATTCACTCAACCCAGTCGATTTGGGTTAATTTTTAACCCAACTGATTTTAGAGTGCAGAGTTATGAGCATTTGACTCAGTTGTTTGTAGGGCCGATAATGTCTTTGAGGGTATTGCTGTCATTGCTTCTGTTGCTGTTTGTCAATTATCCAGAGAAGTATATGGCGATGATTGGTGGGAGTGTTGATATGTGGTCTGTGGGAATCAGAATGTAGACGGTGAAAACTGTGGTAGAGTAACGCCAATAGGTGCCGTAGTGTCTCGTGTAAGTGTACTAATGTCTTCAACTAATTCTTAGTTGCTACTGTTAACTTTTTTCACAAACACGTAGTTGGCCTGAAACGATACAAAAACAGCTTTTAAACGATTAATCCCGGCCTGGCGAGCTATAGGGTTTGTGGGGGTGGGCGTACAGGGAGAACATTTGGGCAAAAATGAGAAGTCATTGTTTCACTCCGGTGGTTTTTATGCATGTTACCATCAAAATATTCCCACAGTTCTATTTTTCACTCATTCAAATTTTGGTGCTACGCTGTATGCAACGGAATTATCAGCGATAGCAGATGGACATCCCCTTCAAGATAGTGGGTGTCTTTGTGCTATCTCAGGTACTACCAAGCTCCAGAACTCTATGCTTGAGTAACAATAGAGGGCGCGCCACCCCGCTCCCCAGCCTGAGCCTGCACATGCTTAAATGATAATAGCCTCAATGCCCACCGAATCTTATGGACTGATATTTTGGACCGAAGAGAAAGTGTTACATGGTCTTCGTTACTTCCGTTACAATTTCATAAATACAGTAAAAAGAACCATTGCCTTATTAAGTGGTAGAAAGCCTTAAGGTTACTTACTGTATATGTAAAATCTATCTTGTCGCTATATACTTTCTAAATGTAGTGGCAAGATGGATTTTACATGAACAATAACCTTCAAAACGTCCTTCCACTTGGTAAGGCCGCGCGAGCCAATAATTGGATATAAATTGGTTGACTTTGCTCTGAATAATTTAACAAAAACTTCCCATTGGAGGACAAAATGTGAAGGGTAAAAGAGGTGTTAATGCGTTTTTGTTACAATTAAGGAAATAGCTGTAAAGAGAACACGAAGGTTGCTATTCTTACCTGCAAACTGGTGTCGTATACCCCCAATTCTTCGTGTTCGAGGGAATCTCGCCTACTTCCGATCGGATTGCCCAGTATATAGTAGAGTGCTGTGGTGGGCTCCGGGATGTAGGGGAATTACAATACCACGGATCTGTCCGCCAAAAGGTGACAAATACAGAAACGGAATATCGTTCCAATGATTTATTATCTGGTACTTACAATCACAATAAGATCTGTTGAAGCCCAGTCCCAATCTGAGACAACTATATCTTTCGAGATTGAATTTACGCTTAAATATAGAACTGGTGACGTAGTCGCTCTGCACAGACAGGGACATGGATACCTAATTACGCGCACAGAAGGCATCCCAATCGCGCATGGCAGGTCTGTCTGGTCAGAGGCTGGGCTGTGCAACACAGTACACTACACAACCCACGCCTCCGACCAATGTGTCCCGCATTGCCCGAAAGGGAACCTCCTAAAACAATTAACCTAGAATTCAACTTAAATAACTGACTGTTTTGAAGTTCACATATAAAGTTCAACTGCCATAAAAGTAAAAAAAAATAGCGAGAATATCTTCATTATTCACAAGTACTCCTCGAGAAAAAATGAGCGGTCTCCCTCCAGTACTCTTCTTCTTCCATCTCTACTTCTTCTCTAAGTACCTTGCGGATCTTCCTTGCTGAATCGATGTGTTCTTCGGTGATGATGACTCGTCATAAAGGCAGCAGGCTGCACTGAGTACCCATGTCATGAAATTCTACCCCTCATCTTACATTGCTCTCCACTGAACGGCCCTCGCAAGACGCCAACAGGAAAGCTGCTTCTGCAGTCGCATGTTCTTCATCCACACTCTCTGTTAAGGATACTTGGGGATCTGATCCAAAACCCGCTGAGCTTTCAGCTCAAACTGAACTCCTAGCTCCCGGGCTCTGATGTCTATCCCGTGCCGTATACTGCTTGGTCTCAAAATCTGATTCTCCAACACGACTAACACTGCTCCCAACCATGCGGATCTGATTAACGGTTAGATCATGCTTCGTTGTCTCGACGTGGCGCTTCCACTTTGAAGTTTTCGAAGTGGCATACGAACACAGACTGCACAATTTCGTTCGTATGTCTTCATGCCTTTCTTTCTCTATCTCTTTCATCATACTACCAAGGTCTTTTCTGTGGTCCTGGTTCCTTCCATCCCTTGTTCTGTACTCTCTCTTGACTCGCCTTCTCAGTCTCATCACATATCCCTGTCTTGCTCAACACACTCCCGGTCTCCACTCTCTTGTTGCCAGCCCTTCCTCGAGTTCCGACCTGGTATCTACTATGACTGCTACGCCTACTTTCTCGGCGCCTGTCATTCCCCGCGAAACTTCTGCTTCCACCCTGCATCCGCCCGCCATCTCTGTTGTCACGACTATACCTACTCCTCGCTCATCGGTGTATCTCACACTGCTACGATATCTTCCTCCATGATCATTTCTTCTGTCATCTCTCCTATCCTTTTGCCTCTTTTTCTCTCTCTTCGATCTCTATCAAATCTGCTTCTTCTGTCCCTTCTGTAAATCCCAACATTGCCCCTCGAGAGTTGTTTTGTGCTTGCGGTTCGGTTTTCCGATTTGCCACAAAGACCGGAACCGAATCGGAAAACCGTCCATCCCTAATTGTAATTATTAGACGCACGAGAAAGGACCAATTAGAAGATCGAGAAAGCGCCACAGGGGGGGGGGGGGGGGGGAGTTTATGAAACAGTTTTTGACTGAATGCTGGAAGATGAGGGGAATCTAAGCCTCATTGTTAGAGGATCGCGAAAATTAGCGGAGTGTCAAAGAATTATTATTTTTATTGAGAAGCAAGCAATCGTTGAGAAAACACCTATATCACATGACATAAGTAGTAAATAAAGCCACGTTTCATTTTGTTACTTTTACTGAACGAAAATACGAAAACGACAAACAACTAGCTCCTAGCTCTCAACAAAAGGAAACTTGGCAGTATCACCCCTTCCAACTCTAACTGTCCACTCTGGATCGTTGTTTAGCGAATGTTTTTACAGTAATTTGCAACTTATTATTCTTCCCAGGAAAATAATTTAGCAAATCTCACCTTCTAGATTTTTATATTACTGGAAAGGACAGTGTCACAGTGTCTGTATTATATATCACAAGGTGCACACTGTTGATATAATGAACAAAAAGGTTACGACCATCAAAAGATGGTGAAGGCGTAGTTTTCTTATTTTTAACCATTTACCCAACGTAACGGCCAAAGCCGACAGCTCTATTCTCAGAAATCGCCAATTAATTTTCATTATTCTTTCATTTTTTGTCTCAAAAACATAGGTTATGACCCCTCATTGGAACGAGCTCGTCAAGCTCGTTCCATTGAGGGGTCATAACCTATATTTTTAGACAAAAAATGAAAAAAATTAGTTATTGAAGAATTTTTTTGCAAGTGTCGTCTGCTTTTCATGTTAGGTAATGGAAAAAAATGTAAAAAAGCCAAAGTTCTTCTGTATTTTATACTACTATACATGAAAATGCCTGACGTTTGGGATATGATGCGCACATCGATGACACATATTCTCCAACATTTCGAAATTTCAATCTTTATATGAAATTCCCGTACCTTTAGTGTTAAATTTACTGACAGCTTTAGGAAATTAAGAGGGGCTACCTTTCCCGTAAATATCTTCCAATGACGAAATTTATCAGCTATGACAGGTATAAAAAATAATGCTGAAAATAAAGACTGGGTCTAATTTCCTTAATAATAACATAAATTTAACATCTTCACCCATGCAACCATAATGCTAATTACAGTCTCACTAGACACCACCATTGTTGAACGCAAACTTAAAGTTTATAAACAATGTCGACGATGATTTCTTGCTAGTGGCTAGCTCTCTGCAGTGCCTAGTTCCGGTAATTCTCACCCCAGTCATGTTTTCGATCTGTAATCCTTAACGGGAACTATTCAAATTGCATCATCAAGGCATGCCATCGATAAATCAGGTTTAGAGCACCCCTCCGTAATCAGTCATCTTAAATCATGACCCACCCCCACCCCCACGGGCCCCACCCCTTTGAAGCGAGACTCCATTCGATTTCGAATTTAACAGACCCGATTCGATTGGAATCGAAAATATACGATTTGTAGTGTTCTTCCGGAGAATTTAAAAAAAAAATACACGATGCCTAAAAGTCGTATGTTGAAAAAAAACACCCATATAATATGACACAGCGTCAGCAAGGTGCGTTCAAGCCAAGTTGTTGTCGACAGGCGAACAATTGGTTTGGGGATATCCAAAAATCAATATTCACCACGTTGCAGTTCAGACAAGAACAAACACCTCACAGGCCCATTATTTGGATACTGTGTCCATATCCAATTCCACAAATTTTCGCTGCCTTCACATTTCATTTGCTGATGTATCAAGTTTTGATTTTGACGTTTTGAGGAAAATAATAGTAAGAAATCTGTTTCGCATCGGAATTTCTTTATAGAATTGTAATACATATAATGCGATACTATCAATTCTCGTCAATGTTACAAATAGTAGTTTGCGTGAAGTCAAACCTGGCGTGGGCGATACCATCGTTAGTTGGAACAGTCTCATCTATTCTCGACGTATTGACAACAAAATTACACTGTACACATGTATTCATAAACGTTTTGAGCGGCACTAGACACGCGTATTAAAATCTTCTTCAATGACAGGAATGGAGTGGTGACTACACTAACGCGCAGAGAACTGTAGGGGTCCCGGGTCGTTTCGCCCAAATTCCCATTCGCCCCCTGGGTCGTTTCGCCCAAATTCCCATTCGCCCCCTGGGTCGTTTCGCCCAGTCCCCGTTCGTCCCTTGTCATTTCGGGTCGTTTCGCCCCACAGGCCGAGTTAGGCGGTTTCGCCCCCAAATCAGACAAATAGAGAGGGTTTTGGCGGTTTGTTGTAGACTGAAAAAAAATAAATATGCTATAACACTGTATTGTTAAGTTGCATTGTTAATCTGGGTCGGGGTCAACTCGCCACTGGGTCAACTCGCCACCAGTACTTTTTCCGGGTCAAGTCATCACAGGTTAGTGGCGACTTGACCCACACTTTGTGGTGAGTTGACTCACTTTTGATAAATTTTTTCCTTATTTTTAACAATTTATTTCAAAAAATTAATGTTATTGTACCGTATGACGGGGCTACTTTGCCTCGCTGGGGCTACTTTGCCAACTCATAGAAAAAGATTTTTATCAAGGTTTTTTTTATTTTACACACTGTGGAGTGCTACTTGCTGAATAAAATAATACTACAATATTCAGAGTTATTGTTCTTGAATTTTTTTTTTTGGAAGTGTGCTTGTGAAATTCAAGGTAAAGTTGTTTACATGTGTACTGGATTCAGAGGATTTTGATGAGCTGAAAAAAGTCGAGAAAAAGTCTTATTCTGAAGAATTTTTTGAGTGAAGGATAAGTTGTTTTTTTCTTTATTTTATCTACAGACTAGCAATTCAAAATGAATTTTAAGATTTTGGTTTGAATTTTTTTTTTTTATGCCAAAAAGGTTGCTGGGGCTACATTTAGACTGACAAGAGTGATTCAGTTCATAATACTTTGTCATAAAAATTTTTGGACTACTATATAGTCATTAACACCTGCCCCAGGAGCGGGATTTGCATTTGCAAAGTGGTGGGGCATAAAAATTAATGCAGAACTGTGTATAATGTGGGATAGTGGAACCCAAACACTAGAGCGCAACAGGCGCACCCATGTAGGGGTGCCACATTATACGCAGTTCTGCATTTTTTTTCATTTGCGTTTGTAGAGCCCTCTAAGGCTGGGGCCCCTTGGACTCACTCCCAATGAGTTGCCCGCCTCTGATGAGCGCCAGTACAAAATTGCCAAATATAAACAATTGGCTCAACTTGCCTTTATACTTGTTTGGCAGCTGTGATATAGCCCTAGATGCTGAAAGTGATATTAAACAACAAGTTAGAAAACCAACAGTGTCACAGGGCCAGGAAGGAGTTTCTGTTTTTCAACAAAATCATTTGACAGACCGCTTTGCTCTTTCACACAGCACATGTACCTGTGAATATGAATGGATGATAGAATGCATGGTATTTAACCACTTCAGGATCAGATACTGTGGTTAGGTTTGTTAGTAAGCCAAATAACAAGATACCTGGTATCCGATTGAATTTTAGCCGATATGTGGCAAAGTAGCCCCAAAGACGGGGTAACTTTGCCACGTTCATTTTACTCTCAGCATGATGAAGTATAATACAATTTTGAAATATTGCATAATATAACTTATCACTTTCCTTCCACTGTATTCACAGATACATTCATTTCAAAATTCTTTGTAAGTATGCAAACATGGTGGAATGAAATACAGAAATATCTGGCAAAGTACTTTACGGTACTTACTGTTCAATCCGTGACCGTCCGAGAATGATTTTCCCATGGAAATGAATAGTAGAAGATACTTTTGTGTTTCTTTTGATTGCACAGATTGTTGAATCAGCTGTCGTTGAAAGGTGATGATGGCTCAATAAAAGCTTGCAATATTGTTCTAATGAAACCATAAAGCAAAGCTGATATCACACATGTATGAATGCAAGTTTAATCAATTTGTGGTTCAATAATTTATTCATTCCTTCGTTCATTCCATTTTTATTTGATAAATCTATGGGTTACTTGATTTAAATCAGTATATTTGTGAGTATTTATTAGTCCCCTACGGGAACCGTAAGGCGACTATAGGTTTGCACTCCGTCCGTCTGTCTGTCTGTCCGTCTGTCTGTCTGTCTGTCTGTTTGTCTGTCTGTCTGTCTGTCTGTTTTTTATGTTACCACCTCTCCCTCCAACATGCTTTAAGCTACACCTTTCATATTTGGTACATGGATAAATGGTTCTGAGGGGATGATGCACGCTCAAAATTTTTTTTTCAAAATCCAAGATGGCGGAATGGCAGCCATTTTTGTTGTGTTTTTTAAGCTTTTTTTCTCTATTTTCATGTTACCACCCCTCCCACCAACATGGTTCAAGCTACACTTTACATATTTGGCACATGGATAGACGGTTGGGAGGGGATGATGCACGTTCAATATTTTTTTTCAACATCCAAGATCGCGGCATGGCGGCCATTTTTGTTGTGTTTTTTAAGCTTTTTTCTCTATTTTATGGTTACCACCCCTCCCACCAACATGGTTCAAGCTACACTTTGCATATTTGGCACATGGATAGAGGATTGGGAGGGGATGATACACGTTCAATATTTTTTTTTCAAAATCCAAGATGGCGGCCATTTTTGTTGTGTTTTTTAAGCTTTTTTCTCTATTTTATGTTACCACCCCTCACTCCAACATGGTTCAAGCTACACTTTTTATATCTGGTACATGGATAGAGGGTTGTAATGGGATGTTGCACGTTCAATATTTTTTTTCAACAATTTGTCCGTCCGTCTGTCCATCCTTCCGTCTGTTTGTCTGTCTGTTCTTTATGTTACCACCTCTCCCTCCAACATGCTTTAAGCTACACCTTTCATAATTGGTACATGGGTAAATGGTTTCATGTTACCACCCCTCCCACCAACATGGTTCAAGCTACACTTTGCATATTTGGCACATGGATAGAGGGTTGGGAGGGGATGATGCATGTTCAATATTTTTTTTCAACATCCAAGATGGCGGCATGGCGGCCATTTTTGTTGTGTTTTTTAATCTTTTTTCTCTATTTTATGGTTACCACCCCTCCCACCAACATGGTTCAAGCTACACTTTGCATATTTGGCACATGGATAGAGGGTTGGGAGGGGATGATGCACGTTCAATATTTCTTTTTCAAAATCCAAGATGGCGGCATGGCGGCCATTTTTGTTGTGTTTTTTAAGCTTTTTTCTCTATTTTATGTTACCACCCCTCACTCCAACATGGTTCAAGCTACACTTTTTATATCTGGCACATGGATAGAGGGTTGTAATGGGATGTTGCACGTTCAATATTTTTTTTCAAAAATTCAAGATGGCGACGTGGCAACCATTTCTGTTGTGTTTTTTAAGCCTTTTTCTCTATTTTATGTTACCACCCCTCCCTCCAACATGGTTCAAGCTACGCCTTTCATATATGGTACATGGATAAAGGGTTGTGAGGGGATTATCCACTCTCAATATTTTTTTTAAAAATCCAAGATGCTTATGTACTCTAGTGCCTTCTGTGACAAAAACACCTTATGTCACAAAAGCGCCGTAGGGGACTAATACCACCTCGGTGGTCAAACACTTGTTTCGTTTGTGAGTATGTAGTTTATCTTTTCCTCAGTCAATTTATGGTTCAATAATCTATTCATTCCTTCGTTCATTCCATTTTTACTTGATAAATGTATGGGTTACGGTACTTAATTTATATCAGTACATTTGTGAGTATTTATTTCCTTTGTAAGTAGTGTCCAACCGATTACCAAAAAAGGTTGCTGACCGATTACTGGTTATTTGAGCCCACAATCGGCCGATTCTGATGCCGATTCCGATTGTAATACCGTGCACTACAAGACAAGTCGAGGCTGGAAAGAACTGCATTAAACTGAACATTTTTCAAAGTGTTAAACTTCGTTTACTGGGGTCGCAGTAAAATTACCAGTCACGCACACTTGGGCGGTAAACCAGTGTTTCCGCTAGGGAGGCAGGGGGTCCCTTTTTGGGTCCCATTCCCCTGGCCCTGTTTCCCCCATAACCAAATATTAGCCCAGAGCATGTTCCTGTGTAAGTTTGAAAAGTGACATAAGCAGTGTTAAAAGACAGAATATGTTTACCTGCATTCTGCAGGTAAATATATTCTGTCTTTTAACACTGCTTATGTTTACCTGCATTCAGCTGAGCAGGTAGACATTTTCAGTCTTATAACACTTCCTGGTAGCACATGTCTAACTCACACAGGTGCATGGTGCTATGATGCTCAGGCTTGGCAATTTCAGGAGAGCGATTTTTTAGCTCTCCTCACTGCCCTCCTGAAAGAATTAAGGAGAGCGAAAAATTGCCCTCCTAAATATTTTGGTCTGGGATGATTGAGATTACATGTATTATGCTCACATTAAATTTTTGTTGTAAAGCAAAAATGTAATTTAACTTCGAAGTCACATAACATCACGTAATTTCATTTTGAAAGTGGGTTAGTGGTAAAAGGTAATGGCTGCAACTGTGTTTGGGTATGTACTTTGTATACCCAAAGCGCAGTTGCAATCATTTGAAGGAAAATGGGTCACAGCAATATTTTTTTTCTGTCAGTTTCAAGTTCAACAACTGACATCACAGTTTGAGGGGTAATTAGTCAAGGAATATTGACACTATAATATACTACCATTACTACTATCCTGTCACTTGAAGCACTTGCACCAGGATGTGACTGTAGATTCAAGCAGACCTGTTGTCCAAGAAAGTCATACGCCTACCACTACCACCTTCAACCCCCCTTGGGGGGTTGAAGGTGGTAATGGTAGGCATATGACTTTCTTGGACAACAGGTCTGGGTACACACACAGGTCTTGTCAAGTGTGTGTTCGGTTGTTGAGTGAGACATCTAGATTTCGCTTTACCTTAGTAAAGTTAATAAAATCACTGATGTAATAGTCTGTTGGTTTCAGTTTCAATGAGTTCGTTCAACTGGATACTTGAAATGCAGTGTAAAGCTAATTGCTCCCCTAAGCTGATTGAGGAGAGCGATGTTTTGCCCTCCTGCATTTTTTAGAATGCCAGGCCTGGATGCTAAATAGTTGATTTCATCTTGTGAACAACTTCATTGTTATGTATAATGCTACATGAATCTTCAAACTGGTATGGTTTGTCAATGGTCATCATTGATAATATGTTTTCCCTTAGGTACAAAAGGGCCCCAATATTTTACCCCTAGAGGAAACACTGGATAAACGTGGCTCTCAGAGCCACGTTTACTGCCCAAGTGCGCGCGACTGGTAATTTTACTGCGACCTGAGTCAATGGAGTGCATCCTTCACTTTTCCGGTATGAACTGGCGATTTCTGCAAGTGTGCTCAGTTGTAAGCTTTACATTCGTTTAACACGTATATCCCGTAAAGGGGCTTCTAGAGAGATTAGGAATACACATTGTGGTTGTTTCTCAACTTTATTGAATGGTGTCATCGACATCATTAACAATTGAACAATTGCAGAAGATAATAAAATACGATTCAGAAAAATCACAAATTGCTTGGCAACAATCGGTTGAACCGATGTTCCAGGAGCCGTTGCCATTGTCATCCCATTGCCCATAATCGGCCGATTGTGGTGGCCAGTTCCGATCATCGGTTGAACACTATTTGTAAGTATGTAGTTCATCTTTTCAGTCAATTTATGGTTCAATAATTTATTCATTCCTTCGTTCATTCCGTCTTTACTTGATAAATGTATGGGTTACTTAATTTATATCAATATATTTGTGAGTATTTATTACCTTTGTAAGTATGTAATAGCAGCCATGACTTGATTTGATACCAAACTCAAGAAAATGTGAATAGACAATTTCTCATAATTATGTACTGTATCTTATGATACAAAACGATCAGAGCGTAATTATGAATCAAAGACATCTTTCATAACGTGAATCCAAGAGTAAACTGACGCAAATTCACTAATCCCCCAAAAAACGTTTTCCAAGATTTCAATGTAACTGCCGATCATTCCCCATTTAGAAATAGAATGTTTCACAATTATAAGATTATGTGCTAAAAGTATAAAAAAAATCGTCAAAATATGATATTTCCTAATTTATATAGTGTGTAGTAATACATTTTTTTTTTGTTACGTTTTATCATATAAATGCTCAATGTTAATTGGATCATGAATAAAACTCATTAAACCTGTCTTATATTATATTTTTTTTTTGTGGCGAGTTGACCCGTGGTGACTTGACTCGGTGGCGAGTTGACACAGTGGCGAGTTGACCCATTCCCATTAATCTGTATTGATAACTAAGAATGTATGCATGTAACATACAGTACGTGGAGAGAGGATTGTAAGTAAATCGCCCAGGGAGTGAGTTATCACCCAAAGTATCACTTTCATATTCTGTACACGTGGACAAAAAAAAACACAAGCAATGTTTCAGCCAATGGACCTCTGGGTATAACCCGGAGGTCCATTGGCTGGAACTTGGCTTGTGATTGTTATGCTTTGCAATTATTGCTTGGGTGGAATCTCCAGTCTGCAGGTGATTTTGTGATGATGCACTCTCCACATACTGTAGGTGAGTAATGAATACACATTGTTTATACCATGGCCGCTTAAGGTGCTATATAAGTAATAAAATTTTCTTTATTTTGAAATTCCCACCTCTGATATTCCTTAAATTCAAATTCAATATACACATATAATACATCAAAATGAAGGCTGGGAGGTATAGAACATGGACAATATATGAAATCAACTCATAGAGTTGACAGCAGGCACCACTGGTTCCTGAAAGTCTGCTACCGTATTTGTATCAGAACTGATAATACAATAATATTTCCTGAGAACAACTTCTGTCCAAATGTGCTTCACATATCCAAGAACAAAGGTGGGCATTCAAAACACTTTGGGATGCCGCGATAGAACTACATTTGGGAAAAGGACAACATTGTCTGCTTTTTGTATTGAAGATGGATTCCATATTTTTATACTGTACCAATGACCCAGACTTAGCTGGTGCTAACTCCACAAAAACCAGGGCCAAACACAAATTTTGCCCCCCAATCCCCAAAATTTGCATCCAAAACAAAAAGAAATCATGTCCTAAAGGACCTCCATAGTACGACTCTACTGCGCATGCGCAGTGACGCAGTCGTCCCGAAATTGGCGCCAAATATCATTCTCTGTTTGGCCCTTCATCAGTCAACATCTCACTGATCTTTGTGCTTGTAAATCTCAGTTTAAAGGATGCCAGACACGTAATTCTTGGAGAAAATGTGATTCTAAGGAGGATAGAAGGAGGAGAGGAAAAAAGAAGTGGCAAAAAATAATCAGGGCTGTACTTAAAATTTTTTGTTGAAATTATGTTAAGTTGCCTATTTTCGAGGCAAACACCTCTTGTTGTCATTCTTGCTAATTGTTGCACTGCTTATTCAGTGTTTCCTCTCCCCTAACCTTCTAAAGTCCCCCCTTGCAATTCTCCCATGCTTTTGGCATATTTTTGAGAAGTTTCATTTCTAAAAATTCCCTGGGAGAGTTGCTTGGTTACAGAATGTTTTCTGTTATTTTCCCCATAGTTACGTTTTCACCCATGGGTGTATAACGTTTGTGTTCTGCATCTTCCATCTGATGTTCTGCAGATTCTCCCCTGGGAGTCTCTGTTTTGCATCAGATAGAGTGTAATTGATGACTGATTCCGGGCCAGTTTTTTCAGTGCCTGGAGTCATGTTTTCTTCTGTGTTTACACTGTTTGTTTTCATTGGCAACAGCCTTTTTTGAGGGGGGCTGTTTGCCTTTGAGGTAGTTTATCTCATTATAAGATACATTTATATTATCCGAAAGTGTCTCATTAATTATTTTATATAATTTTAAAATTTTTGACCACACTTTGCCATCGGATCCATCGGGGCTCAACGTTACTTTTCAGCAACTTGGGCTTCTCTGAAAAAATATTTTTTCAAAATTATTTTGTTTTGCAATTGTTTTTTCATTTATTAATGGATCATGTTATTATGTATCTTTGTGTCAGGGGTTTTTGCGAGTAACTAGGACTTATTGTTGTTCTTTCACAATGAAGGGAACTTGTTCAAATTGTAATAGGAAGAAATCTTCCTCTGACTTTCATGATTATTGCATTAATTGTAGTCAGTGTTCTCGCATTAATCCCTGTCCTGTATGTGAACATTGGATGAGAAACATTGGAAACGTGTGTCACGATATGTTGTTTCTGGAGAAAGAGCGATGCCGGCTCTTTCTCCACAAGGTCACTCTACTCTCTCAGTTTCTATTTCAGAGGAACCAGAACAGGGTGATGTTTCCATGTTATCTTCTTCAAGTGTGCGTCCGTCGTCACAAATAAATACAGAGCTAGCGGCAAAAGTGCTCATGGAGATTAGACAAATGTCGTCCGCTAGCTCGCCCGGTGTAGCGTCCATTCACCGAATGGTTCGGCAGCCGCGTTCGTCCGATGCGGTCCAAGAGGAAATTTTGGGTGATGCGAGCACTATAAAAATAATAGATGCACACCCAGTGACGGCGGATAGTGAACGAGAACGGAGGAAGCCTTTTAGTCCGGTTCCTAGCTCGTCCAGGTCCAGCCGGGCCGCGAGCGAGAGAGGCCCCTCTCTCGTACAACAACATCTGGGACCAGATGTTGTGGTACAAAATGTGTCTTTAGCGGAGCATACGTCCGTCGCTCGGGACGCTCCGTTGTATAAGCAGTCCGCAGAGACTGTTAAGGCTTCCTCTTCTCGCCGGCGCACACGACCGCACCTTGGCTGCGTGACCTCCGATATTTTGCCAGCTTCGCCGATGAAGGATTCTTCGGCGACCAGGTCACACCATCCGGCAGCCAGGGATTCGAGACCGATGGACTCCGGACGTTCGCATAGGAAAAGTATGCGGGAGCCATCTGATGCGGAGCTGCCCTCGGCAAAGCAGCGAAAGACCGCTCCTCCGCAGGTCTCGACGTCGGACATTCTAGTGCAGATAGCACAGCTTATCGCAGCATCCCAGCAGCCGACAGAGACGGTGTCGGATCGAGAATTATCCGACGGCGCTGGGTCGGTACGCTCCGCCGAAGCATCGGGGGCGGACGACCGGGAACATCGGGAGGTCCGACCGGATGGTGAAAGGGATACGGATGAATTGGAGCTATCCCTTTCGGAACAACACAAAGCTGCCGTGGACTTCATCCGGCACTTTCTTCCTCAAGTTGTTCCGTCGGGCCAGACTGCTGCGCTTCCGGACAGGAGAATTATAGCGTCATTGGACTCTGATTTTTTCGAGCGGTTCAGGGACATCGCTCCCGAGTTTCCGTCGCAGTCCAATAATGTTGCAAGAACATTTGAATTATTGAACGACGCTATTTTTAAACTTGCTTCCAGGACGGGGAAAGCAGGCTTCTTGTCCGCAAATACTCTCAACCTGCCTTTCATTAATGCAAGGAATAAATTCGACACGGCAGGTCAGGGTATACCGAGAGTTCCTCTGCGTATGGACGACGAGGCGGAAGACTTAGAGCTATCATTACCGTCGTCAGCTTCTATTCCAACCGCAGTGTTGGAAACAGCTATTGCGTCTAACAGAGCCAATTTAGATGCCTTATCTTACGCAGATCACCTTACGAAGGCGTTATCACTGCGTCTTCAAGGGGAAGAGTTTCAGGATATACAATCCTCCTTAAGACTTCTTTCAAGGGCAGTAGCTTATTCCACGTGTAACTCCGCCCTTTCAGTGGCAAATCTGGAGTTGGTTAGACGTGACGCAGCCCTGTCTACATCCACACTAGTGGATTCTAAGGTGAAGAACTCTCTTAGAGTCGCTTCGGTCTCAGGAGATCTTCTCTTTGACGGCAAGCTTTCCGCTATTTATGATAATATTAAAAAGAAAGCTAGTGATTCTCTGTTGTTTAGATCCGCTCCTAAAAGGTCGGATACAGCAGACACGAATAAGGCGGGCACTTCTGGGTCTTATCCGCCCAAGAGAGGTTCCTATAGAGGTTCCGGTGCGTCCTCTAGCTCTTATTCGAGAGACCGTCAGGATAGCGACTCTCGTTCGGGACGTCCTTCAGGCCGGGACAATCGGTCGGACGCCCCGAGGTCGACGAGGCGAGGTGCGGGTCGTGGAAGACGTGGTTTCTCCTACCGCAGGCCTCGCAGATCCAGGAGGTGATGGCTCAAACCTCTATCGCGTTCCGGTTGGCGGAAGGTTGTCGAGTTTTTCTCAAGAGTGGGCGTCGATTACGGACGACCCGTGGGTGAGAGGAGTGACTTCGGAAGGTCTAAAGATAGCCTTCAAACGAAAGCCTCCATTAACTCGAAGTCCAAAGTGGACTCATCTTCCGTCAAACCCTCAGAAAAGAGACGCTCTGCTATCAGAGGTGCAGTCTCTTTTAATGAAGAACGCGGTAGAGGTCGTAGAAAACCAGGAATCGCTGGGATTCTACAGCCATCTGTTTCTGGTTCCGAAACCAGACGGCTCGTTCCGTCCAGTCATAGATTTGAGCTGGATAAACAAGCTGATCGTCGCTCCGAAGTTTTATATGGAGACGATTCGATCGGTCAGAGCGAGTATTCGGGTGAACGATTATGCAACGAGCATAGATCTCAAAGATGCGTACTTTCACGTCATGGTACATCCGACATTCCGAAAGTATCTACGCTTCGCAGTCCTAGGAGTGGTGTATCAGTTCCGGGCCATGTGCTTCGGATTGAATCTAGCACCCTGGGCTTTCACTCGGGTAATGAACTCGGTAATGATCTACTTCCGAGCTCATTCGTCTGCGGTAACGTTGGCCTACCTGGACGACATTCTTCAGAGGTACGGCAACGAGTTAACGCTTCAGAACGATGTTCAGAATCTTCTTCTATTGCTCCGACGTCTCGGTTTCATAGTAAACGAGGAGAAGTCGGATCTGGTGCCGTCCAAGTCATTCACTCATCTGGGAATGAGCTTCGAGACGCACAACAATCTCGTTCGTCTGCCGTTAACCAGAGCGAAATTAGTCAGTTGTTACGCTCGCTATTGTCTGAATACAGACAAAGTCACGGCGAGAGAATTTATGAGACTGATAGGTCTGTGCGGAGCCGCCGCGGATCTCATTCCGATGGGACGGCTACGCACACGGCCTCTTCAAATTTTCCTGACTCAGAATTGGAGTGTGAAAATTCATTCGCTCGATGTAGACGTTCTCTTGTCAGATCAAGTGAAACAAGAGATTCAGACTTGGGCAAACATTCAGTGGTTAACTCAAGGAGTTCCGCTGCAGTTGCCGGATCCGAGTTTTACCATTATGACGGATGCCAGTCAAACAGGTTGGGGTGCATCATTAATCCCAACGGATTCGAGATGCCAGGGTCTTTGGGATCCGCAATTCCTGTGCAAGCACATAAACATCAAGGAAATGATGTCAATTTGGCTTGCGTTACGTCACTGGATGGACATTATTCACGATGCTCATGTCCAAATCCTATCCGACAATACGACAGTAGTGGCGTATATACGGAATCAGGGAGGCACTCATTCAGTTCCGTTGTTCAATCTAACGGAAAGAATCCTTCTGTTTGCGTTGGAACATCACGTTCTTCTTTCGGTCCGTCACATACCGGGTCGTCTGAATGTGTTAGCAGACTCCCTTTCACGAAAGGGTCGCTTGTTGCCGTCGGAGTGGACTCTCAACAAACAAGTATTCAATCAGATTTGCTACCAATGGGAACGGCCAATGATAGACTTATTTGCGACACATCTCAACAATCAGTTGCAGACGTATGTGTCCCCGTGTCCGGATCCAAGAGCATTTGCAGTAGACGCTCTATCGATCCCTTGGGACGGAATGATAGGATATGCGTATCCTCCAGCGCCGTTAATTCAACAAGTATTGCTAAAGATAAAACAATCTCAATGCAAGATTCTGTTGGTAGCATCTCTGTCACCACAGAGACCGTGGATAAATCTACTCAGGTGTCTGTTGTGGGACCTACCGCGGAAGCTCCCTCCACGAGAGGATCTTCTTTGGCAGGGGAAATCGCGCCAACTACATCACAACCCGCAAGGTCTCAACCTTCACGTTTTTCCGTTGTGCGGTCCTTCTTGCATGGCAAGCACTTTACAGGACGAGCAGTGGACGCGATTTCTAACTGTAGGAGGACCTCCTCTTCGCTAAACTATGCGGCTAAGTGGAAGGTTTTCCGTCGTTGGTGTAGGGATCATTCTGTTGATATATTTGATCCCTCTATACCAGACATTGCTAACTTTCTAGTATACTTGTTTGACGAAATCAAACTGCAACCTGTTACTATAAAGGGTTATAGATCTATGTTATCTGATACCTATGCACATCATGATAGTTTACAAATTGGATCTAATGTCTCTTTATCGAAATTGGTTAGAAACTTTTCGATAAATAGACCCAGAACTCTTAGATTAATTCCTAAGTGGAATTTAGCTTGGGTCCTCCTTAAATTGAAGGAAAAGCCATTTGAACCTCTTGGGACAGTAGATTTCAAATTCTTATCTTATAAGACAGCTTTTCTCTTAGCTTTCTCTTCTGCCAGAAGAGTCAGTGAGCTTCATGCACTATCGGTGGATGATTCTCATTATCGTAGTGTTGGGAACACTATCACCTTCACTACTAATGTCGGTTTTTTAGCTAAGAATCAGGCTCCTAATAAATATCCGGAACCTATTGTTATTAAGGCTCTTCCGTCTTCAGACGGGCGTAGGCCTTTACTCTGTCCTGTTAGAGCACTACGTATCTATAAACAGAGATCTCAGTTCATCAGAAAGGGACGGAAACGTTTCTTTCTGTCTTTGATGCCTAATAGAAAGGACATTTCAGTCCATTCTATTGCTAGATGGATTCAGTTAACTATCCGTACTGCGTATGAAGATTTATCTTCTTCTCAGCAGTCTGTGCTTAAGATTTCTGCTCATGAAGTAAGAGCTCTTTCTACTTCCTGGGCTTATGCTAATAGTGTTGCTATTACAGATTTAATGAAGGCTGCTTATTGGTCTCAGCCGTCCACATTTACTTATTTTTATCTCAGAAATATTGAGTCCATTTCTGGAGACCTGCAATGTTTAGGTCCGTTATCTGTTGCTCAGAATGTCGTCCACTAAACAGTTGCAACTATAGTTATGCAGGCTTTCTGTTCCGGCAGTGACTCCGTCCGGCTGCCCTCTTCGCTCTGGGCTATTTGACCCAGGGCAAGGGGAAGGGGGGGGGGGGGGCGGGTGTTCCCTTAGGTCACCTGCTTTATAGTGAAAAGCAAGGGAATGCCTCCTCCAAGACAGTATTTCTGAGTCGCTTCCGGGATGGTTTTAAAGTGTAATATTAATGTTTAATTTCATTCATGTCTTATTTTTAAAGTGTAGCTCGGTGTGAAGCATTTGTATATGTCAAGTGTCAAACGGGCTTTAATATACAATACTCGGACACTTTTAAATGATTATAAAGAGTCTCAATTCTCTGGACTACTTTATTTATTGGCTTGCTTTAAAAATAATTAGTATAAAGGTTATACTGGATGTTAATAGAGAACATGAATGTTATTGTGCTCAATTATTAAGGGTAGTGTATCTTTCTAATTTAAATATTAAATAAGAAAGATACATGTAAAGCCTAATACTCCTTTTCTCCTTAAGGGGTTACCTCTTTATTTTATAATTGAGCTTATTGGATTTTCCTCTATGTCCTAGGCCCTCCAGCCTGTTTACTATTCAGCTAAGTCTGGGTCATTGGTACAGTATAAAAATGTTAAAAAATTTATAGTAATTTATATATTTTTTATACTTACCAATGACCCAGACGGGGATGGCCCTCCCTGAGTTGGGAACTCTTGCCTCCCCGCTGAGTACATAGCGCTGACCAGGCACTGCCAGTAAGAATGATATTTGGCGCCAATTTCGGGACGACTGCGTCACTGCGCATGCGCAGTAGAGTCGTACTATGGAGGTCCTTTAGGACATGATTTCTTTTTGTTTTGGATGCAAATTTTGGGGATTGGGGGGCAAAATTTGTGTTTGGCCCTGGTTTTTGTGGAGATAGCACCAGCTAAGTCTGGGTCATTGGTAAGTATAAAAAATATATAAATTACTATAAATTTTTTAACGTTCGACTGATAAGCGCAAATCCCTTGACACCACAAATTTCCATCAAAAAACAAAATTGCAACTCTTAAGACATTTCAACAGGTGTCATGATATCTTGCATAGAATATGGCAACTGTACAGTCTCTATATAATAATACTATGCTGTATTAAGGCGATCTTTCCCATTATTTGATTTTAGAGAGCGTTGTTTTTCGATGCTTTTTCCGTTCGATGATGTTGACTGGAAATCAAAACTCTGAATAGATGTAAACAAAGTTGTTACCTTTGGAATTTACCCCATGCAGCTTTGTTGCTGTGTTTTGAAGGATTTTGATGCCCAGCTTTGTTCTTGGGAATGTGAAGCACATTTGGCCACATACAAAACCAGAAGAATGATGGTTGACTTTATGCAGCAATAAATTTCTCTGGTTCACTCAAGTACAATTGGGGATTAATGGGTTAAATAATATTTATTCCAAACCAATTGGGGGTCAGTGGACCTCTTTTTGCTTCACTGATTCCCACTGTTAAATCATGTTTTAGAAAGGATAGTTCCATTTGCACGCTGCTGTCATGGCCAATGAGATTTTACAGGGAATTTTGGTCACATGATAATCTTGTTTTGTGATTCATTCACTGACAAAAAGTTGAGGTGACAAGTGTTAAAAATCCTGCCGGTCTGTGATTTTATGGTGGATCTTTCAAGTCAGTATTTTAGTTTTATACCCTGTTCCTTAATTCTAATATGTCAGATGTTGAAATGATCCGAGTTCTCTTTTTAGGGCATTCTTTTGCAGTTTGTCTTGCCCGATTCTTAAATCGTGAAGCGCGTCATGACGACGACCTTGCACCAGAAATGGATTTGATATTTCATGAAGGTCGCAAGGTCATATGCCGTGTTGTTGGAAAACCAGGGGCCACAATTACAAATTTTGGTGAGTTTGCCTTTTGCTGTATTGCTATTTTTAAACCCCAATTAGTAATTTTGCAGATCGGAGGTAATGAAGTAGTTACACATTCAGTTTAGGTAGCAATTAAGATGATCTGGCCACTACTATTTTGAAACAGGAGAGTGTTCGCAAAGTTTTTGTTTGGCAGCTCTTTCCTCGTACTGTCGTCCGTCAACTGCGTAGTGGTCCATATTTGTCAGTTGAACGTTATTGTGTGGATGTTTTTGAAACCAATAAATATTTGGAAGAAGTTTTACCATCCTCAAATAATATAAAATTATGGTTGCACAGTAGGTTCCACTCCATTGCTTTGATACACCTGTGCGATGGGGTTTATTTTACACCAGAGGGGATGAAAAAATACTTCCTCAGTATTCGTGGAAGCATTGTCTATTACTTGAATAATATGCTTTAAGCATACGTTATCCTTTCTTGTTGTTTGTATGGGTGTGTGTTGTGTGCCTGGCTCGCCTGTCCTTGATAACGTTTATTATTATTATTATTTTTTCACCGTTTGCATGCAGCTTTCATCGCGTCTAATGCTCTTTCACCTCAGGGTTTTTTGCCAAGTTAAACTGGCCTGTGCGCTGGAATTTCAAACTTTTTAATTTCTGCCCTCTTGACTTTCGTTACGAGTATGTTGTTAACTTTGTCATTTTGTTTGATGCCGCATTAAGATTCATTGTTGCCTTTGCTGTTTTACCGGATGTGTGGTATTTTCAATCAGCTGGTTTGTGACCCTGGGATGGAAGGGCCATCAGGGCGGTGAATGTTTTTGTAGTACCACTTGAGGTCTACCGTGTCATATTTGTGGTAACAGCCTGTTCCACTGTACTTTGTGCTTGCCAGACCTTTTAGAGGTCTGGCAAGCACAAACGTCTTTGTTATGGATTGGTCGTGATCCTCCGTATGCACTTTGTGCCGTGACCCCTTTTAGGGCTGTGGATCGGTTGTGAATACTTGTGATCAACCGTTGGTGTATTTTTATCAGGACCAGCGAGCTGGTCAACTGGTTTGTGACCCTGGGATGGAAGGGCCATCGGGGTGGTGAACGTTTTTGTAGTACCGCTTGAGGTCTGCCATGTCATTTCTGTGGTGACAGTGTGTTCACCGTATTTTGTGCTTGACAGACCTTTTAGAGGTCTTCAAGTGTTAAGTATTGGCCGTGATCCTCTGTTATTTAGTATGCGCTTTGTGCCGTGACCCCTTTTGGGGCTGTGGATCGTTTGTGATCCACCGTTGTGTGTATGTACCCTAGGCAGTCTATTCATTTGATACATGATATATGTTATCTTTAATGATTTTACGTGTTTTGTACTTATAACAATATCTTGGTGTATTTTTATCAGGACCGGCAAGCTTGGCTCTGTTTTCATTTTAGTATTACAGCTTTTCATGTTTAAAGTACTCAATACGTTTTTCTATTGTGAAATTTCTCTTTTATCATTTCAGTATGCCCAAACGGTCACTGGAGTTAATCGATTAGTTTACCTCATGTTCACACTATTTCATCCCCGATTGAGGAACAAAAGACGCATGCTATAGTTCACAAGGCACTCCCCTCATCTTTAGTTCACACCGTATTGGGTGGCACAGCTCACAATGTGACATCAGGGTCACCTCATGAATTGGCGTCCAGTTTTAACAAACAATCGACAGCCTCCCAGATTCAGACAAATGTTATTCCAATCATAACAACTCATCATGCACCTTTTAGCATGCCTAATTCCTTTTTGGTCAGTGACACTTCAAGGATTAATCCAATCTCAGACTTGGCTGCATCACCCATTTACTAGCTTTCTTCTGAATCTTTTTGGACGATTCCCCATTGTCGTACACATCAGCAGCGATCTGTGTCAACCTTTGCCACATCTTCCTGTACATCAGTTGCATCCAACTGCCTGCCATTTTCAATTTCGTCAATTTTGTCAGCTCCATCCGGTACATCATTTCATCAGACACAGTATCCTCTGCATTCACAAGACTTTCCTCCAACCGTTTCATTTTAATTTTTACTTCAGCAGATCAATCATCACATCTTTCACAGGATATTACTGGTCAGTTCAGTGGACATTGTTATGCGAGGGACAAGAGACATATAGATGCTCCTTCGTCAGACTCCATTTCCTTAACAGTCAGTTTGCCTTCCCAGTTTTTTGCTTTGAATGATGAGCCTGCCAGGGAGAAAGCCATTTCAGATACGGTTGGAACCGCTTTACGTTCTGTCAGGGGGTCGGAAAACCAGACTTCCGGTGCCATTCCATCCTCTTGTACCACCATCGCTTTGAATCCTTTCACTCCGTCTATGGGTCAGCCATCTTCTAGTCTTATAGGTAAAGATTTTATTTCTTCGGCTCTTCCTCTCACATTCCATTTTTCACAAAAATTAAAAGGTCAGATTTGGGCTAATGAACATGTCAACTTTGCATCTCTTTTACCCCAGCAGAATAGCGAGGGGTCATGCACTATGTCAGTACGGGACACGGGCGACGGCCCTTCCTTAATCTGGGTTCCCAAAACAAAAAATGAGTTCACTCTGCTTGGGCAGTACTTGGCATTATTTTTATACGCCCGTTTTGAAAAAACGGGTCGTATTATGGTATACCGCTGTCCGTCTGTCCGCCCGGTCATATGTCGTACGATAACTCAAGAATGCTTTGAGAGATTTTCGTGATTTTTAGGTGGTGTATATCGATGGAGAGAAGCACCCTTTCATTTAGTGTCGTCGTTCGATTAGTCATTCCAGAGTTATGGGACTTTATTACTTAGAAAATTGTTGATTTTTTACACGTCGTACGATAACTCCAGAACACTTTGAGAGATTTTCGTGATTTTTTGGTAGGTGGTGTATATCAATGGAGGGAAGCTCCCTTTCGTTTAGTGTTGCTGTTCGATTAGTCATTCCAGAGTTATGGGACTTTATTACTTAGAAAATTGTCGATTTTTTACACGTCGTACGATAACTCGAGAACGCTTCGAGAGATTTTCCCGATTTTTTGGTAGGTGGTTTATGTTGATGGAAGGAAGCTCCCTTTTGGTTGGTGTCGCCGCTCGATTAGTCACTCCAGAGTTATGGGACTTCATTTTTCACATGTCGAACAATAACTTGAAAATGCTTAGAGCAATTTTCATGATTTTTTGGTTGCAAGTATATGTTGATAGAAGGAATCTCTCCCTTTCGATTTGTGTCACTGTCCAATTTGTCATTCCAGAGTTATGGGATTTATCATCAAAATATAGGCAATTTTCCACATGTTGGACTTTGAGCAATTTTCATGATTTTTTGGTGGCAAGTATATGTAACCTGACAAGTACACATGTATACTCATATTGTGTGGTTCCCTCTTGTAATTAATAATGGGCGTATCAAGCGCTCGTGGCACAGCTGTTTATTTCTTTTCTCATGGGAATTATTCTGTCTAGTGCAGTCCGTTGGTCGTTAATACTTGTGCCGCCTTCAAACGGTGCTTGGGCATCGTTTGTGGTCATGACTCGGTGACCTGAGTTGTGGACTCTCTGTATGCATCTATTGCTTGTTGAATTGCAGATTATTGTTTCTTTTTTTGTGCTGATATAGCCTGCACATCGTGCTTGGGCACTGTGTGCTGATGACTTATAGACATGAGCAATAGGCTCTTTCTGTATGTGTATACCTTCCCTATAATAGTGCTGATTGTTGTTATTTAATGTTTGTACATGATACAAATGGTGCTTGGGCACCATTTGTGCTTTTGATTTGCAGTTTTTTGCTAGGCTCTCTGTATCCATGTATGTGGCCGTCTGTCCGTCAACAATTCAATACGGCTCAGGCTAGAGGCCGTATTTATGAACCGATCTTTACGAAACTTCTTGGGTACCTTTGTTATGATCGTGGGACGAGAACGAGTGTTTTTGGGTCCGATCCGAAATTCAAGTTGGCCGCTGGCAGCCATTTTGTACAAGTGTTTTGGGGTCCGGTCTGACATTCAAGATGGCCAATGGCAGCCATTTTGTTCAAAATTAGGTGCAGTCAGATTTTTGCACAGAACTTCCATATGAAAGTGCTGATTTAAATAATTTTTTGTGTGAATGTTTAGTACCATGGGATACATCACATATAATACGGGGTTTTTCACGTGCAGAAATTATGCAAATTAGACTAATTTTGATTTTTTTCAGTGCTACTTACACACAGTAAGTACACATGTCAATACGGCTCGGGCTAGAGTCTGTATTTATGAACTGATCTTCACGAAACGTTTTGGGTACCTTTGTTATCATCTTGGTACAAGAACGAGTGTTTCTGGATGCGGTCCAAAATTCAAGATGGCTGCCAGTGGCCATTTTGTACACAACTTCTATAGGGCTCAGGCTAGAGGCTGTATTTATGAACCGATCTTTACAAAACTTTTTGGGTACCTTTGTTATCACCATGGGATGAGAACGAGTGTTTTTGGGTGTGGTCCGAAATTCAAGATGGCCACCAGCAGCCATTTTGTACCAAAATTAGTGCAATCAGTCTTTTGTACAGAACTTCTGTATGAAAGTTCTGATTTGAATAAATTTTTGTATGAATGTTTAGTAATGCTATGCTATGAGAACAATTATTTTGGTGTTCAGTCAGACCCACTCTGGGACTCAAAGATTTCTTTTCTAGTTTGGCATCTGACCGTCACCCACCTTTACAATACTTTACCTATACATTTGTTACAGGCTACGGTCAGTATTTACCGTTACAATACTTTATATGTACCTTTGTTATCAGGTCATTACCTAGATGTTTGTCATTGCTGTGTCACATACCAAACATGTACATGTCTTAACAAGTTGAGCTACAGTGTCATTGACACTTTCATTTGTTTTATATTTGTTTCTTTGACTGCATAGGTCAATAATGTAAATTGTCTGTGTAAGTGACTGAATGGTTCCCGGCCTTGCCCAAGTATAGCTAGTTTCCCCCTTTTCCCAGGGGTTCTGTTGCTGACCTCTCTGCTTATTTTGTTGCATGTGTCTTCCCATTGTTGGCCACGTTCTACAGTCAGATGTGCCACTGTGTCTGTCTTTACACTTCTACACATTATACTTAGTGCATGATATTTCCGTGCAGTAGGATTTGTACCCCTCATTGTGTAATCGGTGCTTGGGCCTGGCTTGGGACTCATGTGGACTCAACTCGTTTACCAGCATCAATTGTTCCTGGGGGAGTTTCAAGTTTGTGTTTTATATTGTTTCACTTTTGGTTTTTAGCTCAACTTTGGCAAAGCCAAATTTGAGCTTATGCCATGGCCAGTCGTCCGTCTGTCCGTCAACAATTCAATACGGCTTGGGCTAGAGGCCGTATTTATGAACCGATCTTTACGAAACTTCTTGGGTACCTTTGTTATGACCGTGGGACGAGAACGAGTGTTTTGGGGTCCGATCTGAAATTCAAGTTGGCCGCTGGCGGCCATTTTGTACAGACTTAGGTGAAATCAGATTTTTGCGCAGAACCATATGAAAGTGCTAATTTGAATAATTTTTTGTATGAATGTTTAGTACCATGGGATACATCACATATAGTACGGGTTTTTTTCTCGTACGTAAATTATGCAAATTAAACTAACTTTGATGTATTTAGTGTTACTTTCAGCACAGTAAGTGCAAATGCCAATACGGCTCGGGCTAGAGGCTGTATTTATAAACCGATCTTTACGAAACTTCTTGGGTACCTTTGGTATCACCGTGGGACGAGAACAAGTGTTTTTGGGTGCGGTCCGAAATTCAAGATGGCCGATGGCAGCCATTTTGTACAAAATTAGGTGCAATCAGATTTTTGCACAGAACTTCCATATGAAAGTGCTGATTTGAAAAAGATTTTGTGTGAATGTTTAGTACTATGGGATACATCACATATAATATGGGTTTTTTTCTCGTGCAGAAATTATGCAAATTAGATGAACTTTGATTTTTTCAGTGCTACTTTACACACACAGTAAGTACACATGTCAATATGGCTCGGTCTAGAGGCTGCATTTATGAACCGATCTTCACAAAACTTCTTGCGTACCTCTGTTATCACCTTGGGACGAGAACAAGTGTTTCTGAGTGCGGTCCAAAATTCAAGATGGCTGCCAGTGGCCATTTTGTACCGAAATTAGGTCTTAATCAGTTTTTTGTACACAACTTCTATACGGCTCAGACTAGAGGTCGTATTTATGAACCGATCTTTATGAAACTTGTTGGCTACCTTTGTTATCACAGTGGGATGAGAATGAGCGTTTTTTGGGGTGTGGTCCGAAATTCAAGATGGCCACCACAGCCATTTTGTACCCAAATTAGTGCAATCAGTCTTTTGTACAGAATTTCTGTATGAAAGTTCTGATTTGAATAAATTTTTGTATGAATGTTTAGTAAAATGGAATACATCACATACAGTACGGGTTTTTTTCTCGTGCAGAAATTTTGCAAATTAGATGAATTTTGATTTATTTAGTGCTACTTATACATTGTAAGTGCACATGTCAATACGGCTCGGGCTAGAGGCTGTATTTATCAACCCATCTTCACGAAACTTCTTGGGTACCTTTGTTATCACCTTGGGATGAGAACGAGTGTTTCTGAGTGCTTGAATCTACAGCCACATCCTGGTGCAAGTGCTTCAAGTGACAGGATAGTAGTAATGGTAGTATATTATAGTGTCAATATTCCTTGAATAATTACCCCTCAAACTGTGATGTCAGTTGTTGAACTTGAAACTGACAGAAAAAAAATATTGCTGTGACCCATTTTGCTTCAAATGATTGCAACTGTGTTTGGGTATGGTTGCAGCCATTACCTTTTACCACTAAACCAATTTCAAAATGAAATTACGTGATGTTATGTGACTTCGAAGTTAAATTGCAGTTTTGCTTTACAACAAAAATTTAATGTGAGCATAATACATGTAATCTCAATCATCCCAGACCAAAATATTTAGGAGGGCAATTTTTCGCTCTCCTTAATTCTTTCAGGAGGGCAGTAAGGAGAGCTAAAAAATCGCTCTCCTGAAATTGCCAAGCCTGTTATCCAAAACAATTGAAGTAATAAAATCTACATTACAGTGTAGTTCTTAAACGCATTTATGTATTATTTTCTGTTCATACAATTTATTCCCTTAGGCATATATAGCCTTTATTGCAGCATAAATGCAAAACCAGAGGAATGATGGTTGACTTTATGCAGCAATAAATTTCTCTGGTTCACTCAAGTACAATTCGGGATTAATGGGTTATATAATATTTATTCCAAATCATTTGGGGGTCAGTGGACCTCTTTTTGCTTCACTGATTCCCACCGTTCAATCATGTTTTAGAAAGGATAGTTCCATTTGCACGCTGCTGTCATGGCCAATGAGATTTTACAGGGAATTCTGGTCACATGATCATCTTTTTTGTGATTCATTCACTGACAAAACGTTGAGGTGACAAGCGTTGAAAATCCATCTCACCTCAACTCATCCATTGGGGTCTTTACTTGGATCAGTATGGGTTTTGCTTCCCCATCTTATCCTTTATTGGTTTTGGGGATTTATGACGCCCACTTTGCTCTTGTCAGGCTAGTTTCCCCTTCGAAACTCCACACTACTGTAATTAACATTAATGTTAGTTAATTATCTGTTTGGCTACACTGTACATTATCCGAAATAATTGAAGTAATAAAATCTACATTACAGTGTAGTCCTTAAATGCATTTATGTGTTATTTTCTGTTCATACAATTTATTCCCTTAGGCATATATAGTACATGTAGCCTTTATTGCAGCATAATAGCCATGGTGCATAAATATGTGACGTTAACCACCAACAAACAAACAAATAAACAGCATAATAGTTGTTCACGGGAAATATTATTGTATTATCAGTTCTGGTACGAATACGGTAGCAGAGTTTCAGGAACCATTGGTGCCTGCTGTCAACTCTACGAGTTGACTTCATATATTTTACGTGTTTTATACCTCCCAACCTTCATTTTGATGTATAATTTGTGTATATTTAATTCGAATTTAAGGAATATCAGAGGTGGGAATTTAAAAATAAAGAAAATTCCATTACTTATATAGCACCTTAAAAAACCCAATTATTCATATATTATATTTAAATATTATATTTTATCTACGATTTATTACATGATTATTATTTATTTATTTATTGGTGTTTAAGGTCACATACTTATGCACAAATTTATTACATGTTACAATGAGGATATTTACACAACTGTCTACTATTGATTTAATCTTCTTTGTTTTACAAGGATTAGTGAACAAGTTATGCAACTTATATTAATGCTGCTCCTTGACCCAATGGCGCAGGTGTGTGGGATGATCTTCGTAGCGGGAACTTCATGGCCTCGCTCTTATCAAATACTACGAAGGGATCTTTAGCCTACATGGAGTGTGTCTCTCTCAGCACAGAGGACAGCCATTTTATGTCCCCAGTGCCACCCGATAGGATAGTACACTGTGACAGCAGCAACCCCATAATTGATGCTGACAGAGAGTATTGAGACACCTCAAGAACTTTGCCCGACCAGGGATCGATCCTAGGACCCCTAGCATGAGAGACCAGCTCACTTATCCACTCGGCCACCACTGTCGACTATTTGTTGATTGCCATGTTTGTTGATGATTACTTGATCTACTGATGCACTCACACACATCACAGTCGATTACTATAATCACATAGCAGGATAGTCGGAAAAGAAGGTTTGTGGATGATGTTTACATTGCAACAACATTGCTGATTAATTGTAATCATGACAAATTTATGTAAGTTTGAGTCATTCATGTCAATGCTTGCAATAAAAAAAATTCTTTTGCACTTTTGTATTAATAATAATACATTCATCCAATGCAACCAACAGGTAGTAAAATTTAATTTTCTGCTGTTGTTAAATTGTTTTCAAATTGGTAAGTGTTTTGTTTCAGTGTTAGTTATATGCATTTTAATGTTAATTGATAGTGAAAAGTGCTTTAAAACCATTAAAAAAATAATATAAACATTATCGTTTCACCCCTCATACCCAGGTCATTTCGTCTCAATATAGGGGCAAAATGACCCAAGTCGAAATAACCTGGGGTGAACAGGCATTGGGGCAAAACAGCCCGACACCACTGTAGGTTGTTCTGTGGTTTGCAACATTTCGTGAAGAAGGAACTGAAAATATTGATGTGGAACACAAATGTCTGATGGAATGTCGATATTGACATTGTCATCATTTAGTATATTTTTCAGACCATCCATTGGACACAATGTCGCTACACTCTACCCAGTGTCATTAATAAATGCACAGGCATTTGTCATATTAGCAGAGTTTAATATATTAAGTGTAATATAGCTTATATTTTATTCTATCAATACTAAAATCACAAGGTCGGACACTACCCAAACCGTAAAATTCGATAAACTGCCAATTTCAATGGCTTCATGTAATAAAAGGGTCTCTGTCAGTCTGTTTTCTGCTTCCAATTTTCTGTCAATATGGCTTAAATAATACACATGGAATAAACTATGTATGGACTTCTATAAATTTTGTTCACCCCTCACTCCCTTCTCCTCCTCACCTCCTTCCTTCCCATAGTACAGGTGCTGATCATTGGGAAGTTCTTGAAAAAAAGAAGAGAGTTTCACAAGAATCACTTCCAGGAACCTGTATTATCGATACCAAAAAACTGGACTAGTTTGTTAAATTAAATGATTTTTGTATTGTTTCAAATCATCTTTTCAAATTGCTTTTCGCAATATACATTCTGAGGAAAGATCAAATGCACCAGTAGCTTTAGCAGAATTTAACCCTTTGAGACTTTAATTATCTTGGCGTTCAAACGTCACTAGGAATTCAATTTCTTCAACGTTTTTCAAAATGCGACGTCAAACGTCGTAAAGTACAAATAACAAGATATTTTTCACATTAGTGATGATCTGGTTGAGGGGTAGATTATTTTTGGTGGTCTGAATTTATTATTCAAATCTTTTATTACAAATTATTGGAGAGTGCTCACAGGCACTCTCCAATAATTTGTAATAAAACAAATTTATATTAACAAAATATTATTTGTGTTTGATTGAATAAGAAATAGAAGCAAGGGAAGTGTTGGCTTTTGCTCTGGAATCCTCATTAGCTCACCTGACTGAAAGTCAGTGTGAGCTTTTGCCATCACTTGGCGTCCGCCGTCCGTTAACTTTTGCAACTTGGTCTTCTCCCTCAAAACCACTAGCCCAAACCCAAACAAATTTTACATACAATATTTTTGGGGTATCCTCTTTCCAGTTTGTTAAAATGAACTCGGTGCCCCCACTGGAGTGGGGTGATGCCACAAAAGCATCAATTTCTCCTGAAATCTTCTTCTTATGAACCACCAGTCAGAATGCTGTGATATTTGGTATGTAAGCTCCTTTGGTACTCAAGATTCAAGTTTGTTCAAAGAAATTTTCTCTTGTCAATATTTGGGCTCACTACGGGAGGATCCCCATTTTGTGCCCTGGCCAAAATTTCTATATTTTTATACTGTACCAATGACCCAGACTTAACTGGTGCTAACTCTAACAAAACCAGGGCCAAACACAAATTTTGCCCCCCAATCCCCAAAATTTGCATCCAAAACAAAAAGAAATCATGTCCTAAAGGACCTCCATACTACGCCTCTACTGCGCATGCGCAGTGACGCAGACGTCCCGAAATTGGCGCCAATTATCATTCTCTGTTTGGCCCTTCATCAGTCAACATCTCACTGATCTTTGTGCTTGTAAATCTCAGTTTAAAGGATGCCAGACACGTAATTTTTGGAGAAAATGTGATTCTAAGGAGGATAGAAGGAGGAGAGGAAAAAGAAGTGACAAAAAATAATCAGGGCTGTACTTAAAATTTTTTGATGAAATTATGTTAAGTTGCCTATTTTCGAGGCATGGGCCTCTTGTTGTCATTCTTGCTAAATGTTGCACTGCTTATTCAGTGTTTCCCCTCCCCTAGCCTTCTAAAGTCCCCCCTTGCAATTCTCCCATGCTTTTGGCATATTTTTGAGAAAGTTCATTTCTAAAATTTCCTGGGAGAGTTGCTTGGTTACAGAATGTTTTCTGTTATTTTCCCCATAGTTACGTTTTCACCCATGGGTGTATAACGTTTGTGTTCTGCATCTTCCATCTGATGTTCTGCAGATTCTCCCCTGGGAGTCTCTGTTTTGCATCAGATAGAGTGTAATTTGATGACTGATTCCGGGCCAGTTTTTTCAGTGCCTGGAGTCATGTTTTCTGGTGTTTTACACTGTTTGTTTACATTGGCAACAGCCTTTTTTGAGGGGGGCTGTTTGCCTTTGCTGTAGTTTATCTCACTATAAGATACATTTATATTATCCGTAAGTGTCTCATTAATTATTTAATATAAATTTAAAATTTTTGACCACACTTTGCCATCGGATCCATCGGGGCTCAACGTTACTTTTCAGCAACTTGGGCTTCGCTGAAAAAATATTTTTTCAAAATTATTTTGATTTGCAATTGTTTTTTCATTTATTAATGGATCATGTTATTATGTATCTTTGTGTCAGGGGTTTTTGCGAGTAACTAGGACTTGTTGTTGTCCTTTCACAATGAAGGGACATTGTTCAAATTGTAATAGGAAGAAATCTTCCTCTGACTTTCATGATCATTGTATTAATTGTAGTCAGTGTTCTCGCATTAATCCCTGTCCTATATGTGAATATTGGGATGAGAAACATTGGAAACGTGTGTCACGATATGTTGTTTCTGGAGAAAGGGCTATGCCGGCTCTTTCTCCGCAAGGTCACTCTACTCTCTCAGTTTCTATTTCAGAGGAACCAGAACAGGGTGATGTTTCCATGTTATCTTCTACAAGTGTGCGTCCGTCATCACAAATGAATACAGAGCTAGCGGCAAAAGTGCTCATGGAGATTAGACAAATGTCGTCCGCTAGCTCGCCCGGTGTAGCGTCCATTCACCGAATGGTTCGGCAGCCGGGTTCGTCCGATGCGGTCCAGGAGGAAATTTTGGGTGATGCGAGCACTATAAACATAATAGATGCACACCCAGTGACGGCGGATAGTAAGCGAGAACGGAGGAAGCCTTTGAGTCCGGTTCCTAGCTCGTCCAGGTCCAGCCGGGCCGCGAGCGAGAGAGGCCCCTCTCTCGTACAACAACATCTGGGACCAGATGTTGTGGTACAAAATGTGTCTTTAGCGGAGCATACTTCCGTCGCTCGGGACGCTCCGTTGTATAAGCAGTCCGCGGAGACTGTTAAGGCTTCCTCTTCTCGTCAGCGCACACGACCGCACCTTGGCTGCGTGACCGCCGATATATTACCAGCTTCGCCGATCAAGGATTCTTCGGCGACCAGGTCACACCATCCAGCAGCCAGGGATTCGAGACCGATGGACTCCGGACGTTCGCATAGGAAAAGTATGCGGGAGCCATCTGATGCGGAGCTGCCCTCGGCGAAAGACTGCGCCTCCGCAGGTCTCGACGCCGGACATTCTTGTGCAGATAGCACAGCTTATCGCAGCATCCCAGCAGCCGACAGAAACGGTGTTGGATCGAGAATTATCCGACGGCGCTGGGTCGGTACGCTCCGCCGAAGCATCGGGGGCGGACGACCGGGAACATCATGAGGTCCGACCGGATGGTGAAAGGGATACAGATGACTTGGAGCTATCCCTTTCGGAACAACATAAAGCTGCCGTGGACTTCATCCGGCACTTTCTCCCTCAAGTTGTTCCGTCGGGCCAGACTGCTGCGGTTCCGGACAAGAGGATTATAGCGTCATTGGACTCTGAATTTTTTGAGCGGTTCAGGGACATCGTTCCCGAGTTTCCGTCGCAGTCCAATAATGTTGCAAGAACGTTTGAATTATTGAACGACGCTATATTTAAACTTGCTTCCAAGACGGGGAAAGCAGGTTTCTTGTCCGCTAATACTCTCAACCTGCCTTTCATTAATGCAAGGAATAAATTCGATACGGCAGGACAGGGTATCCCGAGAGTTCCTCTGCGTATGGACGACGAGGCGGAAGACTTAGAGCTATCATTACCGTCGTCGGCTTCTATTCCAACCGCGGTGTTGGAAACAGCTATTGCGTCTAACAGAGCCAATTTAGATGCCTTATCTTACGCAGATCACCTTACTAAGGCGTTATCACTGCGCCTTCAAGGGAAAGAGTTTCAGGATATTCAATCCTCTTTAAGACTTCTTTCAAGGGCAGTAGCTTATTCCACGTGTAACTCCGCCCTTTCAGTGGCAAATCTGGAGTTGGTTAGACGTGACGCAGCCCTAGCTACATCCACACTAGTGGATACTAAGGTGAAGAACTCTCTTAGAGTCGCTTCGGTCTCAGGAGAACTTCTCTTTGACGGCAAGCTTTCTGCTATTTATGATAAAATTACAAAGAAAGCTTCGGATTCTCTGTTGTTCAAATCTACTTCTAAGAAGTCGGATACAGCAGACAAGAATAAGACAGGCACTTCTGGGTCTAATGCGCCCAAGAGAGGTTCCTATAGAAGTTCTGGTGCGTCCTCTTGGTCTTATTCGAGAGACTGTCAGGGTAGCGACTCTCGTTCGGGACGTCCTTCAGGCCGGGACAATCGGTCGGACGCCCCGAGGTCGACGGGGCGAGGTGCGGGTCATGGAGGACGTGGTTTCTCCTACCGCAGGCCTCGCAGGTCCAGGAGGTGATGGCTTAAATCTCTATCGCGTACCGGTTGGCGGAAGGTTGTCAAGCTTTTCACAAGAATGGGCGTCGATTATGGACGACCCTTGGGTGAGAGGAGTGACTTCGGAAGGTCTAAAGATATCCTTCAAACGAAAGCCTCCATTAACTCGAAGTCCAAAGTGGACTCATCTTCCGTCAAATCCGCAGAAAAGAGACACTCTGTTATCAGAGGTGCAGTCTCTTTTAATGAAGAACGCGGTAGAGGTCGTAGAAAACCAGGAATCACCGGGATTCTACAGCCATCTGTTTCTGGTTCCGAAACCAGACGGCTCGTTCCGTCCAGTCATAGATTTGAGCTGGATAAACAAGCTGATCGTCACTCCGAAGTTTTATATGGAGACGATTCGGTCGGTCAGAGCGAGTATTCGGGTGAACAATTATGCAACAAGCATAGATCTCAAAGATGCGTACTTTCATGTCATGGTACATCCGACATTCCGAAAGTACCTACGCTTCGCAGTCCTAGGAGTGGTGTATCATTTCCGGGCGATGTGCTTCGGATTGAATCTAGCACCCTGGGCTTTCACTCGGGTAATGAACTCGGTAATGATCTATTTCCGAGCTCATTCGTCTGCGGTGATGTCGGCCTACCTGGACGACATTCTTCAGAGGTATGGCAATGAGTTAACGCTTCAGAACGATGTTCAGAATCTTCTTCTATTGCTCCGACGTCTCGGTTTTATAGTAAACGAGGAGAAGTCGGATCTGGTGCCGTCCAAGTCATTCACTCATCTGGGAATGAGCTTCGAGACGCACAACAATCTCGTTCGTCTGCCGTTAACCAGAGCGAAATTAGTCAGTTGTTACGCTCGCTATTGTCTGCACGCAGACAAAGTCACGGCGAGAGAATTTATGAGACTGATAGGTCTGTGCGGAGCCGCCGCGGATCTCATTCCGATGGGGCGGTTACGCACACGTCCTCTTCAAATTTTCTTGACTCAGAATTGGAGTGTGAAAATTCATTCGCTCGATGTAGACGTTCTCTTGTCAGATCAAGTGAAACAAGAGATTCAGACTTGGGCAAACATTCAGTGGTTAACTCAGGGAGTTCTGCTGCAGTTGCCGGATCCGAGTTTTACCATTATGACGGATGCCAGTCAAACAGGTTGGGGTGCATCATTAATCCCAACGGATTCGAGATGCCAGGGTCTTTGGGATCCGCAATTCCTGTGCAAGCACATAAACATCAAGGAAATGATGTCAATTTGGCTTGCGTTACGTCACTGGATGGACATTATTCACAATGCTCCTGTCCAAATCCTATCCGACAATACGACAGTAGTGGCGTATATACGGAATCAGGGAGGCACTCATTCAGTTCCGTTGTTCAATCTAACGGAAAGAATCCTTCTGTTTGCGCTAGAACATCACATTCTTCTTTCGGTCCGTCACATACCGGGTCGTCTGAATGTGCTAGCAGACTCCCTTTCACGAAAGGGTCGCTTGTTGCCGTCGGAGTGGACTCTCAACAAACAAGTATTCAATCAGATTTGCTACCAATGGGAACGGCCAATGATAGACTTATTTGCGACACATCTCAACAATCAGTTGCAGACGTATGTGTCTCCGTGTCCGGATCCAAGAGCATTTGCAGTAGACGCTCTGTCGATCCCTTGGGACGGAATGATAGGATATGCGTATCCTCCAGCGCCGTTAATTCAACAAGTATTGCTAAAGATAAAACAATCTCAATGCAAGATTCTGTTGGTAGCATTTCTGTCGCCACAGAGACCGTGGATAAATCTACTCAGGTGTCTGTTGTGGGATCTACCGCGAAAGCTTCCTCCACGAGAGGATCTTCTTTCGCAGGGGAAATCGCGCCAACTCCATCACAACCCGCAAGGTCTCAACCTTCACGTTTTTCCGTTGTGCGGTCCTTCTTGCATGTCAAACACTTTACAGGACGAGCAGTGGACGCGATTTCTAACTGTAGGAGGACCTCCTCTTTCCTAAACTATGCGGCTAAGTGGAAGGTTTTTCGTCGTTGGTGTAGGGATCATTCTGTAGATATATTCGATCCCTCTATACCAGACATTGCAAACTTTCTAGTATACTTGTTTGACGAAATCAAACTGCAGCCTGTTACTATAAAGGGTTATAGATCTATGTTATCTGATACCTATGCACATCATGATAGTTTACAAATTGGATCTAATGTCTCTTTATCTAAGTTGGTTAGAAACTTTTCGATAAATAGACCCAGAACTCTTAGATTAATTCCTAAGTGGAATTTAGCTTGGGTTCTTCTTAAATTGAAGGAAAAACCATTTGAACCTCTTGGGACAGTAGATTTCAAATTCTTATCTTATAAGACAGCTTTTCTCTTAGCTTTCTCTTCTGCTAGAAGAGTCAGTGAGCTTCATGCACTGTCGGTGGATGATTCTCACTATCGTAGTGTCGGGAACACTATCACCTTCACTACTAATGTGGGTTTTTTAGCTAAGAATCAGGCTCCTAATAAATATCCGGAACCTATTGTTATTAAGGCTCTTCCGTCTTCAGACGGGCGTAGGCCTTTACTCTGTCCTGTTAGAGCGTTACATATCTATAAACAGAGATCTCAGTTTATCAGAAAGGGACGGAAACGTTTCTTTCTGTCTTTGATGCCTAATAGAAAGGACATTTCGGTCCATTCTATTGCTAGATGGATTCAATTAACTATCCGTACTGCTTATGAAAGTTTATCTTCTTCTCAGCAGTCTGTGCTTAAGATTTCTGCTCATGAAGTAAGAGCTCTTTCTACTTCCTGGGCTTATGCTAATAGTGTTGCTATTACAGATTTAATGAAGGCTGCTTATTGGTCTCAGCCATCCACATTTACGAATTTTTATCTCAGAAATATTGAGTCCATTTCTGGAGACCTGCATTGTTTAGGTCCGTTATCTGTTGCTCAGAATGTCGTCCACTAAACAGTTGCAACTATAGTTATGCAGGCTTTCTGTTCCGGCAGTGACTCCGTCCGGCTGCCCTCTTCGCTCTGGGCTATTTGACCCAGGGCAAGGGGAAGGTGGGGGGGGGGGGGGGGGGGGCGGGTGTTCCCTTAGGTCACCTGCTTTATAGTGAAAAGCAAGGGAATGCCTCCTCCAAGTCAGTATTTCTGAGTCGCTTCCGGGATGGTTTTAAAGTGTAATATTAATGTTAAAATTCATTCATGTCTTATTTTTAAAGTGTAGCTCGGTGTGAAGCATTTGTATATGTCAAGTGTCAAACGGGCTTTAATATACAATACTCGGACACTTTTAAATGACTATAAAGAGTCTCAATTCTCTGGACTACTTTATTTATTGGCTTGCTTTAAAAATAATTAGTATAAGGAATATACTGGATGTTAATAGAGAACATGAATGTTATTGTGCTCAATTATTAAGGGTAGTGTATCTTTCTAATTTAATATTAAATAAGAAAGATACATGTAAAGCCTAATACTCCTTTTCTCCTTAAGGGGTTACCTCTTTACTATATAGTTGAGCTTATTGGATTTTCCTCTATGTCCTAGGCCCTCCAGCCTGTTTACTATTCAGCTAAGTCTGGGTCATTGGTACAGTATAAAAATGTTAAAAAATTTATAGTAATTTATATATTTTTTATACTTACCAATGACCCAGACGGGGATGGCCCTCCCTGGAGTTGGGAACTCTTGCCTCCCCGCTGAGTACATAGCGCTGACCAGGCACTGCCAGTAAGAATGATAATTGGCGCCAATTTCGGGACGTCTGCGTCACTGCGCATGCGCAGTAGAGGCGTAGTATGGAGGTCCTTTAGTACATGATTTCTTTTTGTTTTGGATGCAAATTTTGGGGATTGGGGGGCAAAATTTGTGTTTGGCCCTGGTTTTGTTAGAGTTAGCACCAGCTAAGTCTGGGTCATTGGTAAGTATAAAAAATATATAAATTACTATAAACTTTTTAACTTTCCGAACAGAGAGGCCAATTTGAACCAAATTTGCTATGAGGTATTATTGAGTCCTAAGTACTTGATTCATGCCAAAAAAAATTTACCCGCTGCCCCGTGGGAATCTCAGAAGCTAAAAATAGAAAAAATTCAAACGCCCATATCTCCAAAACTGTACGGCACTGAAACTTTTTATTTGGTGTGAAGCTTCCTTAGCACCAATAAAAAGGAATGGTGAAAAAAAATCGCTATCGGTTTTGTCCTAAGATACAGTTTCGGGACTTTGAAAAAATGCTGAATCAGCATAATTTAACACTGAAGGTAATGGGAAAAATATAAAATAATCTTTTTCTCCCCAACCACTGCTCCAGAAGCTTTCATATTTCACATATAACATCTGTGGAAGATTGATTCACATGGTTGTTGAAATTTAACCCCTGGGTCCATATTTGGGCACTCTACAGGAGCCCAAATGTTCAAATTAGTGCAATATGAGGGATATTCTTTAAAAATCTTCTTCTCCAGATCCAACAGTCAGAATCATTTGATATTTGGTATGCAGCATCCTTAGGGAAGGGAGATTCAGGTTTGTTCAAGCCAAGTCCCTGGGTTTATATTTGGGTTCCCTATGGGAGCCCAAATTGTAACTTTGTCCAATATGAGGAATATTCTTTAAAAATCTCTTTCTTCGGATCCAACAGTCAGAATCTTTTGATATTTGATGTATATCATCCCTAGGGAGGTGTGATTCAAGTTTGTGCAGGGGGCATTTTTTTGTGCGCAGTGGGAACCCCAGGAGCAAAAAATAGAAACAAATTCAAATACCCATAGCCTTCCCATTCCCCCTTTATTCTCAAATCACAGAACACTAAAAAATTATATTTAGTATCCAAAATTATTAGGGTTAACATGCACTTTTACACCCCCGTGGGAACTCCGAAAAGTGCAGCAGTGCTTGTTTGCTGTGGTAAACAAGTTCTGTTACACTGGTAAAATAGGACCCAGTCACCAATGCTTGGGGCAACATGAGTATAAACGATTTACAAAACTTGACTTTATCTCCATCTTGTGGTCACGATTAGCGATTGTGCATAAATTGTGACCTTAAACACCAATAAGTAAGTACACTAAAAAATTTTTTGTCTCTGTGGTTCTGATCCCTGATGCCTAAATACCTGCATTCCTTTTGTACAACTTGTTTCCTTAACCACAGATCAGAGTGCTTTGATATTTGATATGCAACCTCTTTTGGTACCCAAAATTCCAATTTGTCCAACGAAAGTTTCTAGGTCAATATTTGAACTCACTATGGGAAGATCCAAATTTTGTTTCCCACACAAAATTCTCAGTCGAGTTGTGACGAAGTCAAACTTGACTTATAGTTTGATGAATAGCGGGCGGGCGGTCGACCAGTTATTGTAAACAATTGGTTTCCGGATGATAACTTGATAATGGTTCAACCCATGTTCATGAAACTTCATAGGTAGGTTGGCCTTTGTGAGAGGAAGAACCCTATTTATTTTGGACTCACTAGGTCAACGGTCAAGGTCACAGTGACTCTGAACATGGTAAATCAAAACAATTGGTTTCCGGATGATAACTTGATAATGGTTCTACCCATGTTCATGAAACTTCATAGTTAGGTTGGCATCAGTGAGAGGAGGAACCCTATTTATTTTGCACTCGCTACGTGAAAGGTCATGGTCACAGTGACCTTCAACATAGTAAATCGTAAACAATTGGTTTCCGGATGATAACTTGATAATATTTCGACCCATGTTCATGAAACTTCATCGGTGGGTTGGCATCAGTGAGAGGAAGAACCCTATTTATTTTGGACTTGCTAGGTGAAAGGTCAAGGTCACAATGACCTTCAACATAGTAAATCGTAAACAATTGGTTTCCAAACGATAACTTGATAATGGTTTGACCCACATTCATGAAACTTCATAGGTAGGTTGGCCTAGGTGAGTGGAAGACCCCTATTTATATTGGACTCACTAGGTTAAAGGCCAAGGTCACAGTGACCTTGAACATAACAAATCGTAAATAATTGGTTTCCAGATGATAATTTGACAATGGTTCCACCTACGTTCATGAAACGTCATAGATAGGTTGGCATTGGTGCAAGAAAGAGCCCTATTTACTTCGGAATCACAAGGTCAAAGGTCAAGGTCACAGTGACCCTTCACATAGAAAATTGTAAACAATTGGTTTCCAGACGATAAGTTGATAATTAGTGTGTGTGAAACACACAGACTATTGTTTTTGCACGGTTTCTTCTTTTTTTTTTTTTCTTCTCCTGTCTTCTCATCACTTTTTGTCCGCAAGATAACTCGAAAATGAATTGCCCTATCTCATTGATTTTTGGCATGCTGATAGACAGCCACAAGTTCTCGGCCACCTATGTTTTTCAGATTCCTGGAGTATCAGGGGTGTCTGTAGGGGTGTTTTGAAAGTGGGTCATGCCCATATCTCAGGTGTGGTATGACATATGGACCTTGGACTGACACCAAATGAGTCGACACTCAATGGAGATTCAAAATATGGGTCAAGGTCACAGGGGGGGGGGGGGGGGGGGGTCACCCAGGGGTCATTGAGTGCATTTTTCATAATTTTCTGGAAATCACATTTCTTGACCCTCTAAAGCATTCCTGATGTACACACATGCATTTTTACGTTAAAGAGGTGGGCATGGCCAAAATTTTTGAAAGTGGGTCACGCCCATATCTCGTGTGATATGACGTATGGATCTGGGACCAACTCCAAATGAGTCGACACTCGATGGATATTCAAAATATGGGTCAAGGTCATGGAGGTCACTTTGGGGTCATTGAGTGCATTTTTCATAATTGCTGGAAATCACATTTTTTGACCCCCTAAAGCATTTCTGACATACACACATGCATTTTTTACATTAAAAAAGTTGGCGTGGCCAAAATTTTTGAAAGTGGGTCACGCCCATATCTCAGACGTGGTATGACATATGAACCTGGGATCAACACCAAATGAGTCAACACTTGATGGAGATTCAAAATATGGGTCAAGGTCATGGAGGTGACCTAGGGGTCATTGAGTGCATTTTTCATAATTGCTGGAAATCACATTTTTTGCCCTCCTGACGCATTCCTGATGTACACACATTCATTTTTAACATTAAAAAAGTGGGTGTGGCCAAAATTTTTGGAAATCACATTTTTTGAGCCCCCAAAGCATTCCTGAGGTCCATACATGCATTTTTACGTTAAAAAAGTGGGCGTGGCCAAAAATTTTGAAAGCAGGTCACGCTCATATCTCAATCATGGTATGATGAATGGACCTGGGACTAATACCAAATAAGTCGACACTTGATGGAGATTCAATGGTCATAGAGGTCACCTTGGGGTCCGGCTGAAAGAGGTCACCAAAATCAACAAGTGCATATTATTCAGAAAGACTGGGAAATGCATTTTATTACACCTTAATGCATTTCTAAAGTTTATGAACATATTTTATCACTCAAATTAGTGGGCAGAGCCAAAAATGTCCATTTCTAATTCGTGTATCGAACCCTTTGAATGCTGGTCACATATATGCATTCTGATTCCAGTATGAATATCTGTAAATACTTTCAACGAAAATCCATTTCTGATTTGTATAAAAATATTTTACTCCTGAAAATAAGCCCCCATAAATTCTCTTTCTCTATAGTTCATTCCTGATACTTTAAGCCATTTCACACAGACTTGAATTTACTGGGTGCAGTAAATTCTGTTTCTCTAGTTTTTAAACCCACTTTTGTGCTTTCACAACTCTACATTGGATCGGTGATCCTATCGGGATTTTTATTTTCTGAATTGAGAGGCCAATGTGAAAAACAATCTTCTCACAAACCAATGGCCCAAATTGAAACATATATCGGCCACATCATCTTGGGGGTATTCTGTTTTAGTTTTGTTCAAATGGGGTCTCCGCCCTTTTGGGGGGTGGTCTTATGCCCAAATATGATGAAATTCTTTAAAAATCTTCTCATGAACCACAAGTAGGAATTCTTTGATATTTGGTATGAAACTTCCTCTGGTGTTCAAGATTAAAAGTTGTTCAAAGAAAGCTGATAGGTCCATATTTGGGCTCTCCAGGGGATGGGCTCACTTGAGCTCCCCTGGAAATTTCTATTTCAAGAACCATTGGAGCGATTTGAACCAAATTTTATATGTGGCATTAGTTGACCCTAAGTACTTCATTCATGCCCCCAAAATTTTTTGCGTGGGAACATCTGGTGCTAAAAAAAGAAAAAAAATGAAATGTCCAATATTTCCCAAACTGCACGGACTGGAGATTATGTATTTGGTATGAAGCTTTCTTCTGAGCAGTTGAAACAATTGGACAAAAAAATTGCTGGTGAATCTGTCATGTGGTTCATTCAGATTACATTTTCACCATACCCTTTACCCTTACAGTTTAGGACAACTTGGTCCAGGTGAGCATTCTTAGGCTCTCTTGAGCCTCTAGTTTTTTGAAAGATAGTGGCTTCTAGCACTCAACCAGTTAAGAAGTCTTGACAGCAGGATTATGTTAGTATTTTAAGCTGCGATAACATTTAGCTCAACTGTTATCCATGAGCACTATACAGGAGAAAATAGGAATTTGAGGATAAGACTTTAACAAATCTAAAAATAATAACAAAACAAACTAGATGGTGTCACTTGTGTGCAAAGCACACTATAGTGTATCCCCGCATTTGCATCCTTGACTTTGTATGAATGCTTGATACAAAGATGAAATATATTATATGACACACTAAAATCATATTGAGTGGCACAGGTGACACAGCTTCGTGCACACCTGCAGACTCCACTGCAACATTTGGGCATGGTTTTTAGCGTTTCGAATTACATACATGTACCCTGGGAGCCTTTCGCCAGAAACGGTCTAAGAAAACACGAAAGCGGCAATGGTGGCGCAGCCACATGGCAGCTGAAAAAATCTGAAACCTTCTTGCGCATCTACAGACCCCACTGCAACATTTGAGCATGGTTTTAGCGTTTCGAATTACATACCCTAGGAGCCTTTCGCCGGAAACGGTCTAAGAAAACACAAAAGTGGCAACGGTGGCACAGCCACGTGGAACCTGAAAAATCCAAAACCTTCGTGCGCATCTACAGACCCCACTGCAACATTTGAGCATGGTTTTAGTGTTTCAGATTACATATCCTAGGAGCCTTTCGCCGGAAACGCTCTAAGAAAACACAAAAGTGGCAACGGTGGCACAGCCACGTGGCACCTGAAAAATCCGAAACCTTCGTGCACATCTACAGACCCTACTGCAACATTTGAGCATGGTTTTAGCGTTTCGAATTACATACCCTAGGAGCCTTTTGCCGGAAACGGTCTAAGAAAACACAAAAGTGGCAACGGTGGCACAGCCACGTGGCACCTAAAAAATCTGAAACCTTCGTGCACATCTAGAGACCCTACTGCAACATTTGAGCATGGTTTTAGCATTTCGAATTACATACCCTAGGAGCCTTTCGCCGGAAACGGTCTAAGAGAACACGAAAGTGGCAATGGTGGCGCAGCCACGTGGCAGCTGAAAAATCCGAAGCCTTCGTGCGCATCTACAGACCCCACTGCAACATTTGAGCATGGTTTTAGCGTTTCAAATTACATACCCTAGGAGCCTTTCGCCGGAAACGGTCTAAGAAAACACAAAAGTGGCAACGGTGGCACAGCCACGTGGCACCTGAAAAATCGTAAACCTTCGTGCGCATCTACAGACCACACTGCAACATTTGAGCATGGTTTTAGTGTTTCGAATTACATACCCTAGGAGCCTTTCGACGGAAACGGTCTAAAAAACACGAAAGTGGCAATGGTGGCGCAGCCACATGGCAGCTGAAAAATCCGAAACCTTCGTGCACATCTACAGACCCCACTGCAACATTTGAGCATGGTTTTAGCATTTCGAATTACATACCCTAGGAGCCTTTCGTCGGAAACGGTCTAAGAAAACACAAAAGTGGCAACGGTGGCATAGCCACGTGGCACCTGAAAAATTTGAAACCTTCGTGCGCATCTACAGACCCTACTGCAACATTTGAGCATGGTTTTAGCGTTTCGAATTACATACCCTAGGAGCCTTTCGCCGGAAACGGTCTAAGAAAACACAAAAGTGGCAACGGTGGCACAGCCACGTGGCACCTGAAAAATCCAAAACCTTCGTGCGCATCTACAGACCCCACTGCAACATTTGAGCATGGTTTTAGTGTTTCAGATTACATATCCTAGGAGCCTTTCGCCGGAAACGCTCTAAGAAAACACAAAAGTGGCAACGGTGGCACAGCCACGTGGCACCTGAAAAATCCGAAACCTTCGTGCACATCTACAGACCCTACTGCAACATTTGAGCATGGTTTTAGCGTTTCGAATTACATACCCTAGGAGCCTTTTGCCGGAAACGGTCTAAGAAAACACAAAAGTGGCAATGGTGGCACAGCCACGTGGCACCTAAAAAATCTGAAACCTTCGTGCACATCTAGAGACCCTACTGCAACATTTGAGCATGGTTTTAGCATTTCGAATTACATACCCTAGGAGCCTTTCGCCGGAAACGGTCTAAGAGAACACGAAAGTGGCAATGGTGGCGCAGCCACGTGGCAGCTGAAAAATCCGAAGCCTTCGTGCGCATCTACAGACCCCACTGCAACATTTGAGCATGGTTTTAGCGTTTCAAATTACATACCCTAGGAGCCTTTCGCCGGAAACGGTCTAAGAAAACACAAAAGTGGCAACGGTGGCACAGCCACGTGGCACCTGAAAAATCGTAAACCTTCGTGCGCATCTACAGACCCCACTGCAACATTTGAGCATGGTTTTAGTGTTTCGAATTACATACCCTAGGAGCCTTTCGACGGAAACGGTCTAAAAAACACGAAAGTGGCAATGGTGGCGCAGCCACATGGCAGCTGAAAAATCCGAAACCTTCGTGCACATCTACAGACCCCACTGCAACATTTGAGCATGGTTTTAGCATTTCGAATTACATACCCTAGGAGCCTTTCGTCGGAAACGGTCTAAGAAAACACAAAAGTGGCAACGGTGGCATAGCCACGTGGCACCTGAAAAATTTGAAACCTTCGTGCGCATCTACAGACCCTACTGCAACATTTGAGCATGGTTTTAGCATTTCGAATTACATACCCTAGGAGCCTTTTGCCGCAAACGGGCTAAGAAAACACAAAAGTGGCAATGGTGGCACAGCCACGTGGCACCTGAAAAATCTGAAACCTTCATGCACATCTACAGACCCTACTGCAACATTTGAGCATGGTTTTACCGTTTCGAATTACATACCCTTTCTCTGGAAACGGTTCAAGAAAACACAAAAGTGGCTACGGTGGCACAGCCACGTGGCACCCGAAAAATCCGAAACCTTCCTGCGCATCTATAGCCCCTACTGCAACTTCTGAGCATGGATTTAGCATTTCGAATTACATATCCTACGAGCCTTTTGCCGGAAACGGTCTAAGAAAACACAAAAGTGGCTACGGTGGCACAGCTACGTGGCACCCGAAAAATCCGAAACCTTCGTGCGCATCTATAGACCCTACTGCAACATCTGAGCATGGATTTAGCATTTCGAATTACATATCCTACAAGCCTTTTGCCGGAAACGGTCTAAGAAAACACAAAAGTGGCTACGGTGGCACAGCCACGTGGCTCCCGAAAAATCAGAAACCTTCCTACATATCTACAGATCATTTAGCAACACCCTAGTGTAATTTTAGAACTCCGAATTACATAGGTTGGGACTATTCAGCAAAAAAGTGAAAAAATAACGCATTTTTTAAGTGGCTCCACAGAAGCCACCTGGTGGCACAAAAATTTAAAAGTTGTATTTTTGGGTTGCACAGACCCTATCGAACAACTGTAGAAAGTTACAGCATTTCGAATTACAAAACCGGATGTACGGACGGAGATCATGACAATATCCCCGCATTTTTTAAAATGCGGGGCTAATGACCACAAAGTATGAATGTGCTGTTTGATTTCTTACGTAATAACACCTGCAAAAATATCAAAGGGTTAAATTGAACAAAAGATTTTGTATGTAAAACACATACAATTTATCAAAAGGGTTAATTTATTCAGTAAAATATTGATTTTTATTATACAATCAATAATAAAAAAAACTATTGGGAGTATAAATATATATTTTACTGAATATACTAAATTGTGCTTACATGAGTGCCTGTGGGAAGTGTTAAATGTACATGCATGGTCATTATGAAAATCACGGAGATTTTTTCCTAGAGCACAAACACCCTTTCAGTTAATGGACCATCAGATGTAAATCAATACTCAATAAGATGTTTTAATACATCTTGTGCCAATTTCTAGAAATTCTATTTAATATTGTATCCCACCCCTCTAATTTCAAACCTGGAGCAATCCTGATGCTTTTCAAGTAATACATGTACAAAGTACAAATAATACTTTTTATAGAAAAACAAACATTAAAAGTATTATTGCTTGGAATATTTCAAACTTCCCAAGTGTCCCTCACTTAATTTGGCAAACATTTTTTATAGAATTAGCTGTAGGCTATTACATGTTTTTCATTGCATTACAAAATCAAATCAATCCTCCACCCCACCTTATTCCCACACTCCCATTTGAATAGTTAATCCCTTCAATTATTTTGCGTGTGTTTTTGGGGTACTTTTTATTTTGTTTTGCCTATGTGTAGTATGCATGTACACAGGCCTGAAAATAAGCAATCTGACATTTGCAGAATGAGATCCCCCAAGGGTGAATTTGATGATGCTATTCCATACAGTGGGCCAATTTATCCTCTGGGTACCCTTTCTGTTTAGTTTTGAGACCCTGATTCAGATTGGGTTCACAGAGGGTAAATTTAGTGATGCTACCCTGATCTGCAGGGCACTAAATTCACCCCCTGGGGACCTCATTTTGCAGATGTCAGTCTGCTTATTTTCTGGCTTGCATGTACATTGTAGGGAAATCAGACTGCCAGAGGCACCAAAATTTAAGTTTTCTCCAAATGGGCATTGAACTCTTGCATGTTTCAAGAAATTTCCACTCAAATACAACAAAGTTGGATGTGGAAAATTTAAAAAAATTAAGATGAATACCACATTGGTTAGTTCTTAACCTGCGGAGTCATTCAGTTCCTTGTGCTTTTTTATTTGGGTTTAATGACGCATCAAACAGCCAGGGTCATGTGGTGGTGGTCATTTTCTCATGAAATCAAGACATGGCTGTTATGAAGCAGACATGACATGATATGAATCATATGATGTCATGAAAAATTGAAGAGCCCTGCACAATTAAAAATAGAAGTCCTGTGACTGTTTTGTGCACTATTTTGAAGTAATGGTGCGCTTCATCAGGCCTGGCATTTTCAGGAGAGTGATTTATTCGCTTGCCTAGTGCTCGTCTTAAAAAAAATTAAGGAGGGCGAAAAATAGCCCTTCTTGCCTAAGAAAAAAATGATTACCATAACAGCCTGCCTGTTCCTGAAACCCACATCTTTGCAGATCTCTGCTGTGTTAGAGGTCTCTGTATGACGGCCACACCTCTGGCCCTTGCCGATGCCCTGAAGTGTGAGTGGGGCAGTGTAGCCATATCACGGAGACAACCTTGTTAGCAGCACCAAATAAAATGTACAAAGCCCACTAGGCTGAATTCATTAATAGTAAAACTTCCATTTTGCCACTTTTAGCTTTTGTTAGCTTGAGCAGAACTAGTTGCTGTCCTAGGCAATGCAAGGGGAGCGATTTTTAGCTCTCCTGCATTTTTAAGAATTCCTGTCAGGGCTGCTTAGAAAGTGCTCTTTTGTCCCTTTTGAACAGCACTATTAGTCAATTCCTGTAGAAAAATAGTATGTCCAACTCTGTACAGTTCTACATGTAGATATACAGAACAGGGAGAGCGTATTATGACTAAATCACCCATAGAGAGGAGATTCCACCCAAACAATAATTGCAAATTTCTTGAAAGGATTACAAGCACAAGCAAAGTTCTAGCCAATGGACCTCTGGGTTAAACCCAGAGGTCCATTGGCTGAAACATTGCTTGGTTTTTTTTTGTCCATATCTAAAGAATTTGATAGTGATGCTTTCGGTGATAACTCCACTCCATGGGTGATTTAGTTACAATCCACTTTCCGCGTACTGTACTAGTGAATAGTGATCATTGACATCATTCCTAAACTCTACTGCAATACATGTAGATGTAATGGCATAAATAGATATTAAAATTTGACTGCATATGCACCTTCCCATTCTGCTGGTCCTAAGGATGCTTCATACTAAATAACAGTTCTCTGTTCTGTGTGGTTTGGGAAATATGGGCGTTTGAAAATATTTGTATTTTTAGCTCCTCGGGTTCCCATGGAGACTCAGTAACACCACATTCCAAATTTGGTTCAAATCGGACCATCGGTTCAGAAAATATAAATTTTGAGTGTGGCCAAACATCTTGCCCCTCCCATTACAAAGGCAAATATGGTGCCATGAACTTCATTTGAACAAACTTGATTCTACACCTCAAAAGGAAGTTCCATACCAAATATCAAGCCATTGTGCCCATTGGTTCATGAAAAGAAGATTTTTGAAAAAAAATTGGAGCATTTTCCCCCCACCCCCTCCCTATGGGGCTTGCCACGTTGATTTAAACAAAAACGAAATGCGATATCAGAATAAGCAATCACCTCAAATTTAACTAAAATAGGTTCAGCGGTTTAGGAGGAGCAAGTGCAAACATCATGTTCTCAAAATGGCGGACGACAGTCGATGGACGGTGAGTGATCACTATAGCTCATCCTGACTTACAGTCAGGTGAACTAAAAACAGTGTGCCCAACTCTGTATAATTCTATACTAGTAATGAGAGATCATTAGCATCATTCCTAAACTCTACTGCAATACATGTAATGACCTAAACAGACATCAAAATTCGACTGTGTATACAGAATGAAGAGAGTGGAGTACTATTTAATCGCAAAGCCATATATTCTCTGCTTGAAAAGTATTTATAATTGTTCATTACAGCACAAGAAATACTTGCAAACTTTCATCACATATAATGAAAGTTTGCAAGTGCTTCTTGTGTTTTGTCCTTAGAGGTTGTAAATACTTTCTAAGTGAAAAATCTATCCTATGGTGATTTAGTAGCAATCCACTCTCTACATACTGTAGTCTCAATATTTTCTTTCTGTTTGATCAATTCAGTTTGTTATTTCACTACCTCACTAATAGTGCATTTAGAGCTGGGCGGTATTGAAATTTGAAGTTCGGTTTCGGTATCAGTATTTTAGAATGATTCGCCTCGGTATCAGTATGGTATTTAGTGTCAAAAACGTACATGTACATGTACTCAGATCAATATCAAATGTTTTTTTGGGCACACTGTGGGCAGTAGACAAAGCTGCGGAATTGTCAAAATGTTGGAAGTAACTCCCACTCTCGCCACCGGTCATTTGTTGCAACAAAACTGCTGAGAGAAAATACCCCATGGGTATTTTCTCTCAGCTGTTTTGTTACACCCAATGACTGGTGGTGACTGTTTTAGAACTTCACAGTCATTGGGCTCTTCTTGTGAATTTTGCACAATGTTCTGTTTTTTACCCTTTTATTTTTTAATCAATGTTGGAAATATTAAATACCGAAATTTTGGTATTTTGAGATTCCCTTGGTACAGTAAATTGGTATTGGTTCAATACCGATATCAAACGGTATTTATGATATTCTGCCCGTCTCGAAGTGCATTATAGTTTGCATTGCACAGCACAAATGCTCTTGTGTATTTCAGAATACTCCATTCTTCCGCAGTGAGGAGCACATTAAATATCAAGCATTTTTTGCGCTATTTGTGACAGGACTTCTTGTTTCAACTGTATGTATGTGCAACTCTTCTAGAAGCATGATTTCATTTATAATGACAATGAAACATTTTGAGACTGACCTTGAAGTCAGACTTGGCTTTTGGAAAAATTAAAAAATAGCTCTCCTGGCAGCTGCATGTACCGGTATATGTACTAAGGGTAGTATTTTTCATTGTTTTGCTTCACAAACATCTTCCAAATTCCAAGTAAATGGTGTGTGTTCTCCATGGAATGTATTCAATCCAGTGCTAACAAACTGCTGTTGAACCTGTGTTCATTTTTAGCTTAACTTGACAAAGTCAAGATAAGCTATTGCCATCATGCGTGTGGAAGTCTGTTAGTCTGTGAGTCTGTCCACATTTTCCTTTAGCACAGGCTACAGAAAGTAGTTCATATCCGATCGTCACGAAATTTCATATGCAGGTTTGAAGTCATTTCTAGATGAGAACGTTCCCTTTTGGTTGCGATCAGTCAACCGTGGTGGCTGCCTGGGCCCAAAACCCGAAAACCATTAGCACAGTCTACAGGTTGTATTTATGAAGGAATTTCATTGTAACTTGGTAGGATGCCTCTGTATAATATCTAGATGGGAACGTCCCCTTTTAGTCATGATCTGTCAACCATGACGGCTGCCCAAGCCAGAAACCCAAAAACTTTTAGCACAGTCTACAGGTCATATTTAATATGGAGGGATTTCATTGTAACTGGTAGGATGACTCCGGATGATGTCTAGATGAGAACTTCTCCAATTGGTCACAATCTGTCAACTGTGACGACTGCCCGAGCCCCAAACCCTAAGCACAGTCTACAGGTCGTATTTATGGAGGGATTTCATTGTAACTTGGTAGGTTGACTCCATATAATGTCTAGATGAGAACGTTCCCTTTTGGTCGCGATTAGTCTACTGTGACGGCTACAGGGGGCCGAAGCCAAAAAACCTTTAGCACAGTCTATAGATCATATTTATGAAGGGATTTCATTGTAACTTGGTAGGATGACTCCAGATAATGTCTAGATAAGAACGTCCTCTTTTGGTCCTGATCATTCAACCGTGACATCTGCCTGAGCCCAAAACCCGAAAACCTTTAGCACAGTATACAGGTTGTATTTATGGAGGGATTTCATTGTAACTTGGTAGGTTGATTCCATATAATGTCTAGATGATAACATCCCCTTTTGGTCGCGATTGGTCTACTGTGATGGCTACAGGGGCCCGAAGCCCGAAAACCTTTAGCACAGTCTACAGGTCATATTTATGAAGGGATTTCATTGTAACTTGGTAGGATGACTCCAGATAATGGCTAGATGAGAACGTCCCCTTTTGGTCGCGATCATTCAAACATGATGGCTGTCCGAGCCCAAAACCCGAAAAACTTTAGCACAGACTACAGGTCATATTTATGAAGCGATTTCGTTGTAACTTGGTAGGATGACTCAGTATAATGTCTAGATGAGGACGTCCCCTTTGGTTGCAATCTGTCAACTGTGATGGCAACAGGGGCCCAAAGCCCAAAAACCTTTAGCACAGTTTACAGGCTGTATTTATGAAGGGATTTCATTGCAACATGATAGGATGACTCGTTTTGAAATAATTTCACTGTTAATTGGTAACTTTCATTGATATACATTAACTGTGAGGGCCACATACATTAACTGTGAGGGCCACATTAACCCACCCCTTTAGTTTTGTCTACACCTCATATTATTTTTATTGAAAACATAGCATACAGGGAACAGAAATTAACATATTCCCAATTATCACAATTCTTGTCTTATTTCATAATCCTTTCATAAACATTGAACATTATCCTTTTCATCAAACATAATACACAGACAAGTTAAGCTACAGTGTCATTGACACTTTCATTTACAAACCCCTCTGAATTCCAAGTGGAACTTCTTGCTCAGTTGAACCCTACTAGGGTAGAGGAATTTGTAGTGTTCAAACGATGATCGGAATCAGCCACTCCAATCAACCGATTGTGGGCAATCGGATGACAACAGCAACGGCTTCTGGAACATTGGTTCAATTGATTGTTGCCAAGCTTTTTTTGTGATGATTCATTAATGATTTATTATCTTCTGCAATTGTTCAATTGTTAATGTAAAATGATGTCAATGATAACATTCAATAAAGTTGAGAAACAACCACAATGTGTATTCTTAATTCCTCTAGACGCCCCTTTACGCGATATACAAGTTAAATGGCATGTAAAGCTTACAATTGAGCATACTTGAGGTAATCGCCAGTTCATACCGGAAAAATAGATGGTTGTACTCCATTGACTCAGGTTGCAGAAAAATGACCAGTCGCGCATTTGGGTGATACACGTGCCTTTGAGAGCCACATATACCGCCCAAGTGTGCGCATCTGGTCATTTTACTGAGTCCTGAGTCAACAACGTTTAACACTGTGAAATATGTTCAATTTAATGTAGTTCTTTCAAGCCTCGACTTGTCTAGTAGTGCACGGTATTACTAACGGAATCGGCTGATTGTGAGCTCAAATAAATGGTAATCGGTCAGTGGCCATTTTTGCTAATCAGTTGAACACTAGAGATTTGTAAAAATTCAAAGAATTCTCCTATTGAGAACAGATACTACAGTATGCAAGACTGAAATAGTGTTATTATTACTTATTAAAGATAATATAATAATTATAACATGATTTTGGAGGGCACTGCGATTTTTGATGGCCCAACAGAAATATTAACACTGGACTGATCAGATGTAGTAAATTTACTTTTTTGAATGCCCAAGATAAGCTTAATGCCTCATCTATATTATGCCAGGTTTTCTAATAAAATCACGGGGAATATGAAGAAGTCTGTTTGTTAAGATCACTGTGTCATATTTGTTATAGGTGAAATAACCTACTGGGCCACATGTTTCTACTAGACTATGCTTGAAAATAATTAGTTGTTGGCATTTGAGTGTTCGTTTATGAGTGCGTTCACACATTTGTCACTGTGTGGGGGTGGGTGGGGGGGTGGGGTCTGTGAGCGTGTGTCTGTGTGTGTGAGACAGAACGTGTGTGTGCATTTGCATCCGTAAGTGGATGTATGTTTATATAAGTGTACATTATTGCAAAAAAATTCACATGAGCATCCGTGCATATACATGTGCTGTTTTGTTTGCAGCTGTGTGGATGTACTGTTGAGATTATTGTCACGTACATTTATTCCCATCCATCTGCCACTTATATGTTCAAACGTATTTGTTTTTTATTTTATTTATTTTATTTTTCTTTCTGCCATACCTTTTCTTGTATTATGGTTGAGCAACTAAAGTTATATATATTATGCTTTGCGAAAGGAGTGGTCAAACTGTCGGCAAGGTCAAAAACAACTGAAACTTTGTGCACAAAAAATGCTTACGTGGGATTAAAATTGCGTTAGTGGTAGGCATGCAGAAATTGTCTCCAAAATTTAAGAAAAATCTTCTCCTGAACAGTGGGTACAATGACATGACATTTGGTATGGAGCTTTCTTTTGACGTAACAGAATCACCTTTGTTCAAACAAAGTTTGTGGAGCAATATTTGCCTTTGTAATGGGAGGGGCAAGAAACATTTTCAAATGCCCGTATTTCCCAAACCACAAGGAACAATCGTGTTCCTGGGTTAATATTTGGGCTCCCAATTTTTCACACTAAGTGCAATATGAGGAAATTTCTTTAAAAATCTTCTTCAGATCCACCAATCAGACTGCTTTCATATTTGTATACAACATCTCTAGTGGTGGGGTGGGGGGGGGGGGGGGGAGGGGGCATTCAAGTTTGCTCAAATCGAGTGCCAGGGTTAGTATTTGATGCTCAGTATGGGAGCCCAAATTTTAACTTCGTGAAATATTAGGGAATTTCTTTGAAAATCTCCTTCAGATTCACCAGTCAGAATCCTTTCATATTGGGTCTGCAACATCTATAGGGGGGGGGGGGGGGGGGGTCAAATTCAGCAATATCTCTAGTTTTAAAAATCTTCTCATGAACCAATTGATGTTGTGATTCCATTTTTGTTTTACAGCTTCCTTTTAAGGTCTAGATCTAAGTTGATTCAAACTAAATTTGTAGGGCAGTATTTGTAATCAGTCTGGGAGGGACAAGTTTTGGGGCCCCACCTGAATTTAAAAAAATCAGAACCCCGGTGCTGATTTGAATGGAATTCAGTTTGTAACATAAGTAGGTAACATGTATTTGAATTTTATGAAAAAAATTCCCCATGACCCCGTGGGGGCTCCATAAGGACTGAAAATAGAAAAAACAATGACATCATAATAACATTAGTACTGCTTATAATATACTATTAAAAAAAATTATGGGATTTTTGACAAAAGTGAGATGTATCAAGAAATATATTTATATTTTCATCAAAAAGACAGTTGAGGCATTGCTCTGTGACATCTGGTGAATAATTTCAGCAATAGTTGGGTGTTTGACAAGCACACACTCCACACGCTGAGCTGTAGAAGACATGGACGGTCAGTCAGAGAATTTACCACATTAAGTCCAAGACCTCAGTACCTTGTAAATCCTCCTCGGTTCACAAGACAAACGTGGATCCAATGTGGCATACTCCTCCCCAAACGTCCAATCTCAGCTTGCCTGATGTTATTCCATTCTTCCTGCAGTGCAGCGGCGGATTCCTAGACATTAGTAGGGGGCTGTTGGTGTTGTCATAAGCACCTGCCAAGCATATCCCAGATGTGCTCAATTGGTGAAAGGTCTAGACTTAGTGCTGGCCAAGGTAGTGTAGTGATGTTCTGCTCCTGGAGAAACTCTGTAATGACACAGGTCCTGTGTGCTCTTGCATTGTCATCTTGGAAAATGAATCGATGGCTGTGACATTGTGCAAATGGCACCACATGGCCTGCAAACTTGTTGTCATGATAGTACGGCCCTGTGATACACCCTTGGATGACATGTAATGGTGTTCTGCTTGTCATGGTTATGCCTCCCCACACCATAACTGATCCACCACCAAAATGATCATGCTGCCTAACGGTTATGTCATGGTATTGTTTGTTCCGCCCCGCCACTCTCTGTTTCACCTGTCGTGGAAGTCGAGAGTGAACCTCGATTCATCGGAAAACATGACGTTGCTTCCACAACAATTGGCCCAGTGCTGTCGTGAATTATGCCCTGCTGCAATGTGACATGGAATTAAGTTTGTTCAAATCGGGTCCTTGGTTTAATATCTGAGTTCTTTATTGGAGCCCAAAGTTTCTTTAAAAATCTTCTTCAGATCCGCCAGTCAGAAGCCTTTCATATTTGGTACACAACATCTCCAATGGGGTCAGATTCAAGTTTGTTTAAGTCGAGAAACTGGGTTGATATTTGGGCTCCCTATGGGAGCCCGAATTTTAACTTAACTGCAGTCTGGGAAAATTTCATTAAAAATCTTCATTTTCAGAGCCACCAGTCAGTCAGAATGCTTTTGTGTTTAGTATACATCATCTCTAGGGGTGGGGGGAATTCAAGAGTTTTCAAATAGAGTCTTTTGGTTAATATTTAGGCTTTTTGTAAGAGGGAATTTTTAAAAAAGTGTTCTCCAGAACCAACTATTAAAATCTTTTGATATTTGTACACTACATCTCTGGGAGGGGAGGGGGGGGGGGGGAGGGGGTGCTCAGATTCAAGTTTGTTCAAATCGAAACCCTGGGTTAATATTTGGGCTGCCTATGGAACCCTGAATTTTAACTAAGTGCAATATGAGGAAATTTCCTTAAAAACCTTCTTCAGCTCCATCAGTCACAATTTATTTACTTATTTATTGGGGTTTAACAGCACTTTTGACAGCCAGGGTCACCTCCTGTCGGACAGTTTTAAGGGCGAAGGAAGCCGGAGTACCTGTATAGAACCACCAAACAATGGTGAGCAGCTGTCAGACTCCCCAACAGACTAACTCCACACAAGCAGTGTTAGCAATGGTTGAAGACATTCAAGACAAGTGCACCATCGACTTGCAGTACGCCTTAATACACAACATCACAGTGCCCCCACGTGGGCAGTTGGGATTAAGTGTCTTGCCCAAGGACACAACGTGGTTGCTGCAGGTGGGATTCGAACCGAGGACCTCTTGGCTTGTAGTCTGCATCTCAGCCTACTGAGCCACCATGCTCCCACCAATCAGAATGCTTTCATATTTGGTATACAATATCTCTGGGGGGTCAGATTCAAGTTTGTTCAAATCGGGTCCTTGGGTTAATATTTGGGCTCTCTATTGGAAGGGGGAGGGGGATGCAGTGACATAACAACCCTTGGATGTTTGGCAGTGCTTGTCTACAGCAGAAAGAATTGGAAGCAGTCAGGAAGACCTATGATAATAATCATCTGACATGGACACTAGAGTTGTGAATAATTTCATGACTTCATCCTCTATAGTGTTAATGAACCATGACTAACTGAATATGACCCAAAATACTCTGAACCACTTTTTCAGGTGAGCGATTAAGGCCCCTTGGGGTCTCTTGTTATATTTTCATCTTCTCTGGAACCACTGATCCGATGGGAACCAAACTTGGCAGGAATATGGTCTATGGGAGGCCCTTTACAAACAAAACTAATTTTATTCCTGCCAGTTGAAAAACATGGCTGCCAGAGGCATTCTTTATAATTCTGGTTGGTGGATTTTCAAAAATCTTCTCTTATTGACCATAAGGCCAAATGTTTTGAAACTTCACATGATTGATGACTAAGACACTCTCTTTCAACAATCCTCATATGTTGATTGGGTTGCAAACATGGCCACAATAGTGGCTTATAGTTACTATAGAAACCCTATGGGAAATCAAATTTTCATCTTCTCTGATTATTAACCTTGTCATAACACAATCAACGGCTTGAAAGTATGATAATGTCTGCTCTAAAAATTACTCTTTTTTCATTTTTTTCTTACAAACCATACATAGCTTGTGACTCATTGAGCTTGTTCCATTGAGGGGTCACAAGCTATGGTTTGGAAGAAATTAAAGAAAAATTAATGAGATGGTAGAGTGACATCTGCATATATTACGGGCAGGCTTTGGCTTTTATGCTGGGTAAAGGGTTAAACCATGTAAGAAAATCTGTGAATTATAAGACTTGGTGCAGGAGTTTCTGAAGTGACTTAGAGTAGTGACTGGCTGGTAGGAATCGTCTCATTTACTTTTATATTTCATAACTTCGAAATATAGAGTGGAAATGGCAAAATCTCTGGCTTTGCAAAAGCCTTGAGCCACAGACCTGCTTTGGATTGGTCTATCCCCGTACCCCACCACCCCTAAATGGGATTGGTAGTTAGCCCATTTAGTGAAATCATAAGTATCACTGTCACTGGAAAAGGTTCTATAAACCAGTCAAAATGGCTCCCATATTTTTATGTTACTATATTGAATATTTTTCTTTTCGAAAATTAAATCTATTTTTCTAGAGCAAATACATTTCATGGATAATTGGAATTGGGTGGAAAATGGTTAATTTTTTAATAATCTCAAGAAAATAAAAACAAATTATCACTGAACTCATAAGTAAGGCAGAATGATAATGTCAACATTAAATCTCAAGTCTGCATTCCACATCTGGCCTGCATCAAGTGGCCAAGTGTCCAATGACAATTATTGCTCCCCACAGTAGTACAGCTGTATCAGGATATCAAGGAGCTATGATCTGTAGATTAGCTAATTATAGGTAATTATCAAGTCCCTCATATGTTAAAAATTTAGCACAATATGACACTTGAATATGTGTGTGGAAATTGTGTTCCATTTTACCATAACATTATAAAATTGTTTTATGTAAAAATGAAACCTATTTATTGTTTTTTCTCCATTATAAAAAAAATGCACTTCATGGGTTGGTGCACTCAAGGGATGATTTAACATTGATCGGGTTTCAAACATGGCTGCAATTGCAGCTTGTAGTTACTATCGTCTATGGGAGGTCCTCTACAAAATCTCCTCATTTTGTTCCCGTCAGATGGAAAACATGGCCGCCAGAGGCATTCTTTGATTCTGATTGGTGGATTTTGAAAAATCTTCTTTGAACCCACAAGGCCAAATGTTTTGAAACTTCACATGCTTGATGACTGGGACATCCTCTACCAACAATCCTCATGTAATGTTGATCGTGTTGCAAACATGGCCGCGATTGCAGCTCATAGTTACCTTGGAAACCCAATGGGACATCACATTTTTATCTTCTTATCTGAAACTACTTGGCCTGTATTAACCAAACTTGGCACAAATAATGTATGGAAATTCCCCGGAAAACAATCATCATTCTGTTTCGCACAGATGAAGGAGCATGGCAGCCAGCTGCATTCTTTGATTTTGATTAGAATAATTGAGGGATGTGTAGTTCTGCCAGGTTAGTGATTACAGGCTCTCTTGAGCCTCTAGTTTGATATTCTGCTTCCTTTTGGGGTCAAGAATAAATTTTGTCCAAAAAATTTTTGGTTCAATATTTGTAGTCCAGGCCTTAAAGTTTGTCTCGATTCACGAGAATCAGTTTCGATTCTCGTGAGCTCCTGTTGTGAGAATCAATTTTCAGTTCTTAAATATTTTGAATTTGAGAGTACTGTTTTATCCCTGTAAGTGCAACATAGCTTTTTACCTGCATCGCCAGTGGCTGAGCAGGTCTAGTAACCGCTCGACTCTGTCCATCAGTCTGTCAGTCCGTCATTCCATCAGTCTGTCAGTCCGTCCGAAACACTTTTTCCGTCAAAGTTTTCTTGGCTTCTTTGAAAGGGAATGATTTTATATTTGGTCTGCTGCTTCATAATGATGAGTTGTATCGTGTAAGCAATTTTCAGATCTGCCGTGCAGCCACTTCCTGTTTGCCGATACTTTAAAATTTTACTGTACCCACTGAACATTGAAATTTTCCGACAAGGTTTTCTCGGCTTCTGTGCAAGGGATTGATTTTATATTTGGTCTGCTGCTTCATAATGATGAGTTGTATCGTGTAAGCAATTTTCAGATCTGCCATGCAGCCACTTCCTGTTTGCCGTTACTTTGAAAGTTTACTGTACCCACTGAACATGGAAATTTTCCGTCAAGGTTTTCTTGGCTTCTATGCAAGGGATTGATTTTATATTTGGTCTGCTGCTTCATAATGATGAGTTGTATCGTGTATGCAATTTTCAGATCTGTTGTGTAGCCACTTCCTGTTTGCCGATACTTTGAAATTTTACTGTACCCACTGAACATTGAAATTTTCCATCAAGGTTTTCTCGGCTTCTATGCAAGGGATTGAATTTATATGTGGTCTGCTGCTTCATAATGATGAGTTGTATCGTGTAAGCAATTTTCAGATCTGCTGTGCCGCCACTTCCTGTTTGCCGAGACTTTGAAATTTTACTGTACCCACTGAACATTGAAATTTTTCGTCGAAGTTTTCTCGGCATCTATGCAAGGGATTGATTTTATATTTCATCTGGAGCCTGATAATGATCAGTTGTATCGTGTATGCAATTTTCAGATCTGCCGTGCAGCCACTTCCTGTTTGCCGATTCAATTGCATGCAGTGACGCAGGCCCAGACCCGGTATTGGTCTTGGCTTGTTTAAAAAAGAGTTTACCCTTTATGAACCCAGTTTCCATTTTGTCGAGTTTCTCGCACATCTGCATGTAGAACACATGTTCCAACATATAGGTATTTTGTGGTCTGGCTAATGGAAATTACAGTACCGTGGTAATGGTGTCTAGTGAAGTCTTGGCTGCTTATATAGGCAGCCAAGACTTCACTAGATACCACTGCTAAATGTTTTAATTTTGTTACCTTATTATGAGAGGGCAGAGACAGAACATTCCCTTGGCTTTTTAAAGGCACTTTTAGAATCTACGACAAGTATCAAATAAACATTTTGCGCAAATCAAAGTTGATTGTCATTGTATCCCTTATGAGAATCATTTGTGCGAATCAAATCGGATTCATGCATGTATTTTAACCCTTTACCCAACGCAGATGATATCAAAATTAATTATTTTAAATATAATTTTTTTTAATTTTTTCAAAAAATGTCAACAAAACCATATCATGACCAACGAGGGGTCACTTGATATGGTTTTGTTGAAATTTTTCAAAAAATAATATTTTTTTAGCTGCTGCATTTGCATATGTTACGCGGGCCGATGCGGGCGATTCATTGGGTAAAGGGTTAAGCCCTAGTAGTCAACCTGTAAAGAGTAAAATTTACCACCCAATTTTTGGACAAAACTGTTCAGATGGTTTTTACTAGGTCTTGAGGTTCAGTTTTCCACAAAAAATTGGAACCAAACCCGTGTGCAAAATTTTAAAATGTCTTTGATTCATTGGCCGTTCACGTGGGTTGGAGATGGCTAACCGAACGCTTGGCTATGTAAAAATTCTTGGGAAATTGCATTTTTATCATGAACAAGTAGTCATATATTGCATGGAATTGAAATATATATAGCCTCTCATGGCAAAAGTCTAAAAATCTATCAACACACAAGAAAGACTGATTAACTGGTAGACTGCTAGAAGCCCATATTTGTGCTTTATTCTGAACTGCAGGTACCTAAAGTTAAAGGCTTCATGTTCTGTGGGTGTCCTTCAAATTGAATCTGTTCATCTTAAATTTTGTAAAAATATCTTACAGTTACACTCCAAAGCTAGCAACGTTGCTGTATTGGCAGAACTGTGTAGATATCCTTTATCAATCAATGTCAAATGTAAACTTGTAAGTAACTGGTTAAATGCTGTGGTGAAAGATGTGAATCCTCTCCTAAAATTTGCATATAAAGAACTGGAGGGACAGAGACCCAGAGGCGACATCCAGTCAATCTTATCAGATTGCGGTTTTTCACATGTGTGGCTGGATCTCAAGAGGCACCCCCTAACTTTAGCTGGTAGAGTGCTAAGTTATTTTGGTCATCCAAATTTGTCCACGTCTCTTTGCCTTGTTACAATTTATGGGAGCGTGCCTACTGGCACGCTCCCATAAATTGTAACAAGGCAAATCCCCACAGACTAAATACTTTCAATTCAAAAATAATATGAAGTACATCTACAGAATATGAAGCCATTATGTTGTGACACCTGCACTTCAGAAGAAAGCCCAAATATGGGCTTCCAGCACTCTACCAGTTAAGGAGCTTGAAAGAAAGGCCTGCTGATATTCACGCTGAAACTTGGAAATATTTAGATGCAACAGATGGAGTACAGCCTTCTAGCGGTAAATTACAGTTTTTTTTTTATCTTATTAAAGAGAACTATGTCAGGGAGAACTACATTGATGCACTGACATAAGACAAAAGGAAGGCCATCACCAAATTTCGCATCAGTGCCCATGATCTAGAAATAGAACATGGGTGTTATCACAAACCTCTTCCAATACCACGTGACCAGCGTTTTTGCAAACAGTGCAGGTTGGGGTTGGTTGAAGATGAACAGCATGTAATTTTTATTTGCTCGCATTACTCTGAGCAACGTAAAGATGTTACAGAGTACAGACATAATCTGCAAAAAATATCCCAGCTTTATACATCTTCAACTGAAAGAAAAAGCAAAATTCCTGTTCAATTGTCCAGATCAACAAATACTGTTAGCTACTGAAAAAATGATACATGTACATCGTATGTTTGTGAACAGAACCCAATAGTTTTCTACCCGGTGGTAAGTTGGTAACTATGCTTCTCTTCTATAACCTTCTCTTCTAAAAGGCATTACTAGAATGGCATGCAACAGTAAACATACTCCAGTGTCAGCCACTAGAACGCCTTGCGACAGTGCGAGTATATACTAGATTTTTGACAACTAAATGTGCTTAGCAACAAACCACGTCTCAGGCGAACCAGGATGTATGTGTGGGTGTATATTGGGAAGTGATTGTGTGTGTGTGGGTGGGTGAGCAAAAACGTGTTTGTGTGAGGGTGTAGGCATGTGTACATGTAAGGGGCATGTGGTGTATGGGTGTGACAGGGTGTATGTGTGTACATGTGCTTTATCTATCTTGTGGGTTCAGGTCCTGATCTCCATCTGGGACGACCCGCATTGTGTCCTTGGGCAAGGCACTTTATCCCGGTTGCCTACTAAGGCATACTGCATGCCGATGTGCACATGTCTTCAACTGCTGTAACCCTGCATGAGCGGAGCTTGAACAGAGTTAGAATGTTGAGGAGCTGACAGTTGCTCGTCGATGCTCGGTGGTTCTCCCTGGTTCTCCGGCTTCCTCCACCCGTAAAACTGTCACAGTCAAGATTAAACATTGTGCATAAGTATGTGACCTTAAACACCAATAAATAAATAATAAATATAATTCTTTTATTTTTTCAATATGTGTTTTTTCTTTATATGAGTTTTTCAAGCCGTACCATTTTGTATTGCATTAAATTTTGATTGGGCAATAAAGTATTATTATTATTATTATCTTGTAAGTAAAATTATGTCATTTCCATCGATTTGCATTGTTATCGTTTATGGGAGGGTGCCTATAGGTGGAGGAGATGGGGGTGCCTAAAGGCGCTCTCCCATGAATTGTAACAAGACAAAAATGTGTGAACAAATCTTGAGGCTGAGAAATAATTTAGCACTCTACCAGTTAAGTGACTCAGACTTTACCATTCAAGATGCAACTTTTGGCTAACTGGTCATCCGTTCACGTAGATTTAAATTTGTGTAACCATCATGCGAATGAAACGAGCATTCTCGTCAAATTGTGCACACTGAAACCAGAAAACCCCCCAAAAGTTTAATCTGAAAGTGCTGTCCTGTAAGGTGTAGTATTATGAAATAATGGTGTGCGAGGTGAGCGCATTCTCACCTATAAAACTACATCTGGAGCACGATTGACTATTGGGATTTCAGTAGAATCATAACATTCAATAGCTGATTGAAATTCAGTGCAATTAATGACATAGCAACCATCACTAACACATTCTCGCCTACTGAAATTATAACACAGTTCCACAACTACTGAAATAATGACACGGTAAAATATTGAAATTCTTACTAATTTCTTTCATCGTTTCTTTTAATTTCTCGACTACTCTATGCAGGGCTTTAAATTCATGCAAGATTCACAATTGATTCTCGCAGATGATTCTTGCAATCTGCTTTGATTCTCACAAATTTTCATTTGGTTTTCATTCCCAGTTCTGACAGTGTCCTTAAAGATATGGAGAATTCTATTTATTAGCTCAACTTTGACGAAGTCAAATTTGAGCTATTGTCATGGCCCGTCGTCCGTTTGGCCGTCTGTCCGTCTGTCCGTACGTCAACAATTGGCTATGGCTCGGGCTAGAGGTCGTATTTATGAACCGATCTTTACGAAACTTCTTGTGTACCTTTGTTATGACCCTGGGACGGGAACGAGTGTTTTTAGGTGTGCTCCGAAATTCAAGATGGCTGCCAGTGGCCATTTTGTACCGATGATGCAAAAATAAGTTTTTTGTACAGAACTTCTGTATGAAAGTTCTGATTTGAATAAAGTTTTGTATAAATGTTTAGTACCATGGGATACATCACATATAATACGGGTTTTTTTCTCGTGCGTAAATTATGCAAATTAGACTGACTTTGATTTATTTAGTGTTACTTTCAGAGCTGTAAGTGCCAAGCTGCTATGGCTCGGGCTAGAGGCCGTAATTATGAACCGATCTTTACGAAACTTCTTGGGTACCTTTGTTATGACCGTGGGACGAGAACGAGTGGTTTTGAGTGCGGTCCGAAATTCAAGATGGCTGCCAGCTGCCATTTTGTACCGACGATGCAGAAATCTGTTTTTTGTACAGAACTTCCATATGAAAGCTCTGATTTGAATATTTTTTTGTATGAATGTTTAGTACCATGGGATACATCACATATAATACGGGTTTTTTTCTCGTACGTAAATTGTGCAAATTAGACTAATTTTGATGTTTTTGGGGGTTACTTTCAGCACTGTAAGTGCAAATGCCAATACGGCTCGGGCTAGAGGCCGTATTTATGAACCGATCTTTACGAAACTTCTTGGGTACCTTTGGTATCACCATGGGATGAGAACGAGTGTTTTTGGGTCCGGTCCGAAATTCAAGATGGCCGATTGCAGCCATTTTGTACAAAATTAGGTGCAATCAGATTTTTGCACAGAACTTCCATATGAAAGCCCTGATTTGAATAATTTTTTTGTGTGAATGTTTAGTACCATGGGATGCATCACATATAATACAGGTTTTTTTCTCGTGCAGAAATTATGCAAATTAGATGAACTTTGTTTTTTTCAGTGCGACTTACACACAGTAAGTACACATGTCAATACGGTTCAGACTAGAGTCTGTATTTATGAACTGATCTTCACGAAATGTCTTGGGTACCTTTGTTATCACCTTGGGACGAGAACGAGTGTTTCTGGGTGCGGTCTAAAATTCAAGATGGCTGCCAGTGGCCATTTTGTACCGAAATTAGGTCTAATCAGTTTTTTGTACACAACTTCTATACAGCTCAGACTAGAGGCCATATTTATGAACTAATCTTTACGAAACTTCTTGGGTACCTTTGTTATCACCGTGGGATGAGAGCGAGTGTTTTTGGGTGTGGTCCAAAATTCAAGATGGCCACCAGCAGCCATTTTGTACCAAAATTAGTGCAATCAGTCTTTTGTATAGAACTTCTGTATGAAAGTTCTGATTTTAATAAATTTTTGTATGAATGTTTAGTAACATGGAATACATCACATATTGTAAGGGTTTTTTTTCGTGCAGAAATTATGCAAATTAGATGAACTTTGATTTATTCAGTGCAACTTACACAATGTAAGCACACATGTCAATACGGCTCAGGGTAGAGGCTGTATTTATGAACCGATCTTCACAAAACTTCTTGGGTACCTTTGTTATCTCCTTGGGATGAGAATGAGTGTTTCTGGGTATGGTCCAAAATTCAAGATGGCTGCCAGTGGCCATTTTGTACCGAAATTAGGTCCAATCAGTTTTTTGTCACAAGTTCTATACAGCTCGTATTTATGAACTGATCTTCACAAAACTTCTTGAGTACTTTTGTTTTCACCTTGGGACAGGAACGAGTGTGTTTTGGGGTGCCTTTGTTATCACTGTGCTATGAGAACAAATATTTTGGGGTTCAGTCAGACCCACTCTGGGACTCAAAGATTTTTTCTAGTTCAGCATCTGACTGTCACCCACCTTTACAATACTTTACCTATACATTTGTTACAGGCAACGGTCAGTATTTATGTACAGACCGTTACAATACTTTATATGTACCTTTGTTATCAGGTCATTACCTAGATGTTTGTCATTGCTGTGTCACATACTATACATGTACATGTCTTTGTCTTGACAAGTTGAGCTACAGTGTCATTGACACTTTCATTTTTTCCTCATACTATAAGATAACACTTTGACTTAGCAGTGGTGTCTACTGAAGTCTTGGCTGCCTATACAGGCAGCCAAGACTTCAGTACAAGCCCCTGCCTTGGAAGGTACTGTACTGTAATTTCCATCAGCAAGATCACTTCAATCTTGTGAGTTAGAACTTGTGTTCTTCATCAGCATGTAAAACAAAACAAAAGTACAAAAATTGAAAACTATGCCAACCCCACTGCTGTCAGCGCATACTTTAACCCTTTACCCAATGCAGATGATATCAAAATTTATTATTTTAAATATCATTTTTTAATTTTTTTCAAAAAATTTCAACAAAACCATATCATGTGACCCCTCTTTGGGACGAGCTCGACAAGCTCATTCCAAAGAGAGGTCACATGATATGGTTTTGTTGAAATTTTTCGAAAAATAATATTTTTTCAGCTGCTGAATTTGCATATTACGTGGGCGGATGCGGGTGATTCGTTGGGTAAAGGTTAAGCATTTTGAATGAATTATATACCCTAGGAGCCTTTTGCCGAAAACCAAATCTCTTAATGATGAAAGTGGGGCCTCTGGAGCCACATGGAATTGAATCAAAGTTTCGAAACATTTCTACACATCTGGAAGCCCCACCTGAACAACTGTGCATACTTCAAATGTTTCGAATTACATTGTACAGTACGTGGAGAGTGCATTATCACTAAATCACCCGCAGAGTGGAGATTCCACCCGAGCAATAATTGCAAATTTGTTGCAAAGCACAACCAACACCTGCAAAGTTTCAGCCAATGGACCTCCGGGTAATACCCGGAGGTCCATTGGCTGAAACATTGTTTGTGTTTTTTGTCGATATGTACAAAATTTGAAAGTTATAGCTTGGGTGATAACTCCACTCCGCGGGTGATTTAGTTACAATCCACTCTCCACGTACTGTACATGTTTCTACCCTTGGAGACTTTTGCCCAAAGCCAACTTACGATAAAAGTAGTGCCACCAGAGTCACTCAGAGTCAAATCAAAATAAATTTGAAACCTTTATGCACATCTACAGACACTACCTGCACATCTGAGACAGGGACCGAATTTGACTCATAAAGTTCTGATTTGGCACCTGAATCTTAAATATAGGCTTCCAAGCTGGCTTGTAACCGTAAAACTCCATTTCCTCAATTAGTCACTTCGGCAACCAAGACTTTACTAGGAACTATTGTGAAAATGAATAGTTATTGTGGTGTAATAAAAATGTTTTTCAATTATTTGAGAAACAACCATAATTATGCCCCAAAACCAAAAAAGAATGTAATTAAACGTACAAATGTATGTCCTACACAGCTGCAGTCTTCCTACAAGAAGGTCTCTACAGTTAGCTGGAAATGTGCCTGAAGCCCACATTTGGGCTTTTTGATGTAGGGACCTGCGAATCGAACTGGCGAAAACAAATCAAATTTCAAAAGGACACAGAATGTTTTTTTTCACAAATGATTTCTTGTGTTATACGAAGGTTAATTTTTCATCAAATCTTGGTCCTGTTTCCTATTAAAAGGTCATATCTGAGGTTATTAAATATCCTCAGCCAAATGGCTATTTTGAGCTTTTTATTTTGTGGTTGTGTGGATTTAGTAAATAATTCTCATTAATATGAGAATATGGCCAAGCTAATTTGTTGATGGTCTTGATTCAAACTGTGTACTGTCAAGTGTGTTTCACTTTCAATTGGAGGTCAAGGTCACACAGGAGTGTTCAATGACTAATCCAGACCTGTTTGGGACCTGACAATTTGAAGGTTACAAATGAGACAAATTTTGTGTAAATTTGCTTTGAGAAAGTCTTCTGAAAAAATGAATAAGAAACCCATATGTTTTTTATTTGTCAGAATTATCATCTTAAGCTGTAAAATCTTCAGTGGAGGAATGAGGAATTCCTATAATACAGTTTTATCACTATCAATGCACAAAAATTGGAAATGTATGCCCAAAATGAGAAAATTTTGACCATATTGAACCCCTTTTTTTAATCATCAGTTGTGCCGTTCATCTGAATGTATTTGAGTAATGTTTTGAGATTTTTATTGTGTGCAGTTGTCTCCAGAAAAGGCCTTATTCAGAGTTTTCAGAAACTGTATATGTTGTGAGTATTGTGAATAGGAGAGGTAATTTAAATGCAAAATATCCTCGGCCATGTTAATGAGAAACCGTGCATTTCTGGAAAAACCAAAGTTTTCACTTGAATAACTGTAACGAGACCCTAGTCATGGCTGCTTCATAGCAGCCATGACTAGATTTGACGAAAAATATCTTGAAAATACTCTGCATGTCAAGAGTTAAAAAGTGGAGAAAGTTTCAAAATTTTACCTTGAAAAAACAGACACACAGATGTACAAACATACTAACAGAGACCATGTTTAAAATAGCTGACACCATTGCTCTTTGTTTTGGCCGCTTTAGCCAATGAAAAATTCAAACTGATAACATGTAGGAGGGCTAAAAGTTGCTCTCCTCTCATGGCATAATGGGGCACTTATCTCTCCTCAAGCTAAAAGTGGCAAAATGAAGTTTTATATTAAAGAATTCTGCCCAGTGGGCTCAGTAGATTTTATTTGGAGCTGCTAACAAGGTACATGTAGTCTCTGTGAGATAGTTACACTGCCCCTCTCACACCTCCGGGCCTTGGCAAGGCCCGGAGGTGTGGGAGGGGCAGTGTGCCCTTCTTACAAAGACCACTAACATAGCAGAGATCTGAAAAAGACGTGTTTTTTAGGAATGGGCTGTTATGGTAATCATTATTTTCTTGAGGAAAGGAGGGCTAGTTTTCACCCTCCTTACTTTTTATAAGGCGAACAGTAGCCGAACGAATAAATCGCTCTCCTGAAAATGCCAGTCTTGAACTTGAAGGCTTCATGTTCTGTGGATGTACTTCATAGTATTGTTGAAGTAAAATTATAGTGATTAACCGATGTTCGGCAATCGCATCAGACATCGGCCTATTTTAAGCCATCGGTAGAGGTGTTTGAACATCGGTATATGCCGATGGTTACATGGAACACCACTGGATCAAAATTGTTTGTATTTATGTTTGATTAACAATCTCATACAAGCAGTAACAAACTTAATAAGTTGCCACAAAAGATTCGCAGGAATCAAGATTGGCCCAATTTCATTGATTGGTCTGATCTTCCCCTTGATTGCTGCTCATGACACACATGCCACGTGTTGCTTTATGACATCAGCAGAAACAAGTTAACAGTGCAATGTCTTTGATCGTTAATCAAAGGCGCTACACTGTCAGCTTGTTTCCACTGATGTCGTATTTTTAGCTCATCTTGACAAAGTCAAGCTGAGCTAATCTCATCAATCTCCAACCATCCGTCGTCTGTCACTACCATTTTTTGGTCTTCTCCGAAGAAGCCACTGGGCCAATTCAAGTGAAAGTTTGTGTGAGTGATTGCATTTTGTTCAACGCAGCATGCCCAGCCCCATAGGGAGGGAGTGGGGTTTTAAAAATGCTCGCAAATCCTTATCGGTTAATCACTAGAAAATTTTTAAGCTGCACTCTGGCTCCATGGTTATGGCATAGGACTTCAAACCAAAAAGTCCATGGTTTGATCCCCACCAGGGGTAACTATGTTGTGTCCTTGAGCAAGGCACTTTATATAGATTGCCCATGTGTGGGGGGTGGGGACTGTGACACTGTGTATTAAGGCATACTGCACGTCAATGATGCACTTACCTTCAACCATAGCTAACCATTCTTGTGTGGAGTTAGTACATTGGGAAGTCTGCAGTTGCTTGCTGCTGCTTGGTGGTACTCTCCAGGTACTCTACAGTTAAAACTAGAAGTCCTGTCATGAATTGTGTGCTTATCTAGGCTTAATTGCGCATAGGAATTGTGCACAATTGCCATATCGAGTGGCATCCAAAGCACGGCAGGTTCTCCTGGTTACTCATAGCAAACACAGACAATGTTTCTGCCATTGGACCTCCGGGTTACTCGGGGGGTCCATTGGCTGAAACATTGCCTGTGCACAGGCCATATGTACAGAATTTGATAGCTTTACTATGGCCATAATGCGTAGATTAACGCGTAGATCGACATGCTAATTGTGCGCATTTCATGACCAGACTTCTAGTTTTAACTGTAGCTTCCATCACCGTAAAAGTTTCCCACACAAGGTGACCCGGGATGTCGAAAGTGTCATTATAGTCCAATATAAAAAAAACTTTAAAAAAGAAGTAAAATTATGAAGTCCTTGTGGATTTGTCTTATCACAATTTATGGGAGAGTGCCTAGAAGTCAAAGACATGTGAGCAAATTCTGATGACCAAAAATACTAAAGCAATCTACAAGTTGAAAAAAAAACATTGACAAAAGATAGTGCAATGGAATTGGGGATATTTTAGCTCAATAGGGTTATGCATATTTGTTTTTACATAAGCATTGTGGGGTTATCTTAAATTTTCAATTTATGCATCTCAAAGGGTAAAAAATTTGAAAAAATTGTCACAGCTAAATGGTTGAAAAATTTTTGCATGGAAACATGGAAGAAATTTAACAGTGCTTCATTAATGCAGTAAACGAGTGCTGTTCCTCTGATGAAATAGAACTTAGTAATCAATGCCTGTTGTAGAAGTCCTCTTGCGGGCAGCATAGATAAAAATTACTTGCTAAACTTGACTTTATATTATGGGTATAGGAGTACTAAATATTTTCCAATAGGCGACCATCAAGACACTTAATCTTGATTGCCCATGTGACACTCTGTACTAAGGCATTCTGCCCATCGAAGGTGCACTTGTCTTCAATCAATGCTGACCCTGCTTGATTGGAGTCAGTATGTTGGGGAGTTTAACAGTTGCTCGGTGGTACTCTCTTGGTACTCCAGCTTTCTCCACCCGTAAAACTGTCTGACACGAGGTGACCCTGGCTGTCGAAAGTGTCGTTAAACCTGAATAAATAAATAAATAGTTGACCATTATAATGTTCATGTGAAAAAAAAATATGATCTCATCATTTTAAATTGGGCATTAAAATATCTTTGTCAAGTATAGCCCTTCGGACAACTTTTTGTTTCCTCTGAACTTGGGGATTGATCAATAAATCAATCAGAGAGAAAAATTGACAAGAAGGAAACTACTGATCAGCTGCATATTTTTTCAGGGAATTCTCCTCAAAAACACACTGAAAATCAATTGTATTTTTTAGGCCCCAAAACTCAACATTTCCGAGTGCATCTTCTCAAGACGGCAGGTCTAAAAATTTGTTTTGATTGACAAGAATCAGTTTCGATTCTCGTGAGCACCTATTGCGAGGATCAATTTTCAGTTCTTAAATACTTTGAATCTGAGAGCACTGTTTTCCCATGTACGTATGCCATAGTGAAAGGCAAACACCATTTTTTAAAGAGAGTTTACCCTTTAACTGGTAGAGTGCTGGAAGCCCATATTTGGGCTTTATTTTAAAGTGCAGGTTCCATTGCATAAAGTCTCCCTGTTCTGTAGAGATGTTTCATATTTTCTTTTGAAGTACAGTTATTTTGTCTGCAAGGATCTGCCTTGTTACAATTTATGGGTGAGTTCTTATAGGCTCTCCCATAAATTGTAACAAGTCAAAGACCCAGGAACAAATTCTGACAATCAAAAATAATTGAGCACTCTACCAGTTAAGGACCCAGTTTCCACATTGTAGAGTTTCTCATACATGCACATGTTGGTGGTCTTGCTGATGGAAATTACAGTATCTTGGCAGTAGTGTCTGGTGAAGTCTTGGCTGCCTATATAGGCAGCCAAGACTTCACCAGACTCCACTGCTGAGTGAAGTTTTGTTACCTTGTGAAGAAGGGACAAAGACAGAGCATTCTTCTGGCTTTTTAAAGCCACTTTTAGAATCTACAAGAATCAAATGAACATTTTGCACAAATCAAAGTTGATTCTCAACACACTATTAATTGAAAATAGAATATGTTTTCATTTTTAGAATTCACTTAAAAAAATTTCCACAATCCTTTATAAGTATTTCCAATAGTTCCTTGAATCCAGCACCCTATGTAACGACATGTAACTAACTTACCCAAAGCATTTTTACAGCCTCAGTCATTATATATTTTCATGTAGCATAAGATATGGCTGTTACCAATTTTTTATAACCAGAAAGTGTGACTAACCCTGTGCACTGCACAGGGTTAGTCACACACTCTGGTTATAAAAAACAATTTCATTTCTAACTGAATAACTAACCCTGTGCACTGCACAGCCTTAGTGTAAATGTCATCTATATCAACTCTTTACCCAATGTAATGGTCAAAACCATCCAGTACTCTTCAAACTCGGCATAAGAACCCTCGTTGGGTTTGTTTTTGGTGAATTCCAAAAATGAAAACATATTCTATTTTCAATTAATAGCTTGTTTCTCTTTGTTTTCCTTGTAGGAATCGATTCAGATTCGCACATGAATTTTATGCCCTGGACGGGTAACTCTGATTCAAATATTTAGCACTGTCATGCCATTAGTGATGTTATAGCCATGACTGGTTAACATTATTGTTGATAAACTAAATATATATCTATTAGTCTGTATAAAACCAAATGTTGCATGTAGATGTATAAAACCAAATGTTGCATGTGGAGACATTGTCTTCCCCAAACACATTATTGTAAAGATAAAAACACCACTGAATCCAGAGAGTAGGCATTTTGGCCTGAGCCATGACGGGTTAACATTATTGTTGATAAACTAAATATACATCTATCAGTCTGTATAAAACCAAATGTTGCATGTGGTGACATTGTCTTCCCCAAACACATTATTGTAAAGATAAAAACACCACAAAATCCAGAGAGTAGGCATTTTGGCCTGATTGTTATGACTACAAAAAGCTTTTATTTCTATAAATGGGTATTCATTAGATCAGAAATGAAGTTAACTGTATTTACTGTTGGCAATTAAACATCATAATTTTACAATGCCATGACAACAAAATAGTATTGTCTAAATGGAACAAAATTGGATGAAAAGTAACCTTTGGTGAGAATCAGATCGAGACCAATTCCAGCAGTTAACATGGTATAACACATAAAAAATACAGAATTAATTCATTTTAGAAGTCTGTGTAGTCATGACACATAAAACTTGTTGGAATACAGCTGAATTTTTAAAAAGGTAACATTTTGGAGTATTTTGGTATGTATGGCAAGGTGCATAGCTGGATTCTATAATAGGTGGTGCCCTGGCCAGTTTTGTGGAAACCAAACATGATATTTGGAAGGTCATGGATGGGGGTTCAGTGGCACCACTTCATCCCTCTGGTCATTACTCCCTCCTCCAACAGATGTGTGCCCATCCAGACATGTTCCACCGAGACATTACCTACTTGGACCTGTGCACTCCACCCATCCCCCAAACACTTGATTTATTGAAAACCGAAAGGTCTACGGTTAGATCCCCTCCAGGGGTAACTGCATTGTGTCCTTGGATAAGGCACTTCATCCTGATTGCCTGTGCGGGGGCACAGTGGCGCTGTGTACTAAGGCATACTGCATGTCGATAGTTCTCTTGTCTTCAACCATTGCTAACCCTGCTTGTGTGAAGTTATTATGTTGGGGAGTTGCTCGCAGTTGCTTGGTGCTTATCTCTGTGTATTCCGGCTTTCTCGATCCGTAAAACTGTCCGACATGAGGTGACTCTGACTGTCGAATCTGTCATTAACTCTTAAAAGCCGGGAGTCAAATTTTCTTGCCTATGATGTAATACAGCAGGTAATATGGCTGTGACGGTTCGGCTATCTTTGGGCTGGGGGAGAATTAAACATTGAGCAGGTGCTTCTAGTCAAGTGTCACTTGACTACAAGCACCTGCTTACTGTAAGTTTTTTGCGGTATGTTATGTTCAATAATTTCATTCCGATTCCCCGGCTTCTAAGAGTTAATTTATATCGCAATAAACAAATAAATTTATTGAAGTTTGCAATAAAAAGTCATCAGAAAGGTACATACATGTATTGTCTATCTTGATGTTTTTTTTTTCTTAATTTTTCTTCATCATCCAAACACTTACTATTGTAAAAACAACAGCACGGAAACCACCTTAAGGTTGCGATTATGCAGATTGTTGTTTGGATTGAACAGGTTCCAGCATGACTGCTGGGTGCTGCTCATACTGGACCTTGCCCCAAGTGACTCATTAGATGGAATTGCTCTGCAAAATCACACTACATTCACTCACACATTGATAATGTGGACTCCAGAACAGCTACAAACACAATGCAGTCCCACCAGTTTGATACAGATAGTGTTGAAATGATTTGGGAGTTTCATAGTTGACCTTACCGATGTCGATGACTAATTGACTAGTTGACACCCATCACCACAACATTAGATATGGGTTGGCAATAATGACAAAGAGCACACCCACACACCCCTACCCAGAACAGATGCCAGCAGGGGGGATGAGGTGCTGCTTGTGGCTTGACCCTGTCCCAGCCGACTCACATGTCATTTATAATTGGCAACACACTCTCATTTTTTTCTGTCAAAACAAGATCCAATACATTAACCCTTTACCCAATGAATCGGTCGTATCTGCCCACGTAATTTCCAAATTACACAGTTGAAAAAAAAAAAAATTTCAAAAACTTTCAACAAATTTGTTTCACTCGTTCCACTGAGGGGTGACATGATATATTTTTGCTGATATTTTCTGAAAAATTTGAAAAAAAATAATATTTAAAATAATGCATTTTGATGTCGTCTGCGTAGGGTAAAGGGTGAACTGCTGAAATTTAAGCCAAAAATGTCTAGGAATGTGGAGAATTCAGTAGTTGTTGAGTGTAATTATTCAACAGATTACAAGATGTTAATTCAATTAACAGGAGTTTACTGTATAACCTATATGCAATTAATAGGTCAAATTTGTATCGAAGGTATGGTAAATGCTTTGTGTTTTAAATCCAGATGCAATTAACAGGGATATTTAATTAAGAGAGATCCAGTTAAGTCTGCTCTACTCTACTGTTCTGTAAAATAGGAAATATTGAGCATGCATGTTCTGTGCAAGTATATAACCATGCATAATTTATTTTGTTGCATTTCTTTTTCTATTTTCAGATACACTGTCTTGTTGTGTTTATAATGAATGTTGGGGTTGCTCACAGTGAGGATAATCCAACCCACTCCTACTTCAGTAGTAAAGGGATTTGGTTGACATACATTCTAATCATATTCATTGCACACCTCTTACTTCTGAGTTTTCCATTCTTCACAGTTGCTGTTGCTTGGACTCTCACCAATGTTGCTCATGGGGTGGTAAGTCTGATTTACATGTAGACATGTACCTTATATGTAAACTCTCTTCCCCTCCAAAAACAATAGTTTGGGTTCTCGGGCATTGAATGGAACCCCTAACTGTATGTTTCTATTGGCTTGCAGTGTCTTCCAGAATTAGTCTGAAATTGTAAGACTTCCAAATTTTACATTTGTTGATTGATCAATGTATATTTATTTGCATATGTTTGCAACAACGCATTGTTAACCCTTTACTCAACGAATCGCCCGCATCCGCCCGCATAATATGCAAATTCAGCAGTTGAAAAAATATTATATTTCAAAAAATTTCAACAAAACCATATCATGTGACCCCTCGTTGGAACGAGCTCGTCGAGCTCGTTCCAACGAGGGGTCACATGATATGGTTTTGTTGAAATTTTTTGAAAAATTAAAAAAAATAATATTTAAAATAATAAATTTTGATATCGTCTGCATTGGGTAAAGGGTTAAATTGTAGTGTCTGTTTATTATTATTATGTCTCTCAGGCCATTTTTTGTAAAATTACGTGCAGGTGAGAAGTTTTATATTTATTTTTTTACTTTTTGTAATTATTTCTTTGCCATCAAGAGTTCATGTTCTTGATTTGTTTTTTTTTGTTCTACGCCTCATAATCTACAGAATATCATGGATATTGGTGTATTTCGTCCTTGAGTACAAGAAGGCTTTTCAATGCTAAAGCATTGCAAAGGCTTGTTGCACTCAAGGGATAAATTTATCAATTTTATTACTTTAGTAAAATATTAAAAATAAACCATTTAATTTTTATTTTTTTAAAGTTTGCATTTGTTATAAAAAGAGGGCATGTGGCAGCCAAAAGGACGATGCGGGAGGGCCTGAGAAAAATATTCTTAACTTTTTTAGGCCTTATAATCATTTTGTAGGCCTTATTTTTTAGGCCTTATAATCATTTTGTAAATGTACAGTTTACTATGTTCCACAGAGAATAAATCAATTATGTGGTTGGCACGTAAATACAAATGTATAACAGAACACTAATTACTGTATTTAATATATATTTATTCCAAACAGAAAAATGTAATATAAGTAATATAAATAAGTAAAAATACCCTCCCTCATTGATTTGAAAAAAGAAGTTACTTGAGAACCGAATGTTTTTTAGTCGAGTTGTGACGAAGTCAAACTCGACTTATAGTTTGGTGAATGGCGGGCGGGCGGGCGGGCGGGCGGGCGTCCGGGCGGCGGGCGGGCGTAAACAATTGGTTTCCGGATGATAACTTGATAGTGGTTCAACTCACATTCATTAAACTTCAATCGTAGGTTGGTCTTGGTGGGAGGAAGAACCCTATTGATTTTGGACATGCTACGTCGAAGGTCAAGGTCACAGTGACCTTGAACGTAGTAAATCTTAAACTATTGGTTTCCGGATGATAACTTGATAATGGTTCAACTCACATTCATGAAACTGCATAGGTAGATTGGCCTTGGTGAGGGGAAGAACCCTATTGATTTTGGACTCGCTACGTCAAAGGTCAAGGTCAACGTGACCTTCAACATTGTAAATCGTAAACAATTGGTTTCCGGATGATAACTTGATAATGTTTCGACCCACGTTCATGAAACTTCATAGGTAGGTTGGCATCAGTGAGAGGAAGAACCCTATTTATTTTGGACTTGCTATGTGAAAGGTCAAGGTCACAGTGACCATAAACAATTGGTTTCCGGATGATAACTTGACTATGGTTCAACCTTCATTCATGAAACTTCATATGTAGGTTGGCCTTCATGAGAGGAAGAGCCCTATTTATTTTGGACTCAATAGGTCAAAGGTCAAGGTCACAGTGACCCTGAACATAGTAAATCAAAACAATTGGTTTCCGGATGGTAACTTGATAATGGTTCGACCCATGTTTATGAAACCTCATAGTTAGATTGGCATCAGTGAGAAGAAGAACCCTATTTATTTTGGACTCGCTAGGTGAAAGGTCAAGGTCACAGTGACCTTCAACATTGTAAATCGTAAACAATTGGTTTCCGGACGATAACTTGATAATGGTTTGACCCACATTCATGAAACTTCATAGGTTGGTTGGCCTAGGTGAGTGGAGACCCCTATTTATTTTGGACTCACTAAGTCAAAGGCCAAGGTCACAGTGACCTTGAACATAATAAATCATAAACAATTGGTTTCCCGATAATAATTTGACAATGGTTCCACCTACGTCCATGAAACTTCATAGGTAGGTTGGCATTGGTGCAAGAAAGAGCCCTATTTATTTTGGAATCACTAGGTCAAAGGTCAAGGTCACAGTGACCCTTCACATAGTAAATTGTAAACAATTGGTTTCCGGACGATAAGTTGATAATGATTAAACCGACTTTTGTGCTGTCACAACTCGACATTGGATCGGTGATCCTATCAGCATTTTTTTATTTGGACTAACATGTAAATATTATCTTTATAGTATGTGAAGGATATTCAAAGATTGGATGAAATGATTTTTTAAGCCTGAATATTGGCACCAACTGATTTCCTAATCTCGACTTGAACGTAATCAATTTGAAAGGCATGTTCAACCCACTACAGTGATTAGAAATACTAAATGTTTTGCCTGTATCACAATATGGACAAATTCACAATCGACTTTCATCTGCCAAACATTGTAGAATCTTACCTGTCAAAAAAGAAATTTAAAAATATCACATCTTTGTTGCTACTCAGTGCCCAAATTCTATTCAGTTTTGCAAGAATCCAAATAAAATGGTGTTCATCTCTATAGGATGTCCAACATTTTTCATGCGAATCTTTACGAGGGTCGAATTCTGATCTCACCAAATTTTAAGTCCTGCTATTTTTGTTTGATTTCCTTGATTTAGTGTCGAATTTGAAAATATATTATTCAGGAAATCTTCATCTCCACTGTTTCAAATGTTTCATGATGAGATCATGATTTGATTGAGAAAAGAACCATGTAATGGTTCCATGCCAGTTTTTTTTATTGTACTGAATACACAGAGGATACACAAATACAGTCGCCATGGTCATAATCCACGCATAATCCACACATGGATAAGTGATGTCCATGCATGTGTTTACCAGGTAATAAAAATCATCGGCAGCAAAATTTTAATTAATGAAGCAACGGGTTGTACCCGGTGCTTCATTAATTAAATTTTTGATGATTATTCCTATAATTAGTGTTGGAATCTAACAGTATTGCATCCGTGGAAATATTGCCCACCGCGGGAAAGGAGAACGTGATAGTGATCAGACCACCTGTGGAAAGTGATCAGGCCATACTGTACCTAATGCTTTTGAGTGGATACCTAAAGTTATCTCATTTGTGACTGAGACAAATGTTTATTTTTTGTGAGTGGCTTGCCACGAGCAAAAAATAAACATTTGTCACGGTCACGAAATAGTAAATATTTGGTATCCACTCAAAAACAGGAGATATTCTTTTTATTATACACATTTAAGAAGAAGTTGGTAGTATTCTAAGGTATTCTCCTTGATTATGTTTCAAATCGAAGCATGAATACACACAGATGATTATTGTCCTTTTCTGCATTATTTATTTATTTATTTATTTATTTATTTATTTATTTATTTATTTTTGGGGGTTTAACAACACTTTCAACAACCTGGGTCATCTCTTGTCAGACAGTTTTACAGGTGAAAAAAGCCATAGTACATGGAGAGAACCACTAATCAGCCATAAGTAACTGTCACAACCCCCAACATACATTTGCTAACTTGACACAAGCAAGGTCAGCATTGGTTGAAGACAAGTGCTCCATCCAAGTGCTGGACACCTTAGTACATGTGCCATCGTGCCCCCATGTAGGCAAGTAGGATTAAGTTCCTTGCCCAAGGACACAACACAGTTGGGAATTGAACTATGGACCTTTTCAGTTTGAAGTCCAATGCCTTAACCACTGAGCCACCGTGCTCCCCTTTTCTTCATTAGTCATCTGTCATGATAAAATATAGTTGTCATATACTTCCATTGGTGGACCTCATAAATGTCTCCAATTTTACTCCCCATCGGCATCCTGGGATGTGTTTTCCATTGCACAATACAGCTGCCATGGACTGGTCACTTTCCACAGAGTGGGCAGTATTTCCATGGACACAATAATATTTAATTATAAACACTAATTATAAGAATAATCATCAAAAATGTAATTAATGAAGCACCAGGTACAACCTGGTACTTCATTAACTCTTAACCCGCTTAGTATTTCTTATCAACCTACTCACAATTGTTTACTTCAGGCTTGCACTACAGTGGAAGTCTCTAACTCGGATAAAATACTCTCTATTTTTGTCTTTCCCAAGCAATTTGTGAAAGAAAAGTGGTGCAAAAGCACCAATAAAAAATAAGCCAAAACTGGGTCGAGTGCAACCGGCGCAGACCCAGTACGGGACGCTCTCTCCCAAGTACAACTCCACGACTTCTGTTGCCAGTGCGCATATACCGTCTCTAAAGACTAATTGTTTTTATAATCCGCTTCGTGTCGAGATGTTTTTGCACGCTTATCAGTGTTTCTCCAGCTCGATGTTTGATGATTCCTGATTCATTGTGCATCAGTGTATCCTTTGTATTCTCAGGAACAGTGTTTTTTATATTCTCTTTTATATTATATATCCATAATGTATATTTAATTGTTCTCTCTCGAGTCGCGCGCGAATTTCGTGTGCCATGCGGTTCAGACTTACATTATTTCACAATTATTGTTAATGCTTTATTTGCTAGATTTTCTAATTGTGTTAGAGTTAGGTGTCAGCGGGGTACCACTCCTACAGTTTTTCTTCTTTCTTTTGAGAGTAGTCATCCTGTTGTGTGGTTCCCGGTCGACCGTCTGGGGTCTTTGTTTCTGTCACCTTTCTCTCTTCTTTGGGGGTGTTCTTCTGTTTTCTGATTTCACCTTCTCTGCTCCTCTCACCTCTATCATGCCCAGGACAATTCCTTGTGGGCAATGTCTGCTGCCAAAGCATGTGGACGATTTACATTCGTCTTGTTCCTCCTGTAATGGGTGTTCGGCCAAGCGGCCATGTGGTGTCTGTGGATCATGGTCATCCACTTTCTGGGTGTCAGTTAACTGTGTCGTTCATTCTCGTGGCCGTGCCTCCCGCTCCCGCGGGAAAGAAGAACGTGGTCGTTCGGGGCCTCCCGAGCCGACCTTATCTGGTGAGAATTATTCCTCCTTCGTGGGGGATGTGCAGTCTTTTCCTGTAGTGGATACTGCGGGAGCCGTTGAGTCTTCTGGTGATGAGGTGCCTGGTTCCAGGACTACGGTCCCCCTCCAGTCGACATCTGAGGCTGTCACTAGGGTTGTGACTCCTCCTTCGGAGCCGAGCCGGTGTGCTCTCTCCACTTTTTCACCAGCCTCAACGACTCCCGACGTATCTACTACTACTGCTGGTCCGTCTGCTTCGTCGTCAGTTTCAGCCGGCCTCGGCTTTTCGCTGCAGGGGACTGCAAGAATGTCCAGTACTGTAGACGTGGGATATCGGCCTCAGCCTTCCCTGACTCAACTCGGCGAAGTCGGAAGGGGCTGCCGGCCGAACCCATCTCTGTGGTCTCTTCGTTGTCGAGCACCACAGTTGTGTCTTTGGATTCGGATGTTCTTAGTGGAAACACTATGAACTCCGTGGCGTTTCCGTCTACTCATTCTGGCCTCACGACCAGTTTTGGGGGACCAACGCCTTTTGTGCAGCCTGGACCTTCTGCCCCGCAGAGGTCTGCGGTGACTCTCATGAGTTCTCGCCATATTGATCCTCAGGGTGCCTCGTACCCTTATACACGTCTGCCTTCAAATGTTTCGGCTGCCGCCCTTCGTCCCGCGTCGGGTGTTTTGGAGGATCGTGACCCTTCGCTGGTTAAGAGGGCCAGAGGTGAAGCCACTTTGCCGGTTCGCTCCCCTGTCGAACTGGTCGGTACGGGCAGTGAGCTTAGGGAGGCCCTCTGCTTACTCACTCAGGTTCTTTCTAAGAGCCTTCCTGTTGCTTCCAGCGAGGCTATGAGTGGTTTCCAGGCGCCTCCTATGGCGCTGCCTCCCGGGATTGGAAACAGGCCGGTTTCTGATTCCCCTGGTGTCCTGACACCATGGGAGGCGTCGGCTGGTTTGCCCACGATGGGCTATGTGTCTTCCGACTCTGGGGAGGAGTCCGACATGCTTGAGGTCGAGGGCCCGCAGTCTTCGGACTTGGGGGCAGCTCTTGACTTTGTGTTTGGGTTTCTGCCTGATCTCAAACCAGCTAACCAGCCGACAGTGTCAGCCTGGCCGCGATCATCGGTCGCGCGCCAACAGCCTATGGAGCAACCTGCTTCTGGGCGCCTTCGACCGTGCCAGTCGGTTTAGGTGGTTGAAGCTTTTTCAGCATTGGACTCCAAGCTGAATTCCAAGGCTTTGAAGACTTCGTTCTTCACCAGGGTTGACACCTTTTTGCCTCCTGTGCGTTATTGTTCATACGATTCCGCCAATCTATCGGTCTGCCAGACTTTGACGGTTCTGGATCAGGACTCCACTTACCTCGGGCTTTCCAAGCCCAAGTCTGCCGTCATTCCAATGACGACTCTGGAGTCCACGTTGGGCTTATCTAGAGAGATGCTTGGCATGCTTTCTCTCTCAGATCACGTCGTCTCAGCTTTGGCTGCTTATCTGCCTCCAGATAAGTTTGACGAGGTACAGGCTCCTTTGCGTGTGCTGTCCAAGGCGCTTATGCACCTTACTCACACGCATGCCTGTAACACGGCTAATCTGGAATTAGTTCGAAGGGACGCTGTGCTGGACACAGGGCGATCCCTTCCCGAGGAGCAGCGTGCTGCTCTTCGATCTGCTTCTTTGGCAGGTCCGCAACTTTTCCATGGTTCCGTGTCGACGGTCCGGGATGACGTCCTACGTCATTCCAAAGATCAGCTGCTGTTTCGTCAGCTTCTTCAGCCTTCTAGGGGAGGCAAGGGCCGTTCCAAGCCTAACAAGTACCCTTCTGCTTCCGCTGTGAAGCAAAAGGCTGGTCCTTCTGCCGCCACCTCTACTTCTTACTCAAGGGGTAAAGGTAAGGGTTGGCAGAATCGAGGGAAGTCTCAGGATTCTTCATTTAGTAAAGGAGGTGGTTTCTCCTCTCGCGGGCATCGTCGGGGCTCGAAATGAAGGTCCTCACCTCGACTCGTCCCAGGTTGGAGGAAGGATAGCAGAGTTCGCAGACCATTGGGCCACCATCACATCCGATCCGTGGGTGTTAGATGTTGTTCGGTCCGGGCTGTGAATATCCTTCCGACGGCACCCCACTCTGTCAAGGGTGCCTCTTCCAACCACAGTTCCTTCAGACGTTTTACGTCGGGAACTTTTGTCCACGGAGATTGCCAATCTCCTGGCAAAGGGGGCGATCGAGGTCGTCAAGAACATTCAGTCAGTGGGTTTCTGTTCCCGCCTGTTCTTGGTGCCGAAGAAGGACGGCCGACTCCGACCAGTTATCGATCTGAGTATCCCGAACCAGTCTATCATTGCTCCCAAGTTCAGCATGGAGACTTTCAGGTCGGTTCGCCAATCAATTCACCAGGGAGATTTCGCAGCCAGTATCGAGCTGCGAGACGCTTACTTCCACGTTCCGATGCATCGGGCGTCACGGAAGTATCTCAGGTTCGTTTTTCTGGGGCGAGTTTACCAGTTCAAGGCCATGCCTTTCGTCCTCAACCTGGCTCCTTGGGCATTCACCAGACTGATGTCGCATGTGATAGCGTTCCATCGCACACAATCCAGGGTGACTACTTCGGCATATCTGGACGATATCCTCCAGAGGCATTCCAATGCTGCCTTACTGGAGTCAGATGTCGCCACTCTGTTGAGCTTGCTCACGTCGCTAGGATTCAGAGTCAACGAGGAGAAGTCGGACCTGGTCCCTTCTCAGTCGTTTTATCATCTGGGGATGTCTTTCCAAACCAAATTCAATTTGGTAGCGGTTCCCCAGGCCAAGGCTGTGATTCTCTCAGCTTTTGCTCTGACTCTGTCCCAGTCCACGTCCACGACCGCTCGGAGTTTTCTCCGGCTGATCGGTCTCTGTGGTTCGGTGACGGATCTCATTCCTCTAGGTCGGCTGCGTGCCAGACCTCTCCCACACTTTCTGCTCAGTCGTTGGAGGCCGAATGTAGATTCTCTGGATCAGGTGCTTCCGTTTCCGGAATCTCTGTATCCTCACCTTCTTCCCTGGACAGATGTTCAGTGGATTATGCAGGGTGTTCCATTGAACTTACCCACATCCGATCGCGTTCTGATGGCAGATGCCAGCGATCACGGATGGGGTGCGACGTTGGATCCTCTAGGTCTTTCCCTACACGGGATGTGGGACCAGGATCAAGCAGCTCTACACATCAACCAGAAAGAGCTTCTTGCTCTTCTTCTGAGTTTCAGGCAGTGGATCCCTCACCTGTCGAATCGCCAGGTCCTTCTGCTATCCGACAATTCGACACTGGTTGCTTACATTCAGAACCAGGGCGGCACGCACTCGGTTCCGATGTACGAATTAGCTTGGGATCTTCTACTGCTCGCTCAGGATGTTCACGCCGGAGTGGTTGTTCGTCACATTCCCGGTCGTCTGAACGTCCTAGCCGACTCCCTGTCCCGACAGGGCAGGGTTATTTCCACCGAGTGGATGCTTCACAGGGCAGTGTTCCAGTCGCTTTGCGATCTCTGGGGACGTCCCCACATCGACCTCTTTGCGACTCGTTGGAACCATCAGGTGGACACTTTCGTGTCCAGATCCTCTGGCTTTTGCCGTGGACGCTCTGTCACTCGATTAGAACGGTCTAGTCGGCTACGCCTTCCTGCCAGTTCCGATTCTTCCTCAGGTTCTCGCCAAAATTCGAACCTGCAGTTGTCGAATCATTCTGATCGCTCCCGTCGCCTCAGCGGGTGTGGATCAATCAGCTCCACTCGCTGATGGCGGCGGTTCCGGCACGTCTCCCGCTACGTCGCGACCTTCTTTGTCAAGGTCGCCCGAGGAGGTTTCACGTCGACCCGACTTCGTTGTGCCTTCACGCATATCTTTTGTCAGGTCCTGTCTCCTCCGTAGAGGTTTTTCGAGACAAGCAGTGGAGTGCATTTCTTCAAGGAGGCACTCCACTGGTTTAGCTTATGCAGCTAAATGGAAGGTCTTCTGTTGATGGTGTGCTGATCACTCTGTTGATTATGCCAATCCTTCGATTTCACAGATTGCGGAGTTTCTGGTATATCTGTTTGATTCTCGGGGTCTCCAGCCTGTTACCATCAAGGGTTACAGGTCCATGCTTTCAGAGACTTTTTCTTATGTGGGGAAGCGTTGTATCGGCACTAATCCTTACCTCTCCAAGCTTGTTCGGCACTTTTCTTTGAAAAGGCCTCGGACTTTGCAGCTTACTCCGCGATGGAATCTTTCATGGGTGCTGCTTTGTTTGGGGGGGGCACCGTTCGAACCTTTATCCCAGGTGGATATGCATTTTCTCACATATAAGACGGCTTTTCTGATGGCATTTGCTTCGGCCAGACGGGTTAGTGAGCTTCACGCCCTCTCGGTTGACCCGGCCTTTTTTAGGAGCTCTCCCAACAGTGTTACTTTTACCACTGATTGCTCCTTTTTGGCCAAGAATCAGTTTCCAGATACTACTCCTCCTCCTATCTGTATCAGGGCTCTTCCTTCTGTTGAGGGTAATCGCTTTTTGCTCTGTCCGGTCCGTGCTATTCGCATTTATCTCCATCGGACACGCTTCATACGGAAAGGCAGGAAACGTTTTTTTCTGTCTCTTATTCTGGGTCGACAGAAGATCTCTCCTCAATCCATTTCTCGATGGATTTGTTTTGCTATTCGTACGGCTTATGGTCGTTTAGCAGCTGGCGATTGTATTACCAATCGTATTTCTGCCCACGAGGTGCGTTCACTGTCCACCTCTTGGGCTTATTCTAACTCTGTCAAGTTGTCGGATGTTATGCAGGCAGCCTACTGGAGAAATGCTTCTCTTTCTCCACCTTTTATTTGCGCCAGTTGCAGGAGCAGTCAGAGGACCTTTTTGCCCTGGGTCCTCTTCTGCTCAGGCTGTTGTCTGCCATAGCCATTAGGCTTCTTGAAGGTCAGTTTCAGCCTTGTGCTGTTACTGCCCTTTTCTGTCTGTGTGTCACACAGGCCCATATGTCTCCTTTCATTGTCCTTTACCAATGATTGTGACATTATGGTTGATAAGCCTCGGGACCTCTTCCTTCTGCTTCACGGTTCCAGTGCACTGGGGTTATGCGATTCCCTCCAGCCTTTTGTCTATTCAGCCTGAAGTAAACAATTGTGAGTTGGTTGATAAGAAATCTAAATTTTATAGTAAATTTCCTTTCTTTTTATACCTACCACAATTGTTTACATGGAGGCCCTCCCGTCTTCTTTACGGGTAAAGAATCTTTCCTCCCCGCTGATCACATAACTCTAACGTTGACGGATTAAAAAAGAATGAGTCTTTAGAGACGGTATATGCGCACTGGCAACGGAAGTCGTGGAGTTGTACTTGGGAGAGAGCGTCCCGTACTGGGTCTGCGCCGGTTGCACTCGACACAGTTTTGGCTTATTTTTTATTGGTGCTTTTGCACCACTTTTCTTTCCCAAATTGCTTGGGAAAGACAAAAATAGAGAGTATTTTAACCGAGTTAGGGACTTCCACTGTAGTGCAAGCCTGAAGTAAACAATTGTGGTAGGTATAATAAGAAAGGAAATTTACTATAAAATTTAGATTTTCAAGATATTTTTTCATCAAATCTAGTCATGGCTGCTGTAAAGCAGCCATGACTAGGTTTGATGAAAAATTAATTGAAATATCACAAGAAATCATTGGTGAAAAAATCCATTCAATTTACAGGGGAAAATATGTTTAAATATGCCCAAATTATACTTTATTAGTGACAAGAGAAACTCTGTGCTGGGCAGGAATATCATATCTGCCAGCAGCATGCAAAGAGTTAATTAATATTTTGCTTATGATGATTTTTTTTTACCTATTAAATGCATGCATGGACATCATTGCCCACACATGGATTACGACCAATCCACAGTGAGTTCTGGTTTACTGGTAAAATAGGATCTGGTCTCCAATGCCTGGGGTGGAAGTCCTCTAAAGTGGGCAGTGTAATTATAAATGATATTCTAAACTTGACTTCATACCAGTGTTTTGGTCATGATATTGCCTTTCATGATGACAGTGATCTTAAATACCAATAAATAAAGAAATAAATTTAAATCATCTTTGTTCTCTCCAATAAGTTGTAACAAAGTATATATGATGTCCAATTATTTGATTCTTGTCGATAAATACAGTATTGTACAAATCAGAAAATAAGCAGACTGTCGTCTGCAAAATGAGTTCCCCAGAAGGTGAATTTAGTGATGCTACACTGCATAGCAGGGTAGCATCACTAAATTTACCCTCTGTGAACCACAATCTGAATCAGGGTCTCAAAGCTAACAGAAAGAGGTACATTTAAACCTGGAAGTCCTGTCACGAACTGTGCGCTTGTCTAGGCATAATTGCACGTAGGAATTGTGCGCAATTACCATATCGAATGGCATCCAAAGCACTGCAGGCTCTCCTGGTTACTCATAGCAAACACAGGCAATGTTTCTGCCAATGGACCTCCGGGTTACCCAGAGGTCCATTGGCTGAAACATTGCTTGTGCACAGTCCATATGTACAGAAATTGATAGCCTTCCTATGGTCCTAACGCGTAGATTAACGCGCATTTTGACGTGCTATTTGTGCGCCTTTCATGACAGGTCTTCTGGTTTTAACTGTACCCAGAGGATAAATTTGCCTACTGTATGGGATTGCATCATCAAATTCACATTTATATATGTATTGGCAGAAAATAGCAATATGTAGTCAAATTTTAATATCTATTTACGTCATTGCATCTACATGTATCACAGTAGAGTTTAGGAATGATGTTAATGATCTCTATTTACTAGTATAGAATTGTACAGAGGTTAGGCATGCTGTTTTTCTACAGGAATTGAGTTACACTAATGGTGCAGTTTAATAGGGACAAAATTGCACCTACTCGGCATGCTATTACTTCAAAATAGTGCACAATACAGTCACAGGACTTCTTGTTTCAACAGTCGTCTGTCACTATGGGTAGATGTAAGATTTGTTTGTTAAGTGTATTTCCCCCCCCCCCCCCCCCCCCCCCCCCACACACACACACAATTTAAGTTCTCCTCACTGAAAAATTAATGTAGGTATATTGCCATCACTTAACATATGCCATTCATTGTACTTTGGCCATCATCTGTCAACTTTTGCTGTCTTCTTCAAAACCACTGTCCAAATTCTAGCCAAACATGGAACAAATTATATTTGAGGAATACCCTTCCATGTTTGCTTGTTACTATTGTTTGAAGTTTGTAGAAGCCCCCAAACGCCCAAACTCCTTTAAAAATCTTCTCATCAGCCACTTCCTTCAGTGGCAAAGATTCAAGTTTGTTCAGAGAAAGTTTTTCTGCCAATATTTGCGCTCATTCAACTGGCAGAGCCATCTGGGAACCCAGGGAAATGCAACAGTGCTTATTTATAGTGGTAAACAATTTCTGCTAAAAAAAATCTACTTTACTGATGAAATAGGACTGTGAACCAATGCCTCGGGTGGAAGTCCTTTGAAGTGAGCATCATAGATATACACGATTGACTAAACTTGGCAATCATGATACAGCACGATATGCTGAAAATCACCTTAACCCTTTAAGAGACTTCAGGTTTTGAGAAAGTAGTACAGTTTGCATCCACTCAAACACAAAAGATTAAACACAGATTGATCTACTTCACTGTTTACAATCTCCCTTGGGATCCCCAGGAAGTGCAACAATGCCTGTTTATCATGAAACACAAGATCTTCTGTACTGGTAAAATAGAACCTGTTTACCAATGCCTGGGGTGGGAGCAAGCCAGAAAATAATCAGACTGACATCTGCAAATTGAGGCCCCCAGAGGGTGAATTAGGTGATGCTACCCTGCATAGCAGGGTAGCATCACTAAATTTACCCTCTGTGAACTTCAATCTGAATCAGGGTCTCAAAATTAAACAGAAAGAGGTACCCAGAGAATAAATTGGCCCATTGTATTGGATAGCATCATCAAATTCACCCTCTGGGGACCTCATTCTGCAAATGTCAGACTGCTTATTTCCAGGCCTGGGTGGGAGGCCTCTAAAGTGGGCAACAAGGTATAAACAGTTGGTTACAGTACAGTCGCTGTGGACTGGTCATTTTCCATGTGTGAGCAGTGATGTCCACACATGTTTACCAGGTAGTAAAAATCATCACTAGTAAAATTTTAATTGATGAAGCTCCGGGTAGTACCCAGTGCTTCTTTAATTAAATTTTTGATGATTATCCCTATAATTGGTGTTTGGAATCTAATATTTTTGCATCCGTGGAAATATTGCCCACCCATGGAAAGTGACCAATCCAGGGTGGCCATACAGTAAATTCGACTTCATACCTATGTTGTGGTCATGAGATAGATTTGGTTGCTGAAAGTGACGTGGAACACCAGTAACTAAACAAATAAGTAAATAAATACTACTGTTTACAATGCTCTGATCACAAAGGTTGATAGATAATTTTGATTGGATCATTATCTGGTCGAAATTATCTATCCACTTCTCTCCATACCTAACTCTAGAATCTCGCTGGTTAGAAATGATTAAATGCAAGAAGATTGAATCCGAGATGTTATTTTATTTATTTTTTGGTGATTTGTGTCATTGTTTTGATTTCAGATTATGTATGTTATTCTGCATGCCACAAAAGGAACACCATGGGGCTCATCGTTAGATCAGGGTAATGCACGATTGAAAACACAGTGGGAGCAGATTGATTATGGACAACATTTTACAGCAGCGAAAAAATTTCTCACAATTGTACCAATAGTTTTGTAAGTACCATCAGACTAATATGATCTGCACTTTCACAATTTTGTTTTGACTTGTACAGTGCATTGAGGCAAAATACTTTACCTGTACATTTGTTACAGGCTATGGTCATTATTTATGTACAGACCTTTACAATACTTTACATGTACCTTTGTTATCAGGTCATTACTTAGATGTGTGTCATTACTGTGTCACATACTATATACATGTACATGTCTTACACAAGTTGAACTAGTGTCATTGACATTTTTATTTGTTGATAGGGGGCATACAGCCTTCCTTGAACCCAGATTTATGCTGGAAAGTAAATTAATAGTTTATCCATTTAATCTAATTCTTATTAAATACTTTTCTTTGTTACTTAATCTTTTTTATCTCGCCTAATTTTTTTTATAAGCCTTCTGGAAGATATAGACAGAAGCGCACAAGCTTTTCAATGGATTAATGTTTATCGCAAGAGTTTGGTTGGGTGCAATAATACCACGGGAGGCAAAGCCTCGAATGGTATTCTGCGCCAAACCAAACGAGTGCGATAAACAATAACCCATTCAAACGCTTGTGCCATTCTGTATTTATTACACACCTTTGCAGATTTCTAAAACAGGCCTTTTATGGTAATACTAAGTGGGAATTAACCTATCCTTCTGAGACGTAAAGGAAATAAAATAAGACAAAAATCCAAATTATTCTTCACAAGCAGGAGACCAGTCTTATTGTTATTTCGTACGCTAATTGAGCTTTCATTCATAGTTTCAACTTGCAAATTGTTAGGCATCACCACATCGATCGATGAAACACTCTTCATTATGTCTCCCCTTCCCAGAAGGGAGACATATTGTTTTAGTGCATATTCTTCTTCTTCTTCTTCTTCTTCTTAGTGACCTTCATGTGACCTTGACCTTGGACCTGAAGGTCAGATTTATGTGTTTTTTTAAGGGAAACATCACACAAACTTTGTCCGGGCCATAACTTTTTAGCTCATCTTGACAAAGTCAAGCTGAGCTAATCTAATCGCTTCCTGTCCGTCGTCCATCGTCTGTCGTCCGTCGTCTGTCGTCCGTCGTCACCATGTTTTGGTCTTCTCCTCCACAGCCAATTCAAGTGAAAGTTTGTGTGAGTGATGGTCCCAAAGGGGCATTTCATTTTTGTTCAACTCTGCATGCCCAGCCCCATAGGGAGGGAGTGGGGGAAAATGCTCCAAAATATTTTTAAAATCTTCTTCTCAAGAACCAGTGTGTACAATGACTTGATATTTGCTATGGAGCTTCCATATGAGGTGTAGGATCAAGTTTGTTCAAACGAAGTTCGTAAAGTAATATTTGGCTTTGTAATAGGAGGGGTAAGATTTTTGGCCCCGCCCAAAATTTCTATTTTTTGAACCGATGGTCCGGTATGAACCAAATTTGGTTTGTGGTAGTATTGGGTCATAAGTACTTGACCCATGCAAAAAAAAAAATTCCCGCATCCCCATGGGAACCCTGGGAGCTAAAAATAGAAATATTTTCAAACGCCCATATTTCCCAAACCCCACGGAACAGAGAGTTTTATTTGGTATGAAGTATCCTTACGACCAGTAGAATTGAATGGTAAAAAAAAATTGCCATCGGTTATGTTAGGGTGTTCTGTAATGGGCATCGAAAAAATGCTGAGTCAGCATATTTGCAAAAATTTTTAAAAATCTTTTCTCCAGAGCCAATCATCAGAATCTTTTGATATTTGGTATACAACATTCATAGGGGGGTCAGATAAAAGTTTGTAGAAATAAAGCTCATTGGTTCATATTTGGGCTCTCTACAGGAGCCCGAAGTTTTAACATAGGGTAATATGGGGAATATTCTTTAAAAATCTTCTTCTTCAGAACCACCAGTCAGAATCTTTTAATATTTGGTATACATCATTGTTATGAGGGTCAGATTCTAGATTGTTCAAACCAAGTCCCTAGGTTAATATTTGGGCTTCCTACGGAAGCCCAAATTTTATCTTTGTTCAATATGGAGGGTAATTTAAAAAAATCTTCTTCTTCAGATCCATCAGTCAGAATGCTTTGATATTTGGTATGCAACATCTCTATGGGGGTCAGATTCAAGTTTGTTCAAATCAAATTCCTAGGTATATATTTGGGCTCACTATGGTAGCCCAAATTTTTACTTAGTGCAATATGAGAAAATTTCTTTAAAAATCTTCTTCTTCAGATCCACCAGTCGGAATGCTTTCATATTTGGTATACAACATCTCTAGGGGGGTCAGATTCCAGGTTGTTCAATTCGAGTGCCTAGGTTAATATTTGGGCTCCATATGGGAACATGAAATTTAACTTAGTACAATATGAGGGAATTTCTTCAAAAATCTTCTTCTTCAGATTCACTTGTCAGAATGCTTTCACATTTGGTATACAACATTTCTAGGGGGGTCAGATTGAAGTTTGTTCAAATCGGATCCATAGGTCAATATTTGGGCTCGCTATGGTAGCCCAAATTTGAACTTAGTGCAATTCGAAGAAATTTCTTTACAATTTCTCTTCTTCAGATCCAACAGTCAGAATGCTTTCATATTCGGTACACAACATCTCTAGGGAAGTCAGATTTAACTGTGTTCAAATCAAGAGCCTGGGTTAATATTTGGGCTCTCTATGGGAGTCGGAATTGGCCATTTTGCTGAAGAATTAAAAATTTTGTATTCAGTACCCTCTAGAGGTACTAAGATTAATCCACATAGGTTGTATCAAGGGGCTTCATAGGGGAGCTCTACATTTTACTTATGATCAACTGAAGAAAAGGCATGATGCCCAGATTATTTTTGTCACTCCTGAGGGACTCAAGGATTGACAGTGTAGCCTATGGAGATGGTTTGCTCAATGTAGACTCATTCTTGGACTCATGTGACCTTGACCTTTGACCTGAAGGTCAGATTTATGCACTTTTTTAAGGGAAACTCTGGACCAGAACTTTTTTGTATTTCGAGTCAGGCTTTAGATATTTGGCATGTGGATGTATCACCATGAGCCGGTGTGTAGTGTACCATTGTGACCTTCATGTGGCCTTACCTTTGATCTGAAGGTCAGAAGATTTGTGCTTTTTTCAAGGAAACTTTGTCCAGACCAAAACTTGTTTGTCTTTTGAGCCAGGCCTTAGATATTTGGCATGTGGATGTATCACCACGAGCCGGTGTGTCTCATACCATTGTGACCTTCATGTGACCTTGACCTCAAGGTCAAATTTATGTACTTCAAATAGGGAGTAATTGTCCAGACCAGATATTTTTATACTGTACCAATGACCCAGACATAGCTGGTGCTAACTCTTAAAATATAGGGCCAAACACAAATTTTGCCCCCCCAATCCCCAAAATTTGCATCTAAAACCAAAGAAAACATGTCCTGAATGGCCCTCCACACTTCACCTCTACTGTGCATGCGCAGTGTCAAGGACGTTCCGAAATTGGCGCCATTATTCATTCTTAGTTTGGCCCTTCATCAGTTAACATCTGACTGATCTTTGTGCTTGTAAATCTCAGTTTAAATGATGCCAGACACATAAATATTAGTGAAATGGTGATTCTAAGGAGGATATAGAAGGAGGAGAGGAAAAATGTGTGACAGAATATTATCAGGGCTGTAACTTAAAATTTTTAATGAAATTATGTTAAGTTACCTATTTTCGAGGCAGCAGCCATTTTGTTGTCATTCTTGTTATTTAGTTACACTGATTTTTCAGTGTTTTCCTCTCTCCCTTTCCTTTAAGTCCCCTCTTGCTATTCTCCCATGCTTTTGGCATAGTTTCTGTAATTATTATTTCTAAAATTTCTTGGGAGTTTTAGCTGAATAACAGAATGAATTCTGTTCTTTTCCCCATGTTTACGTCTTCACCTATGGGTGGTTAGGCGTTGTGTTCTGCATCTACCATCTGATGTTCTGCAGTTTCTTCCCTGGAAGTCTCTGTTTTGCATCAGATAGTGTATTTTTGGTAACTGATTTCGGGCCTGGGTGCCTGGAGGCTTATTTTAGTGTTTTTACACTCATTGTTTACATTTACAACAGCCCTCTGTGTGAGGGGGGGATTTCTTGAAAATAATATCTTGATGTTAATTTAATCATAACTACATATATTATTATTGTTCGTAAGTGTTGCATAAATTGTTTAAAATATTTTTAAATTTTTTGTCCACACTTAGGCTTGGGATCCATTGGGGCTCAACGTTACTTTTCAGAAACTTGGGCTGTTCTGAAAAAATATTTTTTCAAAATATTTTGATTTCAATTATTTTTTCTATGTTAATGGATCATATTATTATTATTATGTATTTTGATTGTCAGGGGTTGGTGCGAGTACCAGGACTTTGTTTTCTTTTCACATTGAAAGGATTTTGATCAATTGTAATAAGAGGAAGTCTTCCTCTGACTTTTATAATCATTCTATATGTAGTCAGTGTACTCGCATTAACTCCTGTTCTGTATCTGATGATTTCGATGACAACATGGGAAGCGTATGTCACGGTATGTTAGTGGGGAATTGGACATTCCGGTCCTTTCCCCGCAGGGTCACTCTACTTTATCAATTTCTATTTCAGACGATCAAGATTAGGGTGATGTATCTGTGATGTCTTCCAACAGTGTGCCTCCGTCGTCACAATTAATGAAGGGCTAGCGGAAAAGTGCTCATGTAAATACGCCAATTGCCTAAGGGGACCCTAGTAGGTTCGACGGCCTTTGACGTCCGCTAGCTCGCCCGGTGTAGCGTCCATTCATCGAATGGTTCGGCAGCCGGGTTCGTCCGCTGCGGTCTAGAAGGAGTTTTGGGGTGATGCGAGCACTATAAATCAACCTAATGCACACCCAGTGACGGCGGATTAGAGGGAGAACGGAGGAAGCCTTTTAGTCCGGTTCATAGCTCGTTCTGGTCCATCCGGACGGCGAGCGAGAGAGGCGCCTCTCTCGTACAACAACATCTGGCCCCAGATGTTGTGGTACAAAATGTTTCGCATTCGGAGCATACGTCCGCCGCTCGGGACGCTCTGACATATAGTCAGTCCGGGGAGACTGTCAATAAGGCTTCCTCATTCTCATGGTAGCGCACACGACCGCTCTTGGCTACGTGACCTTGGATATCCAGTCAGCTTTGCCAGTCAGAGAATCATCGGCGACCAGGTCACACCATCCGGTAGCCAGGGACACGAGGCCTGCAGACTCCGGACGTTCGCATAGGAAAGTGTGCGGGAGTCAACGTACACGGAGCTTCCGGCGGCAATGCATCGTAAGACCGCTACTGCACAGGCCTCGGGGACGGATGTGCTATCCTAAATAGCACAGCTTATCGCAGCATCCCAGCAACAACTGAATCTGTCGCATAATGTTTTATCCGACGATGCTGGGTCGGGACGCTCCGTGGAAGCGGGTACGGACGTCCGAAAATTTCATCCGGTCCGACGGGATACCGAAAGGGATTCAGAGGATTTCGAGCTTTCCCTTTCGGAACAGCATATGCTGTTGTGTATGTCATCTGACTTGATCTTCTACAGGTTCTTTCGTCGGACCAGAATGCTGCGATGCCGGATAAGAAACTGATAGCGTCGGTGGACTTAGAAATTTTTGGTTCGGTTCAGGGACATCGTCCCTCAGTTCCGACATAGTCCAATAATGTCACACAAACTTTCGAATTATTGAACGACGCTATATATTTATTATTATATGCTTGCTATTACCAAGCATTTCTGGTTTCTTGTTCGCGAAGTTACGGAGATGTCATTCAAAAGTGTGCCTCTGTCGTCATAGTTAATGAAGAGCTAGCGGCAATAAGTGCTCATGGAATATGTCTATCGCCTAAGAGGTCCCTTGTAGGATCGACGGAGTGACATTCGCTAGCTCACCCGGTGTAGCGTACATTCATCGAATGGTTCGGCTGCCGGGTTCGTCCGTTGCGGTCTAGGAAGGAGATTTGGGTGATGCGAGCACTATAATTACTTTAGTACTCACCCAGTGACGGCGGATTGAGGACAGATCGGAGGAAGCCTGTTAGTCCGGTTCCTGGCTTGTCCAGGTCCGTCCGGGCTGTGAGCGAGAGAGGTCCTCTCTCGTCCAACAACATAGGGGACCGCATGTTGTGGTTCAGATATTTTACATTCGGAGCATATGTCCGTCGCTCGAGACGCTCCGTTATATTGACAGTCCGAGAGACTGTCGATAATGCTTCCTCATCCTCACAGCATTGCACACGACCGCACATTGGCTACGTGACCTCGAGTATCCGATCTGTTTCGTCATTCAGTGATTTCACGGCGAACAGGTCACGCCATCCGGTAGCCAAGGGCCACGAGGCCTATACACTCCGTTCGCTCGCATATTAGTAGTATGCACGGGGTAACGATCACGGAGCTTCCAGCGGCAATGCATCGTAGGACCGCTTCTCCACAGGCCTCAGTGACGGACGTGCTATCCGAGTTAGCACAGTTTTTTCACAGCATCCCAGCAATCGACAGTTTCTTGGTCGAATCAGGAATTATCCGACGGCGCTGGGTCGGTGCGGTCCGCGGTTGCATCAGGTACGGACGACCGAACGCTTTATAGGGTCCGACAGGATGGCGAAAGGGATTCGAAAGATTTCGAGTTTTCCCTTTCGTAGCATCGGAAGCTGCCATACATATCTTCCGGCATTATCTTCCAGTGATTGTTATTTCGGACTACATTGCTGCGATGTTGGATAAGAGACTTATAGCGTCATTGGACACGGAATTTTGGATCGGTTCAGGGACATTGTCCCTGACTTACCGACACAGTCCAATAATGTCATTAGAACATGTGTATTATTTATCGACGCTATATATATATAACCCTGCTACCAAGCATGATAGTTTAGTTTCTTGTCCGCACTGCTCATTTCTGCCTTTTATCATTTATACGAATAATTTATTTTGGCAGAACAGGGCATCCCGAGAGTTCATATGCGTCTAGACGGCGTGGTTAAAGACTGGAAATAATCTTTTTCGCCTTCTATGTCTTTTCCAACCACAATGTTGGAAACGACAATGATGTCTAATAGACTTAACTTAGACGCTTTATCATACGTAATCCACCTTACTGAGGCGTTATCATTACGTCTTCTAGAGAAAGAATTCCGGGATATGATCCTCAATGTGATTTCTTTTGAAGGCAGTAGTATGTTCACGTATAACTCCGCCCTTCAGTGGCTGCTTGGAGTTGGTTAGACGTGACGCAGCCCTAGCTACATCCACGCGCGTGGATAGTAAGGTGAAGAACTCTCTCAGAGTCGCTTCGTTCTCGGAGAAGCTTCTCTTCGACGGCAACTTTTCAGCAATCCATGAATTGCTCGATTTACACATTCTCTTGTCTATCTAGTGTAGCAAGAGATTCAGACTGGGGCAAACATTCGGTGGTTGACTCAGAGAGTGCCACTGCAGTTGCCGGATCCGAATTTTATAATTATGACGGTTGCCAGTCAAACAGGTTGGGATATAATATTGATCCCAACGGATTCGAAGTGCCAGGGTCTTTGGGTTCCGCAGTCTCTAAGCATGTACTTATCTTCCACGGAATAATGTTTTTTTAGGCTTGCTTTATGTCATTGGATGAACATTATTCAGAAATGCATGTCCAAATCCTGTCCGTTATTTCGACAGTAGTGGCGTATCTCCAGAACCAGGGAGGCACTCATTCGTTTCCGTTATTCAATTTAATGGAAAGAATCCTTCTGTTTGTTATAGTACACCAATTTCTGCTTCGGTCCGTCATATTCCAGGTCAACTGATTGTATTACCGGACTCCCGTTCACTTATGGGTCGCTTGTTGCCGTCAGAATGGACTCTCAACAAACAAGTATTCAATCAGATTTGCTATCAATGGGAGCGCCCAATGATAATTTATTTACGACACAACTTGCTAATCAATTGCAGACGTATGTGTTTGCTTGTGAGGATCTCTGAGCTTATGTTGTTAACGCTCTATTGATCTAATAGGACGGAATGATAGGATATGCGTATCCTCCTGCGCTGTTGTTTCAGCAAGTATTGCTAAGATAAACAACCACAATACATTTCTGTTGATAGCATCTCTGTCTTCACAGAGACCGTGGGTAAATTTACTCTGATGTCTACTGTGGGACTTAACGCGAAATCTTCCTCCATGAGAGGATCTTTTTTCGCTGGGTAAAATCGTGTCATCTTTATCACAACCCGCAAGGTCTCAACCTTCACGTATTCCGTTGTGTGGTCCTTATTGCATTGTAAGCATTGTACTGGACAAGCTTTGGACGCGATTTCTTACTATAGGAGAACCTCTTCTTCGCTATACTATGCGGCTAAAGTGGAGGCTCTTCCGTCGTTGGTGTAGGGATCACTATGTTGATATTGTTGATTCCTCCATACTAGTCATTGCAACTTTTTAGTATACTTGTTTGACAAGATCTACTGCAGCCTGTTATTATTAAGGTTATAGGTTTATGTTACCTCATACCTATGCACTCTATGATAGTTTACAATTGAGTCTTATGTCTCTTTATCTAAGTCAGTTAGTAACTTTTCAATAAATAGACTTAGAATCATTAGATTAAATTCCTATACGGAATTTAACTTCGGTTCTTATTTAGCTAAGTAATCATTTGAGCCTCTGGAAACAGTAGTTTTCAAATTCTGACCTTTTAGACAGTAATTCTGTTGGCTTCTCTTTTACTGAAGAGTCAGTGAGTTTCATGCACTATCAGTGGATGATTTTCACTTTCGTAGTTTCGGAATCACTACATCCTTTACTATTTAGGTTGGATTTTCGCATAAGAGTCAGGCTCCTAATTAATATCCGGAACCTATTGTTATTAAGGTCCTTCCGTCTTCATATGGGCATAGGCCTTTACTCTGTCCGGTTAGAGTTTATGTATTTATAAACAGATATCTGTTTATTACTACGGCCGTAAGCTTCTTCTGTCTTTGATGCCTAATAGAAGGACGTTATGCCTCATTCTGTTGCTAATGGATTCAATTAACTATCGATACTGCTTATGGTATATCATTCACTCAGCAGTTGTGTTTGAGATTTCGGCTCTTGAAGTAAGAGTTCTTCAACATCTTGGGCTTACATTAATAGTGTCGCTATTATAGATTTTTGAAGGCTGCTCATTACGCTCAGCCATCCACATTCATGAATTTTTATCTCAGAAATATCGAGTCCATTTTTGGAGGCCTCTATTGTTAGGTCTATTATCTACTGCTCAGAAGGTCATTCACTTACAGTTGCTACTATAGCTAGGTAGGCTGTCTGTTTCGGCAGTGACTCCGTTCTGCTGCCCTCTTCACTCTGGGCTATTTGACCCAGGGCAAGAAAAAGGGGGGGGGGGGGGGGGGGTGTTCCCTTGGGTCACCTGTTTTACTATGAAAACAAGGGGATACCTCCTCCGGAGTTAGTAATTCTGAGCTGTTATTGGGATGGTTGTTTAGTGAGAAGTTTATGTTTTAAAAATTCATTCAGGTCTTAGTTTTTAAAGTATAGCTTTTGAATATAGCACGTGTCAACGGACATTATTATACAATCCTCAGGCACTTTTAAGGAGTATTAAGAGTCTCTATTCTCTGGACTTACTTTATTTATTGGCTTACTTTAAAAATTATTAGTATAAGGATTATACTAGATATTAATAGAGTACATGGATGTATGATGCTCAATTTTGGAAGGTGTTGTATCTTTCTAATTTATCATAAATAAGAAAGATACATGTAAGGCCTAATACTTCTTTTTCCCTAGGGGGGGGATGACTCTATTTATATAATTGAGCGTATTCCATCTTGCTCTATGTCCTTGGCCCTCCAGCCTTTTTACTATTCAGCTATGTCTGGGTCATTGGTACAGTATAAAATTGTTAAAAAATTTATAGTAATTTATATATTTTTTATACTTACCAATGACCCAGACGGGGATGGCCCTCCCAGGAGTTGAGAACTCTTACCTCCCCGCTGAGTACATAGCGCTTACCAGGCACTGGTTATAAGAATGAATAATGGCGCCAATTTCGGAACGTCCTTGACACTGCACATGCGCAGTAGAGGTGAAGTGTGGAGGGCCATTCAGGACATGTTTTCTTTGGTTTTAGATGCACATTTTGGGGATTGGGGGGCAAAATTTGTGTTTGGCCCTATATTTTAAGAGTTAGCACCAGCTATGTCTGGGTCATTGGTAAGTATAAAAAATATATAAATTACTATAAATTTTTTAACTTTTTTTGTTTTTTTGACCTAGGACTTGGTTATTTGACATGTGGATGTGTCACCATGAGACCACATGTTGTGACCTTTATGTGACATTGACCTCAAGGTCAAATTTATGTACTTCAAATGGGGAGTAATTGTCCAGACCAGATTTTTTTTGTTTTTTGACCTAGAACTTGGTTATTTGACATGTGGATGTGTCACCATGAGACTGCATGTCGTCTACCTCGATGACCTACATGTGACCTTGACCTCTGACCTTAAGGTCAAATTTATGTACTTCAAATAGGGAATAATTATCCAGACCAGAACTTTTTTGTTTTTTGACCTAGGACTTAGATATTTGACATGTGGATGTATCGCAATTAGACCGCATATCACATGTAATCACGCCCTTCATGTGACCTTGACCTCAAGGTCAAATTTATGTACTTTAAATAGGGAGTAATTTCCAGACCATATTTTTTGGGGGGGGGAACATGTGGATGTGTCACCATGAAGCCGCATGTCCGCTACCTTGATGAACTGCATGTGACCTTTACCTCTGACCTCAAGGTCAATTTTATGTACTTCAAATAGGGAATAATTGTTCAGATCAGAACTTTTTTTGTTTTTTGACCTAGGACTTAGATGATTGACATGTGGATGTATCACAATGAGACCACATGTCATCATGACCTTCATGTGACCTTGACCTCAAGGTCAAATTTATGTACTTTAAATAGGTAGTAGGTGTCCAGACCAGAATTTTTTTTTTTTGACATGTGGATGTGTCACCATGAAACCGCATGTCCGCTACCTTGATGAACTGCATGTGACCTTGACCTCTGACCTCAAAAGGAAGGGGAGACATATGTTTTAGTGTGCTAAAACACTTTCTAGTCTGAAATTTTGTTTACCGTCTTTTTATGCCTCAATTTTACAGCACGAATTCTGAACGGTTGATGTGATCCCCACCAAAAAAGTTACCACACATTCACAAGAAACAATAGGTGTAAATTCGGAAAATCCATCAATGAGAAATTATAAAAAAAACACATGTTTATCTGACTTCCAAATTCCATACGACTGTTGTTACTCGACTGTTTGACAGACAGGTTAAGATTTTAGTTAAGATTACAGTATCCATTGTCAATTCATCCCACGTATATTAAATTTATATCCTTATTGTCCAAGAGAAATGATAGTATTGTTCACTATGCCTACACAAAATTTATTAAAGTTTGTGTTGTAGCCTTTAACAGGTGTACAGAATCCATACGAATTCAAGTGAATATCGACAGGCAATTTGTTTTGTATTTCGATTTGGTGACCTAGAAAACAGACTCTCTGACTAATCGCTAACCGGCACTTGACCAGAAATTGACCGATAGGTAACCCCTCCTTATCTCAAAAGTGTACAAACAAGAACTGTTTCAAATTACAACCCTGTTCACATTAGGCTAATTTACATACGGAAATTAATGCGAAACTGAAACAAAGAAACAGCTAATTATAGCTTCTAGGCTGCACCCGAAGAGCAGTCGATTATTTGGCGCCCCCTCTCTCGGCACTTTCCAACTTACCAGTTAAATATATTAGCCAATAGAAACACTAGTTTACCTCACCGAAAGGTGAACACTAAAATTCTCTCTGGGAATCACTTCCATTTCATCTGGAACCAGAAAGGAAGGAAGTTTGGAAATTTCTTTGAAAGGTTGTATTGTTTCATTTATTTTTGTCTCCCAAGTTTGTTTTGTTTTTTATCTTCGTCATGGCTGGGAAACTGCGAATTTTAATTATGGGACATTCATTTATACGCAGGCCGGGAACTTTTTTGCAGCCTGATGTTGTGTTTCCATCGACCTTTGACTTTGCGGATCACTTTCGATTGAACTGCGAGGAATGTGACATTGAAGTGCGTCTGCATGGGGTCGGGGGTAACACAACAGACAAAATGCGGAAATTTGATTTTGATTTGGTTCGGGACTTTTGTCCACATGCGGTAATTTTGCAAACTGGGGGTAATGAGCTGACTGCCGAATCATCCCGCCCTGAGACTGTGGACTCCAGAATCGATGATTTCTGTGCGAGTTTGATACAGGAAGCGGAGGTCAAGTTTGTTTATGTCTGTCAGCTGTTCCCACCTGCAAAATTGTCAACAAAGTCTTGCAGTCCCTCAGCCGCTGATGAGTTCATTCGTATTCAGCGTTATAACGACAAGGTGGATGTAGTAAATCATTATTTGCATGTTGTTTGGGGGGATCCTGATAAAACGAGTTACACGAAGTTCTGGTTTCACGACACGAAATTGTATAGGAACGTTCTCAATAATTTATTCAATGGTGTACACCTGAGTGATAGCAGACTGAAATTGTATTTTAAAAGTATACGAGGAGTGATTCTGCATTGCCTCATGGCGGTTACATGATCGGGTTCATGGTTCCTGGTCTCTTATATCCCTTTGGGGTGGGAGGGGTCATTCAGCGGAACCTTGTTTTGGGTAAATAGACCATTTTAACTGGTTGAGGGCTACATTATTTTAGGTGATCAAATTTGTTCTTCAAAATCTGTTTTATTAAAAATTATTGGAAAGTGCCTTTTGGCACTTTCCAATAATTTTTAATAAAGCAGATTCTCATGTTGAAAATAATATTTTGTTTTTCACTGAATATGAAACATAGGTGAAGAAAAGGGTAATTTTTAAAAGGTACTCTCCTTTTTGCCAAAGCCCTGATAGTGGCTTCCAGCACTCAACCAGTTAAACTCAACTTTAATCTGTGTAAGTAAATATCACGTAAGTTTTTCTGCCTTTGTCATTGGATACAAGTTTTTCTGCCTTTGTCATTGGATACAAGCAGAATTTATTTCATATGTTGTTAACTTTATTACATGTACACACCCATTTCTCTCAGGACACCCCAGCCTGAACACTGATGTTTGGTGCTTACCCACCCCAAATGTGTTGTTGGATGACCCCCTGAGATTCGTCCTGACAAACTTTGTAGTTAATTCAGACTCTCCCTGGCCCTCATCCATATTTTCAACGGTGTCATGCATTGTCCGTCTGCTGTGTCCTCAGGTGCGCATGGATCGAGGCGATATGGTGTGGCATATGCATGTTTTGTTGGCATATACAAGGATCGACTGAGTCATTGTGATGCCTGGCACTGATTGGGTTTAGCACAGGGTTATTCACTGTCAGCCTTTGCTCTGTGGGGTCGTTTTCCCTGTTGTATTGGCAATAAGTGAACTGCCTTACCCTTCCGGTGGCGGTCATTTCTGGCGGTGCCCCGATGTGACACTCCCAGTCTATGTTGCTGTATCATTTGTGTGCAGCCATGTGATACGTGCACCAGCATCATTTCCGGTGTATAGAACGTTCCCGGTTACATGGCCTTCATACCTTTTGTTTTTCTGGCCCTTTATTTACCCATGTCTGCATGTCACACTTGGGCCACTCCCACCAACTTGGTATAAAACTTTTATGGTTCTACAGTACTGTACATAATTCTTGTTGGCATTACTGACTTCTTTCTCTTCACTGAACAATTTTCTACAAGAAAATATGTATAGCAATCCCACCAATCAATGCAACAAGCATTTCAGCAGGTTTGAGTGGCCCAGTGTTAATACCCCCCCCCCCCCCCCCCCCCCCCCTGCAGCCAGTATAACATCCTTTCATCTATTTATAGGCTAATCCACCACTATGCCCAAACGTGATAAGTCGGCTCTGACCACTACTAAGAAGAAGCGGAAGACCGAGCCAGAATGGCTGCAGGATGGACTGTCATCGCAGTATCAGATGGTGCAGAACCCTTCACCCGTGGAAAGGGCAAACAACACCCAGACATTGCTGTTTGAACTGCCCAAAGACTTTTCGAACACTGAGAGACAGTCTCTTTTATCGGCCATTGACACCACAATTATTTCAGCTGTCCCTAGTTCCAGATTCACACATGCGCCTCGGCCTTCAAGTTCAACATCCACCAGTACTCAAGAACTTTGTTCCAAACAACCGCTGGACTCAACAGTCCTTACATGTTCAAAGACAACAGGGATGGGGGTGATGGACCCGGAGTGTTCCCATCCATTTCAATGTCGGACTCTTCCCAGACTACTACTAACTTAATGTCATCCTGTGTTGCATGGTCGGATAACGTGCAGGCACTGGAACCAGTGCTCCGGGCATGGCCAATGACCAGTACAGAGTTGGCTCCTGCAACCAACCAGGCTATTATCAACACTCACAGTACTCCTCAGGACAGTGCACCTACACTGGCTGAATGCAGTTCAGTTAAGGTGGCCCAGTGTAAATACCCGAAGGTTTTCTCTGACCGGTTCCACAACAGTCAGGGTTGCAGGAGCCCATGTCGGTTCTCCCATAAATGCTTCAATTTTCCAAGGACCATTCATTCAACCAGTGTCCATCAAAATCAGATTGGTTTAGTGGCTCCTTTCACAGCAAGCAGCACACTACCAGTTCGTCTGCCTAATCCCAGGTTGGCGCAAGTTGAGATAAATCAGGATGTTGTTACACCTATTGATGTCTCCGCATATGCAAGTATGTTAAGAGGTGTACCTCCACACATGTTCTTGTTTCTCATATCTGACTTCTCACACGGTTTCCGCATTGGGTTTCTTGGTCCCAATATTTCGTCAAATTCTAAAAACTTTGTATCTGCTTCCGAGCATCACCATCTGCTCACCGATAAGGTAACCAAAGAATAACCGGAGGGGCATATTGCAAGACTTTTCCTCCCCTCTATTTGAAATATTTTGCATCTCACCACTCGGGATGGTTCCAAAGAAATTAAAGCGGCAGGGGAGTATCTGGTGATTCACCGTCTGTCCTTCCCCGATGGTTCCTCGGTCACTGATGGCATTCCACCTGAGCTATCATCGGTTCAATATGCCACTGTCCAGCAAGCCATTGGTATAGTGTGACACCTGGGTAAAGGCTGCTTTTTAGCCAAATCTGACATTAAGTCAGCATTTCGACTCATCACAATTCATAAAGATGACCACCATCTCTTTGGCTTTAAACTTGGGGGGAAGTTCTTTTTCGACAAATGCCTGCCCATGGGTTTCTCATCGTCCTGTTCAACCTTTGAAGCATTTAGTTTATCGCATGAATGGATTCTCAAAAACAAATATGGCTTAGGCCACATATTGCATGTCCTGGATGATTTCCTATTCACAGGTAACACTGCAGGTGAGTGTACAATCATCTTCAAAAATTGTTGGACATATGTTCACGTTTGGGTGTGCCCATTGCTGAGGATAAAACCATTTTTGCTACAACCACCCCACCACCATTCAATTTCTTGGCATTGAATTTGATACCATAGCTATGGAAACACGTCTGCCTACAGACAAACTTAATTCATGCTCTCATTTGATTACCTCATTACTATCTCGGAAAAAAGCAGCTTTGCGCGAAATCCATTTAGTGGTTGGTACACTCAACTTCACTCGTTCAGTAGTTCTTCCGGGTAGGGTATTTTTGCGGGCGTCTGATTAACCTTACCCTGGGGATATCTAAACCACATCACCACATCTGCCTTACCCAGGATGTTAAAGAGAATCTCCGTCTGTGGTTACAATTTTTGCAATCCTTTAATGGGAGGACTATGTTCCTTGAGGATGAGTTTGTTTTCAGTGCAACACTTCATCTGTATACTGATGCAGCGGGAGGTAAAGGGTATGGGGCAGTGTTTGGCTCTGAATGGTTTTATGGGCCCTGGCCATCCAGTGTCAATAACTTAGGATAAAATATTGCTATTCTCAAACTGTACCCCATTGTAGTTGCTTTGTCTGTATGGGGCCACCATCTGCGCAATAAGAACATTCTGCTGTTTTCAGACAATGAGGCAGTGGTGGCCATCATTAATAAACAGTCCACAAAGGACACTGGTTTACTCAAGCTACTGAGAAAGCTGGTTCTCTTTTCTCTCTAGTCTAATACGCTACTCAGAGCCAAGCACATCCCTGGTAAGAAAAATATCCTGGCAGATCGCCTTTCTCGTTTACAGGTAACAGAATTTCAACAACTTGCTCCCCAGGCCGACTTGACTCCAACAGTGGTACCTGCGCATCTCAGCTTGGCAACCTTACTCGAACAATGAATCACCTAGTTTATAGTTCATTAACGCCGCACACACTTCACACATATTCGAAAGTATGGGTCAGTCTCCAGACCTTTGGTAACAATTTTGGGCTGCCAGTGCATGTGCCTGTACCTATAACCTCTATTTGCCTGGGGGTGGCACACTTATTTTTAGGCAATTATATGGCTTCCTTGGTATTATCTTTGTTATCTGCAATATCTTTTGGTCACAAAATACGGGGTCCGCCTGACCTCACCTCTTCCTTTATTGTTCGCAAAATTGTTTCGGGCATTAAAAATTTACGTCCTCAACTAGACATTTGATCACCCATCTCAGAGCCAATTTTAGGTAAACTGATCAGGGCCCTTCCAGCATGCATCCACAGTTACTACCAATGCAGCTTATTTCGTGCTGTTTACTCTGTGGCATTTCACTTGTTCGCCCGAATAGGTGAATTATGTCCAGCCTCGGCCCAAACAGGGTCCACCATAATACAGTTACATGATGTTCAATTTGCGTCCGACGATGCCCTCATCACGTTTACACATTTTAAGTATAATACGGGGCGAAAGCCACACATCATTAGCTTGAAGAGACGATGGAATATGGGAATTTGTCCTGTGCAACTATTACAGTCCTTCCTCTCCCTTAGGGGGCAGAGCCCAGGCCCTCTGTTTGCATATCCCAATGGCATACCAGTTCCGCGATGCGCATTTGATAATACTCTACACCAGGTCCTCACATTTTGTGGACTCAATACCAAATGTTACAAAGGCCACAGTTTTCGTATTGGCACAGCAACAGATGCTGCTGCAAAATGTTTCTCCGATGCTCAGATTCGTATGATGGAGCGATGGAAGTCAGATGCTTTTTGTAAATATATTCATCCAACTCCAACTGCATTATAAATATTAACATTCTTGTCATTGGTTGATGCGAGCGTGTATTTGCCCATGTCAATTGTTTAGTTCTACTGGGTGTATACCAGCAATGCATTTTTGGGGAGGTTACCTCATACACACACATACACAGCAATGTAGTACGACTTGAATCGGTCCTTGTTGATTGCTGGGGGTTGGAGACTGTCATGCGGCCGACTAAATGGGTCTGCTTCAATGGCTGAGGCGAGTGTGTATCAGCCATCTCAGACCCATAATATCAAGGCAGCACAGGCATCATTATGGCCTGTCTGAATTTGTTCTCATGGAGTCGAGGGTGTCTCTGCTTGAATAATTATTAAATATTTTACGAAGTGTACACAAGTAACACGGACAGAGAAGTAAACACCGGACCCACTTCTTTCACAGCCGTATACTGTGCAATTCGGTGACCACATCAGGTCTTTTTACTTTGTTTTTGGAGGGATAAGATGCGAGTGTGCATCTACCTTTGACAGCCGGAGCTTCCAGGATGCGGCTATTCTTTCTGTGGAGCAGCTTTTGGCAGTATGTACAGGATCACAGAACCACGTGACGACCGAACCAAGTGGGTTTCCTGCTGTACATTCCCACCACACGCTGCGATGGTAGGTAACACACATATATGACTTGCTCTGTGAGCCTGGAGAAGTGAATGTGCTTCCTCTTTCCTCACCATTTGTCTTTTTGTGCAGACGGAAGCAAGTGTGTTCTGTCCTCACTGTACATACCACATTTAACATTTGTATGGGGAGAAAATTTTACTATGTTCTTTTGACCGGTACCTCCTGGTGGTCCCGGCTTCTGGTGGCAGAATGGCGATGCTTCCGGCATGGATGCCATTTGACATATATGCCGGCTTCATCGTCATCTATGGCGTTTGGTTCGCCACCTTTGATGTGAGACGAATTTTGGCCATATATGGATTTAGTATTGTCACATTTCACATGTATGTATGTTAACAATTAGCAGAATAAATTTATGTATGGTCCTTACAGCAATCACTTGTTCGTTAGTCGTCTGTTCATCAAACTGAGCTCTGCCAATGCCGCCTGGAGCTACCGGTACATGTTTGTCTAAAAGGTGACCCAAGATCACAAATCATCTTTCCTGACTTTTTTCGATTGGGTGAATCAATTTGAAAATTGCAAAGTGGAAGTCGAACCATGAACTGCAAGAGCATGTCTCAATCACTGATGTATTTTCATTGCCAACCTACGGGACCAGGGTACTCCAGCTTTTTATGTATTTGGTAAGGTTAGTTGTCATGATCATCAGATGACTACTTACTTATTTTTGTCATAATTACCAGCACTTGTGACTAAAATCGTCTTTATTCTAAAACTGAAAGGTAGCAGGATATGCCAAGACTACAGAGAGGCCACTTGGTAACTCACATTTGAAAAGTTAGGGATGGGCTTATGCCAGAGTATGAACTCAGACACGCATGACCAGCCAGTGCAGTATGTGATAGAATATGGGAAATTGGGGGGGGGGGGGGGGGGGGGGGGGGGGGGGGGGGAGTTGATCCCCATTCTCCCTAATGTATCTGTGCTCCCCAACTTTGAATTGCTGGCTCCACCATTGTCCCTGTGATCTTAACTGTAGCTTCAATACCAGGATGAATATCAGGATACGTATATAGATACATATCGTATCATGACTCTTGTACCTAGATACGTGAATTTGGCATATCATCCCAACACTAATGCTTCCCTGCTGCGCAGGTTAGCATTACCAGATTCACCCTCTGGGGACCTCATTCTGCAGATGACCGTCTGTTTATTTTCAGGCTTGCATTGGCACTCAACAGCACGAACACTGTATATGACCCCTCATTGGGACGAGCTCGAAAAAAATAATTAAAATAACAAATTTTGATATGGCCACACAAAGTATTCTGTTTCTCAGGCCATTATTTGTGAAATTGCATGCGGGCGAGCGTTTTTTTTTTTTATTTGTTATTTCAGTAATTTCTTCTTTGCCATCGAAAGTTCATGTTCTTGGTTCAAGTTTTAGGCCTCATAATCTACAGAATAGCATGGGTGGTGGTGTATTTCATCCCTTGAGTGCAAGAAGGCTTTGCAATGCTAAAGCATTGCAAAGCCTTCTTGCACTCAAGGGACAAATCCATCAATTTTTTTAGCTTGGGTAAAATATCAGACATAAACCATTTAATTTTTTTTTTTTTTTCAAGTTTAAACTGGTTATAAAAAGAGAGCATGCGGCAGCCAAAAGTACCATGCGGGAGGGCCTGAGAAACAGATTTTTTATTTTTTTAGGCCTATCGTGTACATTGGGTAAAGATGTTAAATACTAGGAAGGACCTGAGTACTCCTTGAATTGACTGTTATCCAATTACAGGAAACCTGAGAGTATTCTTTCTAATTTCAGATTCTTCTTGGCCAGTTTTTACACCAAATATGACAAATGGCACTTCATTATCAATACAGCAGTGTTAGCACTGAGCGTTCTACCCAAGCTGCCGATGTTTCATGGTGTTCGGATATTTGGAATAAATAAATACTGATATTGATGAACAGCTGATCTAACAGTTTCCAAAATACTCTTTTGATTGATGCATTACATTGGACTTAATGACTAATAACTTATTTAATTAAATAATTTGCCAATTTAATTCATTCACATGACTGATCCAGATGCATTTGTTGCTGTCACTGGTGCAGTAATACAGGATGAGGAACATGACTTTGGGGATGAGAAGGCATTTGTAGAATTTTATATTTGCATTTTCCATGTTTTCTCTTTGTTGCATAATTTGTAGTGCTAGAGCCACAATACAATGAAAATGAGATGATGACTGCATTACCTCTTTACCTAAGGTCACTTGTAGATACATTACTGGGAGAGTGATGGCTCAGTGGTTTGAGGTGTGGACTTTAAACTGAAAGTTTGATGATTCTGACCAGTGTTATCAGCATTAACCCTTAACCCAATGCAGACGATTTCAAAATTTATTATTTGAAATATCATTTTTTAAATTTTTTCCAAAAATTTCAACAAAACCATATCATGTGACCCCCTCATTGGAACGAGCTCAATGAGCTCGTTCCAAAGAGGGGTCACATGATATGGTTTTGTTGAAATTTTTGGAAAAATAGTATTTTTTTCAGCTGCTGAATTTGCATATTACGCGTGCGGATGCGGGCGATTCGTTTGGTAAAGGGTTAAGTTCTCAGATTAATTTTATGTTACTAACTACTGCACAATACAGCCTACAATAACGTCGAAATCTGGACACACCAATAATGTGCTATTTGGGCAATATTTTCGTCACATTTGTATCTGAATATCACAATATTTTTATAGCAATAATACGTTAGTTGGTCGTGATTTGGCTGGTCGAATCTGCTAAGATGACAAAAACATAAAAAACCATTATACTTGCTATCAACAGCATGTCCCACATGTACATGTCTGTGTTGTGAAAAGGCCCCTCTCCCACATTCACACACACATACACACACACAGTTGTGTTGAAAGGAAAACATGCACGGTAGCGTTTTTCATCAATAAGTAAAAATCGCTGTGTTGTACACTTGAACATGAAAGGAAGACACACCCCCACCCCCTCCTCTCCCGTTGACTTTAACCCTTTACCCAACGCAGACGATATCAAAATTTATTATTTTAAATATCATTTCTTATTTTTTTTCAAAAAATTTCAACAAAACCATATCATGTGACCCCTCTTTGGAATGAGCTGGACGAGCTCATTCCAAAGAGGGGTCACATGAAATGGTTTTGTTGAAATTTTTCGAAAAATAATATTTTTTTCTCTGCTGAATTTGCATATTACGCGGGCGGAAGCGGGCGATTCGTTGGGTAAAGGGTTAAAGATTGAAAGCTTTATATTTATAAAAGTTTAAACTGTTATTATGTAACTCTTGAGGACTCTCATGAAGCCAGGTATGCCAAGGGAAATCAAAACTTTAATTGCATTGACATAACGAATACAACTATGTCAGTTTGTTTAACATAAAAAGCTTTGCATGGCTCAAATCATCCATATTATTCTAAGTATTCGCTTCTCTTCTTTTATCCAAAAAATTACGAACGGAAGTTATGAAAATGTTGCGCCACACATTTGTCTTGCGATATTGCTTCAGGAATACTGCCATAATAAGACACTAAGGCCACACAAAGTAGATCTTCTGTTTCTCAGGCCATTATTTGTAAAATTTCATGTGGGCGAGCGGGTTTTAATTTTATTTCTTATTTCTGTAATTATTTCTTTGCCACCAAAAGTTCATGTCCTTGGTATGTTTTTAGGCCTCATAATCTACAGAGACGCATGGGTGGTGGTGTATTTCGTCCTTTGAGAGCAAGAAGGCTTTGCAATGCTAAAGCATTGCAAAGCCTTCTTGCACTCAAGGGAAAAAATTATCATTTTTTTCAACTTGGGTAAAATATCAGATATAAACCATTTAATTTTATTTTTTTTAAGCATTGCTTATAAAAAGAGAGCATGCGGCAGCCAAAAGGACCATGCAGGAGAGCCTGAGAAACAGATTTTTTATTTTTTTAAGCCTAAAATGGCTTCATGAACAAAAGAATATCACCTAACTCTACTTTGTTATAGGCTGTAATGTATATAGAAGTACGCACCTGCAAGTGACTCAGCAGTGTTTCTACATTATGGTTGGCTGTCTGTACAGGCAGCCAACAATGATGTAAAATGCTGTCAAGATAAATAGTTCATGCCAGTCATGTTCTCACGGAAGATACACTTGAGACAACTTTTTCAGAACAATATAAAAGGGCCTGTTTGTGGTTTTTTGGGGACTTGAGGGTTAATGTTGGGCAAGAAACTCATATCCGATTGGTGTCCTGCACATCGATGACGCACTTGCATTCAACTACTGTTTACTCCGCTTGTACAGAGTTAGTAAGTTGGAGAGACTGATAGTTACTTGCCACTGCTTGGTGGGTCTCTCCAGCCTATAATAAATGGAAATCTCTTGGTGCAACTATTGCCTTAACCCTTTACCCAACATAATGTCCCAAACTGGCCATCGCTATTCACGAAATCATTCAATTTTCATTATCATTATTTTTTTCATTTTTTGTCTCAAAAACCTAGCATACGACAGTCATTGAGGGTACTAAGCTGTGTTTTTGACACAAAAAATGAAAAAATTTAGTTACTCCAGAATTTTATTTGCAAGTGTCATCTGCATTTCAGATTAGGTAAATGGTTAAAAGTGCCATAATATTTCCACAATGTAGGAATATTATGAAACTAAAATTTGCTAAACACTTGCAGAACAGGAAGTAATGGAGTGCCGATCAAGCTTTGAAGGGAGGCCTTTTCGTGAGCAAATCAAAGGTAAGCAAAGAAGAGCTCTCCTCAAAAACTCTAATGTCAAGTGAGGAGCAGCTCTCTTGGATAGTGTTGGCAAGTCAAATAAATGACAGGTTAATGACTTGCGATTACTGCAAAAGTAACATGAATGAAAATGTTCACAAGATCAAAAGAAAAAAAAAATATACCGGTGAAGTTTCCTAGGGCACAGTTTGTTTCACTTGCATGGAGGATGGTTTGGGTTGCATACAGGGGAAAGTTTCTGCTATCTCAGGGGAACAGTTTGGCAAGACGAAGATTCAGGTTCAATTCTAAAGTGAGCATTAAAAATATATGTTGCCTCAAACACATGTATACAGTGTGCAAGATCTCAAAAATGACTCTAACCGACTGACCGTTCACGTGGGTTAGAGATGGCTAACCGGGTGCTCGGATATGTAAAAATCTTGGGAAACTGTTTTTTTTATCATGAACAAGTAGTCATATATTGCATGGAATTGAAATATATATAGCCTCTCACGGCAAAAGTCTAAAAATATAACAAGACACAAGAAAGGCTGCTTAACTGGTAGAGTGCTAGAAGCCTTTCTTTGGGCATTATTCTGAACTGCAGGCACCTAAAGTTAAAGGCTTCATATTCTGTGGATGTCCTTCATATTATCTTGTAAGTAAAATTATTTCATCTCCATTGATTTGCATTGTTACAATTTATGGAAGAGTGCCCACGAATTGTAACAAGACAAAAATGTGTGAACAAATCTTCAGACTGAGAAATAAATTAGCTCTCTACCAGTAAAGTGACTCAGACTTTACCATTCAAGATGCAACTTTTGGCTAACCGGTCATCCTTTCGCATAGATTTAAATTTGCGTAACCACCACGTGAATGAAACAAGCATTCTCGTCAAATTTTGCACACTATGTATATGATCTCAGCCACATGTAATTTTATAATTTATGTTAGCCATCAGAGTTTGGTGAACATGTACATTGAATTGAACAGATATCGCGATCAATGCGACATTGCGAAAATCCAAGGTAGAAACAAAAAATTAAGAGTATTACCTATCGGTACATCACAAGTTGACTTTCTTTCACCAGTACTATTAAATCTAACAAGCTGACTTTCTTTCACCAGTACTATTAAATCAAACTGGAAGTTACTCGACTTTCTTATCTCTTTCGATTTTATTCATGTGATCACTGTATGACCTTAGTTCCTTGTCTTTATAATTACTGTTTGAGATGTCGGGTTAGTGTTAGTGAAATTTCTGATCGCAATTAACAAGGAACTTGCCATAAAACTGAATTAGGCGAGAAATAGGTGTGCGTAAGCAGTTGCTCGCCTCTCATGGTAAAGACAGAAAACATGACAAAATTTTCAAAATACATGAACTTTGAACTGATTTAACAGAAAACATTCCTGCGAATTACTTTTGTTGGGGCAAAAGCTCATAAAGTGCAGAAATATTGTCTTCTTAATGCCAGATTATTGCCTTATTTTTGCCAGATTGCTCTGCAATCGGGCAGAATTAAGGCAATAATTTGGCATTATTGAGGGGCTAATGGTGCACAGTGTTATAGCCTGTATGGTAAGTCCTACATGGGAACAGATATAGGAATTTTTGGGGGACACCTGTTTTTCAATTGAGGATGTCCCCAAATAAATTGAGATGTCTTAATACAGATGATTAGACCACTGTATTGTCATGAATGGTACACATAATGCAAACATCTGGGGTGGCCATCCGTCGTTCATCCATCCTTTGTCTGTCCATCCATCCATCCGTCTGTCCATCCATCTGGCGTCCGTATCCCTCTCTTTGGCATTTGATAACTTTAAAAATATTCCTTGGATTGTCAAGTTACTTTATATTTGTGTTCAGGTTACTGATGTGTCGAGCTGTATAGTTTTTGGTGTAAATCTGATAATTTGATCCTGAGATATTAACTCGTTATCCTTCAAATTGAGAAGTCTTCCAATCCCTTTCGCATGAGATAACTCAAAAAATATCAATCCAATTGTCATGTTACTTTAGATATATCTTCAGGCTACTAATGTTCTGAGCTGTATAGTTTTTGGTGTAAATCTGTTATTTTGATCCTGAGATATTAACCCTTATCCTTCAAATTGAAAATTCCTACAATCCCTTTGGCATTCGATAACTTGAAAAATATTGCTTGGATTGTCAAGTTATTTTATATTTGTGTTCAGGTTACTGATGTGCCGAGCTGTATAGCTTTTGGTGTAAATCTGATAATTTGATCTTCAGATATTAACCCTTTATCCTTCAAATTGAAAATTCCTCCAATCCCTCCCTTTGGCATTCGATAACTTGAAAAATATTGCTTGGATTGTCAAATTACTTTATATTTGTGTTCAGGTTACTGATGTGCTGAGCTGTATAGTTTTTGGTGTAAATCTGATAATTTCGTACTGAGCTAATTAACCCTGTATCCTTCAAATTGAAAATTCCTCCAATCCCTTTGGCATGAGATAACTCAAAAAATATCAATCCGAGTGTCATGTTACTTCATATATGTGTTTAGGTTACTGATGTGCCAAGCTGTATAGTTTTTGGTGTAAATCTGATCATTTGATCCTGTGATATTAACCCTTTATCCTTCAAATTGAGAACTCCTCCAATCCATTTCTTCTGCATGTGATAACTCGAAAAATATTAATCCGATTCTCAGGTTACTTTATATATGTATTCAGGTTACTGATGTGCTGTGCTGTTAAGTTTTTTTATGTAAATCTAATAATTTGATCTGGAGATATTAACCCTTTATCCATCAAATTAGGCACTCCTCCAATCCATTTCTATATGTACCCATACCATGTATGGTGTACATAATGTCGGCATCCGGGGTGGCTCTCCGTCATACACCTTTCTACTAGTTGCATGTATGGGTACACATTTGACGATTTAATCGGCCTATTTTTATCAACTGCATGTGTGTAGATTTCTACTAAATATTGGAAATAATTGCTTCAAGCTGGTAGATTTCAAAGCTGAATGATATTTTTCTGCAGGAATTTGGGAACATTTACAAATTTAAATAGGATGGGGATTCGGGCGAATTGGAAAAGGCAAGAAAATTTCCTTTGTGTACAGAAATTAATTTAACTGATATCACGAGTTGTGATGTGAATTTTGAGACCAGTGCTTGCCAGATTTTTTTTAAAATCCTGGATGACATTGTTTTAGTTCACAAACATCCTCTAAATGCCGAGTAAATGGTGTGTGTTTCTCCATGGAATATTTAATGCATTCAAACCAGTCAGTGCCAATAAACTGCAATTGAACCTGTGTTCATTTTTACAGAAACCCTCTACCCCAGTATGGGCCAATTAACCCTTTACCCAACGTAACGGCCAAAACCGGCCAGCGCAATTCTCAAAAATCGCCAATGAATTTTTATTATTTTTTCATTTTTTGTCTCAAAAACATAGGTTATGACCCCTCGTTGGAACGAGCTCGTCGAGCTCGTTCCAACGAGGGGTCATAACCTATGTTTTTGAGACAAAAAATGAAAAAAATTAGTTATTCAAGATTTTTTTTTGCAAGTGTCGTCTGCTTTTCACGTTAGGTAAAGGGTTAAGCAAGAGGTTCTGGCTAAATTCCAGGCAGAACCTCTTGCTGAATTGACCCATACTGGGTTAGAGAAGTTTGTTAAAATTCAAACAATTCTCCTTGTGAGTTCAAATACTGCTGTGTGCAAAACTGAAATAATTAGGTATCAGCAAATCACACATTTCTTTTCGAATCAAATCTGAAATCGAATCTTGTCTGATATCGATATCAAATAGAATCTTGAATCAAATCTTTATAGACAAGTTATTTCATATTGCACCAAACGTAACTTACGGTATACTTTGATGACCATTACAAGACTGACTGAACACCTTAACTAGTACAGTGCTGGAAGCCCATATTTGGGCTTTATTTTGAAGTGCCGGTACCACAATTTAATGGCTTCATATTCTGTGGATATGCTTCAATTATCTTTGAAGTGATATTATTTTGCCTGTGAGGGTTTGCCTTGTTACAATTTATGGGAGAGTGCCTACAGGCACTCTCCCATAAATTGTAACAAGGCAAAGATACATAAAGAAATTATCAGGACCAAAAATAACTTAGCACTTTACCAGTTAAACACCAATAAATAAATATACCCGTATTCTGGAACACCGTTACTGAAACAGCTAGGCCTATTATCCACAGTTTTGGTTATTGAAGGCTTATCTTGTTACTATTCACGTTCTTAAGAATGTGAAAAGTAACAAGGCAAGTCTCAAAAACTAAAACTATGGATAAGGTTCTGGGAAAAATTTACTACTTACCTAACAAACATTATCAATTGCTCAATTAAATATGAATTGAGCCTACATGAATGAATTGTCTAATGTCAATTTTTATCCAATTTTTGTTGGAAATATAACAAATTGAACTTAGTATGAGAGATTTGGAAAAATCGAATTTTGAAACTGATTTGGGATTGATCTCGAAGCAGACATATGGTATCTATATCGAATGAAATCTCAAATATTCGCCGGACACTAGAAATAATATAGATAATTATCAATAATTAATAACATGGTTTGGGAGTGCACAGTAGTTTATTGATGACCCAACAGGAATGATTTAACAGTTCAACTCAGCCCGGACTGATCAGACACAGTAAATTTACTATTTTTGAGGGTTTAACCCTTTACCTAACGTAATGGCCAAAACCGGCCAGCGCTATTCTCAAACATCACCAATAAATTATCATATTTTCATTTTTTGTCTCAAAAACATAGGTTATGACCCCTCGATGAGCTCGTTCCAATGAGGTATCATAACCTATGTTTTTGAGACAAAAAATGAAAAAAATTAGTCAAAAATTTTATTTGCAAGTGTTGTCTGCTTTTCATGTTAGGTAATGGGTTAATATCAAAGGCAGGTTTAATGCTAATTCTGTTTTACCCTTTGCAAATGGAGCTACCCATGTGTCTGGGATACAGGGTATGTCTTAAATGACTGAAACTAGGCTTGCAAAAATACTTATGTGGGATTAAAATTGTACTAGTAGTAGGCGCCTGCAAAAGAAAAATTGTCTGCATCAGATTTCCATAACTAAGTGCATGCACATTGTATGTTAAAATTTAGGACTGAAATGGTTGGCTCATTTTCACCACCGATTAACCAAGAGCTATAACTAGATAATATCAGGTTATCCGTGACCATTATTTCACCGAATATGGGATCAAAACTATAGGAATTAGAAAGTAGTATTCACAGGAACTATTCTCTAGTGTGTATACAAACGAATGTCGAGTGCTCAACAACGTTCATTTGTATACACGCTACGAAATAGTTTCTGTGATAACTCAGTACTTACTGAAATTGACGATCTTTAACAATGTCTTGAACGCCAAAGTCGATTATTTCTTAATATATGCAACATGGCTTAGAGGTAAAATCTATCCCAACAGAGAAGTGAAGATTTACTATGTTTTTACCGTCGAATGATGATCGCTATCAATATTTCGGATAACCAGTTGACATTTTTTCTAAATGGTTAGGTAGGTAACTGTTTTCAAACCGGTTATCCAGTTAAACATTTCAGTACTATTAAAATTTCACCAATCAGAATTAATGATATTATTGTTCAGCATCAATGTACAATATTTTAAGCTTGTCTGTACACCCTATATGTATTTAAAAATAGTTCAGTATCAGAAGAAAAAGATTTTTTTTTAGTTGATCTTCATTGTATTTAATGTATTTTTTTTAACCATTACCCAACATGAATAGCAAATCAGAAAATAAGCAGACTGTCATCTGGAAAATAAGGTTCCCAGAGGGAAAATTTGGTAATGCTGCCATGCACAGCTGGGTAGCATCACCAAATTTACCCCCTGTGAACCTCAAACTGAATCATGTTTCCAAACCAAAACAGAAAGAGGTACCCAGAGGATAAATTGGCCCACTGAATGGGATAGCACCAGCAAATTCACCCTCTGGGGACCTCATTCTGCAAATGTTAGAATACTTATTTTCAGGCTTGATGAATAGCAGATGACACTTGCAAAAAAAAATTCTTCAATAACCCCAATTTTTCATTTTTTGTCTCAGATTTATAGGTCATGATCCCTCATTGGAATGAGTTAACATATAGGGATTAGAAGTTATGCTTTTGAGTCAAAAAATGGGAGTATAATAAAATTTGAATGTTGTTTTTTTTTTAGAGATGGGCAGTATTGGAATTTTGAGTTCAGTGTTGGTTTTGATATTTTTAGGTGGTATACATTGGTATCGGCTTAATATTCGGTATCTGACTTGACCGAGATTTGCTGATAGTACCAAAGAGGAATTCACGTCAGATAAAAACAGAATAAGTTGTAGTATCATTCTACACAACACTGTAAATGACACTGCCAATGAGCTCAACAGTGGTATTCTTTTATGCCCACAAATCATATCTACAGTAATTTTGTGACTTATTCTAAATGCACCTTCATGTTTAAAGACATATTTCAGGCTTTTGTGATCTCAGAGCATGTGCCCTGACCATTCCATCTTTAGGGGGTCCTGCTGACAATAGACAAAACACCTGGGCAGTGATTTCTAGTCAATGTTAAGGCAGCCAAGACTTGGCTTGAAATCACTTTTAAACAATTGGATATGCGCAGGTTGTAGCCTAGTGGGAATTCAGGACAGTTACCTTGCCCATTGAGGGTTAACAAAACTGAAAAGAAAATCTGTCACTGCTTTCATGAAAATCAACCATTCAACTGTATCAAACCTCAACAGGCAGTTATAAATAGATAATGTAAGAAAGTTTGAAAATTCAGATGGTATCGGTATTCAACACTAGTTTTTGGTATCCTCATGAGATCTGTATTGGTTTGGTTTTGCAGTATATTGCCAATCTCTACTTTTTTTGTATATAATAGCCCTGGCTAGTTTTGGCTGTTACATTAGGTAAAGGGTTATTTATTTATTTATTGGTGTTTAAGGTCACATATTTATGCACAATGGCTAATCATGACCGTGGCAGTTTTACGGGTGGAGGAAGCTGGAGTACCAGGAGAGAACCACCGAGCAACGTCGAGCAGCTGCCAGCTCCGCAACATCGTAACTCCACACTGTGGCACAGGCAGGGCTAGATTGGTTGAAGACATGTGCACTATCGATGTGCAGTATGCCACAGTACACGGCATCATCATGCTCCCATGTGGACAATCGGGGTGAAGTGCCTTGCCCAAGAACACAACGTGGGAGTCCAAATCGATCGCTCAAACGGTCACCCATCCTAGGACTAACTGGGCTTGACATTGCTTAACTTCGGTGATCTGACGAGAAATGGTTACCGCGATGCCACCATGCCCCCAGGTAAAGGGTTAACCTTTAAAATTTTACCATGACATTCACAGGCAAAAAATCCTTTCGTAGATCTCTTCTGTTACACAACTAGCATGCTGATAGTTATTAACAAATAGAAAGCTAAATATATTACTATTGAGATTCATGTAACGGGTCAAGGACAAGTGAGTAAATTATGACGACCAATAATTCAGTTTACTGGTAGAGTGCTAAATTATTTTTGGCCCTTAAAATTTCTTTGTGCATCTTTGCCTTGTTACAATTGATGGGAGAGTGCCAGGAGGCACTCTCTCATCAATTGTAACAAGGCAAATCCTAACAGATAAAATAATATCACTCCAAAGATAATCTGAACCATCCACAGAATATGAAGCCTTTAAATTGTGGTACCGGCGCTTCAGAATAAAGCCGAAATATGGGCTTCCAGCACTCTACCAGTTAAAAAAAAAAACTCTGACAAAAGTGTATGCAGTTGTATTGCGGCTATCTTTGCTCAAAAGGGTTGTGCAAATTCGTGTAATATTTATATAAAATGAAACTCTGTGAATCCAAGTTGACTACTGTCATTCAAATGTAATTTGTTGATAAATAATTGTTTTTATGTGCATCTGACCAACTTCATACATGAATTATCAATACAAAACCCTCAACTGGGTTGATATTCTTATATTAATTCAGAACATTTTTGTTTCGATTTCGCATCACTGTTTGCAAACTAATTTTATTTAATTGTCTGGAAAAATCTGAAAAAAACAATAATTAAAATAACATTTGTTTTGATTAATTATATGTGCATTGGGTAAATATTAATAATCTGGTGTCAAAATATCAAAATTTCATGATGTAGGCACTTACCATAAGAATTAAAAAAGTTAAAAGTCTTTTTCTTCAGCCATCCTGCATGGTTATTCTCTTTGCCACATCTCTCATTTTATTAACAATGAAAAAACAAAATACCAATAATTTGGTTTATGTCGGATAAATTACCCAAGTTAATAAAATGGATAAAACACACCACTGCCCATATTGTTCTATAGATTATGAGACCTAAAGGATAAAAAAAGCCAAGTATATGAACCTCTGAGGGTAAAGAAATAATTATTACAACAATAAAGAATAAAAAAAAAACACCCACCCACATGCATTTTTAAGAAAAGGTGGCATGAGAAACATAAAATCTACTTTGTGTGGCCTTATGCTTTTTGGAATCTTACAAATTCAGTCTTCTTTGACAGAGATCCTTCAAAGGATGAATGTTATAGTTGAGATTGAGATAGCACCAGTGGGAGGAATTATGAAATCAGGGCTTATATTTCATCTAAACTTGGGAGAATCCATTTGGATTCTCGTGAAAGTGGTTGCGAAAATCCATACTTGCTGTGAGTGGATTTCATTTGGCCACCGTGGTGGAACACCTGTCGTATACTGATAACACATGTTAGCCCTTTACCCAACACAGCATTTTATTTTTTTTAAATATAAACTGAATTTGATAATTTAAAAAAAAACAAGCAATATTTATCAATCAATAAAACCTTACAAATATGGATGCCATTGAAACCGGCTCATTGAGTCGGTTCCAATGACAGCCATATTTGTACAATTTTATGGACAAAGTGTCTGTATATTTCAGGTCATGTTAGCCTTGTGTTGGTTAATTTGCTGTTGCTAGGGTAGACAAAGGGTTAAATTGATTCAATTCTTTTCTCGCGAATCCTGGCAGAGGAGCAGCGAGAATCTAAATGGGTTTGCGCTGGCTTTGTTGCGCAAATCTTTGCGTGAATGGATTCTCGTCGAAATATAAGCCCTGGAAATGTTTTTGACTGAATGCTGAAAAATTACAAGGGATAGTGGGGAAAGAATAGCCCATGCAGACTGGGTTAATGTAGGCCTCCTCATTAGAGAACTGCATCAATTCTGCAGAAGGCCAAAGAATTTTTATTATTGCTTAAGTTCAAAGTTGCATTATGGGGAAAATGTGCGGCATGAAATTTTTGTATTTTATCATCTCTTTGCTGAGGGTTAAAGAAGTTCAAACTCATCTGTCATATAGGTGAGAAAAGATAAATTTTGGCAAAACTCTTGTTTTTGGAAGCAAGTACTGTGAAGATGTCCAAAAGTGGTATTTTTTGGTTTCAAATCCTGATTGGATTGCGATACATTTATGTACCAGTTGGTATAGATCTCATAAATATAATATTGTCATATAAAGACCGAAATGAAAATACAATATCAGTCTTAAGCCTAAAAAAGTTCAAAATTTATTTCTCAGGCCCTCCTGCATGGTCTTTTTGGCTGCTGCGTGCTCTCTTTTTATAACCAATGCAAACTTAAAAAAATAAAAATTAAATGGTTTATGTCTGATATTTTACCCAGATTAATAAAATTGGTAAATTTGTCCCTTGAGTGTAACAAGGCTTTGCCATACTTTTAGCATTGCAAAGACTTCTTGCACTCCAGGGATGAAATACGCCACCGCCGTGCTATTCTGCAGATTATGAGTCCTAAAACAGACCAAGAATATGAACTTTTGATGGCAAAGAAATAATTACAAAAATAAAATAAAAAAAACGTCCGCTCACATGCAATTTCACAAAAAAAATGGCCTGAGAAACAGAAGATCTACTTTGTGGGGGCCTAATGATTTCTTAATTCTTTTCCATCAGATTATTCATTTATTAATGTTATTGGTGTTTAAGGTCACATACTTATGCACAATGTCTAATCGTGACCGTAACAGTTTTATGGGTGGAGGAAGCAGGAGTATCCGGAGAGAACCACAGAGCTTCGATGGGCAGCTGTCAGCTCCTCAGTATTCTAACTATGTTCAAGCTCTGCTCAAGCAGGGTTACGGCGGTTGAAGACGTGCACCATTGACGTGCAGTACGCCTTAGTACACGGCGTCATCGTGCCTCCATGTAGGAAACCGGGATAAAGTGCCTTGCCCAAGACCAACACGCGGGTATACCGGACGGGGATCGAACTCGAGACTTCTAGCATAGATGTCCAACAGTCTACCACTGAGCCACCGCTCTCCTTTCCATCAGATGGGATGTTGCATTCCTGTGGGGAGAAAAGTGGAAAGATAATTTTGACCCAGTTGCGATCCGGTCAAAGTTATCTTTTCGCTTTTGTGATTGCTGTTTTGTAATTATTGTTTTGTAATTATTTGTATGAATGTCTATGAAAGGTAAGGATTTTTTCAAGCTCTCGCTTTCGCTGTCTTGGGCCTTGTCAAACTATGTAAAATGTGACATTGCTTTGATGAAATGGAAACTGCATAGAATATTAGTTTTTTGAATTAAAGTGGAAATGTGTCTGCCACAAACTGTTGTAAATATCGTTTGTTGTGGCATCTGTTTTTGGGTGATGTCAAATTGGAAATTATATTTTTTGTAGTATAATACTTTACCCAACACAAATAGCGTCAACTTCGATAACCATAAAAGAAAATTGCGAGTAACTAAGTATGTTCCATTTTTTGTCCCAAAACATAGCTTATGATCCCTCGTTGGGACGAGCTCATTGAGCTCGTTCAAATGAGGCAGCATAAGCTTTGTTTACAAGGCAGAAATTTAAAAAAAATCATGAAATTTGAAAGGTGTTTTGTGAAAAATGCTATCCAATTATGGCTGTTATGTTGGGTAAAGGGTCATGATGTTGTTTCAGATCCCTAACACAATGTAGATGAAATGTATGTTCACTAATCATTGTTTTTATTTTTTAATAGAACGTTAAAAATTATATGTGACTGAAAGACTTTGTTTTTTCAATCTACCTATACATGTATGTTATCTGAAACCTCAAATCACTTGTCAGATCACAGAGAAATTCATTTTTATCCCCTGAAAAAAAGTTGTGTGTTGGGGGAGAAGGGGGTGGGTTAGCTATTGTACTGTCCATCCATCTGTATGTCTTTGTTTTCGTTTGTGAACAATCCAATAAATATTCTTCTGTTTTGAAAAAAAAAACGTTTAAATTTACAAATGTTTTGCACCGCAGCTCACTTGAATCTCATTTGTAGATTAGTAGATTTTCTATGACTACATGTATGTTGACTTCTGCAGATACACTTTAGGTCCCGTGGGGAACAACACAGTGCTTGTTTACTGTGTTAAACAAGCTCTGTTTTACTCGTAAAATAGGGCCAAGTCGTCACTGCTTGAGGTGGATTCCATCTGCAGTCGGCAACATGCGTATAAACGATTGACTAAACTTGACTTTATCTCCACGTTGCGGTCACGATTAACCATTGTGCAGAACTATTGACGTCAAACACAAATAAATAGATGCCCTTTAGTTCTTGATTGTGTTAATGTATTGTAATTCATATGTATGGTTACTGTTTCAATGAGTTACCTCCTGGGGATCAGTCATCTTTGGCGCCAAATCTTTTTTGAATTATTAGAAATGCTGTTTGTCTGAATGAATTTTAACAATACTGAGCCCTAAACCCTCTGACCTCCGGTGTTATCTTCGATGTCAGTTCAATGGCAGCATGTATAAGAGCCCACATACATTATTTGGGGGAAGCGCAATTAATATTTTCAACGTGCAGCCTTGGGGCTGCACGTTGAAAATATTGATTGGTCTCCACCACACATAAACTAAGCAGCCATCGTACTTTATGAAATTATGAAGTATCATGTTTCTGTACTAGAAAAGTTACGGGTTCAAAGAGTTCTCAAAATTTCTGTTGTGTCCGCTCTTCAAGTCCTTTTGCATTTAATTGATTTCTTATCCAGTCATGGCTGCCACTATAGGCAGCCAAGACTTGACTAGAACTCACTACCTGGATAGTTTGCTGCAGTACCAACAGCTGTGTTCTACATGCTGAAGGGGGATAAACTTGTACTCTAAACTCTGATAATAATTACGTCTAAAATAGAGTTACAAGCGTTAACCCTTTACCCAACGTAACGGCCAAAACCGGCCAGCGCCATTCTCAAAAATCGCCAATTAATTTTTATTATTTTTTAATTTTTTGTCTCAAAAACATAGGTTATGACCCCTCGTTGGAACGAGCTCCTCGAGCTCGTTCCAACGCGGGGTCATAACCTATGTTTTTGAGACAAAAAATTAAAAAAAAATAGTTATTCAAGAATTTTGTTTGCAAATGTCGTCTGATTTCCATGTTAGGTAAAGGGTTAACATTTGGTGAGAACCAGAATCATGATTGTTATTTTGATTCTTACAAATGGCGATTGATTCATGTGCTAACACAATATTTCGGTTCCCAAAAACATAGTTTCTTTTTGGGCCTAAGCATATGTGATTTCCGGCACTCTTTTGCGTGTCTGCAGGGACCGAATATGGGACCCTTTCTCAATGGCATTTTGGCATGATTTGTCCCAATTCAAACCAAAAACTTCACAATCTCCGTCCTTATTCAAATAAATAGAGGATATCTACGTTGTTTTAGTGAATATCAGGAATTATCTCATTCGTGTGGACCTGAAAGTTTCATTTTTCACGAGTGCTTGCGCAAGTGAAAAATAACACTTTCAGATCCACACGAATGAGATAATTCCAGATTTTCACAAAAACAGCGTAGATTTTCCTTTTAGCTCAACTTTGACGAAGTCAAATTTGAGCTATTGTCATGACCCGTCGTCCGTCTGTCCGTACGTCAACAATTGGCTATGGCTCAGGCTAGAGGTCGTATTTATGAACCGATCTTTACAAAACTTTTTGTGTACCTTTGTTATGACCCTGGGACGGGAACGAGTGTTTTTAGGTGTGGTCCGAAATTCAAGATGGCTGCCAGCGGCCATTTTGTACCGATGATGCAAAAATCAGTTTTTTGTACAGAACTTCTGTATGAAAGTTCTGATTTGAATAAAGTTTTGTATAAATGTTTAGTACCATGGGATACATCACATATAATACGGGTTTTTTTCTCGTGTGTAAATTTTGCAAATTAGACTGACTTTGATTTATTTAGTGTTACTTTCAGAGCTGTAAGTGCCAAGCTGCTATGGCTCGGGGTAGAGGCCGTATTTATGAACCGATCTTTACGAAACTTCTTGGGTACCTTTGTTATGACCGTGGGACGAGAACGAGTGTTTTTGGGTGCGGTCCGAAATTCAAGATGGCTGCCAGCCGCCATTTTGTACCGACGATGCAGAAATCTGTTTTTTGTACAGAACTTCCATATGAAAGCTCTGATTTGAATAATTTTTTGTATGAATGTTTAGTACCATGGGATACATCACATATAATACGGGTTTTTTTCTGGTGCGTAAATTTTGCAAATTAGACTAATTTTGATGTTTTTGGGGGTTACTTTCAGCACAGTAAGTGCAAATGCCAATACGGCTCGGGCTAGAGGCCGTATTTATGAACCGATCTTTACGAAACTTCTTGGGTACCTTTGGTATCACCGTGGGACGAGAACGAGTGTTTTGGGGTCCGGTCCGAAATTCAAGATGGCCGATGGCAGCCATTTTGTACAAAATTAGGTGCAATCAGATTTTTGCACAGAACTTCCATATGAAAGCGCTGATTTGAATAATTTTTTGTGTGAATGTTTAGTACCAAGGGATACATCACATATAATACGGGTTTCTTTTCTCGTGCAGAAATTATGCAAATTAGATGAACTTTGATTTTTTCAGTGCGACTTACACACAGTAAGTACACATGTCAATACCGCTCAGACTAGAGTCTGTATTTATGAACTGATCTTCACAAAATGTCTTGGGTACCTTTGTTATCACCTTGGGACGAGAACGAGTGTTCCTGGGTGCGGTCTAAAATTCAAGATGGCTGCCAGTGGCCATTTTGTACCGAAATTAGGTCTAATCAGTTTTTTGTACACAACTTCTATACAGCTCAGACTACAGGCCATATTTATGAACCAATCTTTACGAAACTTCTTGGGTACCTTTGTTATCACCGTGGGATGAGAGTGAGTGTTTTTGGGTGTGGTCCGAAATTCAAGATGGCCACCAGCAGCCACTTTGTACCAAAATTAGTGCAATCAGTCTTTTGTACAGAACTTCTGTATGAAAGTTCTGATTTGAATAAATTTTTGTATGAATGTTTAGTAACATGGAATACATCACATATTCTAAGGGGTTTTTTTTCATGCAGAAATTATGCAAATTAGATGAACTTTGATTTATTCAATGCTACTTACACAATGTAAGCACACATGTCAATACGGCTCAGGGTACAGGCTGTATTTATGAACCGATCTTCACAAAACTTCTTGGGTACCTTTGTTATCACCTTGGGATGAGAATGAGGGTTTCTGGGTACGGTCCAAAATTCAAGATGGCTGCCAGTGGCCATTTTGTACCGAAATTAGGTCCAATCAGTTTTTTGTCACAAGTTCTATACAGCTCGTATTTATGAACTGATCTTCACAAAACTTCTTGGGCACTTTTGTCTTCACCTTGGGACAGGAACGAGTGTGTTTTGGAGTGCATTTGTTATCACTGTGCAATGAGAACAAATATTTTGGAGTTCAGTCAGACCCACTCTGGGACTCAAAGATTTTTTTCTAGTTTAGCATCTGACTGTCACCCACCTTTACAATACTTTACCTATACATTTGTTACAGGCAACGGTCAGTATTTAGACCATTACAATACTTTATATGTACCTTTGTTATCAGGTCATTACCTAGATGTTTGTCATTGCTGTGTCACATACTATACATGTACATGACTTTGTCTTGACAAGTTGAGCTAAAGTGTCATTGACACTTTCATTTATTATATGCTACGTGACATTTTTCTGCGCAATATTCAGCCCAATTCGACTGCAAACAGTTTCAAGACAGTAACAAAAAGCTGCTTATCGTCCCTTCAAGGCGACGTTCAAGGTGACGCCATGCGCTGTAGCGTAACGTCATTTAGGAAGCTACTGAAAAAAATCATCGTGTGGTTCTGAAAATATTGCGCTCGTGGAGAATAAAACTTTCAGGTCCAAACTCATGATATAATTCCTGATACCGACTAAACTAGAATAGATTTTCTTTTTTATTATATGCTACGAGGCATTTTATTGCACAATATTCAGTCCAATTCGATCCCAAATGCGTACGTTTCAAAACAATAACAATGATCAGCTGATCGTTCCATCAAGGTAACGTGATGCAGCGTAGCGTGACGTTATTCGTGAATCTACTGAGGGATATTCCTCGATATCCACCCAGGCTAGCATATAATAAAATTTAATCTTTAACGCCTAATTTTGACTTCTTATCACTTTTTACTGCAACAAAACAAGTGCCTTGACAAGCAGTTTTTGGATACATTTGCAAGTTACACCACAAGAACCTTGTTAGTTGTTTCTAGGCAAGTCTTGGCTGACTATGTATGAATTTGATTTTAAGGCTACTTACTCGTAGCCCTTGGTATCGGTGATTTCCGATGGAAAGAATTTGTGAAGCAGACACAGCCGTTAAGCATCTGTGTAGTGGAAATCACTGATTTCCCCATCTGAGAAACGCGCCTTTCCCAAAAGCAGCGATTCCAGTCGTAAGAAAATCTTGACTGTCATGAAGTCTTATCTCTAATTGATTCCCAGATTGTAAAGTCGATTCGATTCGTGATTATCTACCTGGTTCCATTCCGAATTTGATTTAGGTGACTTCCCCGTTGGAACCCCGTGATGTGAACCAGTGCCTGTTTACTGTGGTAAATAAACGGTTTTACTGGTAAAATAGTATATGGGGCCAATACTATAAAACGTTTACAGTTGTATTTTCTAGAATTGTATCGTCCAGTTATGACTTCAAATGGGTTGAAATGAACCTTTAGCATTTTCAGTAGAGTAGAGTAACTAAAACATTTTGTAAATATACATCTTCTGATAGGTTGCCCCCAAAGGCTAGTAAGGGATGACACATGGGCGAACTAATTTAATACTGAAATTCCCATAGACATTTGTTTGCCAGAGAAATCCACGGTCGTGTGTACTTGGGCGAACTGATTTAACACTGAACATTCCCACAGACATTTTTTCGCCAGAGTGCCATCTTTTCGTGTGTACCCTGGCGAACTGTTTTAACACTGAAAATTCCCATAGACATTTTTTCGGCCGATGGCACACTGGCGAAAACATGTCTATGGGAATTTTCCTCGTTAAAATCAGTTCGCCAAAGTACACACGACCGTGGATTTTCTCTGGCGAACAAATGTCTATGGGAATTTCAGTGTTAAATTCGTTCGCCCAAGTGTCATCCTTTACTACCAAGGCTACAACTAGGGAATGGGGTCTTTCATTATTTAACTGTCTTACTGCTAAAGTATGTTCCAGTAACCAATGCGTGGGTCTGAAAACCCCAAAGTGGACAGCATATGTATAAACGATTGTATAAATGATTGGCTACACATATAACTTTGGACTTGTGTTTCGGTCATGATACAGCACGAGTTAGTTAAAGTGACCTTAAGACCAATAAATATATGATACAACTTGGCTTTATTTCTTTCTCGGCACATGACAATGATTTCAACAAATACCAACGTGTTGAGATATTGTTTTGATAGTTGTCTCAAATAAATAACTAAATATATATCATTGTTTGTTTATTGTGCATCATTCCTAGCTCAGTCACTATCTGTACGCATACTATAGGGCCCCACAAGTTCAGACATTCGTGTCGATTCGAAATCGTGCCAATGATTCGATTCGATCAGAGTTGCGCTGATTGGGACATTTTCGAATCGTCGTGATGTGATGTTCTGAGAATCCTACTAAGTATCCCCTCTTGGACACCTTTTCTATCGACCTGGGGCCAATTCGATAAAACTTTTACAATTGTATTTTCTGGAATTGTAATTTCAAGTTATGAATTTAAATGGGTTGAAATGAAGCATGAGCATTTTCAAAGACATGGCAATTTCCCAGCTGATTCATTTTAGTCAGTTATATCAAAAAAAGAAAATACAATTCTAGAAAATACAATTGTAAAAGTTTTATAATATTGGCTCCTGGTGATAAAAGAAACTACTTTGGCTCCGTTATGGAATATTTTGGTTTTTTTCATCGACTTGTTCAAATAGCTGCCTGGGGACCCCGAGGAGTGCATCGGCGCTTGTTTTCAGCGGTAAACAAGTTCTGTTTTTTACTGGTACAATAGAAATCAGTCACAGTTGCTTGGGATGGATGTCCTCTAAAATGGCCAAATTGGGTATAAACGATTGACTAAACGTGACTTTGTCTCCATTTTGTGGTCACAATTAGCCATTGTGCAGAAACATGTCACCTTAAACACCAATAGGTAAATGAATTGTCCAAATGGAAAACGCGCCGTTGAATACAATACTTGTGTGGAGACGGTCAGCGTTTACAGTTGCAGAAAGGTGCATTATTTCCAACTTAAGCCTTTGAACTAGAGTGGTATCTTCCATGCCAGTTCAATGGCAGAAATAAGAAGAGTCCATATTCACTAGTTGGGGTAGAACAATCAATATTTTCAAGGCGCACCCTTGGGGCTGCACGTTGAAAATATTGACTGGTCTACCCCACACATTTACTGAAAAGCCATCCTATTTAATGACATGACGTATCATGTTCCTGGTTGGAAAAGCGCCCGCAGATGTTCAAAGGGTTAAACAGCTGTGAGATTTCTTTCGAAATTCGATTCAAAATCGTCTGCCAGATTCGATTTGGAAATAGATTCGGCCCTGAATTTGAGATTCACTGGGCGCCAATATGGGCATAGATAGTGGACTATTGCTGAAACACCCGCAGAGTGAAGTTTGTACCAAACCACTAAATATTCAGATCTGTAGAAAAGAACAGAAAACGCAGAAGTACAGTTTCATCACGAGGATCTCTTTGTAGCCAAAGGTCTGAAGTCTGAGAAATTCGCTTTTGAATTTTTTTGGTATTTTTAGCTTAACTTGACAAAGTCAAGATAAGCTATTGCCATCACGCGTGCGGATGTCTGTGAGTCTGTCAGTATGTGAATCTGTTCACATTTTCTTTAGCACAGGCTGCACCCCGTAGTTCTTGTCCGATCATCACGAAATTTCATATGCAGGTTCGAGGTCATGTCTCGATATGAACGCCCCTTTTGGTCGCGATCGGTCAACCGTGACGGCTACGCGAGCCCGAAACCTGAAAATATTTAGCACAGTCTGCAGGTCGTATTTATGAATGGATTTCACTGTAACTTGGTCGAATGACTGCAGGTCCCCTTTTGGGAGCTAGCGGTCAATCGTGATGGGTACGCGAGCCCGAAACCCGAAAACCTCTATCGCAGTCTACTTGAAAGGATTTCATAGAAACTTGGTAGGATGACCCCGTATGAGGTCCAGATGAGAACGACCCCTTTTGGTCGCGATCAGTCAACCGTGATGGCTGCGCAGGCCCGAAACCCGAATACCTTTAGCACAGTCTACAGGTTGTATTTATGAAAGGATTTTATTGTAACTTCGTAAGATGAGTCGGTATGATGTCTGGATAAAAACGTCTTATTTTGGTCGGGTTCAGTTAACCGTGACGGACGCGGGGGGGGGGGGGGGGGGGGGCACGTTACCTAGATTCCTTTAGCACAGTCTACGGCTTGCATTTCTGAAGGGATTTCATTGCAAATTTACTGGATGACTGTATAATGTCTTGATGAGAACCTCCTATTTTGGCCATGATCGGTCAACCGTGATGGCCTCACAGGCACATGACCTAGATTTGTTTAACACAGTCCACAGTTCATATTTACGACGCGATTTCATTGTAACCTGGAAGGACAACTCGCTATGATGTGTATATGCCGCCTGGTCACGTGACCTAGATTCCTTTTGCACTGTCTACAGGTTGTTTTTATGAAGGGATTTCATTTTAACTTCGTTGGATAACTTGGTATCATGTCTAGATGAGACTCCTATTTTGGTCATAATAATAATAATAATAGCAATTTGGCCGGCCGCTGATTTGTTGCGGTTCTCGGATGAGAAGGCCTTGGTTACCCCTGTACTCCGAACTGCCTTCCTGTTCCCACGCTTCTTCTCTCCTCCCAACAATCAGAGACGAACTGCTTGATGACATCCCTTGCTCCATTCTTTCCAATCTCTCCGTTTACCATATTAGCCATCTCCTTTGAGTCTCTCACTAACCACATGTCCTTCATTCTCCCATCCCACTTCCCCATTTTACTCCCAGTGAATCTTATTCTTTTAGACTGGTATTTTGGGCATTCTAAAAGAAAGTGTTCCAAGGTCCCTACCGCGCCCAAATTACACATCTGGCACTCCTTTTCACTGTTTTCCCCAAATTTTTCCCCTCAGCTCCAAGGACCGCGACTTCAGCTTGAACAACAGTGACCCCCCAAAGGTGCCATCAAGGTACTCTTCAAAACCCTGCTTCTTTTTATTACGCAGGCCACCCAAAGACCTCTTTGATTTGACCCCTTCTCGCCAATTAAGGCTACCATCCTCCATGACCCTTTCTCTGACGATTATTTTACCCTGGTTTGCCCCAACGTACAGACCCGAGATCTCCAATGAGTAGTTCTCTATTAGCTCCCTCACTTGGGCCACCCACCCTGTCTTGATATTTGAGTTGAAAATTCTCTGGAACATTATTTTACACCATCGGCTGTCGGGGAGATTTACTAAATAATTAAGATAACCGAGTTTCAATAAGTCTATCCTGTCCTTGATCCTCATCCATCCACCCAAGCTCGCCCCGATTGCTTCTAGTGCTGCGGCATTACTAGACCCCGTTATCCATCGGCCTGCATCGTTCTGCAGGGTTTCCAAGCTCTTTACAACCGTCTGGTTTAGGGGTACCACTTCCGTACCATATGTTATACTTGACAGACCCTTCATTTCCCAAATGATTTTCCCCACGAAAACCTTATTGAAACTGTTTCTCCCTATAAGTTTCATTTGGTTAAGGATCCCCCCCCCCCCCCCCCCCCCCACACACACACACACTTCAGTATCAATTTATTTGTGTGGTTTTATTAGATGCCCCTTCCTGTGAAGTTTATATTTACTCCCCAGGTACTCGTCGTCACCTGTCTCTCCTACACTAAGATGTTTGCTGCTACCTTCCGGAATACAGAACTCCCCCACTCTCCACCTTCGAGTGGGGTTCACTTTGCGGCCCACGGGTATAACTTTGCTCTTGCTTTCATTAAGTTCGAGTCTCCATTTGCTCCCATATTTCCCAACAATTCCCAGCATTTTCGCTAGCCCCTCTTCGCTTTTTGACACCAGCACCATATCGTCTGCAAAAATAGCCCTGGGATCTTAAGTCCCCAACTGCTACCCCATCGTCGCTATGCAGTATTTCATGCCCCCTCGCTTATCGTTTACCTTTTCCCAGTGCTTGACTGGATGCGATTTGATCTTGATCGTCTGTACTCGGCCATCTTTTTTAATACTCTGTGGCTTACTTCCTTTGTTACGTTTACTCACCCATGTCCAAAATAGGTTCGAACTCGACCCCCTGTCATTCTTATCGTCCCTATAAGACTGCTATTTCGCATTCTCCGATTATCGTCTTTAATCTTATTTACTTTATTTCGTGCTTGTTGGTATTCTTCCTTTGCTCCCATGGCCTCGTTGCTTTCCGCCCCCTTGATTTTTCTACTTCTCTTGTATTCAGCATATTTAGCTTTTCTACCCTTTATGGCCCTTTTCAGTTCTTCGTTCACTCTGTACCCAAGTTCCCTTGTTGACACCCTAATCTCTCCTACACTTTCCTTCCCCACCTCCACTAGGCTCGCAACTATGGCGTCGGCCATCTTCTGGACACTGGCCCCCCTTGTGTACGGTTGCAAGCTTTGGTTTAAATTTCTCTCCGAACTTCGCCCAGTCAGCATCCTTTTTGAGTTCCCAAGTCTCCTTGAAGCTTCCTTTGCTTTTTACTAGGTTTTTGGCCCTGATCGTCACTGTAATTAAGTTGTGATCACTATCCAACTCCCTTTTACCCTCACCAGCCATTTCTACCCCTATCACCTCCCCCATAACTTAATATCTGAGAATATAGTCGATAGTATAGCTCGAACGCTTCAGGTCATGTCTGGATGTGACGTCATGTCACGTGGCCCAGTGGCGCCATGTTGTGTTGTCATGATAACCTGCGTGAGCGGCCATGTTGTGACTTCATCCCCATAGTGATACGTGATGTTAGTGCGCATGTGCAGCGCATGTTGTATACTGGAAGCCGCCATCTTGGTTTTGGTTTCTATGGTAGCACGTGGTTGCAATGTTACCCAAAGGCCTACAACAAGGCAGGGGGTATGTTCGGAGGGTGTGTTCGATTGAATAGGAGTAAATCTAATTGCCACAAACAACCCGACAAGTTGTACTGTTTCGTATTCTCTGTTTCTATCTGTCTATGCAATAGTTTTCGTTTACCTGACCATGTTCATTTGCCCTGGAGTATACTCCAGTAGAGTAGAAGAGCCTATCAGCTGGAACACCTTTGCTTATTGTTAATATATTTAGCTTTTCTGGTCTGTTCCTGTTAGTTCTGATCCTATTCCGAGTACTCTTGATAGCTTATTGGGAGAATTTGGGATAGGTATGTCTTGGGGTGGCCCAGAAGGCTGGGCCAAACAAGTAATAGTATCCTCAGATAAGTATTCTCTAAAAAGTATCCACAAATAATAATACAATACCAGACCATAGGTATCCCAAAATACAGAAATGAGTCGACGAACAGTATGTGTGAGTCACTCAAACGAGCAATTGCTCGATAGCTCATTTTTCGGGAGACTTCGAGTCATTCGAGCTATATGTCAAGTCACTTGATCGAGCAATTACTCTAAAGCTCATTTGCTCGATGGTTTTCGAGTCGTTCTGTCAATGACTTTTCAGTAACAAAGGGAGATAACTCTTCATACAGATTATGGGAAATCAAGCAATCTGATTGGTTAGTCAGCGCCAGTAAAGTGAACTGCTTGGGTGATCTAGATAAATGAAACAACAACAGCTCTCGGAATAGGGTCAGAACTAACAAGAACAGACCAGAAAAGCTAAATATAGCAACAATAAGCGAAGCTGTTCCAGCTGATAGGCTCTTCTACTCTACTGGAGTATACTCCAGGACAAAGGAACATGGTCAGATAGACGAAAACCATTGCATAGAGAGATAGAAGCAGAGAATTCTGAAAATTCGAAATAGTACAACTTGTCGGGTTGTTTGTGGTAATTAGATTTACTCCTATTCAATCGAACACACCCTCCGAACATACCCCTGTCTTGTTGTAGGCCTTTGGGTAACATTGCAACCACGTGCTACCATAGAAACCAAGTATACAAAATGGACGACGGAAACACGTATCACCCTAACAACATGCGCTGGGCATGCGCACTAACACCACGTATCACTATGGGGGTGACGTCACAACATGGCCGCTCACGCAGGTTACCATGACAACACAACATGGCGCCACTGGGTCACGTGTCATGACGTCACTTCCGAGGTCATCCACCGAGGTCCTCCAGAATTGACCTGAAACGTGCGAGCTATACTACTGTCGATTATTGATTTTCTGTCGTTCCTCTCCCAGGTCCATTTCCCCTTACACCTCGCGCTCCTGCTCCGAATCTTCAGACCGAGCTCATTTGTGAAGTTCAACAACTTCCTTCCATTCCTGTTGACTTTCTTGTCCTCACCCTCTATGCCTTCTTCCTTATCACCGATGTGTCCATTAAAGTCACCCATCAAAATAATACCGAGCCCCCTGTTTTCTAATTCTGTGATATTGGACCTTAGTGTTGAGTATATCCAGCCAATCGTGATCTCCGAACCGTCATGTGACCTAGATTCCCTTAGCAAAGTCTTCATTTGTCAAGGGATTTCATTGTAACTTGGTAGGATGACTCGTTTTGGAATGGTTTTGCTGTAACTTGGTAAATTTGGTTGACATACATTAACTGTGAGGGCCACATTAACCCAGGTTTCAATTGTTTAGAACCTCAAATTAATCTTACTGAAAACATAGCACAGGGAACAGAAATTAATATATTCTCAATTATCACAATTCTTGTCTTATTTCATAATCCTTTCATAAACACTGAACATTATCCTTTTCATCAAACACTACACACGGTCAAATAAAGCTACAGTGTCGTTGACAATCTTCTTGCATTATCACTGGGGTGTAAACTCCTCTCTGTCGCCTGAAAGGAACCGTATGAGAAATAGCGCAGTGCTTGATCACGGTGGTTAGTTTCAACTGACATAATACGACCTGGTAATCAAGCTTGGATATTCCGCTGCCCCCCCCCCCCCCCCGTTCCCTTCTGGCACGTCCACTCCCACCCTCCCTTCTAATTTCGCAGTATTCGGACCCAACCCAAACAGTTTTATAATTTGTTAAGTTGGCTCTTCTCAATCTCCCCAATTATACCATTAACCCATTCTTCATCTTATCACTCATCCACTTGTCTCGTGTCTTCATCCCCTTCTATTAGTTTCACAAGTATTTGGAGAATTCTAAAAAGGATACTGGCATGTTCCAGGGTGTCCTTTACCTCTAAGCTGCACATTTGGCACCCTCTGTCCACACCTTTCCCGATTTCCCACTCAACTCCAGTGGCTTTGATCTCACTTTGGTTACTGTGGTTATCCCGAGATATAGAGCAGTGCTTGTTTACAGCGGTGTACAAGTTCTGCTTTCCTGGTAAAATATGAAGGTGGGCATCATAGGTATAATGGGTAGCTGAATTTGACATTATACTAATGTGGCGGACATGATGTAGCCAAAGATGCAAGATGCAGAAAATGGCCTTAAAACCCCACAAATAAATAATATCTCACTTCGAACACCCCCCCCCCCCCAAAAAAAAAAGAAATAAATAAAATAAAATAAAATAAATAAATAAAAAAATAAAACATAGAAATAAAATAAAATAAATAAAAATAAAAAATCAGGTGATCCTCAAAAGCTGTCGCATCTATTTGACCGGTTCAATAAGCTTTTGGGCCTGACTCAATTCGCCACTTTCTATTACAATCATTGAACACCATTCAACGGATAAAAGTTGCCTCCGCTTCTGTGCCCCCTTCTAGATCCCTAGTCTCAAAAGGATAGTACTCCATTAGCTTCCAAACCAACCTTACCTTGTCCATCCTGTCTGAATGTTTGTGCCGTGTACACAGTTAACCCTTTACCCAACGTAACGGACAAAACGGGACAGCGCTATTCACAAAAATCGCCAATTAATTTTTATTATTTTTAGTCGAGTTGTGACGAAGTCAGATTCAACTTTTCGTTTGATGAATGGCGGGCGGTTTTCGGGCGTAAACAATTGGCTTCCGGATGATAACTTGATAATGGTTCAACCCACGTTCATGAAACTTCATGGGTAGGTTGGTATCAGTGAGAGGAAGAACCCTATTAATTTTTATCATTTTTTGTCTTAGAAACATAGGTTATGGCCCCTCTTTGGGACGAGCTCGTTCCAATGATGAGTCATTACCTGTGTTTTTGAGACAAAAAATGAAAAAAATTAGTTATTCTTTTTTGGTTATTTTATTTGCAATTGTCGTCTGCTTTTCATGTTAGGTAAAGGGTTAAACGCCCTTTACACATTTGCTGTTTGCAATGTTTTCTAGGCTAGCAGCATTGCAGATGGCGCCTTGTTGTTCTCGCTGGAGTTCATACCTTGCCGATAGGCGTACGTTGCAAAATGTCCTATATTTTGAATAATCAGTACAATTTCTTCCAGCTTTAATGTTCCATTTTCAAATGATAGATTCAAAAAAAAAAATATTGTGTATTACCATACCGTGGATGAGGCAGAATGACCGTTTCGTTATCACTGTTTGGAAACCACTACGGACTTTTTTGTTTTGACTCTTCCGGTTGAGCGACAATGACAAGATCGGGCACAGGGAGTTGTACGTATTTATTGGTCATTTTCGAGACATTTGTCACCAAACTTTCTCATAACTGGTCCACGTGCATTTGCAGATGCGTGATTTACCTCCACGCTCTGCAAGCTAAGCTCAAAAAGCTTATTTTATCTCTAAAAATCAATCTTTGCCTCCCTCGAAATTAGAAAACATGATTCTCTCGCAGATCGTTGTCGTTTTCGACTGGAAGGGGGTATTTGACAGCTTCACAGTTGGTCATTTTGTAATTGCAACCATTTCCCCTTTCAAATATTTTATAATAGGACAACTGTATTGACCACCCCCGCTTTTTCTTTTCTGGGGGAAGTAGATTGAGGGAAGCTCCAGTGGTATCGTGAGCACTAGAAATGTTTGTGTGTGGTGTGTGTGGGGGGGGGGGGGGGGGGGGCAAGGACGCATTCTTCTAAGAGATTACAATAGTCTTTGGCGGGAAATAAGCGATTTTGTGTCTTCCCCAAGATTGGGAAAAAAGCTTTCTCTCCATCCTTAACCCTTTACCCAACGTAACGGCCAAAACCGGCCAGCGCTATTCTCAAAAATCGCCAATTAATTTTCAAAATATTTTCATTTTTTGTCTCTCGTCGAGCTCGTTCCAACGAGGGGTCATAACCTATGTTTTGAGACAAAAAATGAAAAAAAAATATTATTCAAGAATTATTTTTTGCAAGTGTCGTCTGCTTTTCATGTTAGGTAAAGGGTTAATCGAACGGTCAAGTCCAGCGAGTTTTGCATTTTGATGATAATTTGGTATCAGAATAATTGTAAGCATTCCTAACGAATGGTGTCGACTGAAGCTGCAGTTGGCAAAATCCATTCGTATGCTTGAAATGTTTCGGAGACGGCTCACATTTTTACAACATTTAAGCGATAGTTTTACTGCATCCGTGGGTAGGCGATCCCAAAACGCGATTTCTCATTCGCAGACCACACTCATTCATATGTTGCCTACTTGTGGCATAGACAGTATCATGGTTAATAACATTATCAATTCGGGTGTTCATATTCCGGTACCTCATATACAATATATATACTCACGCTACCTCAACACTTCCACTCTCGGTGCCTGACAGAATGGATGCTTTTGCACGATTAAATATTAACGACGATAATTATGCTCTATTTTCAAGAAAATTGTGACCATTTCAGCTCTAAAGGTCTCCATTTAAAACATCCATGTGTCATAATTGCTGAAATGAGTGTGTTGTGTTTTTTTTTGGGTTTGTTTTGTTTTGTTTTTTTTTGGTGGGGGGGGGGGGGGGGGGGGTGGTTACATGTACTCCATGCATGTGTGCAAGTCGCGCATGTATTTGGTCTGCCCCCAGTATTTGGCTTAACTGATTTTTTTAAGGTCACAACTCGTATGTTTAGTTGTGTATTTTATAGCCATAAACACACACTAACACGTAGATTTATTATGTGTTAGCCCTTGTAATAGAAGAAACTCGCTTAGAAATAAGTAGCGGTGTTTATTTTTATAAATACGACCATACGTCCATCGTATTTGTAAAAATCTCTGACCACAATTTCATTTCCGAGGGCGGAAATCGAGAAATTCGTGTAATAATAATAACACTTTTGTCGGCCGCTGATTTATCGCGGTTCTCGGTGAGAAGGCCTGATTAGCCCTGAGCTTCCAAATGCCTCCCTATCCACACACCGATCCCCTTCTCTTCTCCCAACACTCGAGACTAACTGTCCTGATGACATCCCGTTACCCCACTCTTCCCAATCTCTCCGATAAGCACACCCCCACAACTACCACCTCCCCCCCCCCACCACCTCTCACCAATCACGTTACAATCCAGCATGTCGTTTTCTCGGACGATCCCCCCCCCCCCGGCTGTGCCCACTACTACTTCTGGGGATCTCAGTTGAATAGTTCTCTATTAACTCCTTCACTTTGGTCTGTCGACCCTGTCTTTATGTTTTAATTCCAAATATTCAGGAACATTAACTTACATCATCGGTCATTAGGTCCATCCTGCCCTTAATCCTCATCCACCCAAGCTCACCCCTTATAGCTTCTAGTACTGTGGCATTTATCGACCCATTATCCATACGGCCTGCACCATATGCCATGTGGTTTAGAGGCATCACTTCGGACCATATGATATATTTGGTACACCCACCATATCCCAAATTGTTATCCCCACGAAAAACCTAATTGAAGCTCTTTCTCCCTATAAGTTTCATTTGTTTATGGATTCAGTTCCACTTCACAGTTAGTTTATTCGTATGGTTTCGGTAGATGCCTCTCCCACACTAAGAAGTTTGCTATTACCGTCCGGAATACTGGCCTCTCCCACTCTCCCACTTTCCTGTGGTTCCACTTGACGACCCATGGATAGAACTTTGCTCTTGCTTTCATCTAATTAATTTCCAGTCTCCATTTCTCCCATATGTCCCCAAAAATTTGCCAGCATTTTCTCTAGTCCCCACTTCGCCTCCTGACACTAGTGCCCATATCATCTTTGAAAAATAACCCTGGGATCTTCAGGTCCCCAACTGCTACCCTGTGGCAATGCAGGAGTTCATCTCCTATACCTCTGAAGTACAGTACGAAAGAAATTGGGGACAGGATGCACTCCTGTCTCACGCCTATTTCTGAAGGCACACGTTACATCGTTATGTTGTCCAGGTTAAGTTCAGTTTGTAATGCTTTCATAGTTCCCACAAACACAAACTCACCACGCATGCGATTCTGTCATGTGGGACAGCGTGAAAAAAAATGGTACCGCCGCCCCCCCCCCCACCCCCCCCCCCCTTTCCTGAATCCATTCTGGATTTCTCCCTGAAAACCCTTTCTCTTCGACCACATCCTCTAATCTCCCATACGGGACTTGACAGAACACTTTTCCAATGTTGCTATTGACAGAAATTCAGTTGTCCAACACATCCTTTCCCCACCCTTTGTGCATAAATGTAGCCTTGCTTTCTCTCTACTTTTGGAAACTCTTGATTTTCTCTGACTGAACTGAATAAGGCCGTTAAGCTTTTACAGAGTTCCTCTCATCCCATTTTTAGCTTAACTTGACAAAGTCAAGATAAGCTATTGCCATCACGCGTGCGAAGTCTGATAGTCTGTGATGTGAGTCTGTTCACATTTTCCTTTAGCACAGGCTACTCCCCGTAGTTCTTGTCCCATCGTCACAAATTTCATATGCAGGTTTGAGATCATGTCTAGATGATAACGGACCCTTGTGGTCACGATCGGTCAACCGTGATGGCTGCCCGAGCCCAAAACCCGAAAACCTTTAGCACAGTCTACAGGTCGTATTTATGAAGGATTTCGTTGTAACTTGGTAGGATGACTCTGTATAATTTCTAGATGGGAACGTCCCCTTTTGGTCATCATCTGTCAACCGTGGATGGCTGCCCAAGCCCGAAATTCAAAAACTTTTAACACAGTCCTACCGATCATATTTAATATGGAGGGATTTTATTGTAACTTGGTAGGATGACTCCGTATGATGTCCAGATGAGAACTTTCCCATTTGGTCACGATCTGTTATCCGTGATGACTACCCGAGCCCAAAACTCGAAAACCATTATCACAGTCTACGTCTACTGGTCGTGTTTATGGAGGGTATTTCATTGTAACTTAGTAGGATGTCTCCATATAATATCCAGATGAGAACGCCCCCTTTTGGTTGCGATTGGTCAACTGTGATGGCTACAGGGGCCCGAAGTCCGAAAACCTTTAGCACAGTCTACAGGTCATATTTATGAAGGGAATTCGTTGTAACATGTTAGGATGACTCCACATAAGTGTCTAGATGACAACGTCCCCTTTAGCATAGTCCACAGGTCGTATTTATGAAGGGATTTCCTGGTAACTTGGTAAGGATGACTCTGTATAATTTCCAGATGAAAACGTCCCCTTTTGGGCATCATCTGTCAAACACCGAGATCAAGCCCGAAACCTAAAAACTGTTAGCACAGTCTACAGATTATATTAATATATGGTGGGATTTTCATTGTAACTTGGTAAGATGACTCCGTATGATGTCCAGATGAGAACTTTCCCATTTGGTCACGAGTCTGTTTAACCGTGATGACTGCCCGAGCCCAACACCCCGAAAACCTTTACACAGACTACGGGTCGTATTTATGAAGGGATTCCATTGTAACTTGGTAGGATGACTCAATATAATATCTAGATGAGGACATCCCCTTTTGGTCGCGATCGGTCAACCATGATGGCTGCCCGAGCCCCAAAACTCGAAAACCTTTTGCACACTCTACAGGTCGTATTTATGAAGAGATTTCATGGTAACTTGGTAGGATGACTCGTTTTGGAATAATTTCACTGCAACTTGGTAACTTTGGTTGACATACATTAACTATGAGGGCCACATTAACCCACCCCTCAATTCTTTAGTACAGTCTACACCCCAAATTATTGTTATTGAAAACATAGCATACAGAGAACAAAAATTAACATATCTCCAAGTATCACAATTCTTGTCTTATTTCATAATCCTTTCATAAACATTGAACATTATCCTTTTCATCAAACACAACACACAGTCAGGTTAAGCTACAGTGTCGTTGACACTTTCATTTAAGAACTCTTTAGGAATTTTCTCTACCCCTCCCATTTTTCCGTTCCTTAATTTTGAGACCAACTTTTCGTACCTCCTCGGTTTTTATTTCGCCTCACACGAAGTTCGTTAAATTTCCTCTACCTCATCGTGACACTCCGATGGGTTCCCCATGCCCCATCGCTTATCGTTTAGCTTTTTCCCGGTGCTTGATTAGTTGTGAGACGATTTGGACTTGATCGTCTGTATTTCTGCCCTCTACTTTAATACTATGTGAATTACTTCCTTTGTTCCTTTTATTCACCCATTTCCAAAGTACGTTCGAATTCGAACCCCGTCATTCTTATCGTCCTAATGAGATTGCAGTTTCGCACTTATCATCTTGAATATTATTCTCTTTATTTCGTGTTCTTTGGTTTTCTTATTTTGCTTCACTGATACAATTGCATTCTCCCTTGAGCTCTCATCTCTTTCTGTGCGCAGCACATTTGACTATTTCTGCCCCTTATGGCTTTTTTTCAGTTCGTCATTCACTCTGTATCCAAGTTCCCGAGTCAGCACCCTAGTCTTTCCTATACTTTCCTCCCATACCTCCACTGGATTCACAACAATGACACTGTAGGGGGCGCGGTGTCGTTGCTGTAACCGGTTCTCGTCAGATCACCGAAGTTAAGCAACGTCGAGCCCGGTTAGTCCTCGGATGGGTGGCCGTCTGAGCGATCGATTCGGACTCCCGCGTTGTGTCCTTGGCAAGGCACTTAACCCCGATTGTCCACATGGGGGCACGATGACGCCGTGTACTAAGGCGTCCTGCACGTCGATGGTGCGCATGTCAGCAACCAATCTAATAACCCTGCTGCAGTGCGGAGTTACGATGTTGGGGGGGGGGGGGGGTGCTGGCTGCTGCTCGTCGTTGCTCGGTGGTTCTCTCCGGGTACTCCTGCTTCCTCCACCAGTAAAACTATCACGGTCATGATTAGCCATTGTGCATAAGCATGTGACCTTAACACCAAAAACTAAACGGGGAATGTAGAGAGTTCTCTATTTATTGCGAACCTGATGGACTTAACATGAGATCAATCAGAAGGGCGAAGAGAAGGCGAGTAGTTAAGGTCAACTACCAAGGATTTAACACTTTACCCAACGTAACGGCCAAATCCGGCCAGCGCTATTCTCAAAAATCGCCCAATTAATTTTCATTATTTTCATTTTGTTTCATATGTTATGACCCCTCATTGGAACGGGCTCGTCGAGCTCGTTCCAATGAGGGGTCATAACCTATGTTTTGAGACAAAAAAATTAGTTATTTAAGAATTCTTTTTGTAAGTGTCGTCTGCTTTTCATGTAAGGTAAAGGGAGAAAAGACCGAAAAACATTTAGTCGGACAAGATAGTGTACAGTGGAAAGTGGGTTACGAGCGACAATTTTCCGATTTATTATAAATAATTCGAGGTCCCACTGTCAATGGAGGGCAGATTCAAACATTAACCGTATATCTTTATCAATTACTAATCTCTAATCCACATTTATTCATTCATTCTTTCGATTTCACAGATTGTGTCGAGTACCTGTGGTTTAGCCGGAGTGAATATTCTGATCAATTTCTGCTGTTGTGCAGAAAGTTTTTACGAAACTCCGGTGACTTTTCTATGATTTACACGTAACCTGATTAATGGCAGCGTGTCACTGACCAGAATTTGAGTACCTGTGGGCTAAACCGCACACTTTAAAAACATATTTGATCAACCGTACACAACTAATTTTCTAAACACGCACACCGTGCACATCTACTCGTCATAGAAAAGTAATGAAAAGAGAGGATTTGGTTGACACATTTGTTCTGTAAGGAAATATTTGAAAGGGGGAAATGTCGAAATTGCCAAATGACCAACTACAACGCTGAAAATTCTCCCTTGCAGTCAAAAACGACAACGATCTGCAGGAGAATCATGTTTTCTAATTTCGAGGTGGACAAGAATTTACTTTTTAGACATAAAATAGGCTTTTTGATCTTATCTTTCAGAGCGTAAAGAAGACCGCACATCTACAAATTCACGGGGAACAGTTATTTGAAAGTTTAGTGACACATGTATCGAAAATGATTAATAAAATATACATCCCCCTGTGCCTGATCTTGTCAGTGTCTCTCAACCGGAAGAGTCTAAATAAAAACGCCCGTAGTGGTTTCCATACAGTGATCAATTGACAACAACTAAAGTAGAACAAGCTGTTTGTATTTTTATTTAAGTGGAATGAATTAATAATTAATATTCAGTTTGAGATTTTTCAATGTGTAGTATTTGATCGCCAAAAAATCAAAGACAGCATGCTGTTTTCTTTCAATTACAACCGAGACTGGCACATAATGAAATAATCACGGCTTGTATTGAAAAGCAATAGAGCAAGTTGAAAATATTTTCAATAATATTTTAATTCACCTGAAGGCATTTTTCTATATGTATGGCAAATCTTGACCGGTGACCTCCAGAACCAGTTTTATAACTGCTCGAATCTAACATTTTTCTCCCTCTGGAAGTGAAATAGTGCTTGTTTATTTTGGTAAACACGCTGTGTTTAACTAGTTAGATATGTTCGGTAATCATTGCTTGGGATGGAAATTCTCTAAAACGGGTTAACCCTTTACCCCACGCAGACGAGATCAAAATTTATTATTTTAAATATAATTTTTTAAAATTCTTCAAAAAATGTCAACAAAACCATATCATGTGATCCTTCGTTGGAACGAGCTCGACGAGCTCGTTCCAACGAGGGGTCACGTGATATGGTTTTGTTGAAATTATTTGAAAAATAATATTTTTTCAACTCCTGAATTTGCATATTACGCGGGCGGATGCGGGCGATTCGTTGGGTAAAGGGTTAAACGGGCAATCAGGGTACTGGCTGTATTCGACCTGATATCTCCGTCGTGGTCTCATGATTAGCAACTGTGCAGAAATATGTGACCTTAAACACCACTACACAAATACTTCCATTTTTCAGAGCATTAGAGAAAAATTGACATATTTTACGTGATTAAAACTAAAAATGTTTGGGTTTCTATCACTGTGAATCCTGGCTACGGCATTTGATTTCAAACCTAAAATGACCACGGTTCGATCCCCGTCAGGGGTAATTGCGTCGTGCGTTGTGTCCATGGGCAAGGCACTTATTCTTTTGTTCAACCGATTACCAAAATTGGCCTCTGACCGATTACCGGTTATTTGAGCTCACAATCGGCCGATTCCGGTTGTAATACCGTGCACTACTAGACAAGTCGAGGCTTGAAAGAACTACATTAAACAAAACATTTTTCAGTGTTCAACTTCGTTTTGACTGAGGTTGCAGTAAAATTACCAGTCGCGCACACTTGGGCGGTAAACATGGATGTCTGAGCCACGTTTACCGCCCAAGTGCGTGCGACTGGTGATTTTACTGCGACCTCCGTCAATGGAGTTCACTTTTCCCGTATGAACTGGCGATTGCTGCAGGTACGATCAGTTGTAAGCTTTACATGTTGTTTGACTTGTATATCCCGTAAAGGGGCGTCTGGGGAGATTAAGAATACACGTTGTGGTTGTTTCTCAACTTTATTGAATGGTATCATTTTACATTAACAGTTTCCTCGCGGGAACCCAGGGGAGTGAAGCGGTGTCTGTTTACTACGGTAAACGGGCTCTGTTTTACTGGTAAAATAGGTCCCAGTCACCAATGCTTGGGAGGTGCAAACCCTTTCTAAAATGGGCAACATGGCTTATTAACGCTCACCCCTGGTCTTGAGTTGATACTCGTGGTGTGGTCATGATTGGCCCTTGTGCACAAATATATGTGACCTTAAACACCAATAAATAAATAAATAAATAAATAAATAAATAAATAAATAAATAAATAAATAAATAAATAAATAATTGCAGAAGATAATAAAATGCTGTTAATGAATCATCACAAAATGCTTGGTAAAAATCGGTTAAACAGATGTTCCAGGAGCCGTTGCCTTTGGCATTCGATTGTCCACAATCGGCCGATTGTGGTGGCTGGTTCAGATCATCGGTTGAACATTAACTTATTCCCGATTGCCCACGTGGGTGGCACGGTGGCCCCTTGTTCTACTTCTTTTATTGCTTTAGTGCGATTAATTCTGCCATTTCCTACTTTTGTCCTTGAGTAGGCCTATACTCTTTTTCTTGCCTCATCAAATACTTGTTTGGCATTTTTCGTGTCTGTATCATTCACCTTATTGAGTTAACTACTTCTAAATACAGAACATTCTTCGTCCTCTCAATAAATAAATGCTGGATGGATTTAGAAGTGGAGGAAGTCCAATACCAGGAGAGAACCATAGAGTAACGGCGAGTAACTGTCGGACTCACCAACTTACTAACCCGGGTTTTGCAGGGTTCACATTGATTGAATGCAAACGTACAGCCGCCTTATAGTACGCATTGGCACACAGCGCCACCGTGCTCCCGCATACGCGATCGAGATGAAGTGTCTTGCCCAATAACACAACACAGATTATGCGGGTAAAGATCGAACCGCCGGCCTTCAATCTCAACTCAAACCCACGAATGGGCCAATGCTTCCCTCTATAGCTGGTACTTTTAAAGCATTGTTTAAACTTGACTTTAGACTTCAGGGGCGGCGGAACCGTGGGTGGGGCTTCTGCCCCCCCCCCCCCCCACTTTTTTGCCGGGCCATGTTTTTTTTCTATGCATATATTTTAACATAACCAATTGCTGGTGAAACAAGGGGCGGATCCAGAGCCTCCCTCATATTTTCGCCAGCTATGTTTCTCTCGTACTGGTTCAGTTTCGATGGATTTCGGATAATTTTTTGCAGTGAATGCCAGCAAACGCTAAATTGTATACAGTCTGTTGCAAAAATCGGTTAACTGAAGCAGATCGTAATCTTACAGACATACAAGTACCAAATCCGCCCCCAGACAAGATGATCCACAGACAGTATAATTGCTGTTAACGTCTGGTAAAGCATACATGTGAGGTCTATTTATTAGCTTTGGTCGTGTCGACCAAAGCTGACAAATAGACCTCACCTGTTTGCTTTACCGAAGTTTTTTAACGGCTCTGAAAGTGTGAAATTTTTCAAATTCATCTCCTGAAAAATCTCAAAATATCCGCTCAGATGCATGGAAATGGGGGGGGGGGGGGGGGGGGGGTTGGAACCCTGGAATTTAAAATTTTCGTAACACGGACCGAACCATGGTCGGCCCGTCATACCGACGACCATCCATCGCCCGATCCAACCCCCAACTTTGAAAATCGTCCCACCGCCCCTGCACTTGTGTTGGCTTTTTATGCCCCCGCGACGGGAAGTCGGGGTGAGGCATATTATTTTACTCCTGTCCGTCTGCATATAGGGTACAAGGTTTGTCCGCCTTACTCCATATACAGTTTTGAAGATTGAACCTTTTTTATCTTATATCATATAACAAATTTGATTTTGTTCATTTTTTTCACAAAATTACGGGTTGTTGAACTAAGTTGAATTGTTGTGATGTGAAATTTCGAATATAGGGTACAAGGATTGCCCACCTAACTCCTCCCACAGTTTCCAAGGTAGGACTTCTCTATTTCACAGTGTATCTGTAAATTTTCAAAAGCTGTGCATATGTACCAAAGATGTGCAAATTGTCAAGACTTCAGGATTCAAGCTAAACATTTTTTTTTTAATTTTGAAGGATGTGTACAGATATTTTTGCCAACATAATCAATGATTATAGTTTTTTTTTTTTTATTACAATGTGTTATTGTAAAGCCTATAAAATATTATGAATTAATTATACCTTAGAGTGTAAAACCTTAGAGTGTCATCGTATGTGTCTTACAGACACAACACACGTACGAGTAACAAATAACTGATTGATCTTCAATCTCCTGTGTCCATGTGGTGTGCGGGGGAGGGATGGGGGTCTAGATTGTTTATTGGGGTTTCACGATACTTCCCGATACTTTCAACAGCCACAGTCACATCGTGTATGCAGATTTGTGTTGTGGTCATGTTATAGCCAAAGATACTGAAAGTGACACTAACTGCCAAAAAAAAAAAAATCAGTCACCCGAAAGCTGTACATACAAATGGTGTGGGTGAAACCAACAGTCACTGCATGTGTATGTACAATGGTACATAACAACTACTGAGTAGTGATGCCCATCTATTGTTTAGGGGCTTTGCCACTGTTGTATTTTCTTTGTATAGACCCCACTCTAACTATTGTTTACGAGGCATGGAACGTAGCGTCCCATGCGTGACAGGCCACCGCCTTTTGTTTACGCGGTATGACACATGGCGTCCCCACGCATTTGAGGCTATCAGCCAATTGCTGAAAATGCATGTGAACAATAAAAGTGGACCTGGTTTCGAATCCAGGGGCGCCATTTTTTTTTTGTGCACCTGCCAGGATTTGAATGTGTGTGCGGGTTTGCAATAAGAATAAATTATGAGGAATTGAGTTTCGCGTCGGCTAACACTTTTGTCCTCTCATGTTTCTCAGCCTTCAGTGATAATTTTCTACTCATGAGTTTACCAACTGTGGTGTATTCAAGATCCAGCCACCAAGGCTGCGCTTTCTATCGCGAAAGTGCAGACTCCGTGTCTGCATATCACATTAACCCTTTACCCAACGAATCGCCCGTATCCGCCCGCGTAATATGCAAATTCAGCAGTTGAAAAACTATTATTTTTCAAAAAAATTCAACAAAACCATATCATGTGACCCCTCGTTGGAACGAGCTCGTTCCAACGAGGGGTCACATGATATGGTTTTGTTGAATTTTTTTGAAAAATTTGAAAAAATGATATTCAAAATAATAAATTTTGATATCGTCTGCGTTGGGTAAAGGGTTAATATCGCAAAAAAAAATCAGGAAGATTCGGACCGTACAGGGTGAGTGATGACATTTCTATTAAATAACAAAACCGGCTTCGTCGACTTGATATCTGTCATGTTGTCTACAACATTGTGCTCACTGATAAGTTGAAAATAAGTTGCTAGGTCACACAGTCGAATCTAGTGTAATTGTTAATGAATGAATGAATGATTTTTATTTTGTAATACAACATATATACAAATACAAACTAAATACAGCAACATACAATTAATTCAAATACAAGGTTGCACTACAGGGAGATGGCATAGCCACTAGGGCTGTCTTCCCGCCATTCCCAATAAAAACAATGATGTAAAATGTGAGACAATCCTGACAACGGCTTTGTTAATGAAGAGAAAAATGAATGGATTAATTTTAAAATGGGTCGTTCCATCAGTGGCGGCGCTACGGGGGGGGGGGGGGCATTCCCCCCCCCCCCCCAACGAAGCCTGCGCCCCCCCCCCCCCCCAGTTGCCCCCCAACCATCTCGCATGCATTTCCATCCACCCTCACACACAAACACATTCAGTCACTCTCTCTCTCACACACACATACCTCTCTCTTTTTTTATTCCCAATAATTTCCCATACACACTTAGCCCAAAGTCTCAGGCTAGCTGATGAACACATCCAGGCAGCAGAGATTTAAAGACTCGGATGCAGATACTTATAAGTTATAATTAAGTTATGAGCCAACAAAGGCATGTCTATCCATATCCCTTGTCTAAAAAAATTCATGGATTTCGCATTATGACAGACGGGCATTATGAGTCTCTCTCTCTCTCTCTCTTCTCTCTCTCTCTCTCTCTCTCTCTCTCTCTCTCTCTCTCTCTCTCTCTCTCTCTCTCTCACGCACAGACCCAGACGCGGATCCAGGATTTTTTGAAAGGAGGACCGCTAATTACCATTACATTTAGTCGAAACTTGGACCCAAAGTCCGTAATATAATTTTTTGGTTTGGTACGTCCACAGGACGTACCAAACCAAAAAAGTATATTACGGACTTTGGGTCCAAGTTTGGACTACCTCATAACAAAGTAATGATATGATTCTTTACGTATTTGTCCCCCTTCATGGGAGTCTGCCTCCCTAGTTGCCCCCCACCCCCCACAAAAAGATTTCTGGCGCCGCCACTGCTTTCCATATAAATAAAAATAATTTTCCATCGTTTTTAGAAAATGAAACAATTTAAGGGTATTTAATAGATAAGGATGAGATTACAGAGCTAGGACCTACAGTCGGGGCAAACTGGATTATTACATCTGACGCGAAAAGTACGAATTCAAGAATTGCTCCGTTAGAGAATTTTTGAATGATGATCTGGAAGAGTTTTGAATCAATGGTTCTAATGAATTCCACATCCTAGGGAAAGTATGAATTGGAAAGTTTTTGGAGAACTGAGTTCTCGGTTTTAATGTATGTAATTTACCCGACTGTCTTGTGTCCATTCCTGAGGGGTTTTGGTAAATTCTAAAAGTGTCCACAAAGCTTTCGGGTGGCATGTTGTTGTACCACTCGTGCATAAACAGAGAGATCTGGAGTTTATACAGGTCTGTAAATTTTAAAATGCCATGTTCTCTAAGCAGGGGGTCTGTATGAGCAATGTATTTTTTGTTAGATACAATTCGGATGGCTTTCTTTTGTAATTTTGTAATCTTTCGAGTTGATGGCGAGTGACCCCAGATATGAATACAATACATCATGTGACTCTGGATCAAAGAGTAGTATAATATTTTTAAGCACTTTTTCGGTAGAATCCGCTTAACTTTGTTTATGGCATAAATTGCTCTGGAAATTTTAGAACAGACTTCTGAAATTTGCTTTTTGAAATTCAAATTTTCATCTACGTGGATTCCTAAGAATTTTACAGATTTTTCCTCTTGATTATTTGCAACGAGTGAGATCGCTGAATTATTAAGCACAATTCTGTCGCTTTCAATGGAGTACATGTCACTCTGAGGGTGAACAATAATAAATTTTGTTTTACTCTCATTTAGGGCAAGTTTATTAGCCGTACACCAATAGTATATGTTATTGAGTTCATTGTTAACTAATTCTATAATAATATCTATATTATTACCAGATGTATAGGCAGTAGTATCGTCTGCATATGATAAAATTTTCAAACGTGTCGAATTTATAATATCGTTTATGTAAATTATAAAAAGAAGAGGACCAAGAAAAGATCCCTGAGGGGCACCAGTTGGTATGACCTGGAAGTCGGAACTGGCCTTTGGGAGGGTCACCATTTTGGGATCTGTGTGTCAAATAATCCTCGAACCAGGCGTTTGCATGGCCCCGTATTCCATAAAGTTCTAGCTTTTTTAGTAAGATCGAGTGATTTATAGTATCAAATGCTTTGGAGAAATCGAGAAATAGAGCTAAAGTACAATCCTTTGTTGACTTATGGTTCATTTCAGCAACATTGTTTATGAGATGCAATACCGGATGTATTGTTGAGTGTGCCTTTCTAAAGCCAAGTTGATATTGATGAATTATCTTATTATCTTCTAAGAAAGATATTAACCTAGAGTACATTAATTTTTCTAATACTTAAGAAAAGGTTGGTAGGATGCTAATGGGCCTATAATTGTTAAATTGTCGTTGATCGCCAGATTTAAAGATGGGAATTACTTTTGCAATTTTCATTTTGCTTGGGACAATACCGTTTGAGAAAGATAAATTAATTACGTGCGTTAAAGGGTCAGCTATCTCATATATTATCTCCTTTACCATTTTTGAGGACATATTGTCAAAGTCTCTACTTGTTTTGGATTTCAGGTTTTTTGTACATTGTATTACTTCTTGCGGAGTAGTTGGCAAAATAAAAAATGACTCAAGGTTATTTCCCTGAGCGTAATCAGTGAAACTACGAGAGGAGGTAGGTACTGACTCGCTTAATTTTGAACCAATGTTAACGAAGTAGGAGTTAAATTTGTCAGCTATCTCTTTAGGGTCTGTTATTTCCACATTGCCAGCGACAAATGTGGATGGGTACGTAAATGTAGAATTACATTCGTTAATTGCTTTCTTCAAGATTTCCCAAGTTTTTTTCATATTGTATTTATTTTCGTAAAGTATAGTCTTGTAATAATCAGATTTGCGAGCCCTTTTCAATCTGTTAAAAATGGTGCAATACGTTTTGTATCTCATTTTATTTTGTGTGGTCGGGAATTTTAATTTTTTGACGTATAGTTTTGTTTTTTCCAATGACGACTGCAAAAGGCCTGAAGTCATCCATGGTTCCCGTTTCATAAACTTATGGGGAACTCTTACGAGTTGTTCTGGAAAAGCTTGGTCAAAGGCTGCATGAATTATCTCGACAAGGATATTGTAGGCTTCGTTGGGACAGAGTGCATTCATTACATTTGTGAAGTCACTGTTAGATAAAAGAGACTTGAACTGGTTTGCATTCTCCTGTTTAAAAGATCTTTTAGAAGTTTTTATGGGATGGGTGTGCCTTTTTGATGATTCATCAACATAAAATGTTGCAAAATGGTCATTTACATCTGTAATAATTATTTCGGATGTACAGGGATTAATTTTGTTACTGAAAATGTTATCAATTATGGTGGCTGAATGGTCTGTAATTCTAGTTGGTCTTGTAATAAATGGCATAAAACCTGCACTAAACATAGTGTCGATAAATAAATTGGTTTTGTTATGTCTACAAAAGCCAAGAAGATCGATATTAAAATCACCCATAAGATAAACACTTTTTTTAGAGTCATCTAAGATGTTTACTAAATTCGTCAATTTTTCCAGGAATAAATCAAGATCCGCTTTAGGGGCTGTATTTGGTCTATAAATAATTCCAACAATATTTTTGTCTTTCGTCGAGATTTCCACAAAAAGGGATTCAAATACATGTGGGATAAACACAGAAAGGTCTTCGCGGATTTTAAAAGGGATGGTATCTTTTATATAAAGTCCAACACCTCCTCTACCGTCGTCGTTAATAGGTCCTTGTCGAGTAATCAAGGGATGGTAGCCTTCCAGTGAGAAGGTAGTGTTTTCTTTCACGTTGAATGTTTCTGTTAAGCCTATAATGTCTAAAACATTTGATTCATGTTGGAGGCTGCATATCAGGTTCTTAAGGGGCTCCCAGTTGGCATTAAGGCTTCGACAGTTAAGGGTGAAGAGCGTGAGTGAGTTGGGCTTTTTTGATATCTCATTACCAAAACGCTCTGGTGTGTAGTATTCACAACTACTTTCTTCCATCGTGAAGGGAGAGTTCAAATCAGCATCATTATCGGTAATTACATCGTTAAATTGAGAAATAAAGTCAAATGAGCTGCTGCTCTGTATCTCATCAAATGTAAGTGTATATATAGCCATTATCAAATGTCGGAATGAGGGCCACTCTACCAAGGAATAAACCAAAAGATTTTGCCAATGTAACTGAGTAGGTATTTTGCAGGAGGAATTGTGTGCCGTTGTCAGGATTGTGTGAGTCGTCGAGCAATGTCGGAGGAAGAATGTTTGGACAGTTTATGACAAACATTTCTTGCTGTGTTCAGCCAGCAGAGTTACTTTAGTTAGGCCTTAAAAGGGTGTTTTAATGTGGGCAGCGTCAAATCAAAGATGAGATTGTAATGTAAACATAATCATAACGTGTGCAGTGCAATGCATCTACGCACTCACACATACAAACAGACACAGATGTCCAGAAGGCAGTTGTGTTGACAGCGTTCCTTGTAAGGTTATTTCAAAACTCAGCTGTGTGACCTAAATCACCGAACTGAAAATATATCGGCTATGTGGGTCATTTCTATTTTGGAATTACAGTTGTGCACAAGGAAGGGACACTGGGTTTATTCATTTCGAACAAAGCCATTGTTTTGTTCACTAAGAAGAACCGAAACTACCTATCAATAGGTATATATGTCATCCATAGACTCATTTGATAGTATGAAATGAGTCTATGGATGACATATATAAATGGATACACTACTTTTATGGGGTCAGTATTCAACTCATTAAATGAGATATTGTGACTGGATATCCTACTTTGATAATTATAACCTACATGTCTGAGTAATGAAATCAATCAGGGCTGCCTAATAAAGTAAATAACAACATGATGTATATTTTGAATCATCCATGACATATACAAGGAAGACACTCATCTATACCAAACTGAGAGAAACTGTAAATTACAGTACACTTGGTATCCCAGTCTGAATCTAACTGATCCCATTGTAGCTAACACACAAGAAGGCACTTTACTGTGGACATAAAAGTGTTGGCATTATTTACTCTGCCCATATGTCAACACACGCCTGCCATGGACAAAATAGGTTCACCCAGGACAGTCATGTGTTAACACATAGAGCCGCTTGCTCATAACTGCATATGTAATATTGTTAAATCTAAGTATTACATAATGCCTGAGACAGTTATGTACACAATTATGTGGCTGCTCAGCAAGTGTGTGGGGAGGACCGATCAATGAGGTATTGTGATTGGATATCCTACTTTGATAATTATAACCTACATGTCTGAGTAATGAAATCAATCAGGGCTATAAGCTGTCTTGATATTACTCTAATAAAGTAAATAACAACACAGACCTACATGTCTGAGTAATGAAATCAATCAGGGCTATAAGCTGTCTTGATGTTACTCTAATAAAGTAAATAACAACACAGACCTACATGTCTGAGTAATGAAATCAATCAGGGCTATAAGCTGTCTTGATGTTACTCTAATAAAGTAAATAACAACACAGACCTACATGTCTGAGTAATGAAATCAATCAGGGCTATAAGCTGTCTTGATGTTACTCAAATAAAGTAAATAACAACACAGACCTACATGTCTGAGTAATGAAATCAATCAGGGCTATAAGCTGTCTTGATGACACTCTAATAAAGTAAATAACAACACAGACCTACATGTCTGAGTAATGAAATCAATCAGGGCTATAAGCTGTCTTGATGTTACTCTAATAAAGTAAATAACAACACAGACCTACATGTCTGAGTAATGAAATCAATCAGGGCTATAAGCTGTCTTGATGTTACTCAAATAAAGTAAATAACAACACAGACCTACATGTCTGAGTAATGAAATCAATCAGGGCTATAAGCTGTCTTGATGTTACTCAAATAAAGTAAATAACAACACAGACCTACATGTCTGAGTAATGAAATCAATCAGGGCTATAAGCTGTCTTGATGACACTCTAATAAAGTAAATAACAACATAATGTATATTTTGAATCATCCATGACATATACAAGGAAGACACTCATCTATACCAAACTGAGAAACTGTAAATTACAGTACACTTGGTATCCCAGTCTGAATTTAACTGATCCCATTGTACATGTAGCTAACACAAAAGAAGGCACTTTACTGTGGACATAAAAGTGTTGGCATTGTTAATGGTATCCCGGCGGCTAGCCGCAAACACTTCTATTGCCAAGTCGGGTTTCTGTCTGCCACATTAATCCTTTACCTAACATGAAAAGCAGACGACACTTGCAAACAAAATTCTTGAATAACTAATTTTTTTTTCATTTTTTGTCTTAAAAACATAGGTTATGACCCCTCATTGGAATGAGCTCGACGAGCTCGTTCCAAGAGGGTCATAACCCATGTTTTTGATACAAAAATAAAAATTAATATTGGCGATTTTTGTGAATAGCGCTGGCCGGTTTGGGCCGTTACGTTGGGTAAAGGGTTAAAATGAAATCCACATGCGAAACATCACGGCTTTTAGAATGCAGGCGCGCTATGGTGCGCAAGCATAGTTGCGTGCTTCAAACTCGGAAGACTGCACTGCTCTTTATGGGTCGAGATCGGATCTGGAAAGATACCGGTTTGGCGATCACAGTTCTGATTCGTAAGCGACAAGTTCAATATTCTCAAAACGATAAATTCAAATTCTTGAAAAATCGAATCATTTAGTTGTTCAAATTGAGAAATCTTGCAAAAGTGAATAAAACGCCGGTTGAATGTAAACAAATGCAGTTATAATTGGAATATAATTACAGCTAGATTATTATCAACCAGGGGCCAATACTATAAGACTTTTAAAGTTGTATTTTTCAGAATTGTATTTTCTATTTATGGAAATAACTAACTGAAATGGACCGTTAGCATTTTCAAATATGTGGCAATTTGCCAACTGAAATGAACTGTTCTCATTTTCAAAGATGTGGCAATTTGCCAGTCGGCAAAATGACACATCTTTGAAAATGCCAATGATTCATTTGCATCATTTTTATTCACTTGTATAAAGTACAGTTCGGGAAAATACAATTGTAAAAGTTTTATTGTATTGGCCACAGATCGTCACATTACAACCGTCGCCTTTACATTGTAATTGAAAAATGACATTCGCAGAACTGAGAGGCACACAACTAATTGATTAACCCTTTACCCAACGTAACGGCCAAAACCGGCCAGCGCTATTCTCAAAAATCGCCTATTAATTTTAATTATTTTTTCATTTTTTGTCTCAAAAACATAGGTTATGACCCCTCGAGCTCGTTCCAATGAGGGGTCATAACCTATGTTTTTGAGACAAAAAATGAAAACAAATAGTTATTGAAGAATTTTTTTGCAAGTGTCGTCTGCTTTTCATGTTAGGCAAAGGCTTAAAAGTTAACTCTTTTGATATGGATTGAAACGGAGAAACTCTTCCATATCACAATAGCAGATACAGGGGAATTGTTCTGCCGTCATATTTAAGTTTTTTCACCTGTTTTACATTAGACTGTTGTAATCAAACCGGTATGAAAGTAGTATAGCATGTAAGCATATATAACAGGGGTCAGCCGAGTGGGCAACAAGGGCGAAGATGTCGCCTTGTCATTCCTAAAGTCACCTTGGCTTACGTTGTGGACGAAATTCAAGTCGCCCTTCCAAAATTCCTTCAGACATGGCAGTTTTGGGCATTTCTAATGTTTTATTTCCAAACAGAAACAAACACCTTCGCATTCTGACGGTCAAGATAAAATAAACACGTTTGCGGTTGCTGTTAAAATCCGTCATATGGCAGGGGGGGGGGGGGGGGGGGCGGTCAGGCAAAAATTACGGATACAAGGTGGAAATTTTTACATTTTCAAGTTTTGGGACCCACCACCCCCGGAATGCAAATTTTTGCCAGTTATGTCTTGGACACCCACTCCTCCCGCGCAGTTTTTCCTCAAAGACAATTTGGGACCCACCCCAATTTATAAAATCTGTTTAACGAAGTATTCAAATTACCTAAATCAAAAAAAATAAAATAAATACAGTAAAACCTGTCTTGAGAGACCACTGTCTTGAGAGACCACCTGTCTTGAGAGATCACATCTGCCAGGCACCGATTGTTTTTTCTCTATAATGGACCTGCTATGGGAGACCACCTGTCTTGAGAGACCACCTGTCTTGAGAGACCACCTGTCTTGAGAGACCACCTGTCTTGAGAGACCACTGTGATCTTCGAATCAAATGGTTTCACGCGCCGAAGGCGCGCAGGGGTGGTTTGGGGAGCAAGCCCCTTTCGACTCTCTTTGGCTGTAGGATAGGTTTTTGATGGTTTGTCTAGGCGCGTCAAAGGAGGAAAGTGCTCGGGTTTAGTGGCGTTTGCTACGTTTGTGCTTTTTCTTCTTGGAAGGAGGTGGCTGAGATGGCGAAGGCTTGGCAGTTGTTGTTTCTAAGTTTTTGCGTTTTAGCCATCTGTGAAAGAACGGGTCGCGGATCCTGGCTGTTTCCAAGTGACCTGGTTTGTTGGTGAGGACGTCGTATGTTTCCTTAGCCCATTACATCTGGGTTGATTTAAGGTATTCAAAATAATCATCCCCAGTTCCGTCAAACTCCAGTTTGAGTTCGCCGAAGCGCTCAATGGCACGTCCATCCAACATTTCAATATAGGCCGTCAGGCTAGTATCGCCTTCATCAGAGGGCTCATGCTCGGACTCCGAGGTTGAAATGGATTTGAGGCCCGATTGGTTGAGGATGATAGGAGAGTCAGGTACGGATTGGGCGACTTCCATCTCCTCTGTCTCCTTTTCCTGCTTCGCCTCTCCCTCCGACCTCTTTGGTGAAGAGGTATGGCTTGGGATTGGTGATACAGGCTTTGGAGGTGAGTTGACAGTGATCACCCTTTCCTTCTCCTGATTCCCGATCTCAGTCCTCTTCCTTTCGATCCACGCCTCCGTTTGCCTGGCATTCCTGCGTTTAGTGGCTGGTGACTTCTTCTTCGTCTTTGTCTTCTTCTTGTTTTCCACGGGTGTCTCGGTGGTAGGCTGTTTTCCCTTCCTCTGGGGTGGACCAGTGCAGGTGGGCCCGCGAAAGGTACTACAGGGGTGGGTTTTGTCTTGTATTTAACGGTAAGCTGGACGCAGTCACTCTCAACCTGGACATTCCAGTTGAGAAGTGAGCTGGCATCCAGCACCAATAAAGTGTTCTTGATTTTTTCAGGCAGGTAGTTCATGTCTAATTGCTCTTCGCAGTCTGAAGTCAGAGGTGTGAATGTGATGTGGAACGCCACTGTGACCTGGTACCAACTTGTATTTTTATGCCACAATGGTCCTGTCTTGAGAGACCGCCCCTTTGAAGACTGAAACCATGACAAAAACTTTTTACCTGTTCTGGAATTGGAAAATCCATTGTGGTTATACTAAAATAATTAAAAGTATTAAAACCTCTTAATTGGGTTTCAATTGCTATTCAGTTACATAACTCATTAAACATTGAGATGTTTTTATAAGACCCCTGTGAAAAGATTAGGACTATTGCTGAATAAACAATTTCATACATACAGGAATGTGACAGATAGGATTATAAATATTGAGTTCACTTTGGTTGTCATTACTTGTCCGTAAAATGATATTTGGCCAAAAACTGCATGACACCTGCAAAAACTGCACTTTGGGGTTCGGACCGACCCACCCGGACCTTGTATCCTGGCATTTTTTGCGCCCCCACCCCCGCATATGGCTCTGAAAATATCCCAAACAATCCCAATTTAATATTTCTCAAAAGAGTTGTACTGGCCTATTGTGCTGTTTAAACATTTCGCCCTTGCTGGTAGCAAGCAACACAAATTGTATGTATCGGGCCTTGTATGTCGGATCTTTATTGAAGCCTTACCGGACATTAATTTTGTCAGAGACGAAATTAGATAAGTTTTCGATCCATCCAGCTGGGTCTGATTCTTGTGTGTCATGCGTACTGCACGTTTACTTTAGAAGAACAAGTTATACTAGAATTGTGTATGCACGCGCCTTTTCGTATAGGGTATGAGTATTATGGACATGAACATGAGTTTTCTTGAAACTGTAACCCACAGAACGGTTGACATTGCTACACTCTACAATCATTTGGGTTAAAAATCAACCAAAATCAACTGGGTTGAGTGAAAATGAACCCTCTGGGTTCATATTTACTCAACCGAGTTCATTGGGGTTAATTTTTAACACAACTCCTTTCAAAGTGTAAGGATGTCGTAAGGTAATCAGAGACCGGTACCGTGTCATTGTCCAATCGGCAGTCCAACAAGGCGTTGTTTGGTTCATGTTCCTTCGTGGTGTGTCGGGCTTACATGTACATCAAAATGATTTCCCTTAGTCTCAATACTCTGTTACCAAATAGCAAACTGCAACAGTACGCTACCTTGCGCTTCCAGTCTTCAAGGTTCCCCCAGGGTCAGAAACTATATTTTATACTCTTTTCCACGTGCCGAACTTAAACTTTCACGCTTTTGATTTCCGTTTGTTCTCAAAGTACGTTAGTAGTATAGCATGTACCCGATCGTGCCCCATTACCCGAAGCTTTGGGGGAGCAACTAGGGTTAAATTCCCATAGGAACCGGAGCCGTTTGGGGGAGCAACTTTGGGGGAGCAAAAGTACGGCTCCTTGCAGCTAGATCCGCCAAATGGTGTAGGTACTGTATATATAGTATGCTATGGCATGTATAGTGATATATGTACGCATGGGGCTAGGTATATATTATGGGTAAGTGGTGGAAAGATGATGTGAAAATTGGGTTTTCTTGAAAGTTTTTCCCGCGAAACGGTTGACGTTGCTATTGACGTCGTGACGTCATGATACGCGCGCGGCGTCATAGAGATGCTGACTTCTATTATTGTCCAGTATACAATCTGACATAACGTTATTCGGGTCAGGGTATGTCGGGCTTCTCGTATGGGCGGGGTGATATGGTAGTAGTGGTATATATCCATGTTGGTATACTTTTAGCCCTTGGGTCTTCATATTATGCTATGTCTGCTATAGCTAGGCCAAGCAGTATTGTGGGCATGGGGGTCATGTATGTTCGCCCAGTGCGGTATTGCAAGATAGTCCTTGGTGGTTTAAGTTGGACAGTATAGGATGAATGGTCTGTTGGCCTATTACCGCCTTAGTACTATTAACCTAACGAATCCTTTGTATTATCTTATGGCTGGTATTGGTAGTTCGTAATGCTAGGTCAGGCAGTACTATAATCGTTTGTTTAGAAGTGGGCATAGGATGCATTGTATATACCGCAGTAGGCTCCTGCAGGTCCCATGTTAACCCTTAGTACTATCAATCCATCGATGGTTCATGTTATCCGATGGCTGGTATTGGTAGTTCGTAATGCTAGGCAAAGCGGTATTGTGGGTAGGGGTACTGTCTGGTAGTTTAGAATGGTATATACACCTATAGGCCCCTGTTAGTGCTTGGTACTATTAACCAACCGATTGCTTTGTTTTATTATATGGCTGGTATATGTAGTACGTTATGGTAGACCTAGTGATTTTGTGGGGGTGGGGTAATGCCTGGTAGTTTAGAACGGTAGTATAGCATAGGCTATACATATCCCTGTAGGTCTCTTGCTGGCCCTTGGTACTACTGATCCACCAGGTGCTTCATATTATTGAGCGGTATTCTGGGGTGGGGTCAATTTCGGGTAATACAGAACGGCAGCAGCGTGTGGTTGGTATATTCCCCTGTAGGTCCCATCCTAACCGTTGATAGTATTAACCTACCAAATGCTTTGTATCATCCTGTTACTGGTAAGGTGGTACGTAATAGCAGTAGTTCTGACCCTATTCCAAGTATTCTTGTTGTTTCATTTATCTAGATCATTTATATAAATTATAACCAACCATTGATTTCCCATAATCTGTATGCAGAGTTATCTCCCCTGTGTATAATAAAAGCCAAAATCCAATGGCCATATCCCCGGGCACCCCAATTTTGGCACCCCTTTTTTGGAAAACATATGACCTTCGGTACCCCTTTTTGTCATATGTGCTTATGTGAAAAAAGCACAATGTGACACAATGTGCCCTAGCACAAAGGCACATGCTTTATGTGCCGATATGTGCTTATGTGAAAAGTCACAATGTGACACAATGTGCCATATCACATAGGCACATACGGGTATTTGTGGACACCTTTGGCCTGGTATTATTTTATTTGAGGATACCTACTGGGGAATCTCTTTTTAGGAATCCCATTTGTGGAATCCCTTTTTGGAATTAGAGATGGGTTTCAGTAGTATGTCTCGGAACACACCCCCGGTATCCTCTCGGTACTATTGCACTACGTGCTAAACCGATAAAATGGGAAATCCGTATCAAATAAAGTCAATTTCGGTAATAATTTGGGGTGGATTTCCCATTTTATCGGTTTAGCACATAGTGCTATAGTACCGAGAGGGTACCGGGGGTGTGTTCCTTTGTAGAAGAGTATTTTTCTGGTTCGGATTTTCCCAGAATCCTCGTTTAATTACCCAAGCAACCCCTCAACCCCGAGACATACTACTGAAACCCATCTCTAATTCCAAAAAGGGATTCCACAAATAGGATTCCTAAAAAAGGATTCTCGAGTAGGTATCCTCAAATAAAACAATACCAGGCCAAAGGTATCCTCAAATACCATTATGTGCCTATGTGATATGGCACATTGTGTCACATTGTGCCTTTTCACATAAGCACATGTCGGCACATAAAGCATGTGCCTTTATGCTAAGCACATATGACAAAAAAGAGTGCCGCAGGTCATATGTTTTCCAAAATTGGGGTGCCCGGGGATATGGCCATTGGATATAGGCTTTTATTATACACAAGGGAGATAACTCTGCATACAGATTATGGCAGATCAATGGTTAGTTATAATTTACATAAATGATCTAGATAAATGAAACAACAAGAATACTTGGAATAGGGTCAGAACTACTGCTATTACGTACCATGTTACCAGTAACAGGATGATGCAAAGCATTTGGTAGGTTAATATTATCAACGGTTAGGATGGGACCTAAGGGGAATATACCAACCATACTCTGCTGCCGTTCTATATTACCCGGCATTGACCCCCACCCCAGAATACCGCTCAATAATATGAAGCACCTTGTGGATCAGTAGTACCAAGGGCCAGCAAGAGACCTACAGGGATATGTATAGCCTATGCTATACTACCGTTCTAAACTACCAAGCATTACCCCACCCCCACAAAATCACTTGGTCTACCATAACGTACTACATATACCAGCCATATAATAAAACAAAGCAATCGGTTGGTTAATAGTACCAAGCACTAACAGGGGCCTATAGGTGTATATACCGTTCTAAACTACCAGACAGTACCCCTACCCACAATACCGCTTTGCCTAGCATTACGAACTACCAATACCAGCCATAGGATAACATGAACCATCGGTGGATTGATAGTACTAAGGGTTAACATGGGACCTGCAGGGGCCTACAGCGGTATATACAATGCATCCTATACCCCACTTCTAAACAAACGATTATAGTACTGTCTGACCAAGCATTACGAACTACCAATACCAGCCATAAGATAATACAAAGGATTCGTTAGGTTAATAGTACTAAGGGGGTAATAGGCCAACATACCATTCATCCTATACTGTCCAACTTAAACCACTAAGGACTATCTTGCAATACCGCACTGACCGAACATACATGACCCCCATGCCCACAATGCTGCTTGACCTAGCTATAGCAGACATAGCATAATTTGAAGACCCAAGGGCTAATAGTATACCAACATGGATATATACCACTACTACCATATCACCTCACCCATACGAGAAGCCCGACATACCCTGACCCGAATAACGTTATGTCAGATTGTATACTGGACAATAATAGAGGTCAGCATCTCTATGACGTCGCGCGCGTATCATGACGTCACGACGTCAATAGCAACGTCAACCGTTTCGCGGGAAAAACTTTCAAGAAAACCCAATTTTCACATCATCTTTCCACCACTTACCCATAATATATACCTAGCCCCATGCGTACATATATCACTATACATGCCATAGCATACTATATATACAGTACCTACACCATTTGGCGGATCTAGCTGCAAGGAGCCGTACTTTTGCTCCCCCAAAGTTGCTCCCCCAAACGGCTCCGGTTCCTATGGGAATTTAACACTAGTTGTTTCCCCAAAGCTCCGGGTAATGGGGCACGATCGGGTACATGCTATACTACTTACGTTCCTGAATACTGTGTTTTTCCTTGAAATAAATGGCATTCTCTCAAGTGATGTTTCCATTACGTGAGAGTATCGGCATATATAAAGATCATGATTGGGAGCGCGGTGGCTCAGTAGGTAGAGGTGCAGGCTGCAAGCCGAGAGGTCCTCGGTTCGAATCCCACCTGCGGCAACCGCGTTGTGTCCTTGGGCAAGACACTTCATCTCCATTGCCCGCATGGGGGCACGATGACGCCGTGTACTAAGGCGTACTGCACGTCGATGGTACGCATGTCTTCAACCAATCTAACCCTGCCTGTGCTGCAGTGCGGAGTTACGATGTTGGGGAGCTGGCAGTTGCTCGTCGTTGCTCGGTGGTTCTCTCCGGGTACTCCGGCTTCCTCCACCCGTAAAACTGTCACGGTCATGATTAGCCATTGTGCATAAATATGTGACCTTAAATACCAATAAATAAATAAAATAAAGATCATGATTGATATAAACTGCAGTCATTCTTTATTTTATCACAAAGTCGACAAACGTTGTAATAATTTCTTTGAATTCTAGTTCTGTAAAAGAAAAATATTCACACGACAATAAATATAGGTTCTGGTTGTCCCTCTAATAAACCGATGAATTATTGTATTTCCACTGATATGAATTTGGGTAAAATGTATACCCAAAACACTCATCCATTTGCGATCTTGTCACTCATCAATCGACTGTAAAACCAGTTCAGAAGAATATTTAAGACAGGCAACTTACAATTAGTAGCTTATATCTGAGAATATTCAAGGCGCCGGCTGTATTTGTCTGATGTTCACCGCTTAGACCATTAATCACGGAAATGATTTTGAAGAATCACTGAAAGCTTAGAAACCTCAAAGGTATAACTGGCATTAATATCACGTGGTACGTTGATACGCTATAATCCTGTTTACTCCTAGACAGATCTTTTAAAATGCCCCAACTAGAAGTTAGCACCAGGTATGTCAAAGTACCGCCGGCACCAACATAACCGGTACCGGGACGGACCTGAGCCTGTCCCATAGAGACCGATACCGGGACAAGTTAACAATTGGGTGACTTCACAATCAGATGGGAGAAATTCGTATTTAAACCGACCCAGTCCCCAAGATCACAAAGACAAACGTGGCACCGTACCAATTATTCTGCGGCGACATCAAAGTAATAATAAAGCACGAAAATAGTGCTTTATGATTACTTCGATGTCGCCACAGAATAATTTCTTGGAAGTATCCGATGACGGTCTTTGATGCCACGTTTTGAAAGTTAAAATGATCGGCCTTGTCGAAGTGGTGGTGCAGGTAGAACACACCCCTTTAGAGTGTTTTGATATGTTCATTCACAAATAAGCTGAAAGTATTTCGTGTAAGTGTGCCGTACATACTTATTAGCCCGTTTACCCTCATTCAGTTAGGATTTACCCCATACAATAATATTGTCCCTGTACCGGCGGGACAAAAGCTTCAGTACCGGTGCCGGTTGGAGCATGAGGAAACCGGCGGTACCGGTAAAGGTACGGGTTGACATGCCTGGTTAGCACTCACAACCTGAAATATCTCTCGTGGGAAATGGAGGAGGAGTCCGTATAATACAATACAATATAAAATTATCAACATTCGGATATTTCGCCGGGTTGAACTACACCTACCGTGTTTTGTTTGAAGTGTCCTGTCTGCAGTCACACAACCAGTAACGCGATTTATCTTCAGATCATCTGAGTTGTTGCTCACAAAACATGCTTCGAATATTTCTGCTCACATGGGAAGTCTAGTTTGCTTAACCCTTTACCTAACATGAAGAGCAGACGACACTTGCCAAACAAATTCTTGATAACTAATTTGTTTCATTTTTTGTCTAAAAAATATAGGTCATGACCCCTCATTGGAACGAGCTCGACGAGCTCGTTCCAATGAGGGGTCATAACCTATGTTTTTGAGACAAAAAATGAAAACAATAATGAAAATTAATTGGCGATTTTTGTGAATAGCGCTGTCCCCTTTGACCGTTACTTTGGATAAAGGGTTAACTGTGTATGCGGCACCAACATTCAGACGGGATGGACAAGGTAGGTTTGGAAGCTAATGGAGAACTATCCTATTGAGACTGGAGATCTAGAAGGGGGCACTGAAGCGGAGGCAGTTTTTATCCGTTGAATCGTATTCAATGATTGTAACAGAAAGTGGCGAATTGAGCCAGAGCCAAAAGCTTATTGAACCCGTCAAGCAAATAGATGCGACAGCTTTCGAGGAGCACCTGATTTCTTATTTTTATTTATTTTATTTCTATGTTTTATTTTTTTATTTATTTATTTATTTATTTATTTATTTTATTTTATTTTTTTTGTTAAAATTAATTGACGAATTTTGAGAATAGCGCTGGCCGGTTTTGGCCGTTACGTTGGGTAAAGGGTTAAATAATTGTCGGTGAAATAATTATCACCGTTGTACAGAACACTCCCATACCCATAAGATTTCTGTATACACCCAAGTGCACCGCACAGTACTATTGTATTTAATAAATGGTGATTCATTCGTCATAGAAGCTGGAATCTGAGATTCTTTCCATTGGAACTGGAATTCTAGGGTTTGCTGGTGGAAACCGGAGTTCCATTTTCTACCCGTAGAATGCGAGAGTTTACCAGTACAAAATGCACTACCACTTTCTACTGGTAAAAAAAATGATTTCTTGTGTGTGTAGAAGATCAAATCGTTTATTGGGTGCAATTAGCATTTAGTATTGCTTTAGCATTGCAGATGGCACCCTGATGCACTGCACTCATGGGAAGACATTCCACTGGTAGAAACTGGAATTCCAATTATTTCTGGTGTCTTCCTCAAAAAATATGAGATACAAACAGATACTTGAAAGATCTGAAATATCCTAGAATTTCAAACTGAATTGATCGCTTCTCACTTCACTCAACGTAACAGGCAGATGAGACAGGCGATATGCTGTCAATCAGCTCACCCTACTATCCGAATGGTCCACCGATTTCCCGATAGGCTCCCTATTACGTGTCCCCCAGGACTCCAAAATTGATGCAGCCCAACACCAGTTAGTGTATGAAATGTGAAAATGACCAAAAGGCGAAAGAGATCAGATTGTACAGACTCTCGGTTTATCAAAATTCCCTCTATTTGGACTGCCATTGGCAGACCACATAGAGTGCATTTCGACAAACCAGCAGTCCAGTTTTCTTCCGCTGGGCCTAACTATGGTCGGTTCGATGAGTCCAGCCCCCCTCCCCAACCCCCTTTGGTGCAACAATTTTTGCGAAATGAGCGACAAAGATGATACAGAAATGTCATCGAAATGCCCCCTATGTGGACTGTCATGGATCGCTCAGATACAATGAAGCAGCGTTCTTTCAGTTCGAAATATCAAAATTCTATCCGGGTCCTTGCCCACATTCGTTCATATCCAGGCAACTTTTGCAGACCGCCCCTGACTCTTTACATTTATAAATTGAAATAAACATTTGTGTGTTCAGTGAAAGTAAACAAAATAAAGGGAAGTAAGTATAGTTGTCAATTACAACACAAAATAGGTAATATACTGAAAGATAAATATACAGAACACGATATGTGTTTGAATCGGTCGGTCGGTGTTTTACTTAACGAGTTGGAATGGCGTAGTAACATTTCACTACGCCATTTCAACGAGTTATGTAAAATACCCACCTATTCAAACACACATCGCGTTCTGTGTTTATTACACATCCCATGCATTAAAATTCATTTAAATAAACAAATTTTAATTCCGATGTTTGAACCCAAAGGTAAAGAATCCGGTTGTTTTGTTTTAAACTGTACTGATCAAATGGATCGATAAAAAAATCAAAACAATCTTTTGGGATCCATTCTAAATTTCAGGCCTTATCTTTACTATTGGACGTGTTTGTTGAAATTCGGATCGCTGTTCATTCACGCTTAACCATTCAGTGGCTGTTACTGTTAGCAAAAATATAAGTACAAATTTGGGCAGATTTGCAAAACAGCTGGGAGAAACTTTTTTAAAAGAAGTTCGAAGCATGTCAAGATGTCCGAAGATTCACCGAAATAAAGTTGAGCAATTTAGATACGAGATCCGCAGAGGAGACGGCCACGGGACCGGGTTAATGTTGTGATTGGAAATGACCAGGGTTTTTTTTAAAAGTATTCTCATTTTTGGTTAAAACAGATTTTTTGTGAACCGACTTTATTTTGCTTTGGGCGTTTTCATTTTCGCACTTCGTGACAGACGATCGATAATTGTATTATGACATTTGGAAACTTTTCGAAGCGTAACTAATAACTGGAGGGAAAGGAACTAGTATAAACGGTGCTGTAAAAAAGTTCTGGTTTGTACATCACCAGATGAATACAGGAACGTTTATGTCATAGCGGCGATTACGTTAAATGCAAGGGTTGGAACGAGCTCGTTCCAGCGAGGGTCATAACCTATGTTTTTGAGACAAAAAATGAAAAACTTTAGTAGTTATTCAAGAATTTTTTTTTGCAAGTGTCGTAAAGGGTTAAATTGTACCAATGTAGGACAGACCACTTCAGAAAATCTACCAATAATCTATTGAATAATCTTCCCCGAGAAGCTCAAAATACAGCCACTTTGTGAATTCAAGTTCCTATTTCGTGTATTGTCCCCGCATTTCGGCCCCGAGATATTTCTATACCGGAAATAGAAGAGCGAATATTTACATTGCAGGCTGCGCAACTTTTATGCTGCGCAACTTTTATAGTGATTTATGCCATGACAAGTTCCTCAACATTATCTGATTTTGGCCACGTCATCAGATTTTTCATCATTGGTTTGATTCACACTTCTGATCTCAGAGCGTGAACACCTTGTTGGCTACAATGGAAAACCTGGAATAACCAGACTGACTTAAGAAAGCCATCACAGCTCCGGCCGTCTCTTGTCCCATCTCCAGGACTATCCAGGAAATGGGCAAGAGCGTCCATCGGAACCTGGAGTTTAGAGTAGAAGAAGAGAACACCGAAACACCAACCTCCTCGGGGAGAGGTAGCACCTTTGATGAGAGGATCCCCTCTCACACTGGTCCTCACCCGAGAAAGTCAGGAGGCCACGAAAAGAGTAAAAGAAGAAAGAAGAGCCCGTCAACCAAGCGTAGGGATTCCCGGCGCTTGGAGGCTTTTTTTGGAAAAGAAGAGAGAGAAGAGTGAGGAAAAGGAGGAGACAGAGACAGTCGCCAGTTCCGCTCCCACTCCCACATAGGCACCCACCTTGACCCCAGCTCCACAGCTGGAGACTATAGATGAGAAAAGTCCTGTGGAGACTGAGATGGAATCGGAAGCTGTCTTCTCGCCACTTCTGGACCCCCACTCGCCTCTCCCTTCGGCACCAAAAAGCCTGGACGAGGACCTGGAAGCCATCCGCCTTGAAAACACCAAATTCCGAGAAGAGAGGGAAAGATCAAGTCAAGAACTAGCAGCAAAAATAAAAGAAATTCAAGAACTGGCAACTCTGGCAACACTAAAAGCATCTCCAAGAACAGAAAATGATAGCAGCCCTCCATCTCCTACCACACCAACAGCTACGAGCATCATATCACCATCACAGCCACCTCCGCTAAAGAAACACAAACGCCGTTAACCTTCTCCCTTTCCATTTCCTCCTATAACACGTCGAGACATGGTACAGAACAAACAAAAAGTCACTAGGAACAGTATGATACAGTAATCGAGGGTCGAAGGGGGCTTCCCCAAACCGTCCCAGCACGCCTTCGGCGCGCTAAAACCATTCTTCAATCATTCAATCAATCAACATTATCTCTTCCACTTCACAATGTGTTTGTGGCTACCCGAAAGAGGATGCTGCGCATTTCTTTTTCGACTGCGCGAATTACACAACTCGGAGAAGAGAAATGCTGAATGGCCAAAACTTCTGTACTGTAACAACTGTCAACGATTTACTTTTTGAAATTATTAATCTCCCAGAAAAACAGAATGTTTTACTCTTCTCCAAAGTACAGACATTCCTCGGTTCCAGTGGTCGTTTCAATTAGTTTCAATTAAGTTCTTTGCTTACAAAATAAACAACTCATTACAGAAAATGTATCTGTTTGGTGTGAATTATATTTCAAATCCAGACTACTTAAATTCAACTTGTTCTCTTGACACGCTGTCCCTTCCACCAGACGATAATCTAACAACCGTTCTCCTTCTTCTTCTCCACTTCTCTTGTATGCATCACAGTTTTAACCCTTTACCTAACATGAAAAGCAGACGACACTTGCAAAAAAATTTCTTGAATAACTAATTTTTTTCATTTTTTGTCTCAAAAACATAGGTTATGACCCCTCGTTGAAACGAGCTCGTCGAGCTCGTTCCAACGAGGGGTCATAACCTATGTTTTTGAGACAAAAAATGAAAAAATAATGAAAATTAATTGGCGATTTTTGAGAATAGCGCTGGCCGGTTTTGGCCGTTACGTTGAGTAAAGGGTTAACATTTTGCTTTTTGTATAAGGCTTTCTTGTTTATATCTTAGTTTGTACGTAGTGCCATTCCGCATTTTCAAATATGAGTTCTTGTTTGGAAACGGATATTAATTAAATTCCATAACTTGTTCTCTAATCCTTTTGCATTCTTATGGCAAATAAAATGTGACCTTTATTTACAAAACAATGAACACGCGTGAAGCAAAATGGAAAGACAACGATGACAGTTATCGCCAATCGCTCCATATTTCACGTATTTTCTAACTAACATACAACTTAACAATGATAACTCCCAAATAACTGGTGCTGACAATACTTCATTAACATTAATCAAATACGCAACTTGAAACAGACAAAATGTAGTCAAATTCCAATGTATTTTTTGCATAAAATTTCGTTTTAAACTCAGATTTATCATATTATTAATTTCACAGTTGATATATACTAAAAAAGTAATTTGAACACGAATGGTCAGTCATTTAATATACCAGTATAACTTTATTTAACTTTGAGTCGAGTTCACGTCAGCTATTTTCTGACAAGACATGTTCACTGCGATGTTCCACGTGTCGTTTTTTTGTACACAAAAGTCAGATTAGGCTGGCATACGCCATCAGGATGGAAAATGCTGATTTCAAGCAAAGCAAACCAATGGTTTTAGCGCGCCGAAGGGTCGATGTTTGGTAAATCATTCTTCCCCCATTTCCTGTGCAAGATATGCGTGTCTCACACACTGAAGTTTATTTAATAAAAAATATTTGCGGTCACCGAATTAAGTGACTGACATCTGTGTATCTCATTCACCAAAGTTCCGTCAACAGAAGTTACTCAGTATTATCAGTTTAGGTGAACGCATTTACGGATCGACCACACCCTAAATGAACCCAACAGAATTTACTTCTCTTGTAACTCCAGTTGGAGAGTATCATTATTCTCCCCGACATCATATTGGTGTAAAGAGTGTTGTAAAACCAAAAAACGCATCCAACAACAAAATACAAAGTAGCGCAACATAACAGTCAACACCTCATGTGAGAAAGCTCTGTGAGAGAGATATCTATCTTACATGAGCCATAGATATCTATCTTACATGAGCCACGTGACCGTATCTTATATTTATATATGGTGTTCAAACTATTGTTGTATGTTGTACTGGATGTTAATAATAACAGTATATTGTATACAGTTTGTTCAGTTTCTTAACTTAATTCCTATCACTACAGCGTTCATCAATCGATTGATGCACGCGCCCAACTGACGTCATCGGAATGTGTCAATGTTCATTTCGCTACAAACCTTTAACCCGTGTCTTGCCAGCGTTGGAATTTAATTTCGTGGTATATACCTGTGGTATATGAATAACTTATGGGTGCTCTTTCCGATAAGCAAATCATTTTTTTTTCAGAAACGGACAGCAAAATTGTTCGATATTGCTGCACGTTCCCCTGGATTACTTTTGATGACGTCAGAGTGTCTTGGGGGGGGGGGGTATCCCTGATGGGGTGGATGTGAGATGGGGAAATCTCACCCTCGGGACAAGATATTTGGCCCAGACACTCGGCAAGCCTTGGTCTGGCCCAAATATCTTGCCCTCGGTTGAGATTTCCCCATCTAACACCCTCACCCACCAGGGATAATAATAATCTCTTATGACCTCTTTAGCAGTACAATAGTACTTTCCGCACTCAGCAACCACACATAGGACAAGCAAAGAAGCCAGAAATACAACCAGGACAAATGCTGATCTCCTCTGTTGTAACGATATATATAAACGAGTATATCTCCCCGGAAGTGACGAATATTACTTGAATAGTTTCGACAAATAGTGCGTTTTCGTCGGTTGAGTGTATTAATTGCAATAAAAATATAATTTTATACAGAATACCAAACATTTTATTCGTAGTTGCAACACACCGGGTTTTCGAATACCCGGAACCTGAGTGACAAAAAGAACGCGGAGCATAAAAAGTGGCGTGAGAGAAAGGGGTTAGTACAATTTTTGCTAAGAAAAACGTATTCAGATGAAGCAATCTATCGGAATGTTTTTATGACTGAGTTGTTTATTGGTTAAGATATGATGTGACAGAATTTCAGCCACGAACAATAGCTATTGAATCGAAGAGGTTATTATTTCTGCTCTCACTTGACCATTTTTTGATGAAAAATGCAAAATGATCGCCCGTCACATGTTAAATTTAGCAAGCTGCAACAGTTTTATTAGTCCATTGTCTTCCGAAAAGTCCAGTAAACAACCGTGAAAGTGGTAGCTCCAGGTAATCAACATATTTCCATATAATATACATTTTGTAGGTTTGAAATAATGGGCACTAAAACCCACGGATACTGGTATAATGGAACTCGGAGTTGACGAGGGTTACAGACACAAAGAACACGGGGTTTTAAAGAAAATTTTCTATCGTTACCTCTTTGTGTTTGCGATTGTTAATTCATTAGTAACATCAATCCGTTCATTTTAGGGACCTTCCCTGTTATGGTGATCTTCGAGAATGTCATGAAATCATCGGAAAGTAGTCAGCAAGCTGATATAATATTTATATCATGTATAGATGTGTGATATTGCCAAACGAGTTTTGTTTGCTAATGCATCTACTACTCAGCTGACTCGTATTTACTGTTAATTCCAGATATACCACACTGCGAAATGGAAGCTCATCACAGAAAGTACTATTGTGATCAGGGACGTAGCTACAGGAGGAGGGGGGATATCTCACCCCCACAGATATTTATTCAAAAATAAAGATAGTTGAACATTTTTCAAAGCAATTCAAAGCATTGTTGTAAGGGAGGTTTTTTCGAATGTGGTATTACATTTCCGTGAAAATTCCAACTGCCGACTCCCACACACAGATTTCTGATCGAACAACGCAAAATGTTTCGACTCCTCAGCGGCAACGAACTTAATTCCACAACCGTGGTCGTGTTAAGTCTTTTGTTCTCTTCTTGGTTTAACCTTAAATTTTCATGTTGTAAAAGGAATCTAGCAAACCGTTTCTTGAATTATATCAGAAATTGTAGAAATACAAACAAGTTGGTCAATTTTGTGCTCACGATTGTCATAAACAGTTGATTTATGATGCCAGTATACAGGCCACATTATGAGACCTACATGCAATGCACCCAGAGACTGAAGTTTGTATTAGGACTCAAAATGTGTCCCCTATGACGCTGTGTCCTGGAATGTTTGAAGTTACTATCAAAATTGTGCACAGGTTTCTTTGGCTCTGTAATACCAAGAAAGACAGAATAGCCAAACTGGAAATTTGATTTGTATTTGGTACTGTAGAATTAATATCTCACACATATTGTGACATTTTGGCTGACTAAGTTAGCTAAATCATTAATCATATTTTGTAAGCATAATGAATGGTTGTTAGTCATTGAGTTCATTTCAAGATTAGTGTGCTCACTGCTCATCATGATCTCATATTTGAGATGATTAATTAGTAAATTATTGGTTGAATACTGATTTTTGGGCATTCTCCATACATGTACATTCATGTAATTGACACAATACCTAATGAAGGCAGATAGGACCTACTCTCAGACTACAATACCACAAGAAACTGTCATTTTGTGTTAGCTACAGTCATTTAAACTGCTTGGAAATATTCTAAGAATGTTCTAAAACCTCTATGGAACAGTCACTCGGAGTCAACAATTTAAAAATTTCCCCCTCGATGGAAACTGGGAGAGCCTTTAAGTATCCATCCCTAGTTGGAATTTTCATAGATCTACTTCCCCGCTTCCACCTCATTGAAAACCTTCTAGCCACGTCCCTGAATGTGACTACAAAGAAGAGACCTTGTCGGATATGATAGAACACTGTGTACAAAATCACGAAAACAATGTCTTGAAATAATAGACAATTGTACGGTGGCTGGGAAAGGACATCATGTGATTTTTGTAGTATCTCGATCGATTGACTTATTATCTTGATGGATCGACTAAGTATCTCGATCGATCGATCGATCGATCGAGTTTTCTATCTCGATCGATCGACTTGGTGTCTCGAACGATCGACTTAGTATCTCGATTGATCGACTTAGTATCTCGATCGATCAACTTAGTGAAAGGGATTTTTGAAGCAGTGTCAGTTGTACATAAGGGACGATTCGTGCCTCATTACCCAGAGTTTTGCGGAAGCAGCTTGTGATAAATCCCTATAGGAACCGAAGCTTTTGCCGGAGCAACTTTTTCCAGTGCAAAACTTCGCCCCATCCATCTAGATCCGGCCAGTGGTGTACGTGCTGCATACATAGTATGCTTTTGCATGTATAGTGATATATGTACACACAGGGTTATGTGTATATAGTATGGGTATGTGATGGAATATTGATGAGGAAGTTGGGTTTTCTTGAATGGTTCCCCGCGAAACGCCGGGTTAACATTACTATTGGCGTCATTATGCGCACGTGACGTCATAGAAACGTTGACGGTGTTGTTTGCACTGTACAATCTGATATGACGTTATTCGGGTAAGGGTGTGTAGGCCTTCGCGCACGGGACTGATCTCCTAGTATAGTATGGGCGTTGTGAACCCCTCCAGATCCCCTGTTAGCACTTGGTTCCATTAAACCACCTTTCAGTTTATATTATCCTATGTCTGATATTGATAATACGTAATGCTAGTCCGGGCAGTATTGTGGGGTGGGTGGGGATAATATATGGTCGTCTTTTGCAGGTGCCCTGGTGGTATATTTAGTGTGCCCTCATGTGACGTTTCACACTGGATTAGCATGTAAACTCGGCAGCACACGTGTAACACTTATAGCCTTTTTTTTCTTTGGGTTATCAGTACAAACTTCTTCAGTTATTGACACATCGAGAAATGAGCCATCAATTGGATGCGTCTCGCCTGTATCACTCATTGCTATTATCTGCGAAAAAAAATAACCTTGAAGTTATTTCTCACTTAATATAGAAGTCATTCAGAAAACGTGGATGTTCTGGTTTGCATCGGTGCTAACGCTCTCGGATATGCTCTTTTGAAACTGACAGCTTACTGCTAATCGTGTACCGGTACTCTAAATTCCTCGCTTCATGAGAAGCATATGCGATAGAACATGTACCGATGCAACCCCGATCATCAGTAGCACATTCCCGACGAGCTGTCTCCCTGTTTTGGTCTAATGACGGCACTTGTTCCAAGTGTCCGATATCCGTGTTCCAAGTGTCAATAATTCAATTTGCTCCGTGGGTTTTAGTGCCCATATTTTCAAACCCCGTGTTCATAAAATGCATCTGATATAGATATCTGCTGAATGCTTGAAGTTACCTCTTTCACAGTTGTTTTACTGGACATTTCGGAAGAAAATGGGCTAATAAAACACCCGCGAGGTACTAAATTTAACATGTGACAGACAATTATTTGCATATTTCATAAAAAAAAAATTGGTCAGGTGACAGGGAAATGATAATCTCCTCAGCTTAATAGCCATTTGTTCATGGCTGAAATTCTATCACAGCATACCTTAACCAATACACAACTGAGTGATAAAAACATTCCGATAGATTGCCTCTTCTGAATATGTTTCTCTTCGCAAAACTTGTATTCACACCTGTCTCTCCGGCCAATTTCTCTGTTCTGCGTTCTTTTTGTTGCTCTGTTTCCGAGTATCCGAATACCCGGTGTGTGCAAGGAAATATAACATTTCCGTCGCGGATATCCGGCGATGGCCATGGAAATGCACATTTCCATGCAATCAGCCATTGTTAACCCTTTACCTAACCCGAAAAGCAGACGACACTTGCAAAAATAATTCTTGAATAACTAATTTTTTTCATTTTTTGTCTCAAAAACATAGGTTATGACCCCTCGTTGGAACGAGCTCAACGAGCTCGTTCCAACGAGGGGTCATAACCTATGTTTTTGAGACAAAAAATGAAAAAAATAATGAAAATTAATTGGCGATTTTTGAGAATAGCGCTGACCGGTTTTGGCCGTTACGTTAGGTAAAGGGTTAATTAAATAGGAATTCTAGCTTTGTCAAAGCATTGCAATTAATAATTCAGTTTCCGAGACGGGTAGTCGCGAGGATATATATACGCAAAACAGTCTGGTTATTACCAGACGCGGCAGATGCTCCAAAAAGTGGGGAGTCACACCTTTCTGGGTACCGGTGGGTTGGAGGATGAAAAATATTTTTTCTTCTTCGTGTCAATGGTGGTGGGGCGGTGTACTGATGCAAAATGTATCAATTTAAATACGCTACCCCTCATCCTTGAACCCACTCTATTTAAGACACAAATAACCTCAGTGTATTTATTTTGTTTTGTTTTTACTTAACCCTTAGAACCCTGGTGGTATCTTCCATATCAATTCAATGGCAGCAATTGGAATAGGCCATATTCATTATTTGTGGGTGGACCAATTAATATTTTCAACGTGCAGCCGTGAGGCTGCTCGATGAAAATATTGATTGGTCTTCCCCACACATTCACTTACCAGCTATCATACTTAATTAATTTATAAAGTATCATGTCCATGGGCAGGAAAAGCGGCCTCTCGGGTTCAAAGGGCTAATCATAACTTTGAAACCGTCCTTTGAAACATTACGCTCAATTTGGAGCTTTCTATTTTTATTCAATAAAATCTTGAAAATCAGTTTGGTGATATATGTATAGGAGATGTCTAGTTACCATAGGGGTTATGTATGTTATGTCTGAAAATGCCATTCCGGTACCTATAATTAGAGAAAAAAAGTGGGGTGCACGTGCCCTCTGTGCACCCCCCACCCCTCCGGCCCTGGTTATTCTCTAATTGGCCACGCTATATGGTTTCAGTGAATTTCATGTCTTCGATCCGTCCAATATGGATGTAACTGACAGCGCGTATAACATATTTGGTCACTAACAAACTGCGTAAGAAGTAGTATTGCGCATTCCGTTTAGAGACGCTTGTACTGGTTATTGATGGGCTAGTCGAAGGTTTCATGATGGCGCCACAATTCAGTTTTTAACATAGATTATTTGTTGAAAAATCCTGGATACATGCGTCAAAACGCCCCCGCCCACACCTACTCCCCCTTCTTTCAATCATTCGGGGAAGGTGCCGGCTGCCGTGGATTTCAAATTATTTTAGACAAGTAGTACGGTGATTTTAGCCTGATTAAATGTTGATTCACAAGGCACATTTTTATGAAAGAGTTTGACTTATATCAAGGTAGGATATCAAATAAATGTTTCACTTATTGGAAAACAATTAAGTCAAGAACGCAATAAGTTCTAAAGAAACAGAGTAGTTCACTGCAATTAATTCTTTGATCTTTTAATTAATTATACGGCCATCAAAGTTTTGTCTTTAACAATCCGCATTTTGTAATTGAATAAATCAGTTTCATTTACGTTTTCTGCTTATTCCACACAATATCTCTGTCTGTCATATAATTGCCCTAAAAATAGACATATAAGGAATATGTATAAGTTATCACCCGTATGTGTTGAACCGAAACCTGTACGAATGCCATCGAGGCTTGATACAAGTTTCCCGATCCACACATAGTGGTGATGACAAATTTATCTTACCATCTCAGAAACCCACTTGGTGGTAATAACGAATTTATCTTAAAATATCCTCCCCCCCCCCACTTCTTGACTCGTTCGCATATATTTTGACAACCATTCCGCATCTATGAATTGATTTTTATGAATGAAAATCATGATGACGTCATGGTGTTACGTTCTTGAGTTGTACATGACGTAATCCCCATTCGTTGTTTCACTTGTACTATAACCGCCGAAGTTTATAGTAGTGTTTCAGCTATGTGTTTCTTTGTTTTATTTTGCAACTTATGGTAGGCCTATATAAAATATCATCATGGCAAAAGTTGATTAAGTCTAATTATTTTAATGAATTGGTGATTTATTTGTCATGTAATTACCGTTATCAATGCGGTGACCGCCCTCCACCTGTGTAATCAGTTTTCGATGAGTGCAGGAAAGAAAACGTTCTCTTAATGAATCGAATGAGCGCTCCTGCTCTTAGAAGTTACCGTGTCTGATACAAATTTGTATCAGTCTAGACGTTTCAGCTTGTATCAGTGATAAAACCGATTGATTGTAAGATAGATAAGCAGAACGACACACGCTTCTGAATGGGTTAGTCGATATGGCACGGGTGCCAGCGCGGAAGGAAAGAACGAGAGTCCGCAGGCCTCAAGTTTTATCCTTCCACGATGGCACAAGTGTCATATCGATTAACCCTTTCACACAAGTGTGTCGTTCTGTGTTTATTACACGTCTTTGCGTCTATAAAAAACATTTATAAGAAGGACGCCCAGTAATTCGTTTGACAACTATTAACAAAAACAACACATTTTATCGCCAACCAGATTTACGAGGGGAACCCGTGTTACTATTTCGTCCCCTGAGTTCCAATGTGCTATATGTGCCTAGTGGCACATAGAACACATTGGAAGTCAGGAGACGATTTCCAGCTATTGCTAAGGATTCAAATTGTAATTGCGGTGTACGATTTGTAGAAAATTCCAGTGAAATTCCGCTTCTGTTTAAAAATAGTCCTTCAACGATTTCAGTTCCGCACATATGCGCGGAACAGATGTTCGTTTTCCACATTGTTTAGTGTTGCTGTAGATGGGGATTACATAGAGCAAGTGTGTAATAAACAGCGTTATTGCAAGCTTAACAGTTATGTGTGAGTTTTTATTATGATTATGCATTGGATATTCCTGTAGAAATCTCCGAAATTTGAGCATTGTTTGATCACTGCTACTAATAAGCTGTTCTGCTTTGTTAGTATAATAGGACCAGGGGACACACGACAGATGCGCAAGTCATCACGAGTGGGCCTCTTGAGTATAAACGATTGGCTAAACTTGATTTTATACTTATGTCCCGATACCAACCGCAATACCTTGCAGTGATTGGTCAATGCCTCGTTGATTTTATTTTATGTCACCGGGCACGCGCATATGTCTACTGCCAGCGATTCTTATGTCCACTGTCAAGGAAAGCGTCTCGTTGCCAGGAACAACGGTTCATCGCAAAGTCTTTTTTCACTTGAAATCAACTGAAACAAATACATTTAACTGAAGTAAAATACACCCAAAAGTACCGTTATTACGTATAAAAAGATTAGTTATGTAAACATGGGTAATTATTTATGAAAGCGATTAGATTATAAGGTCTCTTTTCATTAATTTACTGCAACATAAACTGAAACGAATCGAGAGCATCTCGACAGGTTGATTGTGTACGTAAACATTGAATAAAGATTTTTTTTCCAATTCAATTTTACTTGTGTAAGAACGGGACATATACGTTATTCTGTTTGTTGGCAGGGGACATGGTCTCACGTTCCCTGCATGAAACAAATGTCCCCTGTCAACAAACAGAATAACTTATAATGTTGCGTCCATGATATAGCCATAGATACTGAGAGTGACCTGAACGCAAGAGAAAAATAAATATATCGCACACGCTTTTCGCCATTTAACCCTTTGCCTAACGTAAAGGTCATAAATGAACAAAGCTATTCACAATGCAGATTTTTTTTTCAATATTTGTCTAAAAACAGCTTACGTACTCACATTGGAACGAGCTCGTCGAACTCGTTCCAATGACGGATCATAAGCTATACTTTTAAAAGAAACATGAAATTGTTTAGTTATTCAAGAATATTTTCGAGAGTGTCTTCCCCTAACCGTGTTAAGTAAAAGTTTATCTGGTTTATACTAAACGCTAAACACTTGGCTATGGTGATATATAATTATACTGTGGTAAATGACTTAAGATGTTCTAAGTGCTTCTTTCAGGAACAAGATAAATTGATCCTGTAGATGTGTCTTGTACAAATGTCTTAGGGCGCGCCCGTGGACGTTCCCTCATAAGCTGTAACAAGTCAAATATAGAAGAACAAATTCGTAATCAAATGTAGAATTTTGTCCCTCCATGGGGACTTCACAAAGTGGAGACGCGCTTGTGGTAAACAAGTTCTGTTTTAGTGGTGATCAAGACCAATGTACGTTAAATACAGACAGCACGCAATAAAATAAAGGCAACTAGACCCTTGTTGTTCTCCTGTTATAGCCAGAGTATAACGTCCGACTTGTTATGAATTGGGTTTAATAACGGCCATATAACAAAAACTATCTTAATATGCCACAAGAAGTAAGCCCACGGCTAGTTTCGACGAATATAATGTTAGCACAACGTCCAGTAAAAGACTTTGGTTGTATGAAATAATAACTAGCTACGCAACAAGACATAGTTAGTCCACATAGTGGGTTTCATCGTTAACTTTACCACGTTATTTAAGAACTACTTAATAAAATTTGTTAAATAGCATTGGTGAGGATCTTTACTTCAGTGTGAAGCTAAGATGTACGCCCGGTTAGAGAGGTGAAGTCGATGTATTACCTTCAGGGCCTGAGGGTTCAAGAAGCTTGTCAGGTTGTCATTGGGCTGGAATGAAAGAGTCCAGTTATTTACAGCCGGAATCTGCGGACTGCACGAAGACACTTTATGTATTATCTATGTAATCCCATTCCTTTCACGTAACGAATCTAGGTAATTTCGACTCTTCCAGTTTAAAATATGCATAATTCGGACTGTAAAATTTGCGGATATCCGATATATCCCTGTCTACGCCATTCTCGTACTTCCCCTTTATCATCTTCGATACTAGGACTATATGTTCGAGACTATGGACTACGTAGTATCAAAAGGCCAGGGCTTTAACCTTTTACCTTACATGAAAAGCAGCTAGGTTATGACCCCTCATTGGAACGAGCTCGACGGGCTCGTTACAAAGAGGGGTCATAACCTATGTTTTTGAGACAAAAAATGAAAAATTAACTGGCGATTTTTGTGAATAGCGCTAACCGGTTTTGACCATTACGTTGGGTAAAGGGTTAACGCTGCTATCCCGGTTGAAAAACATCTGTTTTCTTGAATGCCCTATGATTTAATTGTCATCCACCAAAACGAAGTTTGCGGGAAAACTGGCGAAGTGGTCCGCCCGTAACAAACGTTAGACCTCTGTTCTCGATTTGAATGATCTTTTGCATACTGATGGACCATCGCGGGAGAAAGGATTTCCACAGGTAACGGATTTGTCCAATCATTTTTTCTAGAGTTATGGGCCTTTTTCAACTTTTTTCGAATGGTAACCTTAACCCTTTACCCAACGAATGGCCCGCATCCGCCCGCGTAATATGCAAATTCCGCAGCTGAAAAAATATTATTTTTCGAAGAATTTCAACAAAACCATATCATGTGACCCCTCTTTCGAACGAGCTCGTCGAGCTCGTTCCAAAGAGGGGTCACATGATATGGTTTTCTTGATTTTTTTTTTTAAAATTTAAAAAATGATATTTAAAATAATAAATTTTGAAATCGTCTGCGTTGGGTAAAGGGTTAATACAGAAGTACAGATAAAAGCCCAAACCCCAACTTTGTCACCTTTTTAGTATACCATTTTTCGGCGGGGGATACCGGTGGTATTGCACCCTGTTTTCTTTAATGATATCTGATTTGTGTGCATGTGACTGGTCGAGATGAGTTTTTCATTCGTAACTCGATGATTGTTTTTCCTTTGGTATGCATAATTTTGCTTTTTTACCACCCATTTGTAAAAAAAATCGTCGCATGAAAACTAAAAGTTCTCTCTTCCAATGGAAGATATGACCTCATGGTTCTCACAGGGCGAAATGTCGACGTGTCCAACGATGCGATTAAATTGTAACCACTATCAGTATACTGTCAAGTTGTTGAATTTCGTGCACCTGTTACTCCAAAACAATCTATCGTAATTGCCCACTTAAAGGTCAGTCGGTGTGGAAACTTTGCAAAGCTCCATTCATTCATTTATCTTAATTGATAAATTCAGTTATAAATTAGAACCCACATATGGGGTGTTCGTCTTATTTATTCTCTTTGAACATTCGAAGCCGTTTGACAGCTACAAACACACTGCACACGCCATTTCTAAAGATTTCAACATTAATAATTCACAAATTGCAACGGAAACACATTTATTAGGTTATGAGAGGCCGAGTTCAATCATTGGAAATATAACAATTTCTGAAATAAAAGACTGTGTGATACATGCGGTTTGAAATGTTTTTTGACAAAAATTGTTATTTTTTTCTTCAGATTCGAATTCAAGTCATTTTATTCTTCGTACACTTAAAACGGTTACAATCAAAGAGATTTCATGAATAAAATATGTGGTATAATATGGCAGGTGGCACAGCCATATTGGCTCTTTATCTGCCACCGCTTGAAGGGAGTATATTTGCAAACAGACTATTACCAAATGAGTCAAAATTAGAACAAGTTATATGAGGCTTAATACACGCTAAAAACTAAAGTGTTAAAAACTACACTTGAAGTGCTGTATTTAACACATACTAAGTGCTGAACTAGCACTTTGTTCAAGTGTAGATATCCCAGAACTTGACAGGTGTTACAATAATACCACTTGACAAGTGTAATGTCGCGACACTTAAAAGGAAACAACGCAGATGACGCGGATCAGCCTCGAACTCTCGAGCCTGATCCACATCATCTGCGTTGTGTCCTTCTAATTATGTACCCACCAGGCGCAAAACAAATTATGGACGATTCTGGAAGAACCACCAATGCTAGACACATGGAAAGTGCCATCCATCCAAGTTTCAGATGTCTGACGATTGTAATGTCTAAGTGCTTAAAGCATTGTACTTTGAGTGTTAAAATCAAACCATAAGAGTTAGAATGGGTTTAACACCTTGAAAGTGTCAGTTTTAACACTTTAGTTTTTAGTGTGTAGGGAAAGGAACTCCAGTTACTTCAATTATAGGGTCCAAGATACTGTTCAGCAGAAAGACCAGTCATATGCCGGTAATTCAGGATCAAAAAGAAGCAAACAGCTTATCGTCGTGTCCACTCTAACACTCGATTCGATTTCGTTTACACATCGACAAAGCAAAAGGTGAATGTTTTTTTGGCCGTCGAGTCCACGTCAACCAGGCTGCACCAAAACTTTCGTTGAGCTTCCCATTTGACGTCCTGGGCAAATACATAGTCAGTCAAGTCGCGCATCTTCATCGAGGTTGACTCAGCTCTAGGCAACTGAGTGTAATGTATTCTCCACTTCTATCTGGGCTGAGTGTTCTCGGGATACATCAGCAACAGTCCTGGAAATGAGACGGGTGCGAGTGCAATTGCTCCCGTCAGAACCCGTGTTTTCTATTTTAACCCTTTACCTAACGTAACGGCCAAAACCGGCCAGCGCTATTCTCAAAAATCGCCGATTAATTTTCATTATTTTTTTCATTTTTTGTCTCAAAAACAAAGGTTATGACCCCTCGTTGGAACGAGCTCGTCGAGCTTGTTCCAACGAGGGGTCATAACCTATGTTTTTGAGACAAAAAATGAAAAAAATTAGTCATTCAAGAATTATTTTTGCAAGTGTCGTCTGCTTTTCAGGTTAGGTAAAGGGTTAAGGGAGCTAAAAAATGCACTCGTTGAAAAATATTGTGGAGCACTAAGATACTGTGAGGGCATATAAATGTGTGTTGTTTTGAGAAAGCAGAACTCTGTGATAAGTGGCAAGTTACTGTCATAATTCAGCAATTCCTTATACATTTAACCCTTTGAACATTAGTGGTGTGCCATGCCAGTTCCATGGCAGCAATTAGAAAAGTCCATATTCATTATTTAGGGTAGACCAATCAATATTTTCAACGTGCAGTCCCAAGGCTTCACGTTAAAAATTGGTCTACCCCACACATTAATTGAACAACCGTCCTATTTAATGACGTTATGACGTATCATGTTCCTGGCTGGAAAAGCGGCCGCTCGGGTTCAAAGAGTTATGGTTTCTGGTGTTTGGTGACATTATTCCCTCGAAAATTCATATACTAACTTTTTACGGGTGCATTTTACTCTCGTCCCTGATTTCGCAGAAGCTTATAACTCCACCCGTCAATTTTGTTAATTTCCAGCACTGATCAGCAAGTCACAACTACATGTAAGTTTTGCAGATTATAACGCAATTGTACACATTACACCCAACAAGCGAACTGGGTGTACTCTAAGTGGTGTTTATTGCATATTTGAAGGGAATAAAAGCAGCAAGAGTAGTAAGTACGAGTGTTCAATATTAGTGCATACAGTACGTTTGTTGAGTGTACGGTTACAAGCGCCTATTGACAATTTTGATAATTTTCGAGTTTATGAAGTGCAATCAGGACAGTTAGGATTGTCGCAATAGACATCGGTGGAATGTGACTAAAGAAATTTTGAAGTCAACGTTTTCCTAAACACGTTTCAGTTATACAGATATTATTAGAGCTGTTTTTTTTGTTTCTTTTGTTTTTTTTTTTTTTGGGGGGGGGGGGGGGTGTATTTATACCATGATCGTCAGATTATTAAGAGTCACTAATATTTTTCTCGATTTTACTGAACAGCAGACGTACATACGAGCGAATCTGTTTTTGTTTACGTGAGCATCGGTGTGAGGTACTTCCGCTGCCAATTGTATCGCCGAAACGAAATGAAAAAAAGAAACTGACCTTTTTTCGTTTTGATAACATAATAACATACTATTTCGAGTTATGCGTGCTTTATTAACATGAGACCTTGCATCTTTGTTAATTTTTGACATCTTATGGGGTAAACCCATTTAAAAACGTAATAAATAATTGCCTCTTCCATTTCATTCTTCGCGAGGCGACGTGCGATAAATTTAGACAAGTTTGCATTCAGGTCAACGTCACCAAAGGTCAACGTGGATGTAGTTGTAGTTCTATTATAGGTGTAATTTTTTACTATTGAAATCCCATTGCTGGCGTGTTCACCACGGTTGGTGTGTAAAGCTAAAATTTATGTCATAGGCTTTTCATATATAGTAGAATAGGTAATCATGGTCTAAATATGTTTTAAGACATAGAAAAATTGAACCGAAACCGAGTGTTTTTTCCTGAAACCGAACCAAAACCGATTCTGTAAAATCAAAACGTCACAACTCTAGATATTACTGACATCTAATGGTGTTGGGATATTATAGTTAAGAGTGCAAGTACTTTGGTGACATGAGATGAGGAAAGAAAAACACAAAATGTTGAAATACACTGTCGTCTGTTCGAGTTTTCTAGGTAGTAGACTGATTATCACAAATGAAAACAATTAAGGACTATACACTGCAAAAAATATAGGTTCTCTTTAGAACCCAAACTGGTTCTAATCTTGTCCCTGAGATGGAACCAGTTCTGTTTAAACAGTATTTATTTCAAATCAAATAAATTTATAAAGATTAACATTAAACATTAACAGAATTAAACATAAATTGAGGGGGTTTCAGACGTAAGTTTAGAGCTCATACGAGGTTGTCTCAAATCATTATTAAGCAAAGAAGATATGAACAGTTGGCATATCGAACCAGTTTTGGTTCTATACAGAACCAAAACTGGTTCGATATGCCAACTGTTCATATCTCCTTTGTTTCAAAATGTTTGACGACTGCGTTGAATAAGCTCCAAGTTTATTGCTGAATCTACTTCAGTTCATGTAATATTCTGTTAAAATTGAATGCTAATCTTGTTAAATTTATTTGATTTGAAATAAATATTGTTTAAACAGAACTGGTTCCATTTCAGGGACAAGATTAGAACCAGTTTTGGTTCTAAAGAGAACCTATATTTTTTGCAGTGTACCTGGTGCGGTAAATCGGACAGAAGCTTTGCTGGAAATAACAGCTCACGTCTCTTCACCATTTCTGAGTTTATCAGTTTTCAATGGCGGATTTAATTTAATCAGTATTTTATTTTAAAAAAGCATACTAATTTACATAACGTTTAAGACAACGTGATGAATTACAAATTTATGAAAAGGGATTCAGCAGCGAACCAAAGCTTATGTAAGTTGTCTCCTAAGTAGTGAATTTAGGCGAGGACGGGACCAGCGCACTCCCACCTCTGAACTTATTGTTAAGTTTTAAGAGCTGTCGCAATTTTTCAGTAAATTGGGTAATCATTATGAACTTGACAGCTATCGTTAAAAAATATGTCAACCTTAACAGCTTCTAACCACAGGTGGGTCGAAATGACAGTGCATGGTAAACAATGCATTTCCCCAAAATAACCCGAGATACCAGCCTGGTATACCTGAGAGTCTCACTCCCACCCACTTAATCAGAATTATTGGTTTCATTCTAAGTGCCAGACCATCAGTTGTACGACACTATAAAGGTGAATGGAAACGACATTGAGTTTCCGGGCGTTGACAATAAACTCTGTTTTTAATTACAATTCCATTATGTTTTCCAAGTGGAGACCCAACGGCTTCTTGTTCCACCAATCTTCTAATATCACGCTCGTTCACATTATATAGCTGTAGTATTGATCTGGTTTCGTTTAGTAATTATTCAACTGATTAAACAAATGATTATTACGTCAAAAATTCCAAAATTTCATTTTACAGTTTTTCTCATAATGCAACAAGGAATTTAACCATTTCGATCTTGTTTTGACAGAACTCATATTTTGATATTTGGACATCAGTGTTATGGGGGTTAAAGAAACGATGTTTTGCTCCTTGGAAATTAGTTTTTGAGAAAACATGAGAAGCAATTTTCTGTAAACCAAAAAAAGAAGTTTTAGTGCTTTGTGTGCTTCTCGTGGGCAGTTGTAATTAAAAATGAGGTGAAATATTCACTTTTGTGGTGCTTCAGTGATTACCCTCCACCCGAACTGTATTCAAAAATGGAACACCATTAAGGACCCAAAAAGTAGATCTTCTGTCTCTCACACCATTTTTGTAAAATTGTAAATGGGCGGGCGGCTTTTAGTTTATTTTTGAAATTATTTCTTTGCCAACAAACGTTCATGTTCTTAGTTTGTTATATGTTTTAGGCCTCATAATCTACAAAATGACATGGGTGACGGTGTATTTCGTCCTTGAGAACAAGAAGGTTTTGCAATGCTTTGATGCATTCAAAGGACAAATTAATAAATTTTATGAACTTGGGTAAAATATCAGACATAAACCTTTTAATTTTTATTTTGCATTGGTTATAAAAAGAGAGCATGCAGCAGCCAAAAGAACCATGTGGTAGGGCCTGAGAAACAGATTTACAACTTTTAGGCCTAACTTAGACTTTATTTTTTAATGTGTCAATCCGCAGGTGGATTCGATTGATAAACCAAATGTTTTTTATTCTCTCTTCTTTTACTGTTGGTCGTCCTGACTCGTCCAACCGTTGAAATGAGTTTGGAAAGTCCTTTTACAGCGGGTATCGATTTAGGATATATAACTCGTAGAGTGCTGGAAGCTCATATTCGAGCTTTATTCTGAAGTGCATGTGCATTAAGTTAAAGACTTCACATTCAGTGGATGTGCTTTGTATAATCTTTGAAGTGAAATAATTTAGTCTGTATGAATTTGCCTTGTTACAATCTATGGGAGGGTGCCTGTAGACTGAAACAATGTGAAGACACGTGAACAATTTTTATGACCAAACATAATTCAGCACTCTAGCATTTAGTGGGTTTGGCAAGAATATTAAAATACAGTGATTCTCGTTACCAGATAAGTGTCAGCAATGCACAACCTTTAAACAATTCACAAAAAAAATTATTCAAAAAGATACCTCACGTGTTTATGTATAACATGTATCGTTCCAAAAAAAGGTCACATTAGTGATAGAAAATGTGCGAATTAGGCTACTGTTTGTTTGTTTTGTTTTGGTTTAAGGACACTTTTTACAGCCCTGGTTACTTCATGCCGGACAGTACAATAGGTAGAGGAAACTGGAGTACCCGGATAGAAACACTGACCAGCGACGGGCATCTGTTAGACCTCCCAATGAACTTCCTAAACAGTACGCCTCTGTACACACATAGCGTCGCCGTGCCCCTAAGTGGACAATCGGGACTAGGTGCATTTCTCAAGGACACAATGCAGGTTAGGATCGAAACGTCAACTTTTCGATTGTAAGTTCAATACTCTAACCACTGAGCCCCTCGATTCTTGCTCCACTGTTTAAAACATTCCTATAAAATTAAAATCAAAACATTAATTAACACTAAGAAACTACAACAATGTAACATATTTTGGGGGGATTCTTTTTAGAATTTTTCGTTCAGATATTGATGGTAAAGGTTTCTACAAAAGCTCTAAAAACATTCATAAAGATGTTTTGGCCGATATGTGTACGTGTGGCCGTTTTAATTACATTCTTGAAACATTACTATTTATTATTATTTTATCGGGTTTAACCCTTTACCTAACATGAAAAGCAGACGACACTTGCAAAAAAAATTCTTGAATAACTAATTTTTTTCATTTTTTGTCTCAAAAACATAGGTTATGACCCCTCGTTGGAACGAGCTCGACGAGCTCGTTCCAACGAGGGGTCATAACCTATGTTTTTGAGACAAAAAATGAAAATATTTTTAAAATTAATTGACGATTTTTGAGAATAGCGCTGGCCGGTTTTGGCCGTTACGTTGGGTAAAGGGTTTAACGACGCTTTCGACAGCCAGAGTCATTTTGTACAGGGCAGTCTTCAGCTTTGTGCTGTCATTTTTAATTTTGACGTTTTGATTGTTATTGATATTTTATTCACCAGTATACTAAACAAATACAAAACTGACAAATGTGTGTAAATCTACCATAGCCAAATTTATAGTAATAAAACACATACACAACCCCCAAAAAATATATATTTATAAATGTATACTGGCAGAGAAAAGCATTGGCCAGATTGACTGTCTTCCTGCCTTTCATATGGAAAAAAGGAAGGAAAGGTAAGATAAAATAAGGAAGACAAAGGCGAGGAAAAAAAGCTATGTGCAACACTGTGATTTCCCAGTACTGTTTAACTTAACCTTTTACCGCGTCCAAGGTACTAACGCCCATTATAACACGTGCACGTGATGGCCGGACTTCACTGACAACCAGGTGTCCCTGAAATTTACCCAATCAAATACAAAATTACTTTTCAACAGATTAACACAACTGTGTATATGTTTGACAGGGACCATGTCAAGAGGCTGCCTTGGATGAGCCCCAGACTGATTTAGGTCGAGAACATTAATGCACAAAGGACAGTCTATCAAAAAACGTCCATTGTATATTATATACTTTTTATCCTCAAAGGAATAGCAAACACTGTACTGGATCTCCGTGGATACACATAAAAATGAAGGTGGGGCTCTAGACAGTACAGTCGTGATTACGGATTTGAGCAGGAGATGTTATTCTCGTAAGAGGAAATAAGTTTCCGAAGGTGAATGTCTAATTCGTTCCATAATTTAGGGAACGCAAAGACTGCGAAGGTATCGAGCGTTTTAGTTCTCGTTATATGGTATCGAATATGACCTGTTTGGCGGGTATTCATAAAAGTTTTGTTGTTCATGGTCGATAAAAAGTCATCAAATGATCCTGGCAGATTTTCATTGTACCAACCAAACAAGAACAGGAAAGCATGTAATTTATATAGATTTTTAATTTTCAATATATTATCTTTGATGAATAATGGGTCAGCATGAGCATTATTTTCTGGTTGTTTATAATTCTTATTGATCGCTTCTGTAATTTACAGAAACGATTACAGGCTTTTGAGGCCCCCATAATGAAATACCATAACTCAAATGGTTTTGTATAAGGGAGAAATGTCGAGTTTCCATGCCTTTGCGTGGGATGACTTTCTTTACTTTGTTGAGGGCGTAGTTGGCGAGAGCAACTTTCGAGCAAATATGCGATGTGTGTTCCTTATAGGAAAGATTCTCATCAAAATTTATACCAAGGAATTTGACATATTTTTCAGTCTCACTATAACCAACTTTATCAATAACTTGATTGTTTATCCTTATTTGTTAGGGTGTAACATTCTTGCTTTGTGACATGGGTTAAGTATAATGTATTTGTTTTGTTGTTTTTTTTTCTTTTTTGCTTTTTGCACTAAGTGGTTTGCAGAATACCAATCAAAGATTTTTGAAGTTCTTCATTAAAGTTCAAGATCAGAGGGTTTATATCCGCACCACATTTGTATACCGAGGTGTCATCTGCAAAAGATTGGAGCTTCAGCTTTGCTGACTCATGTATATCGTTTATATATATGAGAAAAAGGATAGGACCGAGGATGGAACCTTGAATAACTCCGCATGTTAGTTCAGCTAGACCAAAGTTACTGTCTCCAAGAGAGACATGTTGAGTCCTACTATGGAGATAGCTCTTAAGCCAGTTGTTTGCATTACCTCTTACCCTGTAACAGTCTAGTTTTTTAATTAATATTTCATGACTTCTGGTATCAAAGGCTTTCGAGAGATCCAGGAACAGGGCTATCGTATTTTCTTTGCTGTCTTTGTTGTTCTCGAGAGCCATATATTTTAGTAGGTGCATAGTCGGATGTAAAGTACTATGTCCTTTCCTGAACCCGTATTGGCGTTGGAAAAGAATATCAAATTTATTTAGGAATTTTATAAGTCTTACGGACATGAGTTTTTCAAGAATTCTGGAAATTACGGGAAGAATGTTGATCGGCCTGTAGTTTGCAAATTCCTTCTCGTCTCCAGATTTAAAGACAGGTATTACTTTGGCAATTTTCATCCTATTGGGCACTTTCCCCTGACTGAAAGAAGTATTCATAATATGTACAAGTGGAGCCGCAACCAAGTTTATTGAGTTTTTAAGGATGGTGGAAGTAAGATTCTCACAGTCGTGACTTTACTTAGGTCTCATGGCATTTACTATCCTTGTATTTTCAAAACGCGATGTTGGTGTAATGAATAGGGTATCGAGGCGTGGATCATTCAGAGACTCAGTAAATAACTTACGCTGTTTGGGTATTAGCTTGGAGGTCTGGTTTCCTATATTATCCAAAAAAGTATTAAACTCGTGTGTAATCGTATTTGGATCATATATTGTCTTGTCACCATGATGGAGTAGCGAAGGCAAGTTACGTTTGCTCGTGTTTATGTTTAATGCCTTATATAAGACTTCCCGTGTTTTCCGCGTGTTATTCTTATTTTCTAGAAGAGCTTTTTTCATAATACATAGCTTTACTTTGTTTTTTTTAATCTTGTTGAATAGCTAACAGTAATTTTTGTAATTCTCGATATTCAATTCTGTGGGAGATCTTGCTCTTAGTATTGGCAGAGGAGATAAGACGTCCTTTTGTCATCCAGTGCTTTTGCTTAATAACTTTCTTGTTTGACTTGTGATTTTTTGCAGATGAAATGCTGTATCGAAGGCAATCATGTAAGCATTGATGTAGATTTCGTAGCTTTCATCGGGACAATTTGATCCAATAAATCGAGAAAAATCACATTGGGACATCAGCAGTGTGAAGTATTCAATAGTGGTGGAATTAATTTCTCTAGTCAAAGTCGGTTTTAACCCATCGTGTTTGGTATTTGCTGGTTCAATATAAAAATGGCAAAGTGGTCAGATACACGTGACATGGAGTAGATCTAGACGGTATTTTGTCGCTGCGTAAAAAAAAAGGTTAAAGGGAAGGATTTTAAGTATGGGCTCAGTCGTATTTATGTGTATCTGTGGACATTATGCACTATAGAATCATTATTTGCCACATTTTGTTTTGATCGCTGCAGAAAAAAAGTAGTTATTTGGTGCCTATAGAGAAATTCTGTGGATATTGTTTGTTGATGTTGATGCCCTTGGCAACCAATATGGCGCTACCCAGTAGATGTAAACAAATGTGACTGTGTCAAACTGGCTCTCTCTCTCCTTTTTATTGTGCTCTGCAGTTCAAGCATCAGTCATCAAACTTTAGTCATTAATCATTAACCATGAGTTGTTATTCAGATCTTCAGGTTGTAGCATTGTTATGAAATGGTCGACCGTTTTGAGTTCCACATCTAGTGCCGATCAGAGTATGAGTAATAATACAGCTTCAAAGCCAAAAGGTTCGCGAATTCCAACAGGAAAAGCTTCTCAACCCTCAAAGAAACATAAATCTGACACTTCAGCCTGTGGTATCCCCAATCAGCCTTCTATAATAAGCTTCACTTCCGATATGAGTGGGTTTGAAGGCATTTTGTCTGAAATAAATAATAAACTTGATAATGTCATCACAAGGGAGTCCCTTGATGTTGCTGTAAAACCGATAGTCAAAAGTGCCGACTCAACCAGAATTCTCAATACAGTTAAGAATGAAATTTTCACAAAATTAAATAACATAACTTATGCCCCGGAAAGTCGAATATTGGCTGCTGAAATACGCAGTGACAAACTTGAGATGAAATGGGGAGTGTCAAAGCTGAAGTAGACTCCAAAACTGGCGACCTAACTAGACTTAACAAAGAGGTTACAGATCTGAAAAAACAGCAAAATAACTTAGAACAACATACCCCGGAAAGATAGCATCAGAATTTTAATGTTAAAATCAAGCAATGACCATCCAAATATTCAAGTTTGTTGGTCTCATGATGGCAAAATATTTGTGAAATACAAAACCTCTAACAGAATCAAGCTGATATCTTGTCTGGAGGATATATAATCACTTCACAATCTAAAACTTTTTTCATAATTAAGGCCTAGTTTGATTATTATTGTACACTAATCTCAAAACCTTAGAAATCCCACGCAAGATCATAAAATTCCACTCAACACTTAAAAGAAGCAGTGAAGGAATCTAAAGAAACAATGCCAGGGAAATCAACTGGATGATCTACCTAACATATTCGAAGTCAGAGAGTTCCCTACATGAGGCTGTGTGTGTGTGGGGGGGGGGGGGGGGGGGGGGGGTGGGGGGATTTCCGACAAAGTTCGTGACAACTTCCCCAACGTGACGTCAGGGACGGTCGGTGCATTTCACAAACATCGCCAAACAACTTATATTATGTTTTCATTTTTTGTTTCCAGAACATGGCCTGTGACCTCTCATTGGAGAAAGCTTGTTGAGCTCGTTCCGGTGAGGGTCATGAGCTGTTATGGGGCCAAGGAATGATCACCATTTGCAGAAAGCTAGTAACCAATTCTCAGCCAAACTGCCAAAACATAGCTTCCCAAAGATTTGGAATGGAATTGATGCTAACTTACGGGCCCTACCTTCCAGACATGTTTTCAGCAAGCTACTTCTCACATGTTACCTGTTCGTATGAAATGTGTCCAGACTGTAGACCTAACGCTCAATAACACATGCACGTCGCCACACTCCCCTGTGGGACCCTTGATGTGAGAGAAAGAAGTCGTCGCCTGGGTGCCAGAGTGCTCTATGTGCCAGTGGGACATACCGCATTGTGGCACTATGGCGACCTTATATATGACGTCAATGAAGACAGAAATCGTCGTATTTGCCAATAAGATTCCCACCTCATAGTTACAAACGAGCCATATTTTAAACACTTCTACTCAAGGCGAAGACTGTTCGAGTCTTACCTGCCAATAAAAAAAACATTCTTGATTGTATGACGCCATTGCCAGCTTATGCCGGTGATTTCTCAAGTTATCTCATCCCACCGACCTCGAATTAATCTCCCAATCATGTCTTGACCCATCATCTCACGTTTAATCTTATTTATCCAAATTTGTAGTCTACCGGCAAATTGCACTCGCGAATATCGGGTGCAGTCTTTCGCGTAGACTAGGAAGGGGCTAGCATGTAGATTCGAGGTCTTCCTTCTCCTGATCATTCACTCAATAGCTGAGCCATGGGCAGTGGTACTTATGAACATAAATATCCAGCCTTCTCCATTTCTGTGTAATCATTTCTGTGCAGTCGTTTTCACTTCCTGGGGGCAACAGGACGACAGCCAATGTGGCTATGTTGTCTCCCAACAATTTACCAGTGTATTCCATATATGTAAAACTCTTTGTACAAATCTTACTTGTAAATTTGGTATTTTGTTGAATAAACTTCATTTCATTTCATTTCATCGGTAAGATTTATTCCTGATGTAAAAGGATTTGTAGAAAGTGTGAGCTATGAGTGTAGAAGAATGTGGTGTTACTCTAGTGGGTTTGGTAATAACAGGCACAAATCCATTTTAAAAGGTCAATATTGACGCCATCCACGACTAACGATGATTTCCTTTCTTTATTAAATGCAGCAGTTAAGTAGTTGATTTTTGATATGAATAAATCCATGTCTGCTTTAGGAGCCCTGTTGGGTTTATAAATTACACCAACTATTCTCGATGAATTCTTATACTTCAGTTCGATAAACATTGACTCAAAGACTTGTGGTTTGAAGATAGAAAGGTCATGCCGAACACTGAATGTTATATCAGCTTCAATGAAGAGCCCTACACCCCATGCATATCGTCGTCACAGGGCCTTGTACTTTTTTGTAACTGGTGAAACCCTTCTAGACAATAAGATATATTGTCGGGGATTTGAAATACTTATGTAAGGCCGATGACGTCGAATGTGTTCTGAGGGCTATTCATTTCAAAAAGTAGACGACCTGGGAAGTCCCAGTGGGCTTATAGCCTTTGGCAGTTGGTATGAAATGACGAGAATGATCTATTTGCTCCATTAAGCTCAGCACGCACCTCACTAGGAATGAAATACAATTTATAGTGTTGTATACCGGTAGGGAGTTATTATCTGCAGTCAACGTACCAGTTACATCATTTAGTATGTCACTAAGTTCATATACAGGATTTGCCTGGAGCTCGTCCAATCTTATACTACCCGCCATGACTAACAGTCCGACTATCAGTAGCATCAACGTATATGTGTGGGACAGCAGCTGTCGTTCTTGTACATGGGGCTTATCAATTGTTACATTGTTGTTGATGCATTATGTTGAGAAGTTAGATGCTAGTGAGTTATTAAATGATGAATTCAAGTACAATGCTGCACTATAAAAATAGAGATTTAAAAAAGAAAATAATATGCGAAAAATAATTTCCAATACGCGACCTTGGAGGACGGAGAAAAATTGTCTCTGGTTCTGCAGATTATTGTCTATAAAATATCACTAGGATCATTACAATTTCAATAATTTCTCACTTCTCATTTAGGTAACTATCATGTTCCTCTCACAAATATAAATAATGAATGTTCTTTTACTTTTATACATTTGCAGTTTCATTCACAGTAGATAAGAGAGAGGATGTAGATAGTCCCTACACAGCCAGAGCTTTGAGATAGCGACGCTATCCCAAACTCTCGTCATCAGCAGAGTACAGTCCTTCCTCTCAATAAGGCTTATTCATTGTCGTCGTAATATGGTTTAGAGTGGAAAATATTTTCTAAATTCAGTTTTCTAAATTCAGTATAGAACAAATTGTTTTCAAAATGGGATAGAGTCTATTTTAATTAATTTAATTGCTCACTTGACAAGAGACTTACAAGAAGCAAAAATAAGTGGAATAAGTGTATCAAGACAGATCGCTTATTTATGTTAATAAATGTGTGCCATAACGTAGTAACAGGTGACTAAATGCTTCTCACTGGAATGGTTACTTGGTCGGATTCGAGCTGGTTGAGTGTTTGTACAAGGACCGAGGTTCAAAGAGACTTACTGGTCTGCTAGGGCTTATGTCACTTAGGCTGCGATATACAATCTTGCTTCATTACTGATCAATGCCATCATCTTTACGAAAAGTGTTTTTGAACGTAGGGGACGACTCACATAAGCCTAAGGCTTTCTGTCGAATCCTACTCTACTTACCAACTTGTTTATCACTGTTGCTGTTATTTCGTGTACTACTAGTTAAATTTTTTGTTGTTTTTCTGTCATACAATTATGTAATGTATACAAATAACATAGTCTTGAATAAATATTGTTTAAACTGAAGATAATATAAAGTACATTTATGGAACACGAAGCCTGCAAGTTGCAGCACCTTCACACCAGCATAAAGCCGAAATATTATGAGCCTCGAATACTCCAACAATTAATGGTAGTTTTATTACTTTGTGTTAACCCTTTACCCAACGTAACGGCCAAAACCGGCCAGCGCTATTCACAAAAATGGCCAATTAATTTTCATTATTTTTTTCATTTTTTGTCTCAAAAACATAGGTTATGATCCCTCGTTGGAACGAGCTCATCGAGCTCGTTCCAACGAGGGATCATAACCTATGTTTTTGAGACAAAAAATGAAAAAAAATAGTTATTCAAGAATTTTTTTTGCAAGTGTCGACTGCTTTTCATGTTAGATATATGGTTAATGACTGATTGATTTATTTGTTTAGTAGTACAATGTGTATACAATTAAAAACCAAAAATATAGATAGAGGTAACAGTATTCACAACTACATGACTGACCACAGGGAACGATCTTCTTGTGGAAAGCTTTCAGCTGAGTAGAACATAGATTTGTCCATTCAATTACATTCTTTTTTGGCATAAATAAAGTTGTTTAAAGTTGTTTCTAACTAATCTAGATGGAACCTATGTAAAACGTGTGTTCGCCAAGTTCTCAGCCAGATGATTTGAAACAGACCGTGAATTTTCGACGGTCAAACAATTTGCTAAGCTCTCATGTCAATAGTCAACAAGTCTGCCCATTAAATAGTCAGTCACCATGTTTTTGATTCAATTGTCTGGAATATTTCATTTGATCGGAAAAGCGGACCCATGATTCGATTTTCAGACTAAATGAATTATTCCAGACAATTGAATCTAAAAGTATCATAAACATTCTTTTCCTGTGAATTAAGAATTCATTTGACCAAATCTTCAACGAAACTACAATACTGTTAGACATGTTTGTAAACTAAATACTCTGTGTCTTCCCTTTAGACCAATTCCCTTTAGTCCAATTACCAAAAGACCAATCCCCCTTAGACCAACTACAATCTGTTATTGATTAAGAGTTGATTAAGGATAATTAAGAAAACATTTATTTATTTATAAGCACTTATTTGATAAACAAATAATAAAAAGAATCACAGCCTTTGAAAGTGTGTGATTACTATAACCATTGTTATGAAAAATCTGCCCAACATCTATAAAATATCAACAAGCCAGAAAATAAGCAGACTATCATCTGAAAAATGAGGTCCCCAGAGGGTGAATTTGGTAACGCTACCCTGCACAGCAGGGTAGCATCACTAAACTTACGCTCTGTGAACCTCAGCCTGAACCAGGATCTCAAACATAAACAGAAAGAGGTACCCAGAGGATAAACTGGCCCACTGTATGGGATAGAACCAGGAAATTCACCCTCTGTGGACCTCATTCTGCAAATGACAGACTGCTTATTTTCAGGCTTGAATATCAATAACATTAAATACATTTATAAATATTTATAAATATATCAAATTATTGATATAGAATTATTTTAAAAGTAGAACACATCAGTTGGTCTAATGGGGATTGGTCTTTTGGGAATTGGCCTCGAGGGAATTGGTCTAAAGGGAATTGGTCTAGTGGGAATGAACCAAATACTCCTGAATGAAGCACAGGCACTCGACGTATTATCGGATTTTATCAATTGTAATAAAATATATATTATATTATCAATACTAAAAAAAGTAAAGGTATGACACTTCCCAGATCGAAATTTTCAACAATCTCTCAAATAGCGAATACCTCATCGATCTCGCTCAAATAAACGACAAAATGTCGTGTAATTCGCGGAGCCACTCAGATTTCGAGCCCAAGATTGACGAAATTTGACCTTTATTCGCATTTATTTCACTTTTTATCGACTGAAACGACGGAGACGTCTATCCACGACCATTCAATTCCGGTACACAAGCAAATTGAAGCAATGAATGCAACGCCGCAGGTTCATTGGTCGTCTACTTATAGCCACAACTGCGGGAAATTCAAAAGTCTGTTTTTGTTTCACTCAATACAACACAAGACGACACAACAACATGACTTCAATCAAAATATTTTATTCGATCTTAAAACAATGTCAAAACCCATAATAATGATGTCATGGTAACATAACATATGCATTTATTTAAAATTAACATTACTAGTCATGCTTTTGATATTTTAATTTGGGTGTTGTGGGAATGGGAGGGTAGGGGAGGGCATGGTCGCGTGTCATCCACATGCAAACTACAAAAAATCCTCAGTCGAATCCAATAGACAGAATCAGAAATTCACTTAGTTTCTATTGACATAGTTACTATCACCATAAATAAATGTAGTTTACATGGAAAGTGAAAATTTGGAGGGAGTGGGGGGGGGGGGGTGCGAGGAGTGTTCTCCTTCACCCTTCTCACCCCAAACACAGGCACTGATATTTCTAAAACTCTTGGAGAGAGATTATCAGAAACCAGAACCAAGTGGGCAGATCATAATGCCAGATAATCACAACAGAATTTTAGTAACATTTTTCCTTTGTTGATTATTGTATTATTTGACATAATTCTTTTGCAGTGAGATCAAGGACTGGAATTATCAACACAGGATAATGGGATCAAAAGTTACTTGTAGTTATCCTGCAACTTATTTCAGCTGATACTGTATGTGCATGTTAGAGTGATGGATCTAGTTGGCGGGGGGGGGGGGGCATCTTTTTCCAAAGGTATGTTATCTCGAGACATAATTATGGTCTGTGGTTATCTGTGCCAAATAGCAATTGATGGTGGACACTTTACCCTTGCCCAAGAATTAAGCAAACTGCATTCTTTGACATATTGGAAAATAAATTTCCCTGGGGAGGCCCTAAGATCCTCATGAAAGTGGGCCCAGTGAGAGGAAATTAGGGTACCAAGGCTTATTCTATGACGGGCCACCTTTCCAAAGTGCCTGGATATTCATGGTGATGCTGAAATCACAAGCAATGATGGGGGGGGGGGGGGGGGGTGGTATTCAGGTGACAATGGCCTTTTTAACTTCACAAGTAAATCTTCAGTCTCTTTACAAATCTGACCCTAAGTTCATGTATTGTTTTTATAAATGCCTCTGAAAATAAAGTAAAAACCAAGAGAAAAACTTAGATAGATAAATTTTGTCTAGACTGATACAATGAAACTTGATTAAATTTAATTTTTTATCCCCTGCACATGATAAAATTATTTAATTGGTCCAGTGCTGTGTTTTTCAATTTCAAATGATGTTTTGAGACAAGATATTTTTTTTCTCTGAAAAAGTTCACTCGAACAATTATGTTGTTTTTTCTGTAAATATTTATTATTTCAAATAGTTTCTTTTCATTTATTGGAGAGTGTCCATTGGCACTGTCCAATAATGGAAAATAAAATATTTCATTCGAATACACTTTCTATTTTTTCCGAAAAATAGCGACACCTTACAGGGATTGCAAAGCCACTATAGTGTCTTTTAGCACTTTTCAGTAAGGCCATGATCTAGTGGCTTCCAGCACTCAGCCAGTTGACTGATTGAGTGCAAGAAGCCACTATCAGGGCTCTACTGAAAAGTACTGAAGGCCTCTTTTGTGGCTTTATAATGTTTGCACTAATTTGTTTCTGTCTCAGCAGAAGAAAAATTTATTAATATGAAAATATTTTGTTACAATTTATTGGAGAGCACCGACAGTCACTTTCTAATAAATTGCAACAAAACAATTATTTTTGAGCAATATCGTGCTAAACTAAGGCTTCTTTTGCTGGTAGTGTGATTGACATCTTTGAAAGGGGTGGGCAGTTGTATGGGCCAATTTACAGTATTTAAGGAATGAGGTTTGCATGCCAAAAGTCTCCAAAGCAACAACAATGTGAACAAAAAACTCAAGGCAAAAAACCCTGACATACTTTTTTCAGAAATTATAACAGGGAAATTGGAAACAGCTGGTTGCAGCATGAGATAATTTCTACATTTCACATCATTTCTTGGGAAGCTCTTTCCGAGAGTTACCCCAAAAATGATGTGAAGGTTGGAATTAATTATTATCACTAAAGAGAGAAAAACCCAGGAGATATTTTCACCCTACAATTTGCTTCTAACACAAATAAATAAATTGATCTTTTGTCAATTTGTCATGAGGATTTTTTGGTTTATAGAACTTTTGGTGCTGTGAGACATTTTTTTCCGTTACCCCCCCCCCCCCCCCCCCCCCCAGCCTCGTCCCCTTTTTCAAGTGGACTTTTGACAGAAATGTAAAGTTTATAGAGTGCTGCCAGTACCATTTTCAAGAGGGAGAGGGATAACTCTTTCCACACTTTTCCCGAATAAACGAAGAATTCCATTATTTGCTTTCAAATCAGTGCTTATGACCAATATTGGAAAGAACTTGATGAGCTCCTTCTAAAGAGGGACAATAAGAACTGTTTTATGAAACAAAAACTGAAAATATATTAAAGTTTGAATGACGAATAGCACATGTTGCATTTTTAAGTCAATTTTATTATTTCATGTTTTTCTGACTGTATTCTACAAGCACCATTGATTGGGAGGGGCCCAAGAAACAAACACATTTTGTTCAAAACTGTTCAAACTTTTGAAGAAATCTGAAATATAGGCCGACACCAGTAATTATAATGCTTATGTAATCTATTCACACCAATGACAATTAATCCAAAGACATTTCATTCCACACCAGACTCAAAGGACTCCACTCTACATGTACAGCAACTTACAAAACTAGTTGCAAATGCAAACGTGGAATTCCTTGTATGAAATATCTTTCTGATATGGTTCCTCTTCATTAATACCACCGTTCCCTGACAGTTAGTCTCAGAAAGCTCTTACTTATTACTTATCAAGATTTAGTGTCATAATCTGGTATTTAAGAGAAAGAGAGATCATTCACAATAGCTTATAATTAATTATTTTAAGTGGTAGCCAGAAAATGTTCATGAACATACAAGTCTTGGAAAAAATGTCCATGGAATCATATAATCACAAATTATAGCAGCTGGAAAAATGAACTGAACACTTTAAACAGTGTTTTCATTCAAATTAATATGAACAACTTGTAATATTTGTGTAAAGCTTTCCAAGAAAGGATTTTAGGTATGGATAGGTTAGGACTACAGATTAAAAAGATTCAATCCCCACACAGCAAAACTCTCTGCTGGTATATCCCCCTCCCGTGTACAAACTATTGGATGAGTATGAAACTTTTGATTTTTCTTTTGCTATACAGCATGTAAACTGAACATTTTGATACAGAAAAACTGGAAATAAGATGCTGGATAGATAACCACATTAAAAATTTTGATCTCATTTTTTCCTTATTACAAATATTATTTGAACCATGACATCATTTCTTTGGAAGCTCTCTTCAAGAGCTTCCCAGGAAAGGCTGTCAAGGATTGGAATTATAAACCAGGGAAAAATGTAATGGAAATTTTCTTGTGGTTAATAAGCTGAAAAGTTGCTTGGTCTTTTTTGAAGAGCAATAATTAGTTAGTGGGTGGAAATACTACACCTCCCCCCAATTTCCACCACACACACATATATTTATTTATTATTTATTTATTGGTGTTTAAGGCCACATATTTCTGCACAATGGCTAATCTTGACCTCAACAGTTTTACGGGTGGAGGAAGCCGGAGTACCCGGAGAGAACCACTGAGCAACTGTCAGTTCCCCCAACATACTAACTCCACACAAGCAGGGGGTGTCTTCCAACTAGACCATTTCCCTTTAGGCCAATTCCCCTCAGACCAACTACATACTGTTATTGATTAAGGGTTGATTAAGGATAATTAAGAAAACATTTATTTACTGATAAGCACTTTATTTGATAAAATATTCATACGCATAACAAAAAAATATTGGTTTTTCACATTTCAGTTTATAAAATACATGTATCAACAACCCAGAAAATAAGCAGACTATCGTCGGAAAAATGAGGTTCCCAGAGGGTGAATTTGGTGATGCTACCCTGCACAGCAGGGTAGCATCACTAAATTTACCCTCTGTGAACCTCAATCTGAATTAAGGTCTCAAACATAAACAGAAAGAGGTACCCAGAGGATAAACTGATCCACTGTATGGAATAGCATCAGCAAATTCACCCTCTGGGGACCCCATTCTACAACTGACAGGCTGCTTATTTTCAGGCTTGAATATCAATAACAATGAATACATTTATAAATATTTATAAGTATATCAAATTATTGATATAGAATTATTTTAAAAGTAGAACGCATGAGTTGGTCTAAGGGGAATTGGTCTAAAGGGAATTGGTCTGATGGGAATGAACCAAGCTGGGTTAAGCATTGGTTGAATACAGGTGCACCATCGACGTGCAGTACGCCTTACTACACAGCGTCACCGTGCCCCACATGGGCAATGGGGGTGAAGTGTCTTGCCCAAGGACACAACGCGATTTCCGCAGGTGGGATTCGAAACGAAGACCTCTCGGCTTGCAGCCAGCACCTCTACCTACTGAGCCACCGCGCCCCCACCACACACACATACATACAAAACATTTACATCCCACATTGTTTAGGCGCATTTGACTGTTTATCAGTGTCAGCGCATCTTACATTTATTGCCAAAAATTGCAAACTGAATCAAATTTTCAGTCTGCTCTCTGCCACAGGCACTCGACGTATTATCACAGTTTATCAATTTTAATAAAATTAAAATTTATTAAATCTGATAATACGTCAAGTGCCTGTGCTCTCTGCAGACCTCTTGATAGATACAGGGGAAGGGGCCCATTAGCTGAAATTTAGGTGTTTTGTTCTTTCTACTCATAAAATGTTGAGACTTGGGTTCTTTGAGAAAATCCACTCCTTCGGGGTTTAGATTATATTCAATAAACCCTTTGCAGGATGTTTCAAATTGAATTGTTCATTTTCCTTCAGATTGTCGATGCACAGTGGTCAGCTTAAACACATGAAATCTAAGTTCTTCTGCAGATATGATGAAGTCTCCTGGGTCATTAAAATTCACATTGGGTGCCGGTCGCAGCTGTTAGAAATCTCCACATAAAATCATCTGAATACCTCAAAAAGCATTTCGGTGATTCCCTCTTGTCTCCTTACAAATTGTGTCTATTTGTCGAAATACTTTCAGGGAAAGCATAGATACTTCGTCGATAATAATCACATCTGTGGACAACATCCTCTCTTTTACATCATGATAATTGTCATCAAACTTGATTTTCTGTATTAAATATGCGTCAGAAAATCTGTCGTCCGCCAAAACAAAAAATCTGTGAACAGTCATTGAACCGCGAGGCAAATTTGTGCTTGCCAATGCCATACCTGTTGTACCCAGTGTATAAACGTTTTTGTTCATATGTGTCAGTCCAATGTTGATCTTATTCAGGTAAAATGTTTTCCCATTCCAGCCTGTCCGGTTATTATAATATTGTGGCCTTTTTCAGCAGCAACTGCAATTTCTGAAAGCGACATCTTCGAATGAACTTCAGTATAAAATGAGCACGTTTTGATGAATGAAAGGTTTTAGCGCGCCGAAGGCGCGCAGGGACGATGTGGAATTTACAAATCCCTTGCGACCCGGTTAACCTTATTTTATTTCACTTGGATCACACAGGCCTAGCTTTCCTATTGCCTCCTTTACTTCAGATGAATGAATGAAAGGTTTTAGCGCGCCGAAGGCGCGCAGCGACGATGTGGGATTTACAAATCCCTTGCGACCCGGTTAGCCTTATTTTATTTCACTTGGATCTTGGATCACACAGGCCTAGCTTTCCTATTGCCTCAAATGGGGTCTGAAGGGGTATGCACGCGGTTAGAATTCCCGGCAGTTTGCATTGGAGTGATAGATTGTCAAAGACCAAACCCTCAACGCCATTAAGACTATTGGAGAGTGGGCTCTATTCGGTTCCAGCTTGGCGATGGTAGAGGTTTGAGTCCCACCATAGTGGCGAGCCAGAGTATAATGTTGTGCGATGGCAATTTTAAGCACGTTTTCATTGTTGACTAGGAGTTATATTTAGAGTGAAAAATAATGTGTTGAATTCTAAATTGACCAATGAACGCGCGGCGTTGAATTCATAGCTTAAATTTGCTTGTGTACCGGAATTGAATGGTCGTGGATAGACGTCTCGATCGTTTCAGTCGATAAAAAGTGAAATAAATGCGAATAAAGGTCAAATTTCGTCAATCTTGGGCTCGAAATCTGAGTGGCTCCGCGAATTACACGACATTTTGTCGTTTATCTGAGCGAGATCGATGAGGTATTCGCTATTTGAGAGATTGTTGAAAATTTCGATCTGGGAAGTGTCATACCTTCACTTTTTTCAGTATTGATAATATAATATATATTTTATTAAAATTGATAAAATCCGATAATACGTCGAGTGCCTGTGGAATGAAGACTCATCACGGGTATATTGTTACGCTGCGTAATTCCAACAACTATATTAATATCTTGATGTTATCAATGAGAAATAAATATTTATCAATTGGAATATCTGTAATTGGAGCACAAAATAATATCTGTATCTTTGTGTGTAAAGAGACTAGGGCCCTTCGAATTACACATTTTCCATTCGAATCGAACCTCGAATCGAATCGTGTCTCTTATTCGAAATCGAATCGAATTTCGGATCGAATTCTGGGCGTCTTGAAAATGACCGATAAGGGGAGGTGGGCTGTAAACCTGATTGTTGCGACTGTGACGGATCAAGTCCCGACTGATAAAATAATATTCCAGGAAGGCATGCCTTGATGATGTGGTTGGATTAATACCCAGAAACGGGAACGAGACTTATCAGCACTGAGCACTGCACAGGACGACTATCCGCTAGCAATAACTCATCGTCAACATTGTTTGGAAACGTTAACTTTGTTTTCAACACTGGTAAAGACTAGTGAGACTGGAATTAGCATGGAATGTGGACAGATACTGTTAATGTTAAAACGGATGGAAGTACACTTTGTCTTTATTTTCAGCATTATTTACGAATAAATTCCATCTGAACTATACGTTTTGTGAGACGACGTCACTGACTAGTATACCAAGCTATTTTCCCGTGTAAAGATTCGGAAGGAAACGAATCGGGTAGCTGATTTCGATTCGAATCGAATATCAACTTGAAATTCGAAATCGAATCGAATCGAATGGAATCTCGAAGCTTCGCGGGACCCTAAAAGGGACCTTCCTCCTGAAATACAACTACAAACAAATTTATATGTATTTAAGAAACAATTGAAAACGTATCTGTTCCAGTCGAGTTTTGCATAATCAGTTTGTAAAGCGTTTTAGAGCACCTCTGGTGGTTTTACGCTATAGAAAATTTATTATTATTATTATTATTATTATCATATTAAATCAACGGCGGCAGGTAGGCTAACTCCCCAAAAGTGAGTAAAAACAGCCCATAACTGTGTCTGATTCCTGATGGAATTAGTTTAACCCTTTACCAAAGAATCGCCCGCATCCGCCCGCGTAGTATGCAAATTCAGCAGTTGAAAATATATTATATTTCAAAAAATTTCAACAAAACCATATCATGTGACCCCTCGTGGGAACGAGCTCGTCGAGCTCGTTCCAACGAGGGGTCACATGATATAGTTTTGTTGAAATTTGTTGAAAAATTAAAAAAAATAATATTTAAAATAATAAATTTTGATATCGTCCGCGTTGGATAAAGGGTTAAACAATATTTATTCAAAGAAAATGCTGTATGTTACAAAACTGAACAGCAACAAAAAAGTAACAGCACAAGGCACCAGAGCTCACAATATAACATATATTTAACACTAAATAAATTGCTAAATGAAGGAAGGATTTGACAGGAAGCTCAGAGCTTATGTGAGTCATCTCCCTAAGATGGAAGCCTGGTGGGATTAGGCTGATGGTCAGAGAGCTTGACAATTCCTTGTCACATTAATTGAACTTGAAATAATAAATAAGAAATAAATCACTCGTCATCAATCGCCTCCAATGTATTCAGGAAAGTAGAAAGCTAATTAGAATCATTAGATTGAGAATTATTGGGGGTATGTTTACGGACATACTGTCAATAAATGAAACAATAATGTTAAAAGCAATTTAATTATCTTCAAGGTGCTAATAAAAAATAATAATATCCCAGAAACCTATTTCCGATGAACCTGAAAAATCATTTCACTTAGTACATTTATTTTACAGGTGATTTAATATTTTATTGGTGGCAGATGTATTATTGAAATTAGCTATCACAAAGGCAAAGACATGATTGCGAAATGTAGATGTATCAAAATGAGATGTCATTATTTAATCAAATCAATTTAATCCATTAATTTGTCATTTCCTTTGACATTATTAGTTGCTGATGTATATTCCTGGTTCTATAGAAATTTGCACCAATCTGAAAGTTCACATAACCTGGTCGCCTCCGGAGAGTGAACCAATTTTCAAACGGATGCAATTTTTCCTACATCCATACTAGAATGTGGATAAGGCATTTATGTCCTAATTAATTAAATTAACGCTGAAGGCAAACTCCCTGGTCATCGTACAAATGTGTTTATGAGGAACCAGAAATATATTGAACAATTATACATTTCTCCATGTTTCTTGTAGCACCCTTGACTGTGTCAGACAAAATGTGTATGACGTTTTAGATTGTGAGTTCTTTTCTTGGTGCGGATCAGCGAAATAAACAAATTAGTTCAGTCGATTAGTGAAATGTTCAACGAATGAGATTTGACAGTACAGTCGCCGTGACTGGACGTAATCCACGCGTAAAAAAATCATCATCAGAAAACCTTTAATTAATGAAGCACTGGATGTACCCATTGACCAGTTCACGGCGGTCGTACTGTATTAACCCTTTACCCAACGTAACGGCCAAAACCGGCCAGCGCTATTCTCAAAAATCGCCAATTAATTTTCAAAATATTTTCATTTTTTGTCTCAAAAACATAGGTTATGACCCCTCGTTGGAACGAGCTCGTCGAGCTCGTTCCAACGAGGAGTCATAACCTATGTTTTTGAGACAAAAAATGAAAAAAATTAGTTATTCAAGATTTTTTTTTAAAGTGTCGTCTGCTTTTCATGTTGGGTAAAGGGTTAACGTAACGGCCAAAACCGGCCAGCGCTTCACAAAAATCACCATTCAATTTTCAATATTTTTTTCATTTTTTGCCTCCAAAACATAGCTCATGACCCCTCAACGAGCTCGTTCCAATAAGGGGTCATAAGCTAAGGTTTTGACGCAAAAAAATGAAATAAAATTCGTTATTCAAAAATTTGGTTTGCAGGTGTCGTCTGCTTTTCATGGTAAGTAAAGGGCTGAAAAAGAGACTTAAATACATAGTAAATAACGTTCCGTTTTTTTTTCTCAATTTCCATCGGCTACTAAAGATATATAGAGGATATCTCCTCAAGGGCTCGTGAAAAGTGAAACTAGCAGGTAATTCCAGATATTCACTAAAAAAGCGGAGATTTTCTTTTTATTATATGTTACGTACGTGACATTTTACTGTGGAATATACAGCCCAATTCGACTGCAAACAGTTTTAAGACAATAACAAAAAGCTGCTGATCGTTCCTTCACGGGGACGTTCAAGGCGACGTCATGTTCCGAAGCGTAACGTCATTCAGGAAACGCTCGTGAAAAATGGAACTTTCAGGTCCACACTCATGAGATAATGCCAGATACTGAATAAAATAGAGTAGATTTTCTTTTTATTATATACTACGAGACAATCTATTGCATAATATTCAGCCCAGTTCGACCCCAAATGCGTACGTTTCAAAGCAATAACAAAGATCAGCTGATCGTTCCTTCAAGGCGACGTGATGCGACGTAGCGTGACGTCATTTAGGAAGCTACTGGGGATTATTCCTCGATATCCATCGAGTCGATGGACATCGAGAAATATCTTTTAGATAATTTGCGATAATTCACAGGTTAGCAAATAATAAATTTTTATTTTTGTGTGATTACCAACGTAGTGTAACGTTTTCGTTCTGTCGCGACCGCGATATAGCCAGTGATGTTAACTCTTTACTCAACGTAACGGCCAAAACCGACAAGCGCTATTCTCAAAAATCGCCAATTAATTTTCATTATTTTTTTTCATTTTTTGTCTCAAAAACATAGGTTATGACCACTCGTTGGAACGAGCTCGTCTATGCAAAAAATTAGTTATTCAAGAATTGTTTTTGCAAGTATCGTCTGCTTTTCATGTCAGGTAAAGGGCTAAAAGTGATATTAAATAAACCGAAATATTCCTTACCATATGTCAAGATGATAGCGGCAGTGTCATTTCATGATGTTTGACTCATAAAATGTACCCCGTCCAAACATAAAACAAGCGCCGTTTGGGAACTTATACGAAAACCTTGAGCTTTGGGTCCAGTTGTTTATCAGAAAATGTTCGCCGCCCAAACTAAAAACATGTTCCGTTTGGAACCTAAACGAAAACCTTCAGTTTTCGGTCCAGTTTTTCGTCAGGTGTTGTTCAGGTTCATTCTGCTGTGTCGTGTGATGTATAGGAGTATATCAGGTCATTCGTCTGATTTTTTCTGAGTGCATTTGCAACACTAGCTTGCGAATTAATCCGCAAACGATCGTTTAGGTTACGCGTGGGGTTACTACAGTTGTAAAACACGCGAATGGAATGCAGGTTACGACAAAGTAATGGAAGGAACATAAATAAAATTCCCAATCCCGCATGTTTGCCAGTCAGACTTGACACTCTTTCGGGACAAACTCAACTCGAAGAAATACAGCCAGGGTCATCGAATTGGGTCGGACAGTTTTATGAGTGAAGCGAGCAGGAGTAGCTGGAGAGAACCAAGTAGGCAGTGGCGAGCAATTGTCAGACTCTCTGCACAATCATTGTTATCAGGAGTTGAACGTAATTGAAACATTGTGGGCAGTACCCCTTACTAAATTGCGCCACCATACCCCCATGAGGGCAATTCTGATTAAGTGCCTTTCTCAAGGACGCAGGGTATATAACGCGTGTCGGGATCGAACCGACGACCCTTCGGTTTAAACCCTAATAATTTACCAAATGCGCCACCAACAATTTGTACGGGTAAGACTTTCGAAAGTTAAGAATCGTTTCTCATGCCCTCCTGCATGGTCCTTTTGGTTGCCGCATGCTCTATTTTTATAAGCAATGTGAACTTAAAAATAATAATTAAATGGTTTAGGTCTGATATTTTACTCAAGTTAATAAAATTAAAACATTTGTCCCTTAAGTGCGACAAGCCTTCTTGCGCGCAAAGGACGAAATACACCACTACCCATCCTATTCTGTAGATTATGATGCCTAAACCATAAAATAAACCAAGCATGTGAACTTACTTTTTATGGCAAATAAATAATTATAAAAATAAAATAAAAACCGCCGGCCCGCATGTAATTTTACAAAAAAAGGCCCTAGAAGATCTACCTTATGAGGCCCAAAGTAGCGAAAATAAAAGCGAGTGATGATCAAATCGAATTTACAGAACGTTGAGTTGAATGTGGCATCTCATCGGACATTCAGTCAGAGATGTAGTTAACTGGTAGAGTGCTAAATTATTTTTGGCCATCAAATCTTGTACACATGTCGTTGCGTGGGTTAAATTTATGGGAGAGTGCCAATGTGCACTGTCCCATAAATTGTAACAAGGCAAACCCTTACAGACTAAATAATATAACTTTAAAGATAAGAAAGCGTATCCACTGAATATGAGCCTTCAAGTTGTGGCACCTGCGCTTCAGAATAAAGCCCAAATATGGGCTTCCAGCACTCTACCACTTAACAGCCCAAATAGGAGTATGGTCGCTTATTTGTTAGAACACTGGATTCGATCTCGGCTGAAAGTAAGTACGTTCCGTTCTTTGGAAACGCACTTAATCCTCGTGTAATGAGGAGTACAGCACGTTGATGGTGCACTTGCCTTCAACGGCGGCTGACTTACTAAGTTGAAGGGGGTCTTTCAGTTGATCGTCGCTGCGCGGTGGTTCTCTCCGGGTACTCCGGCTTCCTCCCCCGTACGACTGTTCAACACGATGAGACCCTTGCTGATGAAAACTTTGTAAAGCCCCGATGAACAAACATACAAACAACCCAAAGTATACGTTTAGTATGTGCATATCCTGAAAGTGGGGCAGTGTTTATTTACAGTGATAAACATATTCAATTTTGCTGATAAAAGAGGAATTTGGTACCTAAGGCCAATAGAACGGTGATCACAAAAGCAGTCCGCTTAAAAATCTCTCTCTGTTTTACTAAGGCCCTGTGAGTCACACATTTCCGATTTAAATCGAATCTCGAATCGAATGACGTGTATTAATCGAATCAGTGGCGTTAGGGTACTAGGCACCTGACTTGTTCCGACAGTGATGGCTCAGGTCCCGACTGAGAAAATAATCCAACTACATCATCAAGGCATGCCTTCGTCGAAGGCATGCCTTGATGATGTAGTTGGAATATTACCATGTAAGGATTATAGTTCATCGTCGACATTGCTTGGAAACCTTAAATTTGCATTTAACAGTTGTAGGTATTAGTAATAATGGAATTAGCATGGCTCGTGTCTTGAGTCAAGATGTTATTTATATTAATGTATTAGAAGTCTTTTATTTTAACATTATTTCTGTATGAATTCCATCTGAACTATACGTTTTGTGAGACGATGAAGATGACTGACACCAATCTATATTCCTATGAACAAGATTCGAGAAGAAACGAATCGACCAGCCGATTTAGGATCGAACCGAATATCAACTTAAGATTCAAAATCGAATCGAATCACGAAGCTTCGCAGGGCCCTACTGTTTACACCCCCCCCCCCCCCCAACAACAACAACGATGTAGAATCTCACTTGTCGACAAAGAAATGCGAGAACATTAAATCTCGGCTGAAATGTCCATTCATTTTCTTAACTCTGTCTTCATTTTTCGAATTTTTGTTTGTGATAACATGATTGTAGGTGGAAATCCTTTAAAGTGGGCAACACGGCCAGAAACAATTGGTCAAACTTGACGAGATCCCTTTGTTGACGTCTTGATATAACCATACACGGATGTCGAATGTGAGTTTAAACACCAATAAGTGTTAACAAAAAATCAAACGCATTATGTGATTAGAAATGTGACCAGAATTTGCATGCCATTGGCGTAGATTTGTAATGGCTGAACGAGGAGTGGCTTCATACCTCTATGGACACAATTTTGTCCAGAACTGTTTTCGGGCATTGGTGAATTATGTTGTTAAAACTTGGATTGGAAACCTTCCAGATTTGGAGATCGACCGGACATAATTTTATAATGTCACATAATTTTAATAGTTTAATGCATTACACCATAATGGCAGTTGTACAATACAAACATAACAAATAAGAAGATATAATAAACATGATGTATAATATAAAGTACTAATGACATTTTTCTGTAACAAAGTGTTCTCGTTTACAGAAGAATGACCAGATCATGTTAGAAATAATATTAATCGATTTACTATCATAGTGTTTCAATATATAATTGTATTTCTCTGGAATCATTTAATTGTTCAAATTTTTTGCTTTCTTTTATAATTTCTCGAACCCCGTTCCCCTAATTTCGACATAAGCCTCACAGTCCATTCCATAACAAAATGTTTTTCGCTCTCCATTTCACCGGTATCGCACACCTGGCATCTCCTATCATTTAGGGGCGTTGGGGTTGCTTATGCCTACCCTTTTCTATTTCTAAATTATGATTACTAACCCGAAGTCTAGTAAACAGTTCACGGGCGCGTCGAGATCTCGTGATTTTCAGATACGGTTCAAGCTTGTATTCATTTGTATCTAACTGATACGTTCGTAACTTAATACCGGCTTTCATTTTGTCATCATTAAACATATCTTTAGTAAATCTTTCTCCGTGGTCATGTAGCTACAGAGTTATTGCCCTTTTTAACATATAATCTGTCATCCCTTGATACAGTTTCCTCCGAGATTGTATTCTTTCATTTTCTTAACATTTTTTAAAACAAAACATACATTAAAACAGCATAGAAACCTTCAAGATTGGTCGGACTCATGTTGGCAATATTATTGCCCATATTTATACCATGCTCGCCTTTTTTTACTCTGTGTGAAAAGCTCGTATGTTAAATTTTAGCTTTTAACCCCACTACCGGTATAAAGCTTCTACTGCGATTAAAACGTTTTCAATGGGAATTCCATTACAAAAATTTACACCTTTAGCAGTACACTTCGCGATGTTTCATTCAAACATATGACGTTTTGCGGTACTATGTACTACATGCAATGACTCGTTAAGTTTAAAATGCCTACAATTAAATATTTAAAATAAAATTTAAGAATTTGCTAATAATAATTTGACTGAAGAAGCAAGGTAAATTCAATCAACTTTGACGATGTGTCTTGCTGTCAATCAAGCATTCACGTGCAGCCTGAAGTACTGCCCACCGACGCAGATGTACACAAAACACACCCAAGTGTTTGCGATAGAAAGTATCGTTTTTTTCTCCCATTTTAAGTGACAAAGTCAATTATTTATCAAGAGCATGGTAAAATAAAACAATTAGGTACTAGGGCCGGTAATTAGATTAAAACCATTCGCAGAATAAGGGTTTTTTACGAAATATTAACACGGGTTCTCCTCGCGGCCTCTCGCTCTATCCTTCCGCGCTGGCATTCGTGCCATATCGATTTACCCATTCACACGCGTGTGTCGTTCTGTATATATTCTACATATTATCTTAGCCTATTTATGCGACCTCCTTCTGTCCAAGCTTGTATTCCTTCATTCTCCAGTAAATATTTTTTTCAAACTACACACGGTGATTGAACAGTTCAGGACCCTATATACTTGCGAGTTATTGCACTTTTCGACTTCCAGAATTTCAGCAACCTTCATCATTTTATCTCTGCTTGTTCAGTCATGTTTTTATAAACTCCGCACAGAGATTACCCAGCACAGGAACCTGTCCTGCTGTGGTTTTAATATTGTACGGACGCATTTTAGCTGAGTTATCGCCTTTTTCTACAAACGGAATTTGTGCTTCCTCCTTAAAGTGGAATGTGGAGTATTCTTAGTCGCATTGGGTTTCACACCTTGAGTTATGAACGTTCATAAAATTAATCACATTGTCTACATATTCGTATTTTTATATCGGGCTAAGCCAAAGAGTAACCACCCCAAGAGTGAGAGGGCACTATTTACTTCTCGCCTTTCAGCCAATCAAATCACAAGATTTCAACCAAAAGGAAATGATCGTAGGTTATTTATTTATTGATGTTTAAGGTCACATATTTATGCACAATGGCTAATCGTGACCGTGACAGTTTTACGGGTGGAGGAAGCCGGAGTACCCGCAGAGAACCACCGAGCAACGACGAGCAGCTGCCAGCTCCCCAACATCGTAACTCCGCACTGCTGCACATGCAGGGTTAGATTGGTTGAAGACATGCGTACCATCGACGTGCAGTACGCCTTAGTACACGGAGTCATCGTGCCCCCACATGGGCAATGGGGGTGAAGTGTCTTGCCCAAGGACACAACGCGGTTGCCGCAGGTGGGATTTGAACCGAGGATATCTCGGCTTGCAGCCTGCACCTCTACCTACTGAGCCACCGCGCCCCCAAAATGATCGTAGGTATTCTTTGTTTTTCGTCTGATAAAGGAATATGCTTATCGTTGTTGCTGTATAGCTGTAAATGTAATGTAATGGTAGAAGATGGCCGGTCGATGTGAAATTGAAGTGCACTTTGCTCGTTTGAAAATTGGGGCCTATTGTACTTATTGTTGCAGCTACGGAACAATTATACGTGTTCAAGAAAGGAGTCGACGTTCAGGTAACAATGAACGGCGATCAAGTCTTCCTTAAAAAGCAAAGTGCGAACTTATTTTTGGTCATTAAAACTTGACAACATATCTTTACCTTCTTAAAATTTATGGGAAATGCCTATAGGCACCCTCCCGTTAATTGTAACAATGCAAATCTTTAAAGACTGAATGATTTCACTTCAAGGATTATTAATATGATATACATCCACTGAAAAATGAAGTCTTTAAGATGGATGTGCTACCTGCACGTCAGATTAAAGCCCAAATATGGGCTTCTACCAATTAATCTGTAATTTCAGCGTCTCTAAAAACGATTTTTTAAAGCACGCTGAGTGGTTAAGGATATTACCTAAAGGACAGTTTTGAGCCATTTGTAGTGCACCCCTGTTCGTATGGGAGATTTGATCTACCCACAAGACAGCGCTTAAGATGCCCTTATCTGCAACATACACATACTGGCTGTATACACGATTAAAAGAGTTTTAACTTGTAGCCTTCTATGTATTTTCTTGAATCTTTCATATAATTTTGTCATTGGTGCGGGAGCGCGGTGGCTCAGTGGTTACGGAATTGGACTTCAAACTGACAGGTCCACGGTTCGATCCCAGGGGCAACTGCATTGTGTCCTTGGGAAAGGCACTTAATTCCGATTTCCCACGTGGGGGAATGGAGGCGCTATGTACAAAGGCGTACTGCACGTCGATGGTGCACTTGTCTTCAACCACTGCCATCCCTGCTTTCTGGAGTTAGTACGTAAGGGAGTCTGACAATTTCTCGTCCTTGCTCGGTGGTTCTCTCCGGATACTCCGGCTTCCTCAACCCGTAAAACTTTACGACACGAGGTGACCCTGGCTGTCGAAAGTATCGTTACAATCCCAATAAATAAATAAATAAATAATATAAATAAATAAATAGTCATTAGTGTTGCAATGACTTGAATCACCGGTGTGCCTAACTTTTTGCGTGAAGAAAAAAATGGTGTGGGCGAGGAGACGATTTTAAGAGCAAAAAAAATCTGAAACGAGGCTCGGTAATAATTTAATCCAACAGCTCGTTGAGATCCCATTCTGGACACCACCTCGATTCTGATACAAATCACAGGACATGCACACTATCATGATAATCTGTATTCATTATATACCTGTCAATGATACGCCGTGTTTTTGACCAAACGAATCCTGATCAACGTATCACGCTGGGTGGTATCAGATGGTTGGTTTCAGAACGTGGACGATACTGGAGAACGTCATTCGAGTCCGCCAAGGTTACCAATCGTTTCTGGGTACCCTTCATTTGTGTAGATATTGTTCTTAACCAATTTTATATGTACTAACCCCCATTAATAAGAAACAAAATATCTTTGTTTTCTAACTTTATTGATATTTTAATGCGTGAATCTGATTCTAATGTAGAAGAATGAAATGTTGAATGCTCTCAACTTGTCAACTTTGAAACGCTATTTTTGGGAAGTCCCATAATTTTAGAAGTGTTGTTCGTTTGAAAATAAATGTAGTTCCAGCTGCAATTGCATGTTATTCACCCTTATATTGATTTCTCGTGTGAAAGGTGAATAAACATATCATTATGACAGTAAGGTGATTTGGTTTGTCGCATTCTGTCTCGTTGACGAGGTCAGATCGCCGGATCACACGAGCCGCCTCGTGTGATCTGGCGGTCTGACCCCGTCAACGTGAAATACGACAAACCAGATCACTTTGCTGTCATTATAATCTCTGTATATCTTCAAAACAGTTGACAACATCCTAGTGTGTCACGTCACGTATCAACATTTTATAGCATATGAAATGTACAGATTCCCGCTCGTCACTCTGTCTTGAGTGTCTATTTTATCGTTTGATCTCGACTTATCTATGTCGTCTACCTCAACCACCGTCCAAACAGAAGGCTCTAGAAGTCGGTTTAGAAGTTGTTGAAGTGGAAAAAATAGATAGAATCGACTGAAGGTGGAATTAATTGAACAAATGCAACCAAGGCTCAGATCGATTTTAATGAACGAGTGAGTATTCGTAGTCCAAATCGTGACGCATTTGATCTACTTTTTTTATCACATAATGTGTTATTTATCCTTTCACCTAACCTAACGACAAAAACTGGCCAACGCTGTTCAGGGGCGCAGGAAGCACGCCCTTTCTGCCTTCGGATCACGGGGGGGGGGGGGGGGGGGGCGAGGCGGACCGGCAATGCCCTTCCATCCATGTTCGTCACTCAATTATTTTCAATGATTTATTCTCGAAGTAAAGCTAAGATACACTCCAAATTCGTTCTGGGAGCTTTCAAAATTCAATGGGGGTGTTGGGGTGTTGGAGGAGTTTGTGAAGAGGTGTCTCTCTGTCATCGGGGGGGGGGGGCACGACATCTCGGACTCCCCCACGTGCCTTCGACCCTAGAGACCTGTGTGCTTGGGCATGTCATGACGGGGCTGTTAGTGCTATTAAATAGACTTTTCTCACTGTCTGGCCCCCTGCCCCGAAGTGCATCCGGCACCCCTGACGCTGTTCACAAAATTCGGCAGCCAAATTTTATTAGTTTATCAATTTTTGTCACGAAAACACACATAGCTTCTGCCCCCTCATTGGATCCAGCACGACGAGCTCGTTCAATGAGTGGCCTATATTTTCAAGACAATTAATGGAAATTTATTATTATTCAGGAAATATTTTTTGCAAATGTCTTCTGCTATTCGTGTTAGGTAAACGGTTAATAAAATATAAGAGAAGGTCAATTTTTAATACATGATTTCAAGGTTTGCTTTTTTATAGTAACGCACCGTCATCCCTCGATTTGAAGAGTACATCAAAAATGCAAAAACACTTCACGAGGAGACAACATCGAGACTTCACAGACAATGATGCATTAATTGAAAATAAACTGAAACAAACCGATCAGTAAGACGAGTTGCGTAACTTAGGTATCTTTGAAATATTGCAGGATGTAATTTATTCATTTATTAAAGTGTAATTTGGTTGTTTTCTTTACATTTTCTGTTACATGAAACAAATTCAACTCAACTCGGATTGTTTTCTCACCAAAACGTTCAAATGTCGCACCGTGTGATCGTGTATTCTACTTCCGATACCAACTCACAACAACGCCGAAGTGATTTGTGACGTCACGCGTTTTATTAAATGTGTGGTTATATCACATTTCATGCAGGCCCCACTGTCGGTTACTGTGTCCATGTGTGGGACAAGCCCTGAACATGTGGTTGTGCGTACATCTCTATATTGAAACACTGACAAAATGTGTCTTCTACTTCTATTTCTACCGGTTAGCAGACACTATCAACATATTGATTATTTCTGCTCCTTTGATTGAGATGCGCACGGCGTTTTTTTGTTTCATAATTTATACAACATTACATGGTGTCAGTTAATGAGGATTGATAAACTCGAACTTTCGTTGGACGGAAATTTTTCCGAAAATTGGCGTCGATTCAAGCAATGGTTTGACTTCTTTCTTGAAGATGGTTCAAGTGACAAAATTAAAAAAAAAAAACACCAAACGCATGTATTCTTCTGCATGTAATTGGCTATGACGCCGTTGAGCTGTATAATAATTTTGAGTTTGCTGAGGGTGAAAAACTTCAGTTCGACAAAATAATTTTGAAATTTAACGAATATTGTTTGCCTCGTAAAAAACTAAGTATGAGCGATATTTGTTTTTTTACCTGTACGAAAAAACCCAAATGAAACTTTCGACCAGTACGTGAATGAACTACAAACGAAAGCCAAAACTTGTGAGTTTTCAGAACAGACTGACTCCCTTGTCCGAGATCGAGTTATTTGTGGCTTTGATGACGATGTCCTGCATGAGCGTTTGTTACGTACCTAAGATTTAACACTCAAGGCATAATTATGTGAAGAGCAACAGGGTCAACAAAAGAACGTATAAAAATATGAACAGAACTGACAGACAAAAATGAAGTGAACTTCATAAAAAAGGAAATCTAGGCCTTAAGCTTCTCACAAACTATTCAATTCACCAGTACAAAGTCAAAATAAATGTGGTAGATGTGGACTAAAACACAATCCGGCTATGGGTCAAACCTGTAATAACTGTGGACGGAAAACTTATTTTGCCAAGTTTTATTTTTTAAGTTAAAAAACCAATATTCATGCAGTAAATAAACACCAAGATGCGTCAGCACGTTACGAAGCTGAAAGTTTACAAAATGACACTGATAGTATTTGTGATGAATTTGTTTGTGAATTCTGTTGAAAAAGACCCTTCACATGAGGAATGGAAGCTTCATGTCGTGACCAACAACCACAGTGTATGGTATAAATTAGATACTGGCAGAGAGGTCAATACTCTGTCAAAAATGACTTCAACAAACTTCAAAGAAAGCCCACGCTACATCAAAACAAAAATAAAATTAACTTCATACAGTGGCAATGACATTCAGGTGAATGGAAGACGCATTTTAAATGTTACCTATAAAAGTAAACTCTTTAAATTACTTTTTCTTATTGCTGAAAATAATGTAGTACCAATACTGGGTGTGAAGGCATGTAGGATATTGGGTTTAGTAAAACGGGTATTTACTATTCAGAAAGAACCTGAATCTGAAAACAAACAAACCATTGAAATCGTTGAAAAGTTTGAAGATTTATTTAACTCTTTGAACTCTAGTGGTATCTTCCATGTCAGTTCAATAGCAGCAATTAGAAGAGTCCATATTCATTATTTGGGGCAGACAAATCAGTATTTTCGACGTGCAGCCTCGGGCTGCACGTTGAAAATACTGATTGGTCTACCCCACAATATTTACCGAACAGCCATCCTATATAATGACGTTATGACGTATCATGTTCCTTGCCGGAAAAGCGGCCGCTGGGGTTCAAAGGGTTATGGGTTTAGGATGTTTACCAGGAACGTACAAAATGGAAATCGATGAAACAACAGAACCAGTTATAAACCCATGTAGAAAGGTGTCATTTGCTATGAAAGATAAGCTTAAAAAAAGAATTAGAAAGAGTGGAAGAAATTGGAGTCACATGGAAAGAAAATAAACACACATCTTGGGTTAACTCGCCTGTTATTGAACAAAATAAAAATGGTCAGTTGCGTGTGTGTGCCTTGACCCTCGAGATCTGAATCAAGTGATAAAACGAGAACGTTATAAACTGCCACTTGAGAAGAAATTAGGGCACCATTTTCTGATGTAATGTACTTCAGCATATTAGACGCTTCATCAGGCTTTTGGCAAATGAAACATGACACAGCATCAACAGAGTTAGCATGTTTCAACACTCCATTTGGCGGTTATGGGTTCTTAAGGTTACCTTTTGGTATCTGCTCGGCACCAGAGGTGGTGTATCACACAGCTATACATATGTCATATGCACATCTTAAAGGTAGTTGTCACAATAATGGATGACATCACAATTTGGGGATCTTCTATTGAAGAGCACAGTGAAACACTTACTAAGATTCTCAGTGTTACACAAAAAGCAAACTTGGAATTAAGTCGAGATGAGTGTGTTTTTGGTGTACAAGAATTGACCTTTATTGGTGATGTTGTTCATCTCGGGGAGTAAAATTTGATCCTATGAAAATAAAAGCTATTACTGACTTTCCTACGCCAACCTGCAAAGAGAACATCCAAAGATTTTTGGGCATGTTCAACTGTCAAGGAAGATATCTTCCTAATTTATCGTGTAAGACATTTCCACTCAGAAAGTTGTTAGATTATAATGAATTTATGTGGGGTGAATATGAAGAAAAAGCCTTCTGTGAACTCAAGTTCTTTTTTGAACATCAAATTGAATTCAAATATCTGCTGATGCTTCAAAACCACGGCTGGGAGTAGTGTTCAACCGATTACCAAAAATGGCAGCTGACCGATTACAGGTTATTAAAGCTCACAATCGGCCGGTTCTGATGCCGATTACGATTGTAATGCCGTGCACTACTAGATAAGTCGAGGCTCGAAAGAACTACATTAAATTGAACTTATTTCACAATGTTAAACTCCGTTGACTCAGGTCCAGTAAAATTACCAGTCGCGCACACTTGGTTGGTAAACGTGGCTCTCAGAGACACGTTTACCACACAAGTGCGCGCAACTGGTAATTTTTACTGCGACCTGAGCCAATGGAGTGCAACCTTTACCTTTCCGATTTGAACTGGCGATTGCCGCAAGTACGCTCAATTGTAAGGTTTACGTGTCGTTTAACTTGTATTAGCGGGGGAGGAATTCGCTAGAATTGTGCACTTGGTGATACCTTCCTGAAATTTGGCATGATGTAAGGGTAGGCATCAGAGATTTCAAAATCGATCGGCTACAAGTTGGCACCATCCTCTAGCCACCACTAGCAGCGAAATCCAAAATGGCCGCCAAGCGGATCGAAAAAAAGCTATTTTCGCCGATCGCACAACTGAAGCTCCAAACCTAACACCATACATGTGCTGTAATTGATGTGAATGATGGAGTGAAGCCCTTGGAACAAGTTGGGGGGAAGATTAATGGATAATGGGATCAGAATTTCCGTCGATGTGTGCGTCTGTGTGTCTGACTGTCAGTATGATCGTCCGTCCGTAGATAAATTAGTGTTGAATGTTTCTCGGGAATGCAATGGTCAAATGAACATGGTATGAGAGATTCCTGTCAACACATGAACAAGGGTACTCGATAGTATGCAGCAGTGGGGATACTTGGACATTTGATAATCCAATTAAAGTGACAATCTATTCTCAACTTCCGGCATTTTCGATAGATTTATTTTCTAAGAAAATAAAACTATCAAATTTCTAGAGGAGTTCTGGTTCAATCTCAACACCATAGCGACACGTCTGCCAGCAAGGGCAGTGCTGGAATGAACTCGGGATGCATTAGTTCCCGTTGTTAATTATACAATGTTATCTTGCCAGTATAGAACATTGGCAAAATGGGACTAGAAGGGGTGAGTGTATGTTTGCAGTCATTCGAGGTACAGGAATATTTTTTGACTACAAGTAGTATTCTTCATTTTCGGCCAGTTAAGATGTGGTGTGTTCCAAGTCAGGATTAATGTTGCCGACACTTAATGCCCATCCCTCATGGTATGCTACTTTACCAGGGATATAGAGATATAGCCACCACTGGGAGCCAAAACATGACCTTTGATGTCGATGAGTGGTCGAAATGTTTTAGCGAATAACTTATCGAAATATGATCCGGTATGGCAATTTGATACCTTACGTTAGATTTATTAGATCAACTCAGGTATGGATTCATTGAGACATGAGTGCGCTACAAGATGAAGGATTTCCAAGTTGATTTGCTATGGAGTAGGAACTGACTAGTCACATGTGGCCTATGGCCAGAGAAAGACAAGGATACCATAGATGAACACACGGGTGAACGAAGGTATCAACTGTTGTACAGAGGCAAAATAGTTGGGGATATTGTATCATGCTATGCATGAATTAACACCGTCTTGTGCAGTAAATAACAGACTATTTTCCGAAATCTAAAACTGTATTCCTATACCCCGGACAATGTAGCAAGCCACATGGGATGAACATTTGTTAGCAAAATCAACTCAACTAGAAACATGACATGTGTTAACTGGCCGAAAATGGAAAAAAAAATACCAGAATAGGAGATGACTGGTCCTAACATGACAGTATACTACTCAATATTGTTACAACAGCCACCTTCACACTTACACAAAGGTGTGCACCTTAATCCAGCTTTCAAGCATTTGCAATTGCCCTTGCAGGCCTTGGCACAACTACAGTGGAGCATCAGTGCACATGCAGCACTTGCGTCTCCTAGGTGAGTCCAAAATGGGACCAGAATATTGAGACGTGGATTCCACTCCCATCCGTACTGTGATGGGTCTGGCACACATAAGTGTTTCTGCAGAGCACGATGCCAAATGAAAGATGACACAAGAATTACCCTTTTTACATGTTGATACAGAGCTGCTTTGGTGGGCGGGATGTTTTCCATAGACTTAAGGCCATGTGTGAACATATGCCGTCTCGCATCATTGACACGTGTACTGACACAACTGTTACTGTACATCTGTATGGTGAGTTTTTCGATATGCTGCATATGAGGGGAATCCTCTGAAAAGACTTGCGGATTCTCAGTCAATTCTATCATCATTTCAGTTGATGCGGGAAAATTCATCCATGCATTCCATCCTGTCTTCTTCCCAATGCCGAGCATGCTGGATGTTACATCACAACCTGTGAAGGCGTGGAAGAAAGTCAGGGCCTTACAGTAATCAGGTCCAAGTTGTGAAGCTATCTCATGAATTGGCATATCTTTATATGCCTTTCCAATTCCAAACCCAATCCACAGCTCACTGAGTCCAAGGTCACGGAATGTTGCGAAATGGTGCAAAGACAGAATGACGACATCAGAATCAACCGTGCGAAGAAAAGCTATTTTGTGACCTTGTGAGACTGCATGGTTGAGATGAAGCATCATGCGCGTGTCTGCTTCCTCGTGGTTCGATGGAGATATGTCACATAAGCTAACATCCTTATTGCATAGTACATATTCTCCTGATGTCGTTAACAACTGGTACTCGGATGTTGATGTTAATTTCAGCAGTTCAGCAGACAGGAACTTGGAAAATTCGTCTTTATTCTCACTAACTTTCAAGAATGCCTGCCAATTCTTCCCTTTAGGTAAAGGGACGTTCTCGGACACCCGTATCAACCTAACTGCTGTCTCACCGAGGCGTTTTGCTCGCGTCTGATTCTTCAAACTGCCTTCGGGGTAACAGTCATAGATCGCATCAACCCTTGTGGTGTTCGTGTTAATCAGAGATTCGATGTATGGCAATAATTGCAATCGAGCATATTCTCCAAACAGATCCGCTTTCTGTGGTTTGATTACATGGACTACAGCAGGCATATCCAAGATGACAACTGAAGCTTGTCTAGCTGCTGAATTCTTCCCTTGTGCAGGAATAGCTGGTAAACAATTGAGAATTTGAGATTTTGTCCCACTCCGTAGCTTACCTCTATCGGATAATGCTGGCGGATCACGTGCATTCTCGTGCATGAAAAACTCATCCATGTTTGAATCAGGCCGGGCTTGCAGTGAAACGAACATCTGGGTAACTATTGCGGCAGTTGCTTTACTTGACATGAGTTTGTCTCGGCCTTTGTCCAGGTTGGCTGGGGGTGGGTTAAGGAAGGTATATATATTTGCCTTGGGAATAACATCATTCAGGGGTACGGTGCATTCCACAAGCCTTTCCTTCAAGAAAGTGGAATATAAATGCTTGCCCCTTTCGGGTAATGACCGTAAACTCTTACTAACTTCGGGGTCCATATATTCACCAGTATCTAATGTCACCAGCTGACCACTAGTTTCATCATAAGGGTTGATAATGAGTCCCTGATTCACCAGATCGAGGAGAGATTTCAATTGATTCAGAAATTTTTTCTGCTCTGATACCGAACTTTCCGGGTGTTCCGTGTTATCTGATGATGTTGTGTGGAAACTTGCATATTCATACTCATCTATAACACGCAGAACTTCTGACCTTGAAAGCTCAATAACGACTTTCTCTTCAGCCTGGCCATAGAGACCTTTTGGACCACTGTCTTCTTTGAGTAGTTGGATACTATGTTCTTGGCTCTGATCTAAACCCATCATACTGAACTTCCTCTCACTACGCTGGACCACAAAATGGCCTTCCATGAATTTGTTGTGGATTGAAGGATGCCGCCTGGGTAGCTGAGACATGTCTCTCAGAAATACGGGGACCCACCGACAATAATTTGTATGTCCTAGGGCAAAAAAGTAACTGCACAACTCATCGATAGAACACAGTGTACCAGGCCAGTTACCGATTCGTTGGTTCCGAACGAATTGACAGCTTGTCAAGAGAAAGTTCCGAACGATTTCACCCCAATAGCGCGCAGTTGGAGATTGTGAAAGAATCCTCTGTTCCCACATTTCAAATGACTCATGGGGCCCAGTCTGCTGACAGTAAATCTCATAAGCATTCTTTCTGAGGATCTCAAGCCAAGCTAGAGTGAGAAGATATGCCTGTCGCGTCCTCTTGACATGTTTCCCACCAAGTAGGGATGATGCTACACCGGGTGTGAATATCTTTGCGAGGTGAAACATTCGCTCCCAACCAGAACCACCCATAAGCTTACCACCAGCTTCTTGGGTGCACATTTCAAGATGCAGGAATCCAATCATACACACCATTCGATCCTCACCTATCTCCTCTGGGAACAGCCATTGACATTTTTTCTGCCTGGCATACAACGGACAGTCACCTTCAATGACAGGTATCTGGCCGGGGTTTACGAAAGCAGTAGCTTCCCTGACCACATACATAGCATGCTTCTGCATACTGAGTGAGTCCGCTTTCTGCTCACTGAAAACAGGGAATACCCCAATAACTGCACGAGGTTTGACATTGTCTTGATCTTCATGTTTTGAAAAGAAGCCTGAAAAGGTCACAGGGACTTCATCAAGCTGCCAGCTGCCATCAACCTTCCCTTTATTGCTGATCTGTGACACATGAGACAACCAGTCATTCTCTCCCACGTTCAAATCTGCATATTCATTGGGCCGTACATTACATTCATCTGGAGATTCAAGCCTGATGTCCCCACCAAAGTCTTCAACGAAAGGAACAAATGCATAGTCGTCTGGGAGTTCAATTTGTGTGTCTTCTGGAACATCTAAACTCAGTGGTGGGGGATCAGTACCCACATTGTCCCTGCTCAGTTGACCAATGAGTGTGATGGACGTACCATGCATATCAGATCTACCAGATACATCAATGTTATCAGTGGTTCCTATCGAGAAAACATTACGTTTGCAGTTAGCTGGGACTACAACACCTTCGTTCTTGAAACGCAGTGAAACAGCTCTCGCGAAACTCCTGCGAACATCCATTACGCGATCATAAGAGACAGAGAGTCCCATTTGATGAAAATCTCTGATAAGATTTTTCATACGATCATGGGCATGCAACTTCAAACCCACATAAAGAGGCATTGGAGTTTCTCTGTCACGTCTCTGGTGAACATTTTGTGCATGTTCGGAGCGTTTCGCTGAATTGCTGATCAACATCTGTGAAATAGTACAAGCCACTCGAGTCTTGGCATTAACAGTCTCATCATCGCCTAAGTTCTGTATACTACATGTGCCCTCAAGTAGAACTCTAAGAAGAGTCAGGAGTGAGTTGGGTACAGGCTCGCTCAAGCAATAAGATGAAAATGATCCCGTGAAAGGAGCTTGAGATATGAGTATGTGTTTACGCAGAAGAAGACCCACATCAACTATCTTTTTTGCCTCTTCCTCAGACACTATACGAGTTAAAGATTCGGACAACAAGGAGCCAACTCGAAACCTACTTGAAATAAACACATCTCTACCCTGTGTGAAGGCGTCCCAGCCATCGCCCAATTTCTGCAACAAATGTTCTTTGAATCGAGTGGAATGTATTTCTTCACTAAGCCAATCAGAACCGACTTGCTTCAACCTCCGACTGTACAGATTCTTGAGATCGACAAGCTTCATCGCGGAATCGTTGTGTTCAACAAATGTTATGAGCTCTGCCATAACGAGAGGGTCATAGGGCAGGCCTGACGCGGAATGTTCGGCGTTCTTCGACTTTTTAGATTTAGCCGCTCGTGCTTCATTGGCAAGCTTACAATAACAGGTTTTGTGATAGTAAAGATCACTAGCAGCGGAATCAAATGCTGCATTGACCCGAGAAAAAACAACCCAGTTCTCGGCTTCCTTTGCCATAATTTTGAGTTTATTGTTATCAGACATTGATCTGCAAATAGGCTCACTGCTGTCACCTTCGCGTTTGTGACAATAAACACACTGGGGCAGTTTCCTGTCACAGCCAGATTCAAAACTTGTCCGTGTTCTTTTAGGACTCAGCGTGGAGCAGGATGCCACTGCCTCATTTCGCTCTCGCTTGTGTAGCACGCGCTGTACGATGTGAGTCCGAATACTGTCACGGCATGTCTTATGATATATTGCCTTATTCGTCAACAGTGACATCGACATACACTCATCACTCTCTCTCATCAAACAATCAATGGTCAAATTATATGGAAGCTCAACGCCATTATCTAGGAAGCGCGTTATGTCTTCCTCAATAGCTTTATAGGCGTCATGAAAACGAGATTCTCTATACGGACGCATCAATTTCTTGGAACTGTCTTGCTGGCAAAAACAACAACGTTCCCAGTCAGTACTAGTCCGTACACGAAGAGGATTCTCACTCATTCTGTGAATGATTTTTGTGAACAATCGCGTTCTCGAATTAATTTCGACAGACAAATCAGAATTGCTTGCGGAATTACGCCAAACAAGAGATTGTATGGCAAAGAGACTGCTTCATAAAGAGCGTTGTTTCTCCGGGATCAGCGTCATTCAGGTTTGCCTGAATGACGCTGATCCCGGAGAAACAACGCTCTTTTCAAGTTCCAAGAAATTGATGCGTCCGTATAGAGAATCTCGTTTTATTCTACATCATCTCCCACGTCTGTTTCCAACACGTGCGTGGATCAGAGTTCACTTTCGCGCCCTTACAATCGGATGTATAGTCGGTAGACCGTCGAAAAGGAGGTTCCCTTCAGCCGCTGGCGGCCATTTTGGATTGTGCCGCTACTGGTCGCCACCGGTCGGTGTCAACTTGTAGCCGATCGTTTTTGAGAACCTCATAGCCTACACTAACAGTGTGCCAAATTTCAAGAAGGTATCACCAAGTGCACAATTCACCTGTATGTGACGAATTCCTCCCCCGCTATATTGAGAAATTAAGAATACACATTGTGGTGGTTTTTCAACTTTATTGAATTGTATCATTGATATAATTTTACATTAACAATTGAACAATTGCAGAAGATAACAAGATGTGGTCAATGAATCTCTAAATGACTGTCCAATAAGGATTTAGAGACAAATGCTCAGACTACACAAAATACACTCTGGATATAATGTACTGGCCACTGGTGAATTAACACATAACAAACATTGTGAATTCCTGTTCAACTTGTTGAAAATACAGAACAAAACAATCGACTGAACCTCTTATTCCACACCCAGTAACAAACTACCCTTGGGCGCAGATAGGAGTAGACCTTTGCAGTGTTCAAGGAGAAAAAATATCTTGTTTTATGTGATCATTATTCAAACTTTCCAGAAGTGTGCCCACTGACGCACAGGGAACACCGAAGTTTGTTTATAGTAACAGTGGACCACAGTATAGTTCAACTGAGTTTAACCCTTTACCCAAAGTAACGTCCAAAACCAGCCAGCGCTATTCACAAAAATCACCAATTAATTTTTATTAGTTTTTCATTTTTTGTCTCAAAAACATAGGTTATGACCCCTGTTTGGAAACGTGCTCCTCGAACTCGTTCCAGTGAGGGGTCATGACCTATGTTTTTGAGACAAACAATAAAAACAAATTATATATTCAAGAATTTTGTTTGCAAGTGTCATCTGCTTTTCTTGTTAGGTAAAGGGTTAAGAAATATTCCAAAAATTATGACTTCATGCACAAAACATCAAGCCCACACTTTCCAATGACTTAGTTGCAAAGACAGTCGTCCAAACTGTTAAAAATCTAGTGAAAAAAGCACAAGATGATGTTAGTAACTTCTAGTTGGGTCTTCTGGCCTACAGATCAGCTCCACTAGAATCAGGAAAATCACCTATTAGACTTTTTCAGAGATTTGGTATTATGGGGGAATTACAGCTGCTGAATGTTATTATTAGTTTAAACATTACTTATTTTAAGAGTACAAAGTCATATAATACAAAAATTGTTACGTACATTCATGTGGATTCGGCAGGAAGCTATAAGCTTATACAAGGCCGTTTCCACCCAGAGCAAGATTACAAAGAGTTACCAATGTCAATGGCAGGTATGAGTGACTTTAGTCTTTAATTTTAACAGTATTTGTATACATTACACAAGCGTCAGTAGTCGAGATCACATATCGTCGCCCGAGGGACCCCGCCTCCCGTACATCAGATTAACCCCCTGCCAACGCGGATAGAATACGACAATTGCACAAAAGACGTCTTGAACCACTAGACATTTTTATTTTCTGTTCCAAAAACACAGCTCTTGACCCCCATTGGAGCGAGCTCAACGAGCTCACTCCAACGGAGGGCCACGAGCCATGCTTCCGAGTCCAAAATTGGAAACATAATAAAATTTAAATGGGAGCTTTTGTTAATAAAACCACACGATCTTGGCCATCCCGGGAAGTAGAGGTGGGGACCACCGGGAAACGATATGTAAGAATGTTAAGCGTACACGGTGAACAAAATAAGAACGATATAAAAAGAGGCAAAACTCGGCCAGCTTCAATACATGGTGCATTTACTACACACGAGAAAGGCGTAAGTAAGTATGTAATTTCATTCAGTTCGTTTAGTAGAAGATTATGAATACAGTCTGTGAATGCAGTCTACGTGGCGTTGAGCTGCAAGAAAAGTTAAATGGTGTGGAGGGGTATATTCGTTCCGTTGAGCTAGTTTGGCAACAATATTCATGATAATATTAAATTATATTTTAATTAGGTTAGTACTGTATCAGAGATTAATCATTGGAATCGCTTACTTAATAATATAAAGTCAAGTACCACTTCAAAGATAAGGTGGTTGTCTTCGCTATTCAAGAATTCTGAACCAACAAGAAGTGCAGATGTGTCTGCTCCAAAAGGGAGCACGTTAATTGTATAATTACGAGCGTCTGTGAAAATTGGACAATGCAAGAGAGAGTGATCAGGAGTCTCTTACTCGCCACACTGACTTAAGGGGTTTGGTAATAAATGAGTATCATATAAGTAGGAATTGAGGTTACTACACCCCAGTCGTAACCTGCAATGATATATTTGAGCTGTACGAGATTTCACCTTACTATAGAACCTTGGAGGTCGTTGAATACCATCGTTTAGGAAAGTCTTGAAATTAATCAATGATGAGTTCTCGCGGACAGACAGGGGCAGGTTATTCCATTGGTCAGTAACACTGAGGATGAAGGAAGACTTGTACAGTTCAGTCCGACAAAAAGGAACACGGTGGTTTTGACTTGATCGGAGACTGGGTGATGAATTGGTCGAAGAGGCAAGTGGGGGACTTTACTGGAGATGTGTGGTGGTACCATGCGATGGTACATTTTGAAAAAAAAAAATGGATTATCTTGTGTTTGCGACGTCTTTCTTGCAATGGGTCCCATCGAGTTTCTAAATAAAGTAAAGACTTACTAGTACTAACGGTTGCCCCAGTAATAATCCTTGCCGATGCAATCTGTATTTTTTCCAGTTCCGCCATTTTGGCTGCAGAACAGTTATCCCAAACAGTATCCACGTAGTCAAGAAGATGCCTAATAAAGGCAAAATATATTTTTTTAATACACTACGATCTAAACTAAATTTGTGTCTCCTCGGTACGTCTAAGCGAGACCAGCCTTAAGAGCAAATATGGTCGATATGATCGTTCTATGTACAAGTGCTGTTCAGTATGACCCCCTAAGTGTTTATGGTTAGAGACTTCTGATATCTGAGAACCGCCTAAGAATAAAGGTGGATGGGAGATGAGGCTGCTTTTACGCGATATTAGCATATTTTCTGTTTTGTTCGGATTGAACTCCACCAACCATGTTTAGCCCAATGTTCAATTGTGGCCAGATCATGATTGATTAAGGTCGAGGCTTGTTCAGGGTTCTCTATAATTAGATATAAGGAAGTATCGCCTGCAAAGAGACGTATACTGCTTAATAGGTCTTTGGTTATGTCGTTAAGGTATATAAGGAACAACAAAGGCCCGAGGATTGATCCTTGTGGAACACCGACAGTAATGGTTCTCCGTGAAGATATCTCCGACGATATCACTACTCGTTGCAATCTTTCTGCAAGATACGATTTGGGGAACAGAACTTCACCCGAAATGTCAATACTCTCCAGCTTGTAGATAACACCAGCATGCCAAACTTTGTCAAAGGCCTTACTAACATCACAGAAAACAACCCTTACGTCTTTGCCTTCGTCAAGGGCACGACAGAATTCATCATATATGTCAGTCAGTTAGAGGACAGCTGAGTCACCGGGTGTAAAACCTGACTGAAATAATTGACTGAGAACGTTATTGTCAATTAGGAAATCCCTCAAACGTTTGAATACACATTTTTCAAATATTTTACCAACACAGCTGATCAGAGATATTGGGTGATAATTAGTAACAGAATTGGAGGGTTGTTTTTTCAAGATTGGGGAGGCGTTTGCTTTTTCCCACAGTGACGGGAAGTACGAGTTATTCATCAGTATATTAAATAAGGTCGAGAGTGGCTCGCATAAAGAGGATTTACATTCTTTGGGGAGACGCGGGCTTATTAGATCTGGACCAGACGCCGTGGACATTTTTATCGACTTCATTACAGAATATACTTCTCTACAACATACAATCAATACTTTCGGAAACACTGGGTGGTGCTTCTGGCAGGGAAGCATTCGAGTCATCAACTGCTGAGATAGAACTGAAATATTCGTTGAACACTTCAACTTTCTCAGCACTTGAGGAGCATATTTTGTTAGAGTGGATGAGAGTAGGAATTCCTACTGCGGTGCTGCTGACGATGAATGATTTCAGGGTCTTCCACCACCGTGATGGTGGTGTTTCGCTACTTCTCAGAGTGGATTGGACTTTGGACAAGAATACGCTTTGGCCTTCCTAATAGCCGATACAACTTCGCTCCGTTTCAGTTTGTTTTTTGCCCAGGCATGTGGAATATCGGTACGTTTAGCAATACGATACAAACGTTTTCTCTGTCTAATCAGTAATCTTATTTCATTATGCATTCATTTCGGTTGATATATTCGCGTGGTAATAAATTTAATGGGTATGTGGATGGATGCAGTATCGAGTATTTTGTCGGTAAAATTCGAAACTATAGTATCAAGACATGGATTATCAAATAGAGAGTTCCAGTCGACGCTTGAGAAAGCCTCATTCAACACTTCATAGTTACCCTGGGAGTAGAGCAATATTCTCCTCTTAAATGAGAGCGGTGGTGGTTTTAAAAATTCAACTTCGGAAATTGGACAGTGGTAACAGATCATGTCTGGGATAATCGGTTCGAAGACCTCACAAGTTTTCATGTTGATTGTGTCACTAAGAACAAAGAGATCTAATAATGAACCCGACGACTCGGTAAAACAAGTTGACTCGCGTGCGACTTGCCTTAAATTAAAAAAATGTAATATTTCAGAAAAGCCGCTTCTTGATGGAGCCACTTGGTTGTCATTGAAATCACCTGTGACAATTAAGTCGGCAATTGTCGTGTCTCTGGCTTTTTCGATGGATGCTGATATAGCTTCCCATTATCTGGGGGACTGTTGGGTGGCCGGTAGAATACCCCTAACAGTAACGATCTTGTCCGTTTTGTAAATACTTCCGCCCATGGGCACTCCGTATTCAACGTAGGTAGGTCCGGTCTTGGTCAAAATGAAATACCGTCTTTAATATAAATGGCAACCCCACCTCCCCTTGTCGAGCGATTAAATCTCAATGGTTCTTGAAACCCGTGGAGAAGGACATCGGGTGTGGGATCGTGGCTATCCAGCCATGTCTCAGACAAAGCCACAATGTCAGATGATGCGAATTCATATTGAATGATATCTAGTTTCGCTTTTAGACTCGTTCCAACGAGGGGTCATAACCTATGTTTTTGAGACAAAAAATGAAAAAAATAATGAAAATTAATTGGCGATTTTTGAGAATAGCGCTGGCCGATTTTGCCGTTACGTTAGGTAAAGGGTTAAGATGGAGATTTTTTAAAGTATTCTGGTTGTGATCCGAGTTAAACGAATTTGGGCCAGGGTTAGTTTCGATGTCACCCAGCAATAATAAACTTAAGGCCAAATGTCAATATTAGTGTGTTGCGGAATTTAGGTAGCCAAGCGCGACGATGCTCGTGACACTCAAACTGGATTGTTAGTAATTAGGCCATAAATCATGAACATACTTCATTCGTAGTTGATGAAAACGACCCCCTACTGCCCCTACTACCATGGATGAGGTTATATTGGAACTGATTGTTCCACAACGGCGTCGACGTGCCCGATTACGCCGTTTACTTGCGTATTTCATCTAGCTATTACATTTATATATAAGAGTGGCTACACTCTTTCATGTTCTAAATGATATCGACCGTATGAACATGGACGTAGCATTGATAAATCTGAGTCGAGTGACGGACATACTGGATTGTCTGCCATTAGTTTTGTGGATATTGTGCGGTGAAACGACAAACTCTTTTCGAGAGCTATGCCGTGATTTTGGGGACAATATTTAGCAACAAAGACATTTCCAGTATATCAACAATGTTCAATCTGAAAGACAAATATTGCTTAGTCTTGTATGGCGGAGACATAATTTGACCTTTAAAAGAATCGCTAGGTCTTTCCAGCTGTCAATCAGTTCCGAACATGTGATAATTCACCACGTTATTGGCGTCATTTGTGACGTCATCACTCTCCAGAAGTTTATTGGCACGATCTTGATTACTGGAACACGTTAGAAGGTTTGTATTGATAGATTCGCATTCATGAAGAACTTGAACGCGCATACGCGGTGATGCTAGGGTAAAAGGTGTATATGCAAATGGTTGCTTCTCAGAAATATGGATCTTTATAAATTAGTGATAATCTTGTCAGAAGCCATGTTTTTCGCACACATGCGCCGAACTTTAACATGGAGAGGAAGCAAAAGCCAGCCCATGTTGATACATGCATCAATATTATTAACTAAACGGTGCTTTGAATCGATGTGTGCAAGGCAAAGTTTATTTGCATCAATACGATAGAAAGGCGTTAACTTTTTTTTTACTTCTGGTGGTTCAGTTACAGCCCGGGTATCAAGAAATACCCGGAGCTACTTGCTGTAAGGTCAAATGTTACATCGTCCGCCGCGTTTCGGTACCACTTTAAATAGCACTTTGACTCCAATACAATCTCCCGTCTTGAAACCAATTGACTTCGAATTTCGTACTGAATGGTTGGGTCCCATTCGCGAGCAATATCGCCCCATTTGGGATGTGTTGATCACACATTCGACCATTAGTGATTCCTGGTGCGATCCCTGTGGTAATTAGAATCGATATGCGGACATGAGGGCTAAGAGATGAGGCTTCAACTCACAGGCCTCTTATCCTCATACGGATAAACTAATCACTACTGATAGATAGTGATGGTCCGTGGTGATCAATGTCGATCATTAGTGATTGTCTGATGCTATCAGCATGACCATTGAACCACATGAGGATAATAGACCTGTGAGTTAAGGCCTCCACTTATAGCAGGTTTTGGAATGTGAATCGAACACACCCTCAGTGTACATCCCACTCCACCAAGGAGCCAAAGGCCACCATAGCAAACACGTGCCACCACACCCACCAAGATGGCGGAGCCGATAACCAAAATGGTCTGCGGAAACGCTCGTCACCTTAGAAACACGCGCTGCATATGCACAGTAAGACTACGTATCACCGTGGGATAACATCACAAGATGGCCGATCTTGGGTATTCCCACGAAAACCCCAAACCCTCTTTTCGGTTGACATGACTGGTGACCTTAGGTGAAATCTGGGTAACGGGCCGAAATATCCATGTTATACTACCTATTCACGTCGAGTATCAAATAAATAGACTTTTCAAACAAAACCGGTGGCTGGAATTTGCAATACAGACTTCATTGTTTGATCTGTCAATGTATTTCAGGTTCTGTGCCAGGTTTCCTCAAAGTTGCTAGACTGCACAGTAATCAGAATTAATCGACCTCCGGAATCGATACAGCGTCACTATTACAGGGTAGACAAGGGCTTTCATTTGTCATCTGGTTTGTGAGGTTTTTTGTACATGGAAGCTGTGGTTTTGCCGGTCACATGTCGGATGCAGAGTGTCTTCGACAGTCACCCACAATGGGGCATGGACAGACTTTGTCACTTCGAGCTGGTCAGAAGTTAATAGCTGACTCCGCTTTTTCAGCAGGCCAACATATAGTCGCACCACCCCACCACTCTCAACACCATCCATATCGACAGGCACTGAATCAGTTATTCAGCCAGCAAAGAGTGGTAATCGAGCACAGAATCAGAGATCTAAAAGTGTATCGTGTAGTTAGTGGGAAATATAGGGCATTCAGGTGGCTTTCTGTCTCGTTTGCTACCTCTGTCATGGGTTTAACTAACAGGAGGAGGAGACTGGTAATTTAAAAGCGGTTATTATGTTAAAATTGAACGTTCATTCTGTTAACTTCTTCGTATTTCCTTAGGCTGGTACCGAGGTCCGGACGTTCATTTCGCATAATGGTTGAATATTGTTATATTACGAACCTGATAGGTTCTGTCCGTTTGAAACCAAACACAGAACATATCTGGTTCGTAATACAACCATATTCAGTCGCTAGTTTTGCAGTGTACAAATAAGAAATGAAAAATATTTGTGCATATGTTTTGGTTTATTTCAATTTATTTTAAACATTGGCATTGTTGTCTAAGGAACATCCTCTGGCACGAGCTGCTGCCCTCAAGTATCTTCGTAATACATCTTCCATTTCTGCTCTCTCTCTGAGTCGCTGTGTTGGGTACACTAGTCGACGTCCCTCGACCTCCCCTACTTCATCGCCTCCTCCCTGAGATCTTTCCTGCCCAGAAATCTGTTCTTCAAATTGGTTTTGCCTGGACTGTTCAGTTCCACCACCAGCCGCATCTCCACATATCCCGTCTCCATTTGGCCTAGCTGTAGATACCGCATTTTCGGGCGGGCGGGCGGGCGGGCGGGCGGGCGGGCGGGCGGGCGGGCGGGCGGGCGGGCGGGCTGTCGATTGGACGGACAGGCGGGTGGGCGGTCGGTCGGGTGGGCGGGCGGACGGTCGGGCGGGCGGGGTTTCGGACTGGCGGGCGTTCGGGCGGGCGGGCGGGCGGGCGGGCGGGCGGGCGATTTGGCGGGCGGGCGGTTTGGCGGGCGGGTGTCGGGCTTGTCAATCAGGCAGGCACGCAGGCAGACAGGCAGGCAGAGATGTGGGAGAGTAAAATTTCCCCACCCCCCACCCCCGCCCCCAAAGTGTCAAACAAGAACAATTGAAAAGTATTGTTAAATCGGATATCATAAAATTATGGAACATTCTCAAACGAAAACATCAAAAGAGCCATACCGCTTCTAAAGAACATCAATTTTAAGTAAAAGATCACGGAAAAGCCTCTTGCAATCCACAAGAAATATAAACCCCCTATAGCTGTCACAATTAGGACAACTTGTCTGTGTTTCTTATGTGGTGCAACCATGATTTCAATCCCGTTACCCCCAGCATATTTTTTATGATATTTGAAAGACCGCAAAAAGTGCGTCGTGGGGTGCACTCCACGATAAAAAATCACAACAAAAGTTATCTAATTCCCAACCACTTACCTCTTTTAGAAACTGCCGGGGGGACGAGGGATGGACAGACGGGTCGATAAATGTTCTAACGATATCGGGTTTTGTGGCTAAAAAGACTTAAAAAATTTATGCAAGTGATAAAATATTATTATTATTATTATTAAGTGTTAGTAACTCCTTAACTCCAATTCCAATCCTAACCCTTAACCAAGTCCTAACCCTAACATTAACCCACTCTATCATTCCATGTGCTTTTGGCCACATGTCTAATTTGCAAGTACAAAAAACGCATTACCCCCAAAATTGTGACATAAAACAGTCACAAGCATATAAGATTATTTGTACTTACAAAAAAAACCCCACTTAAACCAATTTCACAGAGAGAGAGAGAGAGAGAGAGAGAGAGAGAGAGAGAGAGAGAGAGGAGAGAGAGAGAGAGAGAGAGAGAGAGAGAGAGAGAGAGAGAGAGAGAGAGAGAGAGAGAGACACGTTGCTATTGTTTATTTATCCGTTTAACTACAATTTTGTTGCTAAGCACCACAGATCATGGGGTTTCAATATTTTCTTCTAAGAATTGATGACTTTTGTAAAAAAAATAGACTGCCAAGAAAAAGGAATATTTGCTTACGCAATTTTTTTGACAAAACTGATACTTTTTACACAAATTATCAGTTATTCTTTCAGAAAGAACATACTAACGGAAAATTCTTCCGAAGCCCTTTAATGCTCTTTTACAGTGCGCGCATCCTCTAGGCACGTCTCTTGCCTCTCCGTATACCCTTGGACAACTGACCCCAAGAGTGGGAAAGTACTATCTTCGCTCACAGCTCTCGTAAAAGCTGAAAAAGTGCCTTTAGTTATGTGGCGTTTGACGATCTCTGCCTCTTCCCGAGTCAAAAGACTGCCGCGCGGCATGATGTCGTGCTCAACAATAAATGGTGCAAACTGTCCACGTTATTCTATATAACATACGACACATGTAGGTGGCCGATAATAAACAAGAATTTGTTTGGCCTAACTGAGCGGTGTGTCCACGAGAAACTTCACGTTTCAAAACCCATAATACCACAAAACATTGATAATGACATACAGGTTAAACATATTTTTATTTGCCAAAAATAGTTTGCAAATTGGGATAAGAGGACAAGTGCTTTCCACTTAGCACTTAGATAATGACATTCTACCGGTATAATACCTCGATAATACCCACTTCGGAAAAAGTCTATTGAGTTTATGATAGAAAGGTTAAAACTAACTTGCTAATTTTAGAAAAAAACACTTGTATTCCCAAGAGTTTGATGTTTATCAAAAACAGTAAGTTGAACAAAAGCCAAGATAGAAGAAATATTTTGATGATGGGTCTAAAGAGTGACCCCCCATACACTCGAATTACTCTGAAAGTTTAAGGTCTTTAATAGGTTTTGTGAAAGAAAAAGTAGCCCCAAGGTCATTTATTGTTAAAACCAGTAGTGGGAAAGAGTAAAGAAAAAATAGGAAAGATATTCTGAAATGTAAACCGGTACTCCGGTAGGCAGTGAACTTCTAAACTATTATGATGACGATAACAATAATAGTGAGTCCCACTCTAGAATAAATGCGAATTCAGATTTTGGAAATATATCCAGTGGCAATGAACAGACAGACAGCTGGGGCTGCTGAAACTGCACAAAATTTCAAAACAACTCGAAGTGGTAGAATCGTGAGGCCACCTTTGAGATTATGATTATCCCTGATGGGTGAGGGTGTGAGATAGAGAAATCTCGCCCGAGGGCAAGTTATTTGGGCCACGAGGCTTGCCGAGTGTCTGAGCCAAATATCTTGTCCCGAGGTTGAAATTTCCTCATCTCACACCCGCCCCCATCAGGTATACCCCCCCCCCCCCCCCCCCACTAAAACACTCTGACGTCATCAAAAATAATTCAGGGGTACGTGCAGCTATATCGAATTAGGAAACCTGACATGTTGGTTTTATCAGATTGACACAGTACCCTTATTTACATATCGGGTTGATTTGATGCTACCATTTCCATTGAATTTAAGTTCTATTATCATTGAACAGAATGGTTCGAGTTTTTAGCTCACCTGACTGGAAGTCAGGGTGAGCTTTTCTTATCACTCTTCGTCCGTCGTCTGTCGTCCGTCGTCCTGCGTGAAGGTGGTGTTTGAGCCTCTTTCTCCTAAACCACTAGCCACATTTTAATTAAATTTCATGTAAATAGTGGTTATATTGGGGCATTTTGATTTTTATCCAAAATAGCTTTCGGCTCATATTGAGCAGAGGTGTGGGGGAAAAATGGCCAAATATTTTGAAAATCTTCTTCTAATGAACCACCAGTAGCAGAAACTTGATATGTGGTATACAGAGTCCTTTTCAGGTTTAGAATCAAGTTTGTTCAAGAGAAGTTTGTCGGGCATTATTTGCCTTCGTTATGGGAGGGGCAAAAATTTTGGCCACGCCTAAAATTTCTATTTTCAGAACTGTCAGGTCGATTTGAACCAAATTTGATATGAGATGATAATGGGTCATAAGTAGTTGATTGATGCAAAAAAAAATTTCTCATTGCCCCGTGGGAACCTCGGGAGCTAAAAATAGGAAAAACCTTAAAACTGACATATCTCCAAAACTACACGGCACAGAGAATTCTTATTTTGTATAAAGCTTACTTTTATCCAGTAGAATAGAATGGTTAAAAAAATCCCTATCGGTTTGATCACAAGGTACTTTTTCAGGACTTTGAAAAAGTGGTTTTGTCAGCACTTTTTAACACTGTAGGCAATGGGAAAAAGATTAATAAATCTTCTTCTCCAGATCCAGCAAGCAGAATCTTTTGATATTTGGTATGCAACATTGTAGGGTGGATCTGATTCAAGTTTGTTCAAATCGGCCCCCTGGGTTCATATTTGGGCTCAGTATAGGAGCCCGATTTCGAACTTAGTGCATTTCAGGCAAATTTCTTCAAAAATCTTCTTCTCCAGATCCAGCAGGCAGAATCTTTTGATATGTGGTATGTAACATCGTGGGGTGGATCTGATGGAAGTTTGTTCAAATCGGCTCCCTGGATTCATATTTGGGCTCACTATAGAAGCCCGAATTCGAACTTAGTGCATTTCAGGCAAATTTCTTAAAAAATCTTCTTCTCCAGATCCAGCAGGCAGAATCTTTTAATATTTGGTATGCAGCATTGTGGGGTGGATCTGATTCAAGTTTGTTCAAATCGCCCCCCCCCCCGGGTTTATATTTGGGCTCAGTATAGAAGCTCGAATTCGAAATTAGTGCATTTCAGGCAAATGTCTTAAACAATCTTCTTCTCCAGATCCAGCAGGCAGAATCTTTTGATATTTGGTATGCAACATTGTGGGTGGATCTGATACAAGTTTGTTCAAATCGGCCCCCTGGGTTTATATTTGGGCTCAGAAAAGAAGCTCGAATTCGAACTTAGTGCATTTCAGGAAAATTTCTTAAAAAATCTTCTTCTCCAGATCCAGCAGGTAGAATCTTTTGATATTTGGTATGCTACATTGTGGGGTGGATCTGATTTAATTTTGATCAAATCGGCCCCCTGGGTTTATAGTTGGGCTCACTATAGAAGCCCGAATTCGAACTTATTGCATTTCAGGCAAATTTCTTAAAAAATCTTCTTCTCCAGATCCAGCCGGCAGAATCTTTTGATATTTGGTATGTAACATTGTGGGGTGGATCTGATTCACGTTTGTTCAAACCGGTCCCCTGGGTTTATATTTGGGCTCAGTATAGAAGCTCGAATTCGAACTTAGTGCATTTCAGGCAAATTTCTTAAAAAATCTTCTTCTCCAGATCCAGCAGGCAGAATCTTCTGATATTTGGTATGCAACATTGTGGGGTGGATCTGATTCAAGTTTGTTCAAATCTGCCCCCTGGATTCATATTTGGGCTCACTATAGAAGCCCAAATTCGAACTTAGTGCATTTCAGGCAAATTTCTTCAAAAATCTTCTTCTCCAGATCCAGTAGGCAGAATCTTTTGATATTTGGTATGCAACATTGAGTGCTGGATCTGATTCAAGTTTGTTCAAATCGGCCCTCTGGATTCATATTTGGGCTCACTATAGAAGCCCGAATTCGAACTTAGTGCATTTCAGGCAAATTTCTTAAAAAATCTTCTTCTCCAGATTCAGCAGGCAGAATCTTTTGATATTTGGTATGCAACATTGTGGGATGGATTTGATTCAAGTTTGTTCAAATCGGCTCCCTAGATTCATATTTGGGCTCACTATAGAAGCTCGAATTCGAACTTAGTGCATTTCAGGCAAATTTCTTTGAAAATCTTCTTCTCAAGATCCAGCAGGCAGAATCTTTTGATATTGGGTATGCACCATGCTTAGGGGGGTGAGATTCGAGTTTGTTCAAGCCAAGTCCCTGGGTTCATATTTGGGCTCAATGTGGAAGCCCGAATTATAACTTAGTTCAAAATGAGGAATTTTCTTTAAAAATCTTCTTCAGATCCTACAGTTGGAATGTTTTGATATTTGATATGCAGCATCCTTAGGGGGGGGGGGGGGGGGGGGATTCAAGTTTGTTCAAGCCATGTCCCTAGGTCCATATTTGGACTCACTGTGGGAGCTTGAATTGTAACTTAGTTCAGAATAAGGAATTTTCTTTAAAAATCTTCTTCTTCAGATCCAGCAGTCGGAATGTTTTGATATTTGGTGTGCAGCATCCTTAGGGGGTTGAGATTTAAGTTTGTTAAAGCCAAGTCCCTGGGTTCATATATGGGTTCCCTGTGGGAGCCCGAATTATAACTTAGTTCAATATGAGGAATATTCTTTAAAAATCTTCTTTTTTTAGATCCACTTGTCAGAATCTTTGGATATTTGGTATAAGCTTTTCTTAGGAGGAGCAGATGCAACTTGTTGAAATCAATTCTCTGGGTTGATATTTAGGCTACCATGTCAGGTGAGCGCCCTCAGGCCCCTTGGGGCCTCTTGTTTACTTACATCAGCTAGTTGCTGATTTATCACTTTTCTTAATTGTTTGTTAAACGAAGAAAGATGTAATGATATCGCATTTCATGCAGGCCCCACTGTCGGTTATTGTGTCCACATGTGAGACAAGCCCTGAACATGTGATTGTATGTACAGCTGAAAATAGGCCATTTTTACATAGCGCCATCTTACATCCGGGACTCGATATGCCCGTAAAAAGCAGCCATTCAGATTTGTTACTAGAAATGGCACCTGCGTCCACTGTACCGTACTGAACGCTGCATTCATATCGTTTGTTTCCACTTTATAAAAATTTTTTTTCATTGCTGTCGTACTTTTGAAACAAATTCGATTGTATGCCTGCGTTCCGATCTTCGACAAACATTTTAGCTTTAAAGAAGCCGAAGGTACAATGTAGTTGAGAGTTGTGGTGAACGTTGGAACGAACATGAAGGATTGTAACACGAAAATGATAAGTATGGAATATAACATCGAAAATTACACAAGTTTCTAACACCCAACTTTTGTTCTCTTTGGAGATGAGAACTAACGCAGATTAGGTAAATTGTCGAATTTTAGTTGATAAAACGGAGACGAAAAGCTTTCAATGCCGATCAGCAGTTCAGTACACGCGTGTGTAATGTTTATAATAAATAAAGTCGGTTTGTATGGGCATGTGGAGTCCCGGTTGTAAGATGGAGCTATGTAAAACTAGTCTATTGAAACACTAAATAAATGTATCACAACAAATAGATAACTAAACAAGATTTTATGGCAATTATATAAAAAAAGACTTAGGCTGCACGTTGAAAATTTTAATTGATCGACCTTAAATAATAAATATGGACTCTTCTAATTGCTGCCATTGAACTGATATGGGAGATACCACCAGGGTTCAGATCAAAGGGTTAATATATTGCCAAAGATATAAACACAAATACTAACTACAATGAGACAACCAATGCAACGAGTGAAATATAAAATCTCTACACATATTGTTGACGCAACGATTTCGTTGCGTCAGAATTAAATTCATTGATTGCCACAGATATCTACACAACTGGAGCGCTGGAACATCAGCGAAAAACGTCAGCACTCAATCTGCCCCGCCCCCAGATGGCGTCAAGTCAGTCAACGGTAACTCGTCCCAATCCATGGGGACTGATGACATGAAAGCTGTTACGCGTTGACTGGGGTCCCAACTTTCACTTCATCAAAATTAATGTCACGGTGTTTATCTAGCAGGGAGACTAGTTACATAGTATCAGTTTTCTAAACTCGGCACGTGTTTTTGGTCAGTAAAAATTAAAATATGTTGTAAATATTTAGTTTGTATTAGGCATCAATCTAGAAAATCAAGGAGTGCAAAAACAGTAACTGTTGCCCTCATTTGATTGCTTGTGGAGTGCAATTGCACCTGAAGTTTTCAATGCAAAAACTTGTATGCTATTTTGGTTATATTCACTTCAAGGTATTAATATTGACTGAAAAATTGTACTACATTCAGCTACATAGTGGAAAAATTGGAACACACATCTTCTCATTATTCAAAATGTTGCATTCAGTACTTATGTGACTATTTTCTACACTCATAATGTATCGAAATGCGACACAGAATGGGTCATGAATTATTACAAATCAATGCAACATTGACAAATCGTCCCCTGAGTTCCAATGTGTTCTCTGTGCCAGTAAGCACAGAGAACACATTGAAATTCAAGGGAAGGAATGATAATAGATTTTACAGGCAGTCCCAAACAGCTCTGGCATTCCAGAAATTCAAGGGGAGCAAAAATTGCCCTTCTCTATTTTTTCTAGGCTTGCAGCACTCCTAAAGAATGCCAGATCTGTTGTATGGCCGCAAAAACGTGTACATCATTCATATAATATATTTTTCACAGACATTAACGTTTATTCTTTAAAAAGCGATAAGCGATTGCGAGGTGTTGTGAAAATGAAAACTTTCTAGAAATTTGTTGTGTATTGTTTATTTTTTAGGAACTCCCCCATCTCCTACTCACTGCAGACGGGTGCCCACGTGGGGTGCAGTGGCGTTGTGTACTAAGGCGTTCTGCGTCGATGATGCACATGTCTTCAACCAATGCTGGCCCTGCTTGTGTGGAGTTAGTATGTTGGATAGTCTGACAGTTGCTCGTCATTGCTTGGTGGTTCATTCCTGGGTACTCCTACTTCCTCCACCTGTGAAATTGTCAGACACGAGGTGACTGTCGAAAGTGTTGTTAAACCCCAATAAATAATAAATAAATACCCCGGAGGACGTCGACAGTCTTTATTCAATAGTAAATGAAAAATCAGACTTAAAACATAATGTGTAAAGACCCCCTACCCAGCTAGCACAGATTCTAACCATAAATTAGTTAGTTGTGGGAAAGTTGCGTCGAACTACAGCTGTTCCAAAACAAGTCTACAACATTAAATATAAAGTTCTTGAATGTTGCAAATGTTTTGTTGCCACAACGTTTCCACAGCGTCAAGTAAAAATCAAAGTGACTATTTTTCTTGGCAATAGAAAGGTGCTTCAACATTCTGTCGCTAGAGAAATATACAAGTTAAATTCTAAGTGCCCTGAAAATTGTGTCAAGACAAATCTTATCTGCCTATACAGGTATCCAAGACTTCCCCAAAAACAAAAGCAAACTCGCCACAATATAGCTACAACATCAAGTACAGTGCGATCACCTTGGACTGGTCACTTTCTACGGTGGGCAATATTTTCACGGATGCAATAATATTAGATTCCAAACACTAATTACAGGATTAATCATCAAATATTTAATTAATGAAGCACCGGGTACAACCCGGTGCTTCATTAATTAAAATTTTGTTGATAATCTTTTTTATTACCTCGTAAACACATTCGTGAACATCACTGCCCACGCGTGGATTATTTATTTATTCATTTTTGTTTTATTGGTGTTTAAGGTCACATACATATGCACAATGGCTAATCGTGACCGTGGCAGTTTTACGGATGGTGGAAGCCGGAGTACCCGAAGAGAACCACCGAGCATCGACGAGCAACTGTCTTCTCCTCAACATTCTAACTCTGTTCAAGCTCCGCTCAAGCAGGGTTACAGCGGTTGAAGACATGAGCACAATCGACGTGCAGTACGCCTTAGTACACGGCGTCATCGTGCCCCCGTGTAGGCAACCGGGATAAAGTGCCTTGCCCAAGGAGACAACGCGGGTCGTCCCGGACGGGGATAGAACTCTGGACCTCTAGTATAGAAGTCCAACAGTCTACCACTGAGCCACCGCGCTTCCGTCTACGCTTGGATTACGACCAGTCCACGGTGAGTGTACTGTAAGAGGTTGGTAAATGTTGTAAGATGGTTGTGTCTTCCACAACGTTTCAAAAGCGTGTGCACAAGTCTAAGTAAGAAGTCTAGACGCCTTTGTAGCCACAGCGTTTTCATGACGAGACTACAACGTTAAGTAAGATGTTGTTGACCTGGTATTTATTGCCAACGTTATAGAAAAAATTGTCATAACCTCACTGGGGGGTCAACAAGTGTACTGTCAATCAACGTTATAGTCACACAAACGCAACGTTTTCACAGAGTTGTTACCACCACAAAGTGCAACCTGGACCTTACTCAGTACTTTGTAATTTAATACACATCACGTATGCTCTGAATATTACGGATGCAATGTATCTGTTTGTGCATCTGTTACACCGACTCTGCTGTCTTTTTTACCTCGAAACAAGGCAATCAGTTCATTTCGGAATACAGTCCCGCTGAGGCAGTATATGAGAAAATTGATTGCGTTATTACTGTACCCAATCATGAGAATTATCACCCATACTAATTTATGTTCAGCTATCTCATTGGGCTGTTCCATACTCCAGTAAGGTAAGCCAATCAGATACACAGATATTGGTGACGTCGTTATGAAGAAAACCGAATTCAGAACCAGGACCGTTTTTGTCATGGATGATGTTCGGCTATGTTCGTTTTTCTGTGAGTTTTGACCCAATGTGTTCGTTCTGTTAATATTGACTCTACTCCTGCTTTTCATCACCTTCATTATTATGGATACGTTTCCAAATACAAGAACTGTAAATGGCACAGCACAATATATAGCTAAGTCTACCCAAGGCCAAATGTTCATATAGAACGTTATATAACTTGTCTCTATTGGATAGCAGACGAGGATGTCATTTGAATCTCCTTCAATTCTGCCCATTCCGTACAAAAGATGAGCGTTGATAGCAAACAATAGGATGAATGTTACTGCAGGGGCGATTCCAAGTTTTCGCCGATTACATGACTGTACTTTTTGTGGAACCCATATTGACACGGCCCTATATACAGTAACCAAAACAAGCATCCAAACTGAGATATCCACAATGAAATATGTGTTAAACATCAAAAACTTGCACCATCCCTCATTTAGTGTGCTAGCTGACACTTTGAGGAGCCATCGAGGAAATAAACTCACATATAATGTGCCGATATCAGCCGCAGCAAGAAAAATTAAATACAAAGAAATGTTAGAACGGCGCAAACTTTTCCTTGTTAAAACAATGATGGAGAGTATATTCCCAACTGTTCCTACCAACAATAAAATGGGAGGAAATATTTTCCACAACCACTCGCTTACAATGTACTCATTATAATGATAAAATGTTGATTCTTGGGTCGTATTGTTCACAGGAAGACCCATCGTGTCCACACGACACTAAGCACAACGGCCCCAAAAATGTTTTTGTCGGTTTGTGGAGTATTGTTTCCAGTTGTTTTCTCTGTGTTTATGTAAATTGTGATGTAACCACTTTGTTGTTATCCATTCTGGCGATGATTAGTTCTGTAGACTTAAGTCATATGGCGCCTTACTGGATAATCAATGGCAGAGCTTGTATCACTTACTGAAAACACTGTACTAGAAGCCTGCTTACATTTTCTGTTGTATGTCACATATTATTAGAACTGCTTCGAGAACAACATCTACAAAGAAAATTTCAAAAATCATTTAAATATTTTGCTTCGCTTGGGACTAGAGGGAGAGAGGAACGGAGAGCTTATCGAACCACGGCCCCATTGTTGTAGAAGTAATGAGTATCAACCCAGGTACATGTTTGTTTTTTTTCTTCTCATACATCGGGCATTAGTGATTCGTTTAGTGTTTCAGTTGAAATGTTCACTGTTTATATGTTTTCTCACGAACTAACCATTGTGTAAAAAATGTGTAAATATCTGTACCTCTCATGCCATTATTGGTTTTCAGAGTGAATAAACAATTGAATTGAATTGAATTGATAGTCTGTTTGCAATCTCAATCTAGTGAATACTTGGGTTTATGTTCACTTGTGCTTTGTATTCTTTAATGCCTTTACTGTTGGCTAGTGATCCCCATAGGCCTCGGGCCAATGGCTAGCAACCACTGATCTAGATTGTTGGAACACTCATTTGTTACATATAGAAACGTGTCTTGACCACAATCAACTTGAGCGTGGGTGGGGGAGGGACGCGTTTTGCTTTAAATAAATAACATTAAAAAAAAACTTTTGAAAGTTTTCTAGTTTCTACCACTGCATTTGCTGATCGCTTTTTAAAAAGTATATTTTGGTGTATGCGAAAAATGAATCCGTTGATGATGTGAATTTTTTTGTGGCATGCAAATTGAATATATACAACATGCTTTAGTTATTGTAGTGCCGAAATTGGGAAGTTGATAGTGTTATTAGTGTGCTCGGTAAATACCATGGCATTTGATGAAGTGAAAACTGTTATGCTGTCACTCGTAACAGCATAACAATTTTTACGTCATCAAACGTCATGGGTTGGGAGGAGTTACCGCTTTGATTGACTTCACATCATCTTGGTTGGAGGTGGGGGGGGGGGGGGAGTGCAGGTTGAGTGTCGACGTTTTACACTGACGCCCCAGCATACAGATCAGTGAGATCACTACTCAACAGTTTAGTCATTTCAAAGCTTAAAAGACATCGCATCCGTCAAAAGTGGCTCAGCCAAGTTTGCATCCTACGTTTATAACTACCTTTTCACAATACACTATTTCATGGTGCTGTGTTCCTTTTACGTGCAGGGGGAATACATTCTCCCATTCCTCCTCTGTGTACGCCCCTGTTAGGCTCTGCCCCCAACAAACCGGTGACGTTAATAAAGTCAACAGTAATGACAATATGTCAAGACATCTTGGAACTGTGGGAACAGGCATACACTGGTGTTTGTCTTTTCTTTAGACATCTTCCTTTCAAGCCCAGATGACTATCAAATATCAAATCATACAAATTTTGTCTTCTCAAGTTCGGACTTGAATCCCGCAACATTACAAAGAGACAGAAATTACACAAATCTTCGTATCCCTCCTTTAGTTTCGAAAATTTTATGAGGCAATTTCATGTTCATCCCCTCTTCAATCATTTTTTGCTACATTGGTCATTCTTGGGGTTTTCTCGAGAACGACTTGAAGACTCAGTCCTACAAGCCATCGTCTTGTCAAGAGCTTATCAAACTACAGGTAAGATGAGCCTTCAGCTGAAAAGAGAAATTGCTGTACTGGTAGAAAGGTTCACGGCGAATTCAATCAAGATTACATTTTGGAAAGACTATCATACACGGTGTCAGCAGTATATTTCATATCAAATCAGAGTTCATGGGTGGTTTAGAAAGTGTGAGATGTTTAGAGTTAATGCAGCACATCCACAATATACCATTGATCACTTCCTCTGCAAAGACATTATTGGCAGAGCAGAAGAATAATCTATATCCATAGAGAAATGTTATGGATATGCATGTATGTGTATGTGTATCTGCGCGGTATATCAGATGCGAGGGCATTTACTCACATTTAAATTAACCCTTTACCTAACATGAAAAGCAGACGACACTTGCCAAAAAAATTCTTGAATAACTAAATTTTTTCATTTTTTGTCCCAAAAACATAGGTTATGACCCCTCGTTGGAACGAGCTCGACGAGCTCGTTCCAACGAGGGGTCATAACCTATGTTTTTGAGACAAAAAATGAAAATATTTTGAAAATTAATTGGCGATTTTTGAGAATAGCGCTGGCCGGTTTTGGCCGTTACGTTGGGTAAAGGGTTAAACACTTGTGTATTGCCGTTATTATGTTTCGAATGGTCTGGTTCGATTCTTATTTTTCCAAATAATATTTTTTTTTTCATTTTCTTAACTTAATCTTAGAAGCGTTCATCAAATTTTAAATGACTGATCTTCCACAGTGAACAGTCGTTTATGTCAGTACAAAACAGGAAGGTGCGTGTACAAGGTTGTAGCTTAATTTGAACTTTTCTTGTTATACTTAAGCAGCCTGGTTTTATGAAATTCATCGTCGTGTGATAATTTTGCAGTGCACGGCTACACTGTTTTTCTCATCCCGTACATCATGCTAGTTACATTTGCCCGGAGTAATATTAGTTATGTACAACACGTTCTACGCAATGTTTTGGGGTAGGTTGGGGAGGGGTGTCTGTGATTATTATACGGCAGACAGAAGTTGGTGGCAGTGTAGGGGTCGCCAACATAACATGTCGAAAACTGGCAAATGAAATACGTTGTTGGAACACCACAAGACAATTTTTATTCTGCTTTCCTCTGTTGATATTCAAAAGCCTTCTTTAGGAAGCTCTCCCATAGAGCGTCTCAAGAAACGATGGCAAAGCTTGGAGTTATCATCAAAGACAAAATGTAACAAATTTAATGTTAGGCCTAAAAAGTTACAAATCTGTTTCTCAGGCCCTCCAACATTGTCATTTTGGCTACCGCATGCTCTCTTTTTATAACCAATGTAAACTGAAAAGATAATAATTTATGGTTTTTGCGTGATATTTAACCCAAGTTAATGTAAAATTGAAAATTTGCACCTTGAGTGCAGCAAGACCTTGAAATGCTTTAGCATTGCAAAGACTTCTTGCATTCGAGGGACGAAATACATCACTACCCATGCTATTCTGTAGATTAAAACAGATCAAGAGCACGAACTTTTTTGATGGCAAAGAAGTAATTACAAAAATAGAAAATAAAATAAAAAACAGCTCGCACACATGCAATTTTACAAAAAAAAAATGGCCCGAGAAACAGAAGATCTACTTTGTGGGGGCCTTATCTCAAATTTATATCAGCGGATATTGTATTGTTCGAAGACACCAGAAATTCCCGAAGTACAGTGCAAAAATAAGAAAAATATATGCCCGGTAGAGTTCCGAACAGCACCATGTAATCCTGACTTCTACAAAATTTCTACCAGGATTCCTTTAGAAGCTCACCAATGGCAAGAACACTCTCCCCAATCCAACACAATTCGTTGCACAACGCGGGGTAATCATTAAACTACAGCAATAATGAGTTTTCTTTCATAACTACTTAGTAAACAATCATATATAATGGTATTGGTGCAGTCATTAAAGATTTTGTCATATTAAGTCCTGATTGAGAAACATTTCTTGCGTTCATTCAAAGTTCAAAGAAAATGAATCTTTTTGGTATTATCCGCAATATTTTAGTTGGTCGGAAAATCGAACCGTTGGTTCGCCTTTCCGACCAACTGACATATACCCAGAATCAAATGGGCTATTGAGAGGCTAGACTGATTCAAGGCCTTGAACAAATTTGACAGGTGGCTTGAGAGATTGGCCTGCTGGATCTCGTATTGATACCTCTCATATAGGGCATCCTACACTGCAAAAAATATAGGTTCACTTTAGAACCAAAGCTGCTTCTAATCTTGTCCCTAAGATGGAACCAGTTCTGTTTAAACAGTATTTATTTCAAATCAAATAAATTTACCAAGATTAGCATTCAATTTTAACAGAATATTACATGAACTGAAGTAGATTCAGCAGTAAACTTGGAGCTTATTCAACCCAGTCGCCAAACATTTTGAAACAAAGAAGATATGAACAGTTGGCATATCGAACCAGTTTTGGTTCTTTATAGAACCAAAACTGGTTCGATATGTCAACTGTTCATATTTCCTTTGCTTAATAATGATTTGAGACAACCTCGTATGAGCTCTAAACGTACAGCTGAAACCCCCTCAATTTATGTTTAATTCCGTTAATATTTAATGTTAATCTTTATAAATTTATTTGATTTAAAATGGATACTGTTTAAACAGAACTGGTTCCATCTCAGGGACAAGATTAGAACCAGTTTTAGATCTAAAGAGAACCTATATTTTTTGCAGGGTAGCTACGACCGTGATCTTATCACTCCATCTCAATCCAAGCAGTTGTATCACTGAAAGTGATGCATTTAACACACTCATTGGAAATGTGTATTTGCTGTTTCATCGACGAAATAAGCAGTCCTAATATAAACGGCCCATGTTACAAAGACACCGGGTTATTATCTTTGTACTGAAATTTCATTTGCGAGAGAAATGTTGTTGGGAACTGGAGGTTTACAAGAGATTAGTTTGTTCAACTTTCAATTCCAAACGCAGTTGCCTCCGTGAAAGTCCGGTAATTGTTACCTAACGAAGTGTTGTATATGGTAGGATTTAACCTCTTTTGTGCATAGCGTGAGGACAGTACTTACAAATTAAATCTAAAGTAACAATTTTCATTTTTGTCCAAATCTTGGCTTATGACTCCTCACGATGGGGGATCAAATTGTGTGCCGGTGTTACAACATTGAAAGATATATTATTTCAATGGATTTTTTTGTCAATAGCGCTGGGCTGATATGTCCGTTACGATAGACAAGATGGTACAAAAATTCATCTCTAATAGACATTGTTTCTTGTGCTACTGTTTACCTACAGTCTTAATTGTAGTCAAAGTCCACTCCAGGAATGTTCTTATTACCTCAGCAGTTTTTTGTTGTTGTTGTTGTTGTTGTTGTTGTTGTTGTTGTTGTTGTTGAGAAAGGCCTTATTTTTTAATTCGCGCTCACGTTTATTTTGAGTTTTATCTTTCTTTATAGAGAAGAATACAATTTTTTAAAAATATTTTTTCTAATGAAATTTGGAAAGAAGTCTCTACTGTTCCGGCATTTCTACGAGCAAAACAGTAATGTTATAAACGGAACAATCCATGGGAAATTTAAAAGATGTCATCTCACTGACTTTTCTACTTTCGTAAATCGATTAACAAATTGTTTATCTCATTATGAATGAAGTAAAAATGAACGAATATGTTGAACAGCGAAATGTTTTATCTTAGATCATATCCAAGAATAGCGTGACATTCAACTCCAACAAACAGTTCATTCTGTACACTTATTTGAGTAAAATTTTTCCGGGCTCAATTTTATAGATGCTTTGGTATTTTGTTACGACTTTTTGCATTCAGAGAAGGTATTTTAGTATACTACCCTACGAATCTCAAGTCTAGGGTAGAAATGAATCACGAATTGAATCCGACAGAGAATTTCGAATGGACTTCAAATCGAATTTCTAATCAAATCTCACGACTCTTCATACAATAAATTTATACCGAGCGATCCCACCCGAACCAAATATCACTTTCCACGGGTGGGCAATATTTCCACGAACGCAATAATATTAGATTCCAAACACTAATTATAGGAATAATCAACAAAAAATTAATTAATGAAGCACTGGGTACTACCCAGTGCTTCATTAATTAAAATTTGCTGATGGTGATTTTTATTACGTGGAAAACGCATGCGTGGACATTTCTGCCCACGGGTGGAATACGACCAGTCCACGGCGACTGTACTGTACTGTACATTTTGCACTCCCTACGACCGAAAATACCGGCTGTATCCACTCAAGTATTGTGTTCAACAGCAGCAGAAAAGTGGAATATTCCAGGACTGAAACAAAGTAGTTTCATAAGTGGAAACTTCTTGAATAGATCACCTGTGCAGGAAACCTTATAACAGAAGATGGGTTCAAGAAGAGACAATTTTGGGATTTCCAGAACATGACCACGACTCGAAAATTTCCCAATCAGCGCAACTCGATCCGAGTCTAATTATTTCGATGATTTCGAAACTAATCGATCTTCGATGCGGCTTAATCCAGTGTGCTTTTTAAGTGTACACCGGCAATTATTTCGCCAATGGGCAAAAGAAATGTGAAATTTTACGAGCGGCTTTATCGTGAGATAATCGTCGGTATCCACGCAAAAATAATAGATTTTCTTGTTATTATGCATGCTTCAGTAAAATTATATTTACGGTACAGCCGCCGAGGTCTGGTCACTTTCCACGGACGCAATAATATTAGATTCCAAACACTAATTAGAGGAATAATTTTCAAAAGTTTAATTAATGTAGAACCGGGTACAACCCGGTGCTTCATTAATTAAATCTTTGCTGGTGATGATTTTTATTACCTGGTAAACACATGATTGGACATCACTGCCCACGCTTGGATTACAACCAGCCCATGGCGGCTGTGCTCTAATGGAGCAATCGGCGAAACATTCGAACTTGGTGTGGTTTGGTCACTGAAAGCCACAAATATACTGATACATAATCAGCAGTGGGTCGAGTGCTTCAGGAGTACAATACACAAAGCGATCGTTGGGAAATAAGCACCATTAAGGTTGAGAAATTACGCAGTTTGGGCTCAATATTTAACAAGATTTGTTAATGACAAATCTAAGAAGGAAATGCCTTGTAACATCAGATAATCTAGACGTGACAAGTAATAAAATCAAATCAACAACAATAAAATCAACAAAAGCGAACAAATTAGCTTAATTTATCTTGGTTTTATTTCCAACATAATCGTTCATCTATAAGAGACTGCAGATCTTAGGTTTATATATATTGCTAAATAATTTTATTTTTCTCATTTCACGACAACTCACACGACCCTTGTCTGAAAACAGCTTTACAAACTTGTCCTCTGAACCAGGGGTCATTTTCAGTTCTTTTTCAGAATAATGAGAAAATAGGTACAGCCCTTTCCAGTGTATACATGGACCGTAAATAGCATTTAACAGACCAGTAACTCGTAAAGTTTGAAGCTAATTGGCATTCATCAGTTGGAAGATTTAGTCGTGAATTTTTTCACTAAAACATGTATATGTCTCCCAATCGCTGTATGCTGGACAAACTCTTTCTAGCGCATTCTAGGGCATTCCAGCACATTAGCGAGCTGCGTGCGTTCCTGATGAAAATGCTCAATAGATAATGTGTAATAAAAACTCAATACTCGTCCATAGAAATTGTTTTGACAAACACACTTTCCAGAACTCGATTCATTTACAACTCTTCAGATGTTAAATATCTTACCTGTTTTAATGATGTCTCCATCAGCAAATCAAAAGCATAAGTGGCTAGATTATCTGATAACATCACCTATTATAGCGCATCTCACGTGACAGACAATAAACGATGCACGGGTTGTAATTTTTTTTTACAGAAAACCATCAGTTTGTCCACTTTTATCTTCAAGAAAATTAAAGAGAATGTCTTATTCTCATTCGAATCGATGTGATCTTACAAGCTTTATGGTATATCGATTTGCCATATAGAGAGGCCCACATAATCTTCCCTTATACAGTAACCCGTCTCATTCAATAGTAGTAACCCGTCTCATCCAACACAGTAGTAACCCGTCTAATTCAACAGTAGTATTGATTTGTCTTAACTGAAGTGCGTTGTAGGTTGAGAGATTTTAAGATTCATGGAACCCTTCTATTCTGATACTGAAATTTATTAAATGACGACCACCAATATACCACAATACCACTGTAGTTTGCCAATTTTGCAAACGCCAAGAAAAAAAACCCCAAACTTGAGTGCCTCTGCTCCAAAACTCTTCATTCAGACAGTTCATCCGAGTTCTAGTAGAAAATACGTAGATACAGGGACGTTGTGCGAAGACGACTGAGTGAATGTGGGGATGTAAACCCAATTTGTTCAGACTGTCATGACTCAAGTTCCGAGTACTTTCGACTGAAGAAATATCAAGCATGCACATTGTTTTTTTTTTCTCAGATAATTGGTACATGTTTGGCAAATGTTTTACACTGAGATTCTCATGTATTAAAAATCTTCAACAGGCGTGTTTAACAGGTGTTAGACAAGACGGGCGAACAACCGTTACTTATTTCCCGATTTTGTCGGTTGATAACGAATGTAGAATAAGGAACTGTGTATAAGTAACGATTGTCATGTCTAAATAGGCAAGTGATAAGAAACAATCACGATACTCAACAAAGGTACACCAGATTGCGAATTCAAAATAATTATTAAACATGACACTTGTATTGCGCCTTTCCTATGGTTGCTTAAAGTGCAATGAGATGTGTTACGTATGTCGACGCAGACGCTAAACTATGAATAGCGCGTCTGCATCGGCACACACATAGAACGATGAAATCCATAAATTTGCAAGATGACAAAAATTAAATATGAACATTGAGGATGACAATCGAGTTAAAAAATAAGGTTCATTTTAGAGATAAGTCCTGAAGACATGTGTTTTCAGGGTTTTTTTTTGAAAACGTCCAGAGAAGTTGCAGATTTCAAATTGTGAGGAAGAGAGTTCCAAGCTTTTGATGCTGCGTACGGGCAACCGCTTCGTCCGATTTTCTTATAATTAGTTTCCGGTAGAACAAGCAACATCTTGCAAGATGACCGCTGGATGGAATACCTTGTTCGTAATTTTTACGCAAGTCAGTCAGGCCCCGTGGTACACAACATTGAAAATAGGGGAAACACATGGTCGACATTTATACTCGATCCTGGCTTTATTTGGGGACTCGCTTAACCAATCATGCTATCGTGTTTTGTAAACTCTGCAACCTGGACATTTGATCTTTATTCAAATATGTGGCCAAGCTTTGTTAGATTAGAGAAGAATTAGAGATGAACCTAATTTCAAAGCAGCAGATGATGAAAGATAAGGGCGACGAAAATTTGTGAGACGCCTGCGTTCCATCGAAACAGAACGGCAGGTTTTGTTAACTTGGTCGCGGAAAACACCTAAATTCTTCTGTCGACTGGATAGCTGATCCTCTAAAATTGATTAACTGGATGTTAGAGGTAGCGTTAAATGGAGGGACAGCGACAACCTCAGTTTTTCTGTCATTTAGCTGGAGCTAATTATTTTCTACTGATAAATGCGATTAAGAATTTTCTAGTCACTTTAATCACTTCACTGATGCGCAATTTGGTAATATCCTGTGTTGATCCGTATTTGGCGGGAATGGGTTAAAACGAATATATTGAAAACGTCTGGAAACTGCTCTTTCATGTAACATTAAAATTGTTAGTACATATTTCAACATTATGCAACAATCTCATAAAGATCACAGCGTTGAAAGGATCAAGTGATGCCGTTACTTGTTTACATAAATACCCACAATCCACAACCCCATCCCAGCACCCACACTCCAAACATATCATTAGAAAAGACATTTGTATGAATCGAAAAGAGTCAGTCTAATAGGAGCTACCTTCGGTTGGTAAGAGATTTGGTTTTTACCACCTAAAGTAAGCTCCTATTGGACTGACTTTTTTCACGAAAGGTAACTCTAATTGTTTTAGTCATATTTGCGTTTCCAAAACATCAAAAGCTTTCTCTAATATGGGTAGCATAACACGCAGTCCAAATATGGCCCAACAGGGCGTTAAATATATATCTATATTTTTTTTGGGGGGGGGGTGGGGAGGGGGGGGGGGAGGTTGACATCTTGTGACATTGAGAGAGTAGAGTCTTTATTTCGGGTTATCCGTAAAAAAATGAAAAATAATGGAACAAAAGGATAAAGTCATATGGTCTGTCGCTCACATTTATTACAACGTGTGCTCTATATTGAGAATAACAATGTGCTATGCTATACTTTCCTTGAATGTGGTATCTCCATACGCTGTACGTACTTACAGCACATGGAATTATAAGTTATTCTGTTTGTTGACATGGGACATGGTCTCACGTTCCCTGCATGAAATTTATATTCAACTGAGGCGTCAGCCGAGGTTGAATATATGTTTCATGCAGGGAACGTGAGACCATGTCCTCTGTCAACAAACAGAATAACGTATATGTCCCGTTCTTACACAAGTAAAATTGAATTCGAAAAAAAAATCTTTATTCAATGTTTACGTACGCAATCAACGGGGCGAGATGCTCTCGATTCGTTTCAATTTAATTCGTCGTGTTAGAACCAGAACGTCCTATGTCCCCTATGGGACATAGGACGTTCTGGTTCTAACACGACGTTATGTTACAGTAAATTAATGAAAAGAGACCTTATAATCTAATCGTTTTCATAAATAATTACCCATGTTTACATAACTAATCTTTTTGTACGTAATAACGGTACTTTTGTGTGTATTTTACTTCAGTTAAATGGATTTGTCCCAGTTGATTTCAAGTGAAAAAAAGACATTGCTATGAACCGTTGCGCATGGCAACGAGACGCTTTCCTTACATTGGACATAAGAATCGCTGGCAGTAGACATATGCGCGTGCCCGGCGACATAAAATAAAATCAACGAGGCATTGACCAATCACTGCAAGGTATTGCGGTTGGTATCGGGACATGAAACTTTGTATCCGTACTCAATACGGGTCTATAACAGCAAAAGGGATAAAACAATATGCTTTAAAAACAAAACAGGAGATGTTTGAAATTCTTCAAACAAACATAAATACAACTGCATGTGCTGGAAATCACTGTTCACTTTTGTGCAGGAATCATTTACAACTTCATATGGTCTACCCTTCAGCAGATTACATTACTGGCTGAAACAGATGCTGTATTTTCCTAATGTTCAATAAAAGCAGAGTTTAAAATATATCTTTGGCATTTACAATGTTTGAATGCGAGAAAATCAGTTATTTTCAGATTCCGAAAAAGATAATGTAACTTAACCCTTTACCCAACGTAACGGCCAAAACCGGCCAGCGCTATTCTTAAAAATCGCCAATGAATTTTCATTATTTTTTCATTTTTTGTCTCAAAAACATAGGTTATGACCCCTCATTGGAAGGAGCTCGTCGAGCTCGTTCCAATGAGGGGTCATAACCTATGTTTTTGAGACAAAAAATGAAAAAAATTAGTTATTCAAGAATTTTTTTTGCAAGTGTCGTCTGCTTTTCATGTTAGGTAAAGGGTTAAGCCGAAGTGACCAAGCGGAAGATCCAATAACATCTCTCTTCACAGTCGGTTTAATGACGTGCTTTCATAAAGTCTGAAGGAATAAAGAAAACTGTAGCAGAAAGTTGATGAAGAATTCCGTATTTCAAAGAGTAAAGTCGCCGTGGACTGGTCGTAATCCACGCGAAGGCAATAATGTCTACGCATGCGCTTTCCAGGCAATAAAAATCATCATCAGCAGAATTTTAATTAATGAAGCACCGGGTTGCATCTTCATTAATCAAATTTTTGTTGATTATTCCTATAATTACTTGCTTCTTAACTGACCTTCATCTTTCGTCTAATAATTTCAAGGGAGATAATTTTATCGAAATGACGAGATATAAGGAAAGAAACAGTTTTGTTGTGGAGAAGTATCTGCACAATATAATTCCCATTCAATGCAAAAAGAGTATACATTGATTACAAGCCCCTCTCTGGATGGACGCGAATCTGTCAGTAAAGTGGAAGCTTGAGGACCAGCCAATCAAATTTACAGTTCATGGATGCTGTGTTGCTCGTGGAAGATAAAGTTGCTTGTCTGGCTCTCAATGTTGTTCTCAAACAACAAATAAATATATCGGCGCGAACATGGTAAAACAGTGCGCGTAAGGTGAATGAAAAATATGCATCACATATGGGTATACAGAATACCTTACACTATATGTAATTTTTGGTGCGGTACGTTCTTTTGATTCAACTCACTCCATATCAGCACAACTATAAAATCCGGTGTACCTTTTTTCAAACGACTACCTCATCTTAATAGAACAGTACAGCCAGGGGTGCCGGAAGCATTTCAGGGCAGGGGGCGTTCCTCGGGAAAAGAGCATTTACTCACACTTGCTGCCTCGCCATGACATCCAGAATCATGCATGTTTTGACGGCCGATGGCCGGGAGGGAGAGTTTTAGAGGAGGTGCCCCCTCCCGTTGGGAGGAAGCACCCCATCCCAATCTCCCCCAACTCTACAACTGAATTTTGAATGCTCCCACAACGGATTTGGGGTGTATTTTAGCTTTACTTCGAGAATAAATCATTGAAACAAATTGAGTGAGGAACCTTGGAAGGGCATTGTTTGCCCTTTCTCGGCCCTGCGGTCCAAAGGCAGGGAGGGCAGCTGCCCCTCTGCCCCGTGCTTCCGGCGTTCCCGAATACAGCAGACCCTTGCGCTATGTAATCGAAAGAGGTATACTTAATATTATCGATTTTGATATCGAAACCTATGGTTCTCTAGATAATTTCTTAAATTTAACGATAACTTTTAACCCTTTACCCAACAAATCGGCCGCATCCGCCCGCGTAATATGCAAATTCAGCAGTTGAAAAAATATTATTTTTCAAAAAAATTCAACAAAACCATATCATGTGACCCCTCGTTGGAACGAGCTCGTCGGGCTCGTTCCAACGAGGGGTCACATGATATGGTTTTGTTGAAATTTTTTGAAAAATGTAAAAAAATGCTATTTAAAATAATAAATTTTGATATCGTCTGTGTTGGATAAAGGGTTAACTCTCGAAGCGATCGTCGAAAAGAAAAACCCGCCATGTCTATTTATATAGAAAATGTTAAGTAATTGGTTCAAGACAGTCGCGTATGTATCCGGTATTCCGTTAGCCAGACGCTTAATACTTCCCATAACGCCTATTTCCGGATATTATATTATTCACAAAAATCATATTCAAATTTTATTATTTTTCTTTTAAATTTTACACCCACAAAATAATTTATGACCCCCTTATTGGCGCGAGTCATCGAGCACGTTCAAATAACATATCGAAATCAATTTTTTGGTGAGAAAAAAGTAAAATGTTTAGTTATTCGTGTAGTCATCTGGTCGTGTTTTGTAAAGAATGTATACGCTCAAAGATTGCAGTGTATTGTTTCCAGCGTTTATCAGTAGAATGTGGAAATTCAATATCTACCAGCAGATATTGGGATTTGAAAAAAAGCACGAAAAAAGCACGAAATTCCAACTCAGTTTCCCCCACTCGCGAAAACTGTAACTCCACTTTCTATAGATGCAGAAGTAAAACGTATTGCTTATTCCGCTATACAACGACAGTAACGTTGAAAGGCGGTGGTTATATAAATTTAAAATTAAATCGTATGGATATTTATTTATTTATTGGAGTTTAATGGCACTTTCTTTTGCCAGGGTCACCTCGTGTCGGACAGTTTTACGGGTGGAGGAAGCCGGAGTACCCGAAGAGAACCACCGAGCAACGACGAGTAGCTGTCAGCTCTCCAACGTCGAAACTCTGAACTCTGCACCCCGGCAAGGCAGGGTTAGATTGGTTGAAACTTTCAGGGTCCACAATGTACTAACTCCACACAAGCAGGGTTGGCATTGGTTGAAAACAGGTGCGCCATCGACGTGCAGTACGCCTTGGTAGGTACACCGAGCCACCGTGTCCCTACGTGGGCAACCGGGATTAAGTGCCTTCCCCAGGGAAACAACGCAGTTACCCCTGGCGGGGATCGAACCGTGGACCTTTCGGTTTGAAGTGCAATGCCGTAAGCACAAAGCAACCGCGCTCCCATCGTACCGATATAAGTTCATTTAATATATGAGGATATAATTTCGTTATTTTTCAGAAAGGTGTTATGCGCTGTTAGCATTAACATTTCGCAGCTCTGTTAGCATGAATTCTTAATCAAGCAAAATTATTTGCAGTATATTGTCTCCCCTTTCTATGCACTCCGGAGAGAAGATAAACAGTTATTGTCTATTAGTTAGTCCAGTAATGATTGGGCTAATGAGTGGAGCAATGTTTTCACAAGGCACGCTTGATAACCGTCCACTGTGATGTGATCACAGTGTAATGATGAAAAGGAATACTGCTAACAAATGTTACTTTGATGTTTTTTGTTTTCATTTGGAGGAAACTGTTGGAGTGATTGTCAGATTAGACAAAACAAGTAGTCCACATATTTAGAACCTCACCCCTCTGGACCTAACCCCCTACGGTTTTTATGTCATTTGGGAGCATATTTCGAGGACCAACTTTGAGGAAAAGTGGGGGGATGCGTCCCATAGCCCCCCCCCCCACCCCGTGGCCACGCCACTGAGTGTCAAAAATGCGGTGCAAAACGTAAAGCAAATTTAATAATATATTGTCTCCCCTTTTTTGCACTCTGGGGAGAGGAGCTGGGCCTGTTTACTATGGTAAACAAGTTTTGCATTAATTGTAATATTGGACCCGGCAATCAACGCCTGGGGTGAAGGTCATCTAAAGCCGACAGCATAGGTACAGTACGGCCGCCGTGGGCTGGTCACTTTCCAAGGGTGGGCAATATTACCAAGGACTTAGTAATATTAGATTCCAAACACTAATTATAGGAATAATCATCAAAAATGTCGGTGCTACCCGGTGCTTCATTAATTAAAATTTTGCTGCTGATGATTTTTGTTAACTGCTAAACGCATGCGTTGGCCTCACTCTCCACGCATGGAATATGACCAGTCCACGACGGATGTACTGTAGGTATAAATGATTTGGCCATGGATGCTGGAATTGGCGTTACACGCAATAAATAAATAAATAAATAAATAAATAAATAAATAAATAAATAAATAAATAAATAAATATTATCTCAATCTGTTCAACACCGACGCCATGTATGATATCTTCATGGTGCTTTTCAGTCAACACAGAATGGAGGCTTTCTTGATTTTTGTTGTGGGGCTCAGAAATAATTTAATCCTCCAGCCCTCTAGGTTGTAGAATTAAATTATTACGGAACCCACTGCCCACTTTGGCGTTCATTTTGTTGCCTGATAGTGGAGAACCAACATTTTCTTCAGGCAAGAAATTATTAACGATGCTTTGAAAGGGTGAAGTTGAAAGCATATAAGACAATGAACGAAAGAATAAAATTTCAGATAATTATATGGATTCTGTCCACTGGAACATTAATTATCCTGACCCTCGTAAATTAATGCTCAAATCTAGTCAAGATCAAATATCTTCAATAAAATGTTGTAACACAACTTTCAGATATGGAGTTAATTGAACTGAATGAATACTGCGACCAAGAGACATTAGCGGAGCGACACGATGTGACAATGGGAATGGATTGTTGATTTTCTAACGACAGAAAATTATTGGATTGACCAATTTGTTATACGCTTTTTCCAAGAATACCGTGGATTTAAATAGAATATCGATGTGATAGAAATCTTACCTTCACCAATGGAAGATATAAGTATTTATCTTGACAACAAAAAGATACACGCTTTTTGAACTTTCTGTGCCAAGTCACGTTAATTTAGGGTTTCCCATTACGAAGGTATAAGGACACAGTACGCTCCTAATTCGATAGGTGTAACGTTAATTTAGGGTTTCCCATTACGAAGGTATAAGGACACAATACGCTCCTAATTCGATAGGTGTAACGATATCTTCCTTCATATCTCGATGCATATTTTTATATTACGCACACTGGTCTTTTGCAGGCTACACAGTGGCGTAACTACAGGGGAGGGGTGGGAGTGTGACCCCAATAATATTCTAGACGGGACATTTTCATCAGGATTGGTGTCTTATGATATCAATTCTCTCTTGCTAATAATCATGTACTTTCTCAAAAGACTAGATTTGCTACTTTGACTTGTATCACACATACATTCAGTCATTTTATTTATTTATTGGGGTTTAACGACACATTAACAGCCAGGATCATATTATGTCGGTGACAGATTTACTGGTGAAGAAAGCCGGAGTACCCGGAGAGAACCACCTAGCAACGACAAGCAGCTGTCAGCTCTCCAACATCGAAACTCTGAACTCTGCACTGCGGCAAGGCAGGGTTAGATTGGTTGAAAACATGCGCAACATCGACGTGCAGTACGCCTTAGTACACAGCGTCATCGTGCCCCCCTGCCCCCCCCCCCCCCATGTCGTCAGTCGGGGTTAAGTGCCTTGCCAAAGGACACAACGCGGGAGCACGAATCAGTCGCTGAAATGGTCACCCATCCAACCACTAACCGCGCTCGACGTTGCTTAACTTCGGTAGTAGTATGTAATGTGGTTTTAAGGCATCATTTGGGGGACCTCGGTGGGGAACCCCGGAAGTGACGTCATGTCACGTGACCCAATTGTGCCATGTTTGGTTGTCATGGTAAACCACGTGTGTGGCCATCTTGTGACGCCATCCCCATAGTAATACGTGGTATAAGTGTGCAGGCGCAAGGCCACTACTTGTCTATGGTCTATCTGTCATATCATTAGCTTCAACAGCAGTCGTGTGCCATTGCGTGATTTGCGTCCTGTACAAGTACTATTGGCTGTACTATCATCCATTAATATTGACTTGTAACACTACTTCCTAGCTATACCTTCGCTCAGGTCTTCAAAATGTTCAGTCTGATTGTTTCATTTCCCCTGTATGCATATAAGCGGGCTATATAAGGCATTCTGTAATTGAGATTCTTATCAGACTCCGTAAAATTTGGATTCCGTGTTTTTACATAAACATTCGAGGGCATTCCCCTTCCCCACTGAAAGAATTGAGTTCAAAGGGAGTTAATACCTTCATTGAGGTTATACTTCAAAAATATAGTTCATTCAGATCACCATCATTATATTTTCATTGAGGCTGTAGTTTAAAAGTTTGTTGTGGAGCCCTGTCTTTGCTCAGTCCAGAATAGTTCACAAGGGTTTTATAGTTAATATTAAGTTATATAGAGTTCATTAAAACAGTTCAAAGGGGTTAACACTGTGTTATATTTTCATTGGGGAAAAAGTTAAAAAATAGAGTTCAAAAATTTATTGACTTCAAAGAATTAACATTGGGTTATATTTAAGGCGTATAGTTCAAAGCTTTGTTCACTTTGTTATATTTTGTTCACTTCGATCTTCGTTGTGTTTGATCAGATCAGTTCGATCCTCGTTCAATTTGTTGTCTTCTGTTCACTTTTGTACCTTCGTTGTTTTGTTGTGGTTGTTATAATGTTTTATCAGTTCACGTTCTTGTAATAATAATGGGGTGTTATCAGTCCCTTTCCATACCCACGAGTGCTTATGTAAAAACACGGAATCCAAATTTTACGGCACCTGACAAGAATCTCAATTACGGAATGCCTTATATTGCCCGTTTAAATGAAGCAATCAGATTGAACATTTTGTAGGCCCGAGCGAAGGTATAGCTAGGAAGTAGTGTTACAAGTCAATATTAATGGATGATAATATAGCCAATAGTACTGGTACAAGGCCGCAATGGCACAAGACTGCTGTAGAAGCTAATGATAGGACAGATAGACCATAGAAAAGTAGTGGCCTTGGAGCTTTGGAGATAAGATGGAAGCCGTTGGTAAGACTACCTGTGTAGGAGCTGTATAGGAGCCATATAGGAGATAGGAGCTGTATAGGAGCTGGATCATAGGCCTCAACAGAAATGAGGCTACGAGGGATAATGGAATAGACCTCATTGAGGGATTTCTCATGGCCCTCGTGGCCTCATACGACAAAAAAAGGATTCTCCAAAAGGTATCCTGGATAGGTATCCTCAAATAATACAATACCAGGCCATAGGTATCCTCAAATACCGAAATGAGGCTAAGAGGGATAGTAAATTAGGTCTCATTGAAGGATTCTTTCATGGCCCTCATGCCCTCAAAAGAAATATGGTTAAGAGGGATAGTAAATTAGACCTCACTGAAGGGATTTTCTCATGGCCCTCATGGCCTCATACGACAAAAAAGGGATTCTCCAGAAGGTATTCTCGATACGTATCCTCAAATAATACAATACCAGGTCATAGGTATCCTCAAATACCGAAATGAGGCCAAGAGTCGTATGTGCGAGCCACTCGTTCGAGTAAATACTCTATGGCTTATTTGCTCGGTGGGATTCGAGTCGTTCGAGCAATTACTTATCAGTAACTACTGGATAGATTCTTGGCATTAGGAATGATATAGGTTTTCATGGAGGTTGTCTATCATTTGTCTATAATCCAAAGGGGTCCCTCGGCACTATAGCACTACGTTCTACTATTATAAGCCGTGGATTCTGGAGGAAATCCGAACCAGAAAAACTACTCTAGTTCAGTCGAACTTACCCCGGGGTCCCCCTCGGTACCTGGGGGCCTCTGGGTACCATTGTATGACGGTCCTAAATAGGATTCGGGGGAGGGGGGGATCCGTATCAAATAAAGTCGATTTCGTAATTTGGATGGATTATTGGGGTTATTTGGGTAATTCTACGAAACGGGAAATTACTCCTATTCAATCGAACACACCCTCCGAACATGCCCCTGTCATATAAGATGGGTTTAGGTCACATAGCAACCACGTGCTACCATAGAAACTAATATGGCGGCCTCCAGTATACAAAATGGACGACGGAAACACGTATCACCCTAACAACACGCGCTGGGCATGCACACTAACGCCACGTATCACTTTAGGGATGACGTCACAAGATGGCCGCTCACGTGGGTTACCATGACAACCAAACATGGCACCACTGGGTCACGTGACATGACGTAACTTGCGGGGTCCCCCACCGGGGTCCCCCAAATGATGCCTCAAAACTACATTACATACTACTTTCGGTGATCTGACGAGAACTGGTTACAGCGACGCCACCGCGCCACACAGTCAGTCATACAAATGGAGATCTGTAGTTCCCTGGGGGTACACACCGTGTAGTGCGCAGGTATCTAAGATTCCAACAAGGTACAAGGGGCTGTACATTGCCACAAAGGGAAACCTCCTTGAACTCTTCGTCCATCATCACGTCTCGCATACAGGAGACCTGATGATAGAAGAATTGTCCAAAACGAGACACTAAATCTTCGTAGGATTCTGAGTACATCTGGACAATTCGAAAATCAGCGCGCTTCTGATCTAGTCGAATCGAAACATCGGAACTATTTCGAATCGAATTGAATTCCGAAGCGTTGCATGTCGGGACCTATCCTGTACCTCTTGGAAACTTGATCCCCTCCACTTTCATTGAGCTTTCTCCTCCTGTGGTTCCAGTTCTCAGTGGTCTATTGAAAGATTTGTCATTCAGAGTGCATAAATCTAATAACTGGGTACAATTAGACTAGCACGTGTATTGATTATTCGGCCACTTATCTGATACACGTTAGCATGTGATCACTTGTGAAAACCAGACCAGATGACACAAGCGGAAATGGTGCGTAGAAATTTTAATTGGAAGGCACATCCTTCAAACTTCGCTCCCTGGTTTATTGAAAATTATTTTTCATTTAATTGAATACCACGTTATGGTCAAAGTAAGTGCAAAAATTCGCATGAGTGGCTAGGAGTGTACACAGAGTCATTCACTTCACTTGAAGTGGAAAAAAATATCTTTTATTAAACATTAACGAAATGGTTTGAGATAGCGTGTAATGAAATTTAAAACAAAAAATACAAAATAACGTTAACCAATTGAGTGCTGTGCATTCCCACACCGCATGGACACAGTGTTTCACATAAACTGTGTGTGTAAATAGGATCTGAGAGTGTTATTTATTCAAGACTTCTGTTTTGAAAGTGTCGCCCTCTAGTGGTGAATGGCAAAGGGCTAACCAAATGGTTTCGATTGCGAAAAAATCCAAGTTAAAGTGACAATAAAGTGAATCTCGTATCAATCTCGTATGGCGGACTGGTCATATATGTTACCCGAACTTACCGAGAAATTTACCGGTGGACCCACTTTTTAAAGGCTACTTAGCTACCGAATGAAAATTTATTTATTTATTTATTAGGGTTTAACGACACATTAACAGCCAAGGTCATATCGTGTCGGTGACAGTTTTACGGGTGAAGGAAAAGGAAGCCCAGTACCCGGAGAGAACCACCGAGCAACCACGAGCAGCTGTCAGCTCCCCAACATCATAAGCCCGCACTGAAGCACGAGCAGGGTTAAACTGGATGAATATATGCGCACTGTCAACGTGCAGTACGCCTTAGTTCAAGGCGTCATCGTGCCCCCATGTGGACAATCGGGGTGAAGTGCCTTGCCCAAGGACACCGAATGAAGATAAGAGAAGGGGAAGGAGAACAATGTGCCACAAGCCACATTGCTACCCCTTTTGGTGATATTTTCTTCTCTTCTCTTCTCATCTCTAGTGGACAGCTGGGTAGATGGAACAAACCGGAGTACCAGGGTAGGACTACCGAGTATTTGTGGGCGGCTGCCAGACTTCTGCAACGTATTCACACATTACTTAACGAATTGGCCGCATCCGAATTGGCCGCATCCGCCCGCGTAATATTCCAATGCAGCAGCTGAAAAAAAATATTTAAAAAACAATTTCAACAAAACCATATCATGTGACCTCTCAATGGAACGAGCTCATTCCAGTGAGGGGTCATTTAATATGGTTTTGTTGACTTTCTTTAAAAAATTGAAAAATAATTACCAGCCGAGAAAAGGTTTTCTGTGGTAAATATTTCAAATGTGTTATGGATGATTATTTCATTGTTTGGATTTTGATGTTATTTCTTCATTGCTGATTTTGACGAGCTTTGTTGTCTTAACACAGACGGCGTTTGCATAGATAAAGTTCAAGCGTGAGTACCCAACGCCATTTCCTGATCAAAAATCAATAGCGGTTGTGCCCACCACGGGCTTCAGTCACTGCTCCAACTCTCCTTACCATTGACCCCATCAAGTTGTTTATGGTTCTTTGTGGGATGTTATTCCACTTACGAAGAAGGGTCTGCGTGAGCTGAGCGACGTTGTTTGGGACGTTGACGCGCTTCCTGACCCCCCTGTCCAGCTCGTCCCACAAATGTTCGATCGGGGACAATTCTAGATTGTAGGGTGGCCAATCGAGAACGGGGTCATTGTTTTGATTGGGGAAGTCACGACAAACTCTTGCAACCTATGGCCTCGCATTACCCTGCTGCATGGGTAAGTGGAAGGACGTGAGGCATGAGGACCTGATCCCGATATCTGACTGCGGTACGATTGCCCTGGATGACCACGAGAGGTGTTTTCTTCGCGCCATGAGAAATCCCCCTCCCAAACCATAACAGACCCTCTCTCGAATCTGTCGTTTTCCTTAATGCACGCGTCAGAATATCGCTCACCTCGACGTCGATAGCAACGCTGTCGTACTTCTGACCTGTAAAGCGTAAACCGAGACTAGTCAATGAATAACACTCGTTTCCAGTGGGCCAAGTGAAACCGATTTGGTACATGTACAAACAACCATTGCAATCGACGTTGACGTCGCCTGGGTGTAAGTTGGAGACCAACGTAGGGACGTCATGACCTTAAATTGAACTCCCGTAATAGATTCCTAGCTGTTATCGCACATACTCGGCAACCATGAGTACTTACAATCTAACTCGCCGTCTTCGTCGATATCTGAAATCGGTTACTTTGGAGTGAGAAAAGGTAAGCTTCTATCTTGGCGTGGCGTTGTAACGCGCGGACGTCCGCTCCTGGGCCGGTCAGCTAATCTTCCTGTGTTTCTGAGACACCAAAGTAAACGAGCTATCTCGTTAACTCATGGACCCTAAATTGCTGGACGACGAGACGTTGGATTGGCCCTACATAATTAGAGTAATAGCCCTATCCTATCAACTTCGGACATTCGCGGCATTTTTTTCTATTCAATCGAGTTGAAACGAAATGTTGTGCAATCGATGTGTCCTGTTCAAAACGTCGATTTGGTATGGTTTTCAAACCCAAAATACGTGGGAGTGTCTCGGATGCACGCTTTGTCGAAAAATCTGTTGAAAGCATGCATCGTCGCACGCGGTCATGGTTGACTGAATTTTAACCAAATACTCTTTGGGAAGTAATATGAGGTAGCTGTGTGTCAAATTTTACTTTTACTACATTTGGTCTACGAATAAAAAAAATTATATTCCAAAAGTGAACTTGCGTTTCTGTTTTCCGTCAGTATAGAAAAAAACTCCTTCATTGAGTATTTATGAAATTTCAACAAAAACTAGAAGGAAATAGTTTCATAACAGCACCAAGATATAAACTGCCCAGGTTTACTTAGTATGTAGTTCCGACATTCGTTTCAAGCAGCTTGCGGCAGATGCTTATGATTTTCGTTTGTTGGGAAAGGTCCAGTGACCGTGATAAATTCATTACTACAACAGTCATTTGATCTCTGTTGGTGTAGTCCGATCTCATCTTGTCACAGAGACGGCGGAATACAACAACACAGATCAATTGACTGTTGTAGTAATTTGTATATTAAATGACAAGTAGTATTTTAAACTGATCACAACACCTGAAAAATCAAATACAACAAGAATTATATTAGCCAAATAACCATTGACAGTTTATGGAATTGGGGAATCTCAAACACGTATTAATATCGAACGTTCGTGTCGAACATGAAACTTGAATGTTCAAAACAATAGAGGCAAGACTTTAATTTCAATCGGAATCGCTTTCGATGACACAGATTCTCCTACGTTTTGTTGGATTTGCATCTTGAAAATTGTTGTTTATTAGTCTGTGTGAAACACACAGACTATTGTTTTTGTACGGTTTCTTTTTCTTTTTTTCCTTTTAGTCTGAGTGAAACACACCGACTATTATTTTTGTACGGTTTCTTTTTCTTCTTCTTTTTCTTCTTATTCTCCTGTCTTCTGTCTTCTCCTCACTTCCTTGTCCGCACGATAACTCGAAAACGAATTGTCCTATCTTCCTAATCTTTTGCATACTGGTAGGCAGTCACACGTTCTCGGCCACCGATGTTTTTTCAGGTCGCTAGAGCCTTTGAGAAATTGCCCAGTCGGCCACAGGGTTTTCTCAGCATCCAATTCCCTGATACAGACAATTATCGTCAAGCAATACTATTTTATGTTATTCACACTGGTGTCAATGTAAACATCAGTGGAGTTGGCTGTCAAACATTAAATGTAATCTGTTATTATAATCAGATGTCCGTTCCTGGAACTAAGTTGAGAGAAACCCTTTGCTTTGCAACGAAATAAAGTATAAATTATTCAGTTAAATGCTTTTAACCCTCTCAAGACTTCAGTGTGGGCTCCAAATATTTTATTTCTGTGAGAATAATGTTAACCATTTCCATACTCACAATACTGTTCTGAACATCATTTAAGTAAATCTCAATTTCTGATTTCTTGGTCGAACCCTTTGAATGTTGTGCACATATATGTTTTTTCTGGTCTCTTGGAAAAAATTATCTGATTCCTGCATGAATATCTTTAAATACTATTAGCTATTTCTGATTTCTTAAAAAATATTTCACCACCAATACTAAGCCTCCATAAATTCTCTTTCTGGTTTGTTTATTTCTGATACTTCAACTCCTTTCACACAGACTTGAATTTGCTGGATGCAGTAAATTCTGTTTCTCTTGTATTCCATCTGCATTCGTAGAAGGCATGACTTGGTGATGTAGTTGGAATATTTCTGTCTTCTCCCCTCTCGCTGTCCGCACGATAACCCGAACACAAACTACGCTATCTCAATGTTTATTGTAAAACAGATAGATAGCTAATAGTACTAGGTCGTCTATGATTTTCAGGCATGTGGGGCCTTGGGCGTGGCTCTAGAGGCGACATGTTGTTCACAGTTTCAACTTGTATTGGCAAATGTAATCATTGAAGCAATAGCCATTATTTAAAACAGGGGAGGATCTCTTATATTATAAACAAAGCGGTTTGTGAGTATGCTGTAACTGTCACAGAGAATAACGTTATCTGTTTATTACCCCTTTGAACTCCAGAGGCCGTTTTTTTCCGACGGGTCACAAGCTACGGCATAATGTCATGAAGGGGGATGACTGCAAGGTAAATGTGTGGTGTTGACCCATCAATATTTTCAACGTGCAGCCCTATTGCTGCACGTTGAAAATATTAATTGGTCTACCCCCAAATAATAAATATGGACTCTTCCTATTGCTACCATGGAACTAACATGGAAGATACCACCAGGGTTCAAAGGGTTCATCTCATGTTCCCAGTTCATTCTCAAACCTAGATAAATAAAGAACCCTGCTCTTTTAAATTTATTTATTTTCAATCATAACTCAAGATCGATTTATTTATATTTAAATGGTCTGTTTTAACCCTCTTAACACTAGAATATGAGTCCAAATGCTTTCATTTAACTCATAACTGTAAAATGTTTTGTACGCTTTCTGTCACACTCACAGACTGTACACAAAACCTATTCTTGAGATCACACCATCTTCTAATATCCAGCATGCCTTGTTTAGGGCCATAGATGCCTTTTAAGACCTTTTATATGGGACAGGCGGGAGTGTGGTTGCTCAGTGGTCACAGAGTGGGAGTTCAAACCGAGAGGTCCACGGTTCTATCCTCACCATGTGTACCTGCATTGTGTCCTTTGGGCAAGGTTCTTACTCTCGATTGCCCATGAGCTAACCCTGCTTGTGCGAAGTAAGTACATTGCTGAGTCTGACAGTTGTTCGCCAGTGCCAGACGTTTCTCTCCTGATACTCCGACTTCCTTCACCGGCGAAACTGCCCGACATGAGGTTCCCCTGGCTGTCGAAAGGGTTGTTAAACCTCAATCAAAAATTGTGTCGGACTGACATCTCAAGCATAGTATGTGACCTATAAACCTCGGAAGAATACCAAACGAGTCGAAACTCACCAGAGGTTCAAAATATGGGTGAAGGTCACGTAAGTCACCGAGTGGTCAGTGAGTAAAGTATTTATATAGCCTGGTCAGTGCAAGGGAAAACTCGTGGACCCACCTAGGAAGATGCATTTTTGCAGAATGACATTTTTCAAAATTACTAGATTTAAAACAGGGGGGAGGGCTCCGAATCAATCTCAGGGGTCCAAAAATTAAAAATTGTTCGCTGCGTAGCCCCTCCCCCTCTCCCGATCCCTACCATTGAAGGAGGATATCCCTTCCCCAAGGGGATTGGGGCCAAGAACGACATGCCATAAGCAGGCCGTGCTGGGACTAACCCCCATTTAGAAATCTAACTGATCACACCCTTTCCCACATTGAAGACCCCCTAGCTACATCTCGATCACTACTTTTGAGTTCTACCACCGCTGTATCTGACTGTTATAGTTACCTTTATCCATTGAATCAAGAAGATTAATTTTTTTTCATATTAGTGAAGATCATAGCTAACAGAAGTGACCAGTACTAAAATACTACGGATTAACATTTCCCTGCAACATGCATTTATTTACAATTTTGAAAAAAGATGCAATGAAAAAAACGCTACCCGAAAAGCACAAATACACCGCAGCTTTCACTTCATGATCCAAGGCCTAAAAAATTCGTATTTCAAAAACTTGTCCGGGGAAACTGTAAATTTGTATAATGACAGAATATATATACATGCGAATTAATTCTAAATTGCGTTAGGGGTGTTTTGTCTATCAAGCAAATATGTACAATTTATTGGGGCAAAGTACCAGAAGAGCAAGTAAATTTCTGTTCATGGACCACCAAGACGTACTCCGGCGTTCATGAGCCGAAAAAACATTCCCTGTGTCTTTTCTAGAGATAAAAAAAATACATGAAGGGTATATAATCTTCCTCACCATAATTGAATAGTTATCCAACCTCCCCGTATTGTTTCCCCAACAAAAATATGCTATTCCCTTGGTGAGGAGGCCGAGGGTGCACACTGATGAAGTAAAAATATTTAATAAAATCCTCCTCCAATCATTATTTTTCTTCTTTTTCTAGCTACGTATCACATAGAGGTTTAACCCTTTACCTAACATGAAAAGCAGACGACACTTGCAAAACAAATTCTTGAATAACTGATTTTTTTCATTTTTTGTCTCAAAAACATAGGTTATGGCCCCTCGTTGGAACGAGCTCAACGAGCTCGTTCCAACGAGGGGCCATAACCTATGTTTTTGAGACAAAAAATGAAAAAACAATGAAAATTAATTGGCGATTTTTGAGAATAGCGCTGGCCGGTTTTGGCCGTTACGTTGGGTAAAGGGTTAAAGGGAGAGAGATTTTTGTGTCATTTTATTACAGTACCGAATAAAATAGGTTGATGGAAATGCCTCCAAAATTGTAATTCCAATTTTCCTCTGTTGATAATTCTAATACCTGACACCATTTGAGAGCTTTTCGGGAAATGATGCAAAGTTTTAAATTATCAAAAACATTAACAAACCGTTTTTATTTTGCATATTCAACAACATATTTCAGCTGGTACTATTTGTACATGCACATCCGTTTATCAACATGTTCCCAGACTCCTTTGATCATGATGTAGCTTCTAATACTACGAAGCAACCAGTACACCAATACCATGCATGAAAAGTTATATTCAAACCATCTGATGTTGGTGATAAAACTGCGGGTCAAAATGACAATTAGAGTAAAATGGTTGATATTTCCACTCAGCTGTTGTATTTATTTTCCTTTCCTTTGAGTTTTATGTATTCCAATTTGTGATGATAAAAATAATATTTTCGTTGATCAGAAACTTCCGCTGATATTCAATTCTTTGTCATTTCATGTAGCACGCCTTCAAAAAAGGAATGACAACTCTTTCTACTATTCACCCCGCAAATGGAAAAATATGGGAAATCTACGGAAGCCCAATCGCATTCAACTTTGCAAATATTCGCAATGCATTACAAATATTCGCAATGCATTGCAAATATTCGCATTCATATAGCGAATATTCGCATTCAACATGGCGAATATTAGTGATGTTGAATGCGAATATTCGCAATGTGAAGGCAAATATTCGCAACAGTGCTCCCACTACATATGTTGGCCGCAAGGGGTTGAATGCGAATATGTTCACAATGTTGAATGCGAATATACGCAATGTGAATGGTAATATTTGCAATGTTAAACGCGAATATTCGCAATGTTGAATGCGAATATTCGCAGTGCATTGCGAGTATTTGCAATGCATTGAGAATATTTGCAATGTATTGCGATTATTCGCATTCACATTGCGAATACTTGCAATGAACTGCGAATATTCGCAATGCTCGAACCCCCGCTACACATGCTGGCCCTCAATGGACTTCTATAGAAATCTCACCACACAATGCGCACTGTTGTTTACTTGATAATGACCATCTCTAATACCTTAATACTTGTTTAACCCTTTACACGACTTAACGGCCAAACCCGACCAACGCTATTCATAAAAATCATTATTTAATTTCTATTATTTTTTTCTTCATTTTTGTCTCAAAAACATAGGTTATGGCCATTGGATCTCATTGAATCCTCTTATCTCGCTGCTTTTTGGCTAATGATAGACAGTCACGAGTATTTGGCCACCTATGTTTTTTCAGCCTCATGGGGCATTGGCGGTTTCTCTAGGGGTGTTTTGAAAGTGGGACAAGCTCATATCTCAGGCTCATGGACCAGGAACCAACATGGAGGTTCCAAATATGGGTCAGCGTCACAGCGGCCACACAAGGGTCATTAATTGCATTTCAGAATTGCCGAAAATCACATTTTTTACCCCCTAGTGCACTCCCGCAGTTCATGCATGCATTTTTACACTCATACACGAGGGCGTGAGTAGTATGTCAGGGGCTTTTTACCTCCAGGTTGGATGATTTCATGGGTGATCTCATGTGACGTCATAATCACGTGACCCTGTGGCGCCATGTTGTGTTGTCATGGTAACCCACGTGAGCGGCCATCCCCCATAGTGATACGTGGTGTTAGTGCGCATGTTGTTATGGCGATACGTGTTTCCGTCGTTCATTTTGTATACTGGAGGCCGCCAACTTGGTTTCTATGGTAGCACGTGGTTGCCATGTGACCCAAAGGCTTCTTATAGGATAGGGGTATGTTCGGAGTGTATGTTCCTTTGTACAAGAGTAATTTCCCGATTCGTAGAATTACCACAAACAACCCGACAATTCCTCCAAATTTCCAAAATCCACTTTTATTTTATTCGGATTTCTCCCAGAATCCAATGTAGGATCGCCATACCATAGTATCGAGATGCCCTCGGGTACTGAGAAGGCCCCCAGCGGTAAGTTCGATTGAACTAGAGTATACTCCAGAAGAGTGGAAGAGCCTATCGATTGGAACAGTTTTGTTACTATATTTAGATTTTCTGGTCTGTTCAGGCTAGTTCTAAACCCATTCCAAATACTCTTGTCCTTGTTTTCCAGATAATCCATTCAATTCACTTTAATGCAGGGAACTAACCAATCGGATTGCTTGATTTCCCATAATCTGTATGCAGAGTTATCTCCACTCTGTATAACAAACGCCTATATCATTCCCAAAGCCTATATCATTCCCAAAGCCCGTAAGCTTCGAGTAGTTACTGAAAAGTCATTGTTCAAACGACTCGAAGCCCATCGAGCAAATGAGCTTTAGACCAATTGCTCGATCGAGTGACTCCACTTATGGCTTCGAGCGACTCGAATCCCATCGAACAAATGTGCTTTAGAGCAAACGATCGTTCGAGTGACTCGCACATACGACTCTTAGCCTCATTTCAGAAAAAGGGGTGCTGAAGGCCAGACGTTTTCCACAAAGGGATTCCAAAAAAGGGATTTCATAAGTGGGATTCCGTCTTACCTCGAGTGACTCGCACATACTGCTTGAACGACTCGAATCCCATCGAGCTAATGTGCTTTAGAGCAATTCCTCGTTCGAGTGACACGCACGTACGACTTTTAGCCTCATTTCAGAAAAAGCTGTGCCGAAGGCCAGACGTTTTCCAAAAAGGGATTAAAAAAATGGATTCCATAAGTGGGATTCCGGCTTACCTCGAGTGACTCGCACATCCTGCTCGAACGACTGGAATCCCATCGAACAAATGTGCTATAAAGCAATTGCTCAATCGAGTGACTCGCACATACGACTCTTAGCCTCATTTCAGAAAAATAGGTGCCGAAGGGCAGACGTTCCAAAAAGGGATTCCAGAAACAGGCTTCCATAAGTGGGATTCCGTCTTACCTCGAGTGACTTGCACATATTGCTCCAATGACCCGAATCCCATCGAGAAAATATGCTTCAGAGCAATTGCTCGATCGAGTGACTCGCACATACGACTCTTAGCCTCATTTCAGAATTTTTTTTCCAAAAGGTGATTCCAGAAAAGGGGATTCCATAAGTGGGATTCCGTCTTACCTCGAGTTACTCCCACATTCAGCTCGATGGGATTCGAGTCGTTCGAGCAGTATGTGCAAAGTCTACGAGTTATATTTATGAAGGGATTTCAATGAATCTTGATAGAATGACTCGTTTTGGAAAAATTCTTTTGTAACTTGATAACTTTTGCTGACGAACATTGATTGTGAGGGCCACTTTAACACTTTACCTAACACGAAAAGCAGACGACACTTGAAAAAAAAATTCTTGAATAACTGATTTTTTTTAATTTTTTGTCTCAAAAACATAGGTTATGAGCCCTCATTGGAACGAGCTCGTTTCAATAGGGGATCATAACCTATGTTTTTGAGACAAAAAATAAAAAAAATAATGAAAATTGATTGGCGATTTTTGAGAATAGCGGTGGCCGGTTATAGCCATTACGTTGGGTAAAGGGTTAACCCAGGCCCCAAGAAGGGACATTGATAAAATCTGTAGAACACGATCGGCAGTCCTTGATAAAGGATTGGCCAGCAAAAATGTAATTGCAACGCAATCCTTTCAAACCCCTTGCATTTTATGGTCTACCTGTTTTGTGGTGTGGTCATGAAATGTGATGCTATTATATTTATAGGCTGTCTGAACGCTATAATGTTCCATAATGGTGAACTTCAAATTGAGCTACAAATTGCAACATGTGCATGTTACAGGACAATTGTCGCTTTTAAACCTCTTAGACACGTATTCAGCCCTCCGTGAGAAATGTTATAGTCTTAATTCCCTACCCCATATAAAAAGGAGGTGGCCCTCTGTTAGAAAAATGGATATATGAGGGGCGTTACCTCTTGTCTTTAATTGCTAATTGCCGTTTCTTTTCAGCTGGACTGGTGCATTGTGAAAGTAAAACAATCCGTTCTATCTTTGAACTTCTCGAAATTCCGTTTATCCTACATCCCCACAACACCCGTTTTCGAAGCGACTGATCGCAAACGAACTTTGGTCAATCAGTCCGTTATAAAACACTGAAGATATCCCAAACGCTTCAGACTTACTGTTTGTTGCGTAGAAGTGCCACGAAATCAAAAATTATTTTCTTGCTGTAGCATGTTAGTTATCTTACTGTAGCAAGTTGTAGAGATGGGCGGTTTTGGAATTTTGAGTTCGGTATGAGTTTCGGTATTTTAGGGAGTGTTGGCCTACCTTTGTATCGGTTCGGTATTCGGTACCTAACTTGACTGAGATTTGCTGATAGTACAAAATAGGAATTCACATTAGGAAAACAGAATAAGTTGTTGTAGTATCATTCTACACAACACTATAAATGACACTGCCAATGAGCTCAACAGTGGCATTCTTTCACGACCACAAATCATATCTACAGTAATTTTGTGACTTGTTCAAAACGCACTTTAATGTTTAAAGACCTAATTCGGGCTTTTGCGATATGCCCTGACCATGCTGACCATGCCATCTTTAGGAGGTCATGCCGAAAATTGACAAAACACATCGGCGGTGATTTCTAGTCCGGTTTTGGCTGCCTGTTAGGCAGGTTGTAATCTAAAGGGAATCCAGGACAGTTTCCCAGTCCATTGAGGGTTAACAAACTGAAAAGAAAATCAGTCACTTCTTATACGAAAATGAACCTTTTAACTGTTATCAAGCCTTAACAGGGACTTATAAATAGTCAATGTAGGAAAATTTGAAATTTCGGACGGTTTCGGTATTCAATAATTGGTTCGGTTCGGTTTTTCGGTATACCCATGATGTCGGTATCGATTCGGTTTTCGGTATATTGCGTATCTTTAGCATCTTGATGCAGCAAAATAGTGTCTTGTTGCAGCAACAAATGTATCCTGGTAGTACTTTGCTGCAGCAAGTTAGTCACCATGCTGTGGAAGGTTTGCAATCTTGCTAAAGGCTAATCTGCTACATCAAGATATTAACCCATTGCAGCAAGATAATAAACCACTGCAGCAAGATAATAACCTGCTTCAGCAAGATAATAACCCGCTTCAGCAAGATAATAACCCGCTGCAGCAAGATAATAACCTGCTGCAGCAAGATAATAACCTGCTGCAGCAAAATAATAATCCGCTGCATTGAGATAGCTAATTTGATGCAGCAAAGTTTTTTATTTATTTATAAATTGTTTTTTAAGGTCACATACTTATGCACAATGGCTAATCATGACCGTGACAGTTTTACGGGTGGAGGAAGCCGGAGTACCCGGAGAGAACCAGTGAGCATCGCGGAGCAACTGTCAGCTCCTCGACATTCTAATTCTGTTCAAGCTCCGCCCAGGAAGGCTTACAACGGTTGAAGACATGTGCACCATCGACGTGCAGTACGCCTTAGTATATGGCGTCATCGTGCCCCCATGCAGGCAACCGGGATAAAGTGCCTTGTCCAAGGTCATAACGCGGGTCGTCCCGGACGGTGATCGAACTCAGGACCTCTAGCATAGAAGTCCAACAGTCTACCACTGAACCACCGCGCGTGAAAGAATGTTCTTCCCTTCATCGCAGTGATCAATTACAATCCACACATTGGACATTTCGATAGCATATTTATTTATATCATCTTCGTCGCTCATTCAGAAAAAATGGTTGCACCGGGCGGGGGCTTGGACCCATCGAGCCGACCATAGTTCCATCCAATGGGAGAATAGTTTGAGTTTTCAAACTGACAGGGCAGTCCACATAGAGGCATTTTGAAATACCAGCAGCCTATGCAATCAGATCCATTTCGCCCGTTGGTCATTTTCACAACATTCCATGCGCCAACACATGTTGGCTGCATCAATTTTGGGTCCCAAAGGGACCCCAATTGGGGGGGGGGGGGGGTCCGTATGACCAGTACGCTTCTGCTGAGTACGTATGGCAGAAAGTAGAGGCATAACTGAGGCAAATCGATAAGTATCAGGATGAGTGTATGTGAACCAGTTTTAGGGATTTTAGGCATGAGATATATACTTGAAGTTGACACAAACTTGACATTTTTCAGAAAAAATAAGTGTGTAGGGTGGGGGGAGTCCTCCCAATCCACCCATGGCTTCGCCACTGCTTCGATGTGCAATCAGACTGATGCCTCATCTTCACGGTTCTGAGCTTCAAACTCCAATGCCTTGATTTCCGATAACAATATGATGTTTAAATGGATGAAAATATTTTGTTCCTCTTCATTTGCAATCATTTAAATTTTTACATTGACTGCACAAGTCGTACATCAAAGTATATTCTTTAACCCTTTACCAAACGTAACGACCAAAACCGGCCAGCGCTATTCACAAAAATCGCCAATTAATTTTCATTATTGTTTCCTTTTTTGTGTCAAAAACATATGTTATGACTCCTCTTTGTAACGAGCTCGTCGAGCTCGTTCCAATCAGGGGTCATAACCTATGTTTTTGAGACAAAAAAAAACAAAAAAAACCAAAATAGTTATTCAAGAATTTTTTTTGCAAGTGTCGTCTGCTTTTCATGTTAGGTAAAGGGTTAAAAAGCGATTGGAGATTGCGATGCGTCGAAAACCTTTGAGAAACTTTTATTGATTGAGCATTATTTATTTAAAGCAACTCCCGCCCCGCCCGCCCCGCCCGCCCCACTCCTCTCTATAACACGCTGACGGTAGAGACGATTTTCTATTCGTTACCAATGAGCGTTCCAGCAATCCCACTGTATAGAAATTAGGTTTACGCAGTGCATTCGGTAATGAAATGGCGGAAATCTGTTTCGATTAGAATTTTATTTTTTCTAAAGATGAAAAGTCAACGCACAAATGCATAAAACAGAAGATTAACAGCAATGAGAAAAATCATCCTGCTCGAATAATCGAATCCCGATATCCCATGATATTGTTGTTCAGCACGAAATTAAACAACTTATATAATGATTTGTTTTGAGGGATAACATGAATACGATCGTCAGAGTAAAACCAAAGTAAAAATAAAAACGATCCCCTAAGTCTTTACACCAAGGCTTAATTTAAAAGTAATTTTCTACCAAGGCTTAATTTAAAAGTAATTTTCTACCAAGGCTTAATTTAAAAGTAATTTTCTCAAAACTTTCAGGAGGGAGTGAACTCTCCTCCAAAATCCAGCAGGACGTAAAGGACTGGTCCCGCCCAGCCCCTCCCCTCCCCCCCATCCCCTTCAGTCTTCCACTGTTTCACTCATCAATATGTGGCGTCAGTGGAACACAATGCATAACAAAAGTGAGCAGCTAAACTTTTCAGCCTCAAAGTCTGTCAAAGTAGCTTATTTTATGATTTCAATATTTATAGTTCCCAGTTGGCTACACATAAATGACAGATTATAAAAATCAGCCGCCACTGGGCTCCAGATTGGCGCTAAAAAATGAGCAGCTATAGAGTACGTTTTTGGGGGTCGATTTGCATTCCCAATACACCCCCTTTAACAGCAGATACGCAAGACATGTCGACTTTTGGATCAGTTTTCTAATGAAACGTACAAAGTAAGCTACCACTAAGAATTATTATTTATAGGCTATTCTAGTTGTTATATTATTCCTTTTGGGATTTATTCCTTATTCAATTACGAATAACTATTATTACAATCGAACGGATCGCACTGATAATAATAACTGCGCCCTTACAGTTTATTCTTTTAGGCGTTTAAGATAAAGTTCAGTTCTTAGGATTCTAGCGCAACCCCAACCCCGAGCTCCCGGGCCACCCGTCTAATTCCGTTCGGAATTCGACGCTGTTGTGGGCTGTTTGCTTATTCATTTATTTATTGGTGTTTAAGGTCACATACTTATGCACAATGGCGAATCGTGACCGTGACAGCTTTACGGGTGGAGGAAGCCGGAGAATATTCCCGACTGACTAATGTTTCAATTACATCATCAAGGCATGCCTTCGAGGAAGGCATGCCTTGATGATGTAGCTGAATTATTATTATTATTATTTATTGGTGTTTAAGGTCACATACTTATGCACAATGGCCAATCGTGGCCGTGACAGTTTTACGGGTGGGGGAAGCCGGAGTACCCGTAGAGAACCACCGAGCATCGACGAGCAACTGTCAGCTCCTCAACATTCTAACTCTGTTCAAGCTGCGGTCAAGCAGGGTTACAGCGGTTGAAGACATGTGCATCATCGACGTGCAGTACCACAGGGTATAAACCGTATAAACCTTTAGCCGGAAGTGGAGATAAGCGAGGCGAGAGATTTCTATTTTTATCTCAAAGTTTCAGTCGCAGCGTATCCAAGATCACCGAAAACAAGATTTTTTTAATAAAAGGAATGACCGAAGAAAGCAAAATCAGTAAGTATGTTATATAAAACAATATTTAACAATGAAACGACACAACTTAATGGAAAAATCGACTCTTGTAGTATGAAAAAACATCTGCTGATCATCTCGGAAAATGAATTTCTCGGGCAAATTTCTCCTTCAGATATCGTTTTTCACATGTTCGCACAAATGTAACATGTTAAAATCATAGATCGAAAGATTCGGCGTTCAATTCCACACCAGAAACTATCAACCATAACAACGAAGGAGGTTCTGCGCTACTGAAACTGTTCAAAATATAATGTCACCTTATCGATTTTTTTATACGCCCAGTTGTATACGCTCGTATCTTCAGTTGATGAGTCGTATACATTTTATTTGCTTGTCAGGTGACCCTTTCGATGTGAGAATCTGCTAAATTTGGAGCCTGTAAGTTCCGAAAACAAGATAGGCCTATACGCACACAAGCCGGGTTGAATGCAACATTGCATTGTGTTGAAAAAGCGAACCACAGGTTACCTTTTTCAACGCAGAGAAATAGCCCATTTTACTGCATTTCAGAATCTAACGATAGGCGGTGAACTATATGAAGATGAGACTGGTTTTATGGCATAGCGTAACAATGTCAGATCAAGTTGGACCGCATTATTTACTGTAAGTTGACTCTTTCAGACACAATTTGTTCCAAAACACGTTTTGGGGGTGAAATAATTTTTTTTTTTTTTTTTTTTTTGGGGGGGGGGGGGGGGGGGGCAGTCAGGATTTTTTCGGGCACTCAGGCTTCTTTCGGATGAAGTGGACCTCAGCTCCACATCCCTCCCCCACCACACCCCACCCAGAAAATAAAAATTCCCGTACGCATATGGCAGTATAGGTAGCACGTAATTATAATCCAAGGAACACTGATGACGAATTTCATCTGAATTCATGCAGCGGTTGCTTGCATACATAATCAGACAGACACATTCTTTTATATATAGTAATAATAATAACTCTTTGGCCAGCCACTGATTTGTCGCGGTTCTCGAAAGAGACGAATCTATAAAGCCGTGGTCCACAGGCCTGCAACCAGGGTCGATTTTCGGAGTGGGAGTGCGAAAGGCAGCGAAGAGCCGTGTAGGGGGTGGGGGGGGGGGGGGGAAGAAGACAACCCGCACATAATACACGTAAAAGCAGAATATTATGGGGTGAAGCAGGGCCTTCGCTACTAATGGCTGACCATAGTTGGGCCCGGGGTAGGAAAATTGTGAATTTCAGGGTCCCCAAACCCTCGTTTCCTTGCACCTGAGTGGATATTTTGAGGTTTTTAATGGAGAAATATTGGTAAGATTTCACACTTCCAGAGCCGGTAAATGCCGGCGTGGAGCATAAATGACAGAACGACGAATATAAGACTCAGTATTGAACTGAGAATTTGGTTCGAGATATTTAAAAAAAAACCCCAAAACCCCCCAAACTATGAATGAGATACAAACGGGATACTAAATATATGGGAATATGTATTAAACCTACTGTATATAACTTGAAAAACCCGAGCTTTTGCAGGCGCCGGGGAGCAATTTGAAAGTGTGTGGGTGGGTGGGGGGGGGAGGGGAGGGGCAATGTATCTAAGGTTTCTGCATTACCCCCCTCCCCCACCCAGACACACGCGCGCGCGTGCGCACTTTTACAGAGTGTTGGACATGCTAGTATGATCTAGAGGGAATACATGCTCCCAAAGAAAAAAAAAAAAAACACACAAACGAATGGGTAAACCAATCGAATGAATTTAGAAGCGAATCTAATAATGAAAGGAGCAGAGAATTCGAATTTGCAGCGTTCAACAGTCCTCATCTGAGGAGTCAGTCACAGCAGCCTCAGAATCACTGAGCATGTGAGTTTTGGCCCTCATTTTTCAAAATATCCCAGAGAAAGCCCGCAGACCCTCACCACCGAGAACACACACACACCACCTAACCACTGTGCGGCTCGGATGCTGCTGCACAGCACACGGTGAGCATACATGGTGGTCCCCTTGGGATTAGCTCTGATAGCCCCACCCCCACCTCACCCCCAATATTTTTACCTTCCTTCGCTCCTGAATAATAAAAAATAAATATGTGGAACTGATTCAAATGAACGCCTTTCCAGTGTGTTATCGTATTACTATAAACAAAAGAAAAAATATGGTATATACATGTAAACTACATTTTTAAAATTGCATGTTAGAGGTCAGTGTAAAACAAAACGAAAACGAAGAAAATAACCAAACGAATAAATTTAGAAGCTAGTCTGATAACGAAAGGAGCAGAGAATTCCAATTTGTTGTGTTCTACGACTGGATCTTTAGCCTGTGTGGAGTCTGTCTCTCTCCGTACAGAGGACAGCCATTTTACTTCCCCGCCCAATAGGACGACACGCCGTGACATCATCAACCCCGCAACTGATGCTTCCAGAGAGGGTTCAGATACCTCCATATCTTTTCTCAGCCGGGGATCCGCGATCCCGCGACTTCTGGCACGAGAGACCAGCGAACTTATCCACCACTCTTTTCAACTTGTCACCCACATTTCAATTTGGGGTGGGGGGATGTGCCCCCCCCCCCCCCGGTTACGTTCTTGAATAAGAGTAAATAATTTCAGTTTACAGGCATGACAAACTGGAAAAATATATCAGTAAAATATATTAGTTGCAGGTGTATTTTATAAAATAATGTAATGGCCGGTCTGGGTTTGAATGAAATTGCTGAGTCGAGAGGCCGGTTTGGGTGTATCAAGATATAACCAGGACACATGGCGTAGAAAGTTATTTTTTTCCAAAAGGGTTAAGAAGGAAACTGGAGAGCAGTTTGGATAACTTTGTTGGCGGCCTGTTTGGGTGAAATTCTCAGAAACCGGCAAGATCGGTTCTTGTCACTCTGAAGCCGATTTGGCTACTGACGCGTGCCGGGTGTGCGTTCCGTTTGGCTGTACTATTAAAGTGCGGGATGACCTCTTCGCCTAGTCTCCTGTGCATCCCACTACCTTTCACCTAGATGAAAGCAAATGGGATGCGCAATAGACTACTCTTCGCCAGCAAAGATGAAGAGCACTTAGGGACGTTCCGACGGGGGGTGGGGGGGGGGGGGGGGGGGGGGGCTTACACCCCCACCCCACCCCCTATGAGGACCCTGATTTTTGAAAGTTGGAAATTTTATGGTTCAAATTTCAAAAGTTGGAAACATTTAGTTCTAAGCAAATATAGCACTAGTGATTCTTGGTTGAAATACATTTATTCTTTATAGTATGACCCACTAGTTCTTTTTCGCGCAGAACTAAAATGTTGATAATGTTCCAAGTTTGTAACTGCGTAAGCAAGCAATACATCGAGATTGCGCTTTCGTAAATGCACACAAATAGTGTCAATTTGGAACACCGGAGCCCGCCGATTTTCTCTAATTGCCTTAAGGCAGGATTCTCTTATGTGAGAATTCTTCACTGCTCGTCTAAATGTGACGTGCAGTGAAGGGGCCGCACGCACGAGTATCCCGCCTTCAGGAAATTACGGGAATCGGCGGGCCCCCAATAACGCCGGGCCCCGGGGTTACTACACCCCCCCCCCCCTCGACGGCCCCGCACAATATAGCAGTATCATGTATCACAAGAAGTCTTTTGTTAGGCCAATTACAAAGTCTACTCATAATTATGGAGAAAAGGCCAAATATCAAGCGAATATAATGTAATTTGTACATAAATCTATAAAGAAAATTCCTTCTCAAAACCGATCATCAAATGTCGGAAACTTTTTTATGGTGTCAATTTGAAAATGAAAGTTTGGAAATTTGAGGATTTCACTGTGATACACACAGAGTCTGAACTACCCAGAAATGGAAATGAGAATGTGAATAGTATTGAAGGCTGTCGTCGGACATTAAATGTGATCGATTAATTTGAAAGAAATGATCGCTTTGTATTTTTGACAACTTGACCCTGCTCTGAACTGCTATTGACAACAACGTAATTTAATTTCAGCTACTGTTGACCTGACTGTGCTTATCCTACATCATGTAGAATGTTGTTTGGCATTCAAGTTTCAAAAAGAAAACTAGTAACCGAAGTCTTGTTTCGAAACTGTTCCCGTAAAGTCGTATGTAAATTAAGTGAAAATAAGATGAAAATTTATAAAATACTTATGTAAGGCGCGAATTATTCTATTTATTTCATCTTTTTGCCTTTGTCACACGGTAGGGTTCGCTTGGTGAGTATAAAGCTTGTTTTCGACCCTGGATCTATTTGGTTTCAACACGACATTGGTGAGATATCGAGGGAATCCCATGTGACGTCACGCCTTATCTAAAAATACTTTAGTTCAGTTTGAACAGTATTTATTTCAGATAAAATAAGTTCTCAAAGAACAACATTGAATATTTACAAAAGTATAGGTATACTTCATGTAGGATTCTATAGTGTTTCGCTAATTTCTCTAAAAATGGAATCGTTAAAAGCCATTTACTTATGGATGCAGTTGCTTCGAAGAGAATACTAAAAAATAGCCCATTTCATGTTTGTTCGACAGTTATTGGACACAAAAGACTTGCCAAAATGAGAGTGAAAATGAGAGAGCGCGTGAGGGTGAGGTGGGGGTCGGGTTAGGGATTATTGTCGAATAAACTGCTAGCTCAGCATGCTGTCAGGCAAACTGGTTTCAATTAACAGAGGATTGGCGTACTGTTATAACACACCGTTAACTGAAGTGAAAACATTTTCTTCCCATTCGACTGTCGCCTCCCCCCCCCCCCTCCCACAAACACAAACTTCAACAACATAAAATAAAATAAATAGAAATAAATAATTAAAAAAGCCAGGCAAAACCGCAAAACAAAGACACTAAATGATCGTTATGAAGTAAAAACGACCACGGTCAAAAACGGTAAACAAACATTTTTTAAAAAGGTCATTAAAAAGCTGTGTGAATGTATGTGTGATGAATAAACAGCTCACAAATAACAATGGGATTACCTTCATAGACAAGTGATTATGGATGTGTTAATTACAGGTGTGAAGGAATTAGAGCCAAGGCAAAATGAAGTGTTGCAGTTGTAACTGAACTAATTTACCCTAATGCATAAGTAAATTAAAAAAATGAATGCCGATTGAAAAACATGGTCTGAAATCTTTCGCGTGGGGGGGGGGGGGGGGGGGGGGGGGGAAAGTTCTTCGGGGGAAGGAGCGGTCCTCTCGCCCCCTCCCCCGTGGTTGCAGGTTCGGTGGTTCAGTCAGTAGTGTTTCAGTTGAAAGGTGTGACGTCAACGTTGTGCATTCGAGTCTGTTCATATGGTTTGTTAACTGATTAGACCTTCGTACATGCACAAATATGGGCATTGGAGCGATCATATGAGAAATCGAATAATCTCAACTGGACGTATAATTATCACCAACTCCCGATAAACGATTTTACCAACTGGGCGTATAAAAAAATCGATAAGGTGACATTATATTTTGAACAGTTTCAGTTGCAACGAACCTCCTTCGTTGTTGTGGTTGATAGTTTCTGGTGTGGAATTGAACGTTGAATCTTTCGATCTATGATTTTAACATGTTACATTTGTGCGAACATGTGAAAACGATATTTGAAGGAGAAATTTGCCCGAGAAATTCATTTTCTGAGATGATCAGCAGGTGTTTTTTCATACTACAAGAGTCGATTTTTCCATTAAGTTGTGTCGTTTCATTGTTAAATATTGTTTTATATAACATACTTACTGATTTTGCATTCTTCGGTCATTCCTTTTATTTAAAAAAATCTTGTTTTCGGTGATCTTTGATACGCTGCGACTGAAACTTTGAGATAAAAATAGAAATCTCTCGCCTCGCTTATCTCCACTTCCGGCTAAAGGTTTATACGGTTTATACCCTGAGTACGCCTTAGTATACGGCGTCATCGTGCCCCCATGTAAGCAACCGGGATAAAGTGCCTTGCCCAAGGACACAACGCGGGTCGTCCCGGACGGGGATCGAACTCGGGAACTCTAGCGTAGAAGTCCAACAGTCTACCACTAAAGGGGCTGTTTGTTTACCCATGTTTCGTGGAAATTTGCGAGCAGATGACCATTGGTGTAGTGTGATGTGCTTTTACTTGAAAGATATACAGGTATTCTTTTCTGCCCCAATTACAGACATTCCAATCATAAGTATTTAATTCCCCGTGAAATGATCAAGATATTAACATAATTTGTGGAACTATCAGACGTAATTATAAAACCGCGACTGTGATGAGTCGTCATTTCTGATTGTAATGTCAGCAAACTGTCAATCAAATCAAGTCTCAATCGGGCAACATTTCTAGCTTTGATTCACAGAAAATGAATCTTTGTGAAATTTCCCAGATTCAATCGTCCGGAATATATCAGTTGGTCGGAAAAGCGAAGCGTTGATCAACGCTTCGCTTTTCCAACCAACTGAAATGTTCCAAACGAGTGAATCTAAATGTAGACGATGAGGGCTAGACTTGTTCTAAGTCATAAATGCGGCGAATGTCGTACAAAATTAGTCTGGTGACCCGAGAGTCTGTTACATGCCGTACGAAAAGAATATTTAGTGCACGAGTGCATTTGACCCGCTTTAAGCAGAGCGGATGTAGTTTGTAGTCCCCAACAAACTAACTCCACACAAGCAGGGTTAGCATTGGTTGAAGACAAGTGTACCATCGACGTGCAGTACGCCTTAGTACACAGAGCCACCGTGCCCCCACATGGGCAATGGGGGTGCTGTGTCTTGCCCCAGGACACGGCGCGGCCGGTTGCCGCAGGTGGGATTCGAACTGATAGCCTTTCGGCTTGCAGCCTGCACCTCTACCTATTGAGCCACGCGCTCCGGTATATCACATAAAATGTTTCAGCAACACGGACAACGCTACATCACCGATCGATGTAAAAAAACAAAGCAAAACAAGAGGCCTCAGGGGGCCTGAGGGCGCTCATCTGACATGGTAGCCTAAATATCAACCCAGGGAATTGATTTGAATAAGCTGAATCTGCCCTTCCTAAGAAAAGCTTATACCAAATATCAAAAAATTCTGACCGGTGGATCTGAAGAAAAAGATTTTTAAAGAATATTCCTCATATTGAACTAAGTTATAATTCGGGCTCTCACAGGGCTCCACACCGTCCTTAGGATGCTGTATACCAAATATCAAACAATTCTGACTACTGGATCTGAAGGAAATTTTTTTTTTAAAGAATATTCCTCATATTGAACTAAGTTATAATTCAGGCTCCCACGGGGAGCTCAGATATGAACCCAGGGACTTGGCTTCAACAAACTTGAATCTCACCCCCCCCCCCTATGGATGCTGCATACCAAACATCAAAAGATTCTGATTGGTGGATTGGAAGAAGAAGATTTTTAAAGAATTTTCCTCATATTGCACTAATCGGAACATTTGGGATCCCACAGAGAGCCCAAATATGGATCCGGGTTTTTTATTTCAACAAACGTGTGAATGAATCTTCCAAAGATGTTATATGTGAAATATGAAAGCCTTTGGAGCAGTGGTAGGGGAAAAAAAGATTCTTTAATGTTTAAAGTCCTGGAAAAGTACCCTTTGATAAAATCGATGGCAGTTTTTTTGGACCATTCCTTTCTGCTGTTCCCAAGGAAGCTTCACATAAAATAAAAATTCTCAGTGCCGTGCAGTTTTGGAGATATGGGCGTTTTAATTTTTTTCTATTTTTAGCTCCTGTGCCTCCCATGGGGCGACAGGAAAAAAATGTTTGGCATAAATTAGGTACTTATGACCCAATAAGCCCTCATATCAAATTTGGTTCAAATCGGCCTCTCAGTTCGGAAAATAGAAATTTTGGTACAATTCGGGCTCCCACAGAAAGCCCAAATATGAACCCAAGGACTTGGCTTTAACAAACTTATATCTCACCTCCCTAAGGATGCTGTATACCAAATATCAAACGATTCTGACTAGTGGATGTGAAGAAGAAGATTTTTGAAGAATATTCCTCATATTGAACTAACTTATAATTCGGGCTCCCACGGGGAGCCCAAATATCAACCCAACGACTTGGCTTGAACAAGTTGAATCTCGCCCCCTAAGGATGCTGTATACCGAATAACAAAAGATTCTGATTGGTGGATCTGAAGAAGAAGATTTTTGAAGAATATTCCTCATATTGCACTAATTGGACCATTTGGGTTCCCATAGAGAACCCAAATATTGACCCAGGGATTGATTTCAACACATATGTGAATTAATCTTCCAAAGATGTTATATGTGAAATATGAAAGCCTTTGGGGCAGTGGTTTGGGAGAAGAAGATTCTTTGATGTTTTTTCCCATTACCCACAGTGTTAAAAAATGATGACCCAGCACTTTTTCGAAGTCCCGGAAAAATACCCAATGATAAAATGATGATGGCAATTTTTTCAACCATTCCTTCCTGTTGGTCCTAAGAAAGCTTCACACCAAATAAAAATTCTCAGTGCCTTGTAGTTTTGGAGGTATGGGCATTTTAATTTTTTTCTATTTTTAGCTCCTTCGGTTCCCATGGGGCGACGTGGGAAAATTTTTGACATAAATTAAATACTTATGATCCAATAAGCCCTCATATCAAATTTGGTTCAATTCCGCCTCTCTGTTTGGAAAATAGAAATTTGGGGGAGAGCCAAATTTTTGCCCCTCCCATAGCAACGGCAAATATAGCCCCTCGAAATTCTCTTGAACAAATCTGAGTTTTACCTCAAAAGGAAGCTGCACACCAAATATCAAGTGTCTGCTACTGCTGGTTTACGAGAAGAAGATTTTTTAAGATTTAGGCACACTTTGGGCGGGGTAACTTGATTTGAACAAAATCAAAATGCGATGTCATAACAAACAAGCATCTCAAATTTCACTTAAATCGGTTCAGCGGTTTTGGAGGAGAAGTCGCAAACACCATGTTCACGGACGATGGACGGACGACGGACGAAGAGTGATCACTAAAGTTCACCCTGACTTTCAGTCAGGTAAGCTAAAAACACCACAACGGTAAAATAGAATAAAAGTGTGCTTTTAAACTACAAATCCTTGTCATCAAGAACGCTTAGTGGGTTATGGCCAATGGAATGTTGGATGAATGGGTAGAAGATGATATATTAATATTAACAGTGTCGTCCCAGGTAAACGCTCTTTACATTGACGCTTCCGACATAGACAGTCCCAGACAAGCTCTCAGGTCACCAGTCTAATTCACCCAGTCATGCTATTCTGTAGATTTTGAGGCCATGTCATTCTGTAGATTATGAGACCATGTCATTCTGTAGATTATGGTGCCATGTCATTCTGTAGATTATGAGGCCATGCCATTCTGTAGATTATGAGGCTATGCTATTATGTAGATTATTAGGTCTTGACTATAAAACAAACCAAGAACATAAACTTGTGGTGGCAAAAGAATAATTACAAAAATAAAAAATCGCCGCCCACATGCAAATTTACAAAAAATGACCTCAGAAACAGAAGATCTACTTGGCCCGGCCCGCCCCTGGTCTTATGACTCTTCGACCAGGGGCGGGCAAGGCCAAAAAAAATTATCGTGACATGCACCAGGGGGCCCAGACCCGAAGAAAATTTTGTTTTTTCGATCTGAACGAATGCGGCTTCCTTGCATCTGAGCGATCAATTGCAGTCCACATAGAGAACATTTCGATGGCATTTTTGTATCATCTTCACCGATGATTCCGCAAAAAATGGTTCTACCGGGGGAGTTAACCCATCTGGAAAACCATAGTTCGGCACAATCGGAGAAAAGTTCTATTTCTAAAATTGAAGGAATGCTGTTTCCTTTCATCTGAGTGATCAATGGCAGACTGGACTCCTAGTATATCGAAATGTCCTCTAAATGGCAGTCCACATAGAGAACATTTCGATATACAGGCAGGCTATACAATCAGATCCATTTCGCCTTTCGGTCCTTTTCACAAAATTTCACACACCAACGGATTGCCCCCTGAGTTCCAATGTGTTCTATGTGCCAGCAGGCACATAGAACACATTGGAACTCAGGGGACGAGATGTTCGGCTAAATCACTTTTGAGGCTCCAGGGGGAGCCCAATAGGAGGCCCATCGGAAATTTTCCCGATGGACTATAACGCCAGTCCGCCTCTGTCTTCGACTCATTTCGGGAAAAAAGGATTCTATGACCACGGACATATCCTAAAAAGGGATTCTGCAGGTGGAGAACCGAAAAACGCGTGTGATGATTTCATCGAATGAGCTAAAGTGCAACGAGAGTGGGGTACCGAGAAAGGTGGGTCATCATTTCTTCAAATAAGCTAAAGCGCAATGGGTGCAAATACTAATTACTCGTATGACTCTTAGAGTCATCTCGGTATTGGGGAATATTTATGATATGGTGATTTACTACTTGAGGATACCTTTTGAGGATACATTTTTGAGGATACCTGTTGAAGGATAGTTATCTGACTTCTTCATCCGGGTGCTTCAGTTGGGTAGTTGATGAGAGACAACATTATAAGTTATTGTGATGAATTAACGGTAACATGGTCTGAGGTTTGTGGCTCGGAGCTTATGTCGACGCGTCGAGGTTAAACATACGCTCCGAGCTGCAAACATCAGACTATGTTACACTGCAAAAAAATATGGGTTCTCTTTAGAACCAAAACTGGTTCTAATCTTGTCCCTGAGATGGAACCAGCTCTGTTTAAACAGTATTTATTTCAAATCAAATAAATTTACCAAGATTACCATTCAATTTTAACAGAATATTACATGAACTGAAGTAGATTCAGCAGTAAACATGGAGTTTATTCAACACAGTCGCCAAACATTTTGAATCAAAGGAGAAATGAACAGTTGGCATATCGAACCAGTTTTGGTTCTGTATAGAACCAAAACTGGTTCGATATGCCAACTGTTCACATCTCCTTTGCTCAATAATGATTTGAGACAACCTCGTATAAGCTCTAAACTTACGGCTGAAACCCCCTTAATTTATGTTTAATTCTGTTAATATTTAATGTTAATCTTTATAAATTTATTTGATTTGAAATAAATACTGTTTAAACAGAAGTGGTTCCATCTCAGGGACAAGATTAGAACCAGTTTGGGTTCTAAAGAGAACCTATTTTTTTTGCAGTGTACCGTCAACTCATCACAACAAAGTTTATGTTCCAATAAGACACTACCCATAGTCCAAAAACTACGTCGTGAAACACGAGAAGCTTATTTACTAGACTTGTGGTCGTTAAAAATTGCCTTGTTCGAGCAAATTTTAACGATCACAGGTTTAGTAAATAAACCTCTCGTGCACCCCACCATTGGATAAATAATCGATAAACCAGATAAACTCATTCCATCTCAGTTCAAATCGTAAATCGGCTTGTGATGTAAACAACACTTCATCCGGAACACAGTCTGCTGCACATGTTAAAAATCCAGAAAAATTAAACGGATTTCCTTGTCACTCCGTTGATGAAGCAATTGCGAAACGGGCGACGTCATTTCAAATATTTCGCGGTGTGGCGCCAGATGGTAACATTTACTACTGGAGCCGTAAACATAAAGGAAACTACGCCAGCTCTTATCCAACCAGAGAGCGAGGATTTTACTCTTATTAGAACATAAGAATATAGACCGTTCCATTCATTTCCATTTTGAAAAAAATACATTGTTCGCGGTATACAATCATTTTGTTAAGTTCATAGTCAATTGCCCAGAGCATCTTTTCCCTCGACTACATCTTTTAGTGGTAGGCCTATGTAGTTCTTCCGCCCTCTTCTTTCCAGAGAGATTGATAATTATTTCATCTCGGACTTGTGACTGGTCTCTGAAGATGTTTCTTTTTGTTGCTTTACTCGGGACAGGGCTTTATTCTTTATGAAGCATTTTCGCTCGCTGGAAGCTCTCTGTGTTGATTGCCTTTATTTCTCTTGCTTCCAGCAACTTGACGTTGTTGGTTGTTTTGTATACTGGTGCTCGGTTAGCAGGTATATCGTCGTTCTCTAGGTGGCAACGTCATTCTCGGCTTGTTGTTTGTTTGATTGTGGGTTTGTCCACACTTGAATCTTCCTTCTTCTGAATGGTAACTTCAGTCTTCTTCATTTCGTTCTTGGTGGGATCTGTCTTTAGAGTCTCTTTCGTTCTCTTGTCTTCATGCTGCTTCGTAAGTTGAGGGAGAGACTCATTCCTTTGAACTTGAGCCTTCTTCATTTCTTTCTTGAGGGATAGCGATGTGGCATCTCTTTCGTATTCTTGTTTGCAGGTTTCAGTTTGAGTGGCAAATTCTGTCTTCCTAGTGATAACTTCAATCTCGTCCATTCTCTGGTTTTCTTGTTCTCTATAGGTAGGTAAGTCTATCTATCACTTCTTTCTTCTGATAAATGAGCTTCGATTGTTCATTTTCTATCTCTTCATTAATAATGGACACGTATCATGTGGCGTCTCCACACATCATTGTTTCTTCGCACAAAACAATCTGTGTAGGGATCTCCTTGGCTCCATCTACTACACGATTCGCCTAGGCCAATTCCCGGGAAGTCAGCTTTAACCGTTTACCCAATGAATCGGCCGCATCCGTCCGCGTAATATGCAAATTCAGTAGTTGAAAAAATATTATTTTTCAAAAAATTTCAACAAAACCATATCATGTGACCCCTCGTTGGAACGAGCTCGTTCCAACGAGGGGTCACATGACATGGTTTTGTTGAAATCTGTTGAAAAATTTGAAACAATTATATTTAAAATAATAAATTTTGATATCGTCTGCGTTGGATAAAGGGTTAATCCAATATCATTCATGAAGGGGTCAGCGTCTGCTGTTGTATTTTATGATTTTCTTTTCGGTTCTCATTAATTTACTCCACATTATAATTCTGTTTAAATTTAGTTAAATTATAGGCCCTATTAGTGATGTTATTCGTTCTGCCATATTGTAAATTGTCCACTGTCAGTCAATGTCCGGGAGTCGAGGGTATTCTACATGCAAGCAGCACTTTTCCTCCAATCCTTATTTTCACTGTTAAATGGCCAATAAAAATCTGTTTAACCCTTCGAACATTAGAGGTCGCTTCTCCGGCCCCAGAACATGAGATGTCATAATTTCATTAAGTAGGATGGTTTTTCAGTGAATGTGTGGGGTAGACCTACCAATTTTTTCAACTTGCAACCCTGAGGCTGGTCCACCCCCAAGTAATGAATATGGACGCTTCCAACTGCTGTCATTGAACTGACATGGAAGATACCATCGGGGTTGAAAGGGTTAATCTGATCTAATCATTCTTGGAGATCTGTTTGTGTAAGTCATCTTTTAATCTGAGCACTGTTGTGAATATTTCGTCAAAAATCTTCACACTTCGACGCTCAGATCGCTAATTAATTTATTACTGAAGAATGGTTTCGACGCGGGAACATTGTGGGATGTTTCCACCCCTTTCGACCTGGTTGGCGGTCTTTCTTTATTGTCTGACGCAGCATGTGGAGCTAGTAGCTTCAGGCAAGTACAAGTATACTCTGTCACTTATCTTTACTTGGAGGGGCCGTCACGTCATAAGCAAGTACAGCAGTCTACATGTAGCCTGTAGGTGGCAATTTGGTTACCATTCCCAAGCCTCACCGAAGTGATTACTGCCGTTAACCATTTACCCAACGTAACGGCAAAAGCCGGCCAGCGTTATTCTCAAAAATCGTCAATTAATTTTCATTATTTTGTCATTTTTTGTCTCAAAAACATAGGTTATGACCCCTGGTTGGAGCGATCTCGTCGCGCTCGTTCCAACGAGGGGTCATAACCTATGTTTTTGAGACAAAAAATGAAAAAAATTAGTTATTCGAGAATTTTGTTTGTAAGTGTCGTCTGCTTTTCATGTTAGGTAAAGGGTTAAAAGAGATGTCTTCAGGCAAGTATAGTCTGCCACTTAAGACCTTTTAGCCCCGATGTTGGATACCCTACTCGCAGACTCACCAGATTTTGAGAGAGAAACAGAACAGGCTCCCTCGGAGAGGTGTAGTACCATTCGTGGGGAGGGGGGATCTCCTTCCGCACTGGCCACCCTCCGAGTGACCCGGAGAAGCTGGATGATTCGTCGGATACACACTGCCACCCAAAAGAAAAGGAAAGGAAAGAAAGGACCCTTCGCCAGACGAAGCCCACTGAATGACGGAGTTCCTGGAGAGGAAGAAGAAGGAGAAGGAAGAGAATGGGGCAAGTGGGGGCGTCAAAGGGTCATCACTCCCCCCCCCCCCCGTCCAGCTCGGTATCCCCTCTCGTATGAGGGGTCCAAAGGACAACGGATCGCCAGGTGACAAGTCAATCTCTAACCCACCAGACTCTTCATCTGGAGAGGATGGAGGAGAGAGACTTGTCTACGGTACAGGAAGTTGTCTCTGATGGCGCATCATCTACCCCTCAAGCCCTTGCCTCCCTAGCTTGTTCTGACCAGAGCCCCGACCAGGAGGTGAGCACCAAGGAATCTGTTGAGGCGTCCCTGGGAGTGGAGGTCACTGAAGCTATCCTGGGAGAAAAGTTCAGAGATGAAGAACATCAAAAATACATGCACGTAATACAATACGCGGTCAAAACCGGACATAAAGGCAAAGTGCTCAAGAACTACGCACGGGGCCTCAACAGACGCTACCCATAAAGACTCCCGCCCGTAGGAGACATCACACTGTCGGCAAATGTTACATGTAATAATGATTTATACTTCTTATACTCGCGGTGGCTCAGTAAGTAGACGTGCAGGCCGCAAGCCGAGAGGTCCTCGGTTCGAATCCCACCTGCGGCAACCGCGTTGTGTTCTTGGGCAAGACAATTCACCCCCATTGCCCACGTGGGGCGCGGTGGCGTTGTGTACTAAGGCGTACTGCAAGTCGATGGTGCACCTGTCTTCAACCAATACTAACCCTGCCTGTGTGAAGTTAGTATGTTGGGGAGCAGACGGTTGCTCGCCGTTGCTCGGTGATTCTCTCCGAGTACTCCGGCTTCCCCCACCCGTAAAACTGTCGTGGTCATGATTAGCCATTGTACAGATATATGTGACCTTAAACACCAATAAATAAATAAATACTACCTCTTATACTATACACTCGTCTGGTTGGAAATATGAAATAGAAATAGAAAAATGAAATGGAAACATGAAATGAATTTTAACGACTTTGTTTCTTAACACCTATCACTAGGCTATGCATAACCCTTACACAAACATAAATGTTTTAGCTGTATTATAACATAATAATAATAATAATATCAACACTTTGGCCGGCCGCTGATTTGTCGCGGTTCTCGAGTGGGAAGGCCTTGGTTACCCCTGTACTCCCAACTGCCTCCATATTCACACGCTTCTTCTCTCCTCCCAACACTCGGAGACGAACAGCTTGATGACATCCCTTGCCCCATTCTTCCCAATCTCTCCGATTAGCATATCAACCCTCTCCTTTGAGTCTCTCACTAACCACATATCCTTCATTCTCCCATCCCACTTCTCCATTATACTCCTAGTGAATCTTATTCTTTTAGACTGGTATTTTGGGCATTCTGGAAGAAAGTGTTCCAGGGTCTCCACCACGCCCAAATTACACATCTGGCACTCCTTTTCACTGTTTTTCCCATTTTTCCCCTCAGCTCCAGGGACCGCGACCTCATCTTGAACAGCAGTGCTCCCCCCCCCCCCAAGGTGCCATCAAGGCACTCTTCAAAACCAGGCGTATCTTTATCACGCCGGCCACCCAAAGACCTCTTTGATTTGACCTCCTCTCGCCAATTAAGGTTACCACCCCTCCACCCTTTCTCTCATTTTTTACCCTGGTTTGCCCCTATGCCTAGGTCCGAGCTCTCCAGTGGGTAGTTCTCTATTAGCTCCCTCACTTGGACCATCCACCCTATCTTGATATTTGAGTTGAAAATTCTCTGGAACATTACTTTACACCATCGGCTGTCGGGGAGATTTACCAAATAATTAAGATAACCGAGTTTCAATGTCCACCTCAGTTCACCAATGATTGCTTTTAGTGCTGCGGCATTACTCGACCCCGTTATCCATCGTTCTGCATCGTTCTGTATGGTTCCCAAGCTCTTTACAGCCGTCTGGTTTAGGGGAACCACTTCCGTACCATATGTTATACTTGGCAGACGCACCATTTCCCAAATGGTTTTCCCCACGAAAACCTTATTGAAACTGTTTCTCCCAATAAGCTTCATCTGGTTAAGGATTCGCCTCCCCTTCAGAAACAATTTATTTGTGTGGTTGCGGTAGATGCCTCTTCCTGTGATCTTTATTTTTACCCCCATGCAGATACTCGTAGTCACCTGTCTCTCCTACACTAAGAAGTTTGCTGCTACCTTCCGGAATACAGAACTCCTCCAATATCCACCTTCGAGTGGGGTCCACTTTGCGGCCCACAGGTATAACTTTGCTCTTGCTTTCATTTAGTTCGTGTCTCCATTTGCTCCTCATGTCAATTAATAATGATTACAATTCGTGATTTCTAAATAGACCATGCGATAAGTTCAGGGACAACAACTGACTGGATACCAGAGACAAACTTACAAAGGAACTCATGGTCATCTTTTTGGAACTATGGGACGAGTATGACGCAAAACAGACGACATCTGCATTCCTGGAAGATGTAGGTGAATTGTTCGCTCCACCTACCACACACAAAGATAGCGCATAGAAAACAAATACTGCTTGTTATGATGTAAAGTTTGTTAGTATTTATTCTTTCTCCATTTTGCATTTGAATTCTTCATTTATTTGTGTTTTTCTGCTGTGTTTCGTAACGTAATGGCCAGAACCGGACAGCGCTTTTCACAAAAATTATCATTCAATTTTCATTTTTTTTTCATTTTTTGTTAAATATGGCTTATAAGATGTGTTTTTGACTCAAAAACGGAAAAGAAGAATGAAAATTAAATGGTAATTTTTATCAACAGCGATAGTTATTCCCGAATATTTTGTTTGGAAGTGTTGTCTGCTTTTTGTTTTAGGTTAACTAAAAGGGTTAAATAAAAGTCATCCCTGAACGCCTGCTATATTGCTAACTAGTACTTGTTATGATGTATGATGTAATGTTTGTTTGCATGTGTACAACAACATCCTCACAAAGCAATACATGTCACAACTAATGAATTGTGCATGGGTCGGATCATCTGGAGACGGATCGACTGGGGATGAATCGTCTGGGGCGAAAACAGGTTAGGCTGAATCGTCCGGGGACAGGTCGTCTTTAAGGCCGGTTCGACCTGTTACCGGCAGGTGCGAGGGCCAGATCTTATCGGCTATCTCAGTCCTCCGCCTCTCCATCAACAACACCAACCAAGGCCGCTTCACCATCGCAACCTCCTCCCCCAAAGAAGAACAAGGGGATCTCTTAGCCTCGTGGTAAATCTGTCGCTTTGTGAGTTACAAATCCATTCGAGTCTCGGCTCCCGCACTTCTCTCTCGATCTGTTACTTTGGTGCCATGACCAGCCCTCAAGAGTTGGTGAAGCATCGTGGGTGTTTTGACCGCTCTGAGGTGGAATCTGGGTTGAGATTCACGATGGGTGAATCTCAAAGAACGTGAGAGTAGTGTAGCGGTCGAGGTATAAGGCCATTTACCAACCAACCTGGTTGGTCCGGATTTCTTAGTCTCGTGATAAATCGGCTGCTTTGTGTGCTAGAGGTCGACGGTTCGAGTCTCAACTCCCGCACTTCTCTTTCGATCTGTTACGTTATAAACCATGTACATGTCATAACGTATCCACGAGACGCATCTTCATCTCGAATCGCCAAAATATTGAAGTTGAGGTAATATATCGGTCACGCGTGCGGAAGTTTAAATGGAATCTCATTATGTGCCCCCGCCCCTGGCGAACCCTTTTAATTTGAAAACGCCATCTTTTTTTCTGAAGTAGCAGTTTACTGCTTGACAATGCTTACACTACATATATATATGTGGTAAAAATTCAGTCACGTGCGAGGCAGTGTACTGAGATAAACGCGATTTTACGGGCCCTTTCCCACATGCTGTGAAATGCGGTCCTGGAAATCCCTTCCTATGTGAAAACCACAGACAGTTGATCGTGTTTCCAAAGCAGCAATAGATTATTTGACAAGGTTCAAACTGTTCATTTGCAGACAATATGATACGTACGCCGGAATATAAATGAAATATGATACCAAGGGTCCCACCCACGCCTCTGGGGATCCCTTCTTATTTGAAAACGCCGGGAAATTTTGTTTCTTAAGCAGCTGAGTACAGGTATTGTTTACGGAGGTTCTCTTCCACTTCTACCATTTTGTGGCCACATCAAGTTGACTATTCTGCCACTACGCCGATTGCGCTCGCATCATGTATTACACCTTGCTCAGAAGTCTTTTGAATGACTCTAGACTACTGGCCGAGATCAATGTGATGGATGATGCGTTCCAATCCTTAATTGTGCGTGGATAGAAGGATTCCTTCTTTGTGGAGGTATTACATGCTGGAACTTGGAAGGAGTACACGCTCATATTTCTAGAGAGTCTGTCTGGCGGCTTTAATTTGTCTTCGGCATCTCTGTTGACTTTTTTATTTGCTATCTTGTACAGCAAGCTGATGCGTGAATTTTTTTCTTCGTTTTCTAATGTAGTCCATTTTAGTTGGTCCAGCATGGAGTTTACCGATGATGTATTACGGTACCTGTTGGTGACGTATCTAGACGATTTTCTTTGTACATTGTACCATCTCTAGTTTGTGTTTATCCTTCTGTAGGTAGGAGTCCCAAACCGAACTTGCATATTCTACTCTTGGTCGTACAAGAAAGAGATATGCTTTTTCTTTTATACTACAATTTGAGATGTTTAAATTTCTCTTCAAGAAGCCAGTAGATTTGTTTGCCTTATGACAGATGCTGTTTATATGCTTTACCAACTTTAGGTCTGATGTAATCGTTATGCCAAGAGACTTTGCCGATGTAACATGTTCCAAGAATGTGGTTGTGAAGGAAGTAGTTTTTCTTGATGTAATCTTTCTTCTTGGAAATTGATAAGACTTGGCATTTATCAGGATGGAATTTCATCATCCATTTCTCTTCCCATGTCGCCAGTTTATTTAGATCCTCCTGGAGCGTGTTATCGTTCGGGGAGACAGTGATGTATGCAATAGTGTCAATCTGCAAATAGTCTCACTGTAGATATAATATCCTGGGGCATGTCATTTATATAGAGGAGGAAGAGACTGGGTCCCAACACCGAGCCTTGGGGTACTCCAGACTCTACACTTATGTAATCTGACTTCTCCCCTTCCACCAATACACACTGAATCCTGTCAGATAGAAAGTTATTTATCCATCTGTTTGTTTTGCATTTAATTCCATAATGGTTTAGTTTATGAACCAGGAGGCTGCATGTGGCTAATCTTATCAAATGCTTTGGAAAAATCCATGATAAGGCAGTCTGTTTGTTGACCATTATCTAAAGTTCTTGTGACGTCATCAGTGAATTCTATTAGCTGAGTCTCGCATGATAGTCGTTTTCTAAAGCCATGCTGTAGATGGTATAATATGTTATTTTTATCAACATGGCCCATGATGTGGCTGGTAACTATGTGTTCCATACCTTTGCAGCATATGCAAGTTAAGGACGCCTGTGTGTAGTTGATGGCTTCAAACCGTTTTCCCCGTTTTAAAGACTGGACAAACATTTGCTACTTTCCATATTGATGGTACAACTCCTGTTTCATAATATCTGGTGAAGATAATTTCCAACTTGAATATTGGAGCTATTTCGGTAGCCAATTCTTTTAATACTCGAGGTGTCAAGTTATCAGGCCCTGCAGCTTTATGTGGGTTGAACTTGGATATTAGTTTTTTGATTCCTTCTTGTGTGATGGCGATATCTGGTACTGTTTCAAAAACACCAGTCACGTTACATTTGTTTGTGAATTCTGCTGCACTGATTTCTTCTTTACTTGAAAATGCTTGCTTGATTTGCGAGTTCAGTACGGTATAGTTGCCTTGTCTATTGGGTCTTCATGTAAGAGACCGTCGGATTTGAATGGTGGTATGCTACTCCCGTCAGATTGTTTGTGCTTTATGTACGTCCAAAAGCTTTTCATGCAATTTGGATTCATGATTGTCGGAATCACTATTAGGTGTTAGCCTACGATGTCTTCAATATTCCCCCAATATGCTTTTCGTATTTCTCTCCGTGTCTTGCTTTTAAGTTTTTTGTATTCTGCGATGTATCTTTTATCTCACTATCTGGTCAAAGATTTAGACACGTGTGCGGGAGTTTAAACAGCAAGATTGTACATAAACGCGAGTTTTCGGAGCCCCACCCGGCCACGTCCTTGGAGACCTCTTCGGATTGTACGGGTCAAATATTTTGTACGCAGCAGTGTAAATAGGAATAGACCCCACCTTGGCTCCCGGACTATAAATATAAGCTGACGTTCTGTTGAGATTAAAAATGTCCTCGGTTGCCGTCATTTGGGAAATATTTTTCAAAGATATCTCTGCACCGCACCCCTACCACCACCGCCGCCACCACTACCATTACCAATTCCTTGGAGGGGCAACCCTTTTATACTTCACAAACAAATCCAGGCCTTCGACATGCTTGCGGCAATTCATGCTCGGTCCCAAAAATATATATCCCCAGGCGTCCCCTCCCCACCCAAATTCACTCACTAACAGGGCCTAATCTGATTTCCGGCTGCGCGTCTTTCTTATCTACACTCATATCAAGCGCCTTCGTTTTTCGCACAACAGGTTCTTGTTTCCAAAACTTATCTCCAAGGTCAAGTGAATACGTCATCCACAGAAAAGAAATCCACAAACAGAATTCAGAATGGCGTTTTTGCGATGGCTCTTCCGGAAAAGAAAATTCCTCTATGTTGGCATGGTGGCGTCAACTTTTTGGATGATTTTCATATTTCTTTCGATGCCAACCGATCAAGGTACATAGCATTAAAACCAGCAATATGCAATAAAGCTCAATCACGCAAATATTTCAGATAACCTGGAAGAACTGCACCAATAAAATGTTATCACCCAATTTCGCTGTTGTAAAAATAGTGTCTTCCCCGTATTTTTCTTTTTAATTTCTTCACGTATATATTTGTCTTACCGCCAGTATCTGTCCAAATAAAATTCAAAATTATTCACGTTGTTTTGAAGACAACTAAGTTGACCATTACGATATCAAAAATAAAATTGCAGGCGATAGCCAAACTTGTTTTGGGTAATTTGACGGGTTATATGATGGCATTTCACGAGACAACAAGGCAGGATCTGCCTTGATCGGACCCCCCCCCCCCCCCATCCATGATCACCCAGTTGCACCAATAAGAGAATTGTTATTGCGAATTCTTTGTAGCAATATCCAATGCCAGGCCTTTGGATTACCACAATTTCACCCCATTTACAGGTGTGCCCAATATAGAGAAGGTACTGAAGACATCAAGAAAAATATATAAATTCTCTCTGCCTCTTCTACATTTGAGAATGACTTCCATCATAATATGGCTACATAAACACAAAGAAAGGCATGGCATTAAAACATAACAGGATAAGGCGCTTATTTCTGGGTTTAATTAGTCTTCCTGGCCCTCACAGTCTTTGAGAAACCCGTTTAAATTTCATCTGACTAAAACTGAAAGAAACTGGCCGCATTTGGGTCGACTCAGTTCACGCTTCATATCGAAGACAAAAATCACATAATCAACATACTACTTGTCGTACTCAGCCCAAATATCATTTATTTACGTGTCTGCACCATTATTTAACGCAAACACAACATCAAATTCAAGAAATGTTGAAAAATATCCAACTTCACCAAGTTAAAAAACCTCGATTTCAAAGATAAACAGATTGTACTACACATGCGTACAGTATCTATGCGCATGCGTAGTACAATTATTTATCTCTGATATGTGATGTATTCCATGTTCTGATTCTGATTTGAATAAATTTCTGTGTGAATGTTTAGTAACATGGAATACATCACATATAATATGGGTTTTTTTCTCGAGCAGAATTTATGCAAATTAGATGAACGTTGATTTTTTCAGTGTTACTTATACACAGTAAGTGCATGTGTCAATACGGCTTGAGCTAGAGGCTGTATTTATGAACCGATCTTCACAAAACTTCTTGGGTACATTTGTTATGACCTTGGGATGAGAACGAGTGTTTCTGGGTGCGATCCAAAATTCAAGACTGCTGCCAGTGGCCATTTTGTACCGAAATTAGGTTCAATCAGTTTTTGTACACAACTTCTGTACAGCTCAGGCTAGAGGCTGTATTTATGAACCGATCTTTACGAAACTTCTTGGGTACCTTTGTTTATCACTGTGGGACAAGAACAAGTGTTTTTGGGTGCGGTCCAAAATTCAAGATGGCCACCAGCAGCCTTTTTGTACCAAAATTAGTGCAATCAGTTTTTTATACAGAACTTCTGTATGAAAGTTCTGATTTGAATAATTTTTTGCGTGATTGTTTAGTACCAAGGGATACATCACATATAATATGTTTTTTTTTCTCGTGCATAAATTATGCCAGTTAGACTAACTTTGATCTATTTAATGTTACTTTCAGCCCTGTAACTGCAAATGCCAATACAGCTCGGGCTAGAGGTCGTATTTATGAACCACCATTCTTTACGAAACTTCTTGGGTACCTTTGTTATCACCATGGGACGAGAACAAGTGTTTTTGGGTGCGGTCCAAAATTGAAGATGGCTGCCGGCAGCCATTTTGTACCAAAATTAGTGCAATCAATTTTTTGTACAGAACTTCTGTATCACTATGAAAGTTCTGATTTGAATAAATTTTTGTAGGAATGTTTAGTAACATGGAATACATCACATATAATACAGGTTTTTTTCTCGTGCAGAAATTATGAAAATTAGATGAACTTTGATTTGTTCAGTGCTACATGTACTTATACACAGTAACTGCACATGTCAATACGGCTTGGGCTAGAGTCTGTATTTATGAACTGATCTTCACGAAAACTCTTGGGGTACCTTTGTTATCACCTTGTGACAGGAACAAGTGTTTTGGGGTGCCTTTGTTATTACTGTGCAATGAGAACAAATATTTTTGGGTTCAGTCAGACCCACTCTGGGACTCAAAGATTTCTTTTCTAGTTTAGCATCTAACTGTCACCCCACTTTTACAATACTTTACCTATATATTTGTTACAGGCTACGGTCAGCATTTATGTACAGACCGTTACCAGGGACCGACCTGAGCATGTGCCAGTGCATATTTGGTTCTGAAACATCAGGACCTGGCTCTTAAATCTCGGAAATAGGCTTCACAGTTGGTGCGTAACTTCTCAGATCATATTTTGATATTCTTTCGATGGATAATCGAGAGAGACACTCTTACATGTATTATATATATGATTATCATTTATCATTGTTGTAGAGTGCTTAAGTTAATACTTCAAGTCTTAATTACCAAGCATTAATCTTCACTATGGTTTCTAATATCAGAAACCACAGTGAAGATTAATGTTTGCTATAGTGTACTAAATGAAAATGATTAGAGCTATTACATACTTGCAGTGTGTGTTACAAACAGCCGTGTGACTCCGTAAATTGAAATCTGGCGTATGAATTGAAAAAATAGGCTCCGAGGCTAGAGCGTATTTTAAATAGTCCTGATCGGTCCCTGCGTTACAATACTTTACATGTACCTTTGTTATCAGGTCATTACCTAGATGTTTGTCATTGCTGTGTCACACACTAAACATGTTCTTGTCTTAAACAAGTTGAGCTACAGTGTCGCTGACACTTTCATTTCTTTTTTTCAGAAAGAAAGAGAGTGCGAACTGGACTGATGCAAGGAGGACAAATCAAGAATTCAAATGTATCCCTCTCCAGAAAGTACTTTGAAGAATTAGTAGAAACAAAAAAAAGTCACATTCCAATGAAACCTAAAAGTAATGCAAGTGACAGTGTTGATGTTAATACAACAAAATCACATAAAAGTTTAAAAAATAACACTACTATTCATTTAAAAACAACAAAATCAAAAGATTCTCCTGTTGAAGCTGCAGGAGTTTTTGAGAGAATTAAAAACAGAACACGTGAGGTTGGAGAGACTTTTAAGAATAAAACATTACAGAAACTGTCTGATTTTGGGATGGTAAATATCAAGACACCTCCTGCAAAATTAATAATGGAGAAGCACGTATGGAACTTGAATCTGTCAGTGGAGGATATTGGAAATCTCATGAAAGACACTTCATTTATGAATAAACTCGCTCCTGTTGACAAAAAGTTTCAATTGAAGAGTGATAAAAATGTTACATATCACAAGGCGGGCAACTTCAGTCATTTCCTAGGTTATTGCAGCTGTTTTGATAAAGATTGTATGTGCTGTGCACGGTTATTTCAAAAAAGGATAAAACTGAACAAGACAGTGTGTTCAAATTTTACTTTTATTTCAAAAACACAGGTAAGTAGTGGTGATGTATTTCAGTTCAACTTATATGTTTTTTTTACTGCAGGCAGTGACATAGTGACTTGGTGGGAGGGTGGACAGGAGATTCGTCACCCGCACTTTTTCAGAAAAATATCAACCTTATACAGTACAGGGGTCATGGACTGGTTGTAATCTATGCATAGACAGTGATGTCCACGCATGAATACCAGGTAATAAAAACAATCATCAACAAAATTTTAATTAATGAAGCACCGGGTTGGATCTGGTGCTTCATTAATTAAATTTTTGATGATTATTCTAATAATTAGTCTTTAGAATCTCCCCCGTGGGAAGTGATCAGTCCATGATGGCTGTATTTGTATACATTTATGCCTGAAAATCTCTAAAACTGGTTCATATATAATTACTCTCACCTTAATCAGGGACCGATCAGGACTATTTAAAATACGCTCTAGCCTCGGAGCCTATTTTTTCAATTCATGCTCCAGATTTCAATTTACGGAGTCACACTGCTGTTTGTAACACACACTGCAAGTATGTAATAGCTCTCGTCATTTTCATTTAGTACACTATAGCAAACATTAATCTTCACTGTGGTTTCTGATCAAGTCTTGGCTGCCTATTTAGGCAGCCAAGACTTGATCAGAAACCACAGTGAAGATTAATGCTTGGTAATTAAGACTTGAAGTATTAACTTAAGCACACTACAACAGTGATAACTGATAATCATATATATAATGCATGGAAGAGTGTCTCTCTCGATTATCCATCGAAAGAATATCAAAATATGATCTGAGAAGTTACACGCCAACTGAGAAGCCTATTTCTGAGATTTAAGAGCCAGATCCTGATGTTTCAGAACCAAATACGCACTGGCGCATGCCCAGATCGGTCCCTGCTTGATATTTGTTGGGTCATTTTCTAGTCATTATTTCTGAGTCTTCAGAAAGTACCTACATGTAAGGTGCCCCAGACTGGCCATTTGGCATTAGAAGTTAATTTTTTTCCCTGGTGAAGACTCCGGATCTTCACCTATGGGGAAGACACCCTTTTAACCCTTAAGGGCCTAATTACGACTTTGATCACACTTTTTGCAACAGAACATATGCCCCTACATTAATTCATTGGGTTAACTCACAAGTTATATTCTAAGCACCTTTGCAGTTGTTTTTTGCAGGCAGCCAAGACTTACCAAAAAACAGCAGCAAGTCACAGGATGAAGACTGTCAAAAGTGTAGCAAAAATATGTAAAAATCTTTAAGCCCTTAAAGGTTAACCCAGCACGAAGTGAAATGAAATAGAGGAGATAAAATAGTTTTCTACTTTTTCTGCATTGGCAGTACAGTGGAGCCCACTTAATTGGATATCTCTTAATTGTATATTCCTGTTAATTGAATATAACTTTCAAACACAAAACCATTTACCATACCTTCAGTACAAATTTGATCTGTTAATTGCATATGGGTTGTAGAGTAAACTTCTGTTAATTGTATATAAATTTTTGTAATATGTCGAAAAAATTACTGTGACACGCACCAAATTCCCCTTATTTATCAACCTTTTGGCCTAACTTCATCCAATACAGGCATTTATTCTATTATATCTTGTTTCACAGAGCTCTATGAGCTCTGTCAAACAAGATATAATATAATAAATGCTCAGTTTACCTCCAGAACACAGGAAACTGACCAAATCCCTGTTAATTGTATACTCCTGTTAATTGAATAATTTTCACTGGCAACATGGATATTCAATTAAGAGGATTCTACTGTACAAAAATATTTTCTCCCACCATCCAACTTCATTTGGCTTGGCTATAGGTATACTAGTAATATTCCCTGGTGTGGGGAGGGGGGGGGGGGGGAGGGGGTTACCAACCATACCGTAAAAATTTATATGGAAATTACTACAGCAAAATTCTATTCTGATGAAAGAATGGATTCAGTAACTTGATATTTTGTACTCGGCATCTTTTTGAGGTGTAGAATGATGTTTGTTCTAAAATGGTTTGATGGACAATAATCGGCATCTTAATTGGAAGAGAAAAATGTTGGCAACCAGCAATTTTTTTTAACCCTTCCATTTTCTTTTTCCTGTTCTGCACAGCATGATAGAAGTTTGGTTTGGGAGAATTGTTAGGAGTGTAATCAAACTAGACAAGAAATTGGTTTATTTATGGGCTCCATGTGGGGGCACTGCATTTAGCACTGTAAGAGGGAAAGACAATTCAGAACTTTTTTTTTTACAAAGTTTTACAGCTGTACATGTATGTAATCCCTACTGCCAACTTCCGATGGCATACTGGTAGGACAGGGATTAAAACTGATATGAGAATCAAAATTGATCCTCGCAAATGATCCTTGTGCACGTGGAAAACAATGAGAATCAACTTGGATTCTCACAAAAATGTTCATTTGATTATTGTTACAGATTCTAAACGTGTTCTTGAGAATTCTACTTATTTTTTGCTACCACAGACTAAGATAACACTTTGACTTAGCTGTTGTGTCTAGTGAAGTCTTGGCTGCGTATAAAGACAGCAAAGATATCATAGAAACCACTACAGAGGTTCTGCAACTTTCATCAGCAAAACCACCAAAAGCTAGGGCTGCACGGTATATCGATAAACCGATATATACCGTTATTAAAACCAATATCGATCGAATACCGGTGTAATTACAAAAATATCGGTTTATCGTCATTATTTATTTACCCTCAATTTAAGTTTCAAGATGTCTTGATTTTTTTTAACTGTAGCTCCGAATGAATAAATTATCCCTTTATCCAAGGAATCGTCTGCTTGATCCCTCGTAATATACAAATTCAGCAGTTGAAAGTTGAAAAAATAATTTTCAAAAGGTTCAACAAAACTATATCATATGACCCTTCATTGGAACGAGCTCGTTGAGCTCGTTCCAATGAGGGGTCACATGATATAGTTTTGTTGAAATCTTTGGTTAAAATCTGATAAACTAATTTTGAAAATAATAAATTTTGATATCATCTGCATTGGATAAAGGTTTTTCGAACTGCATCATCAAGGCATGCTAATTCAATCTGACTGTGATGCCTCGAGTCTCTATTGTGATACTTGTGTTCATATATCTGAACAGTTTTTGATATACCGGTATACTGCGGTATTTTTTTGAATATTTGAATACCGATACCGGTATTCTGTTTTGAATATCGTGCAGCCCTACCAAAAGCCTGTATGTTGGAACATGTGTTCCACTTGCATGTGTAAGACAAGAAATGTGGTCACGATTAGCCATTGTGCAGAAGAATGCGACCTTAAACACCAGTTTATATATTGGGGTTTAATGACAGTTTTGACAGCCTGGATCACCTCGTGGGGGACAGTTTTATGGGTGGTCCACAGAAGCTGGAGTACCGGTACATGTACTCTCCTCTGCCAGATAATAGTGATGCTGCATATTTTGGGGTTCAATAAATAAAAGTGATGGTGCCAAATAATAATGATGGCAGGCCTACCAAAATTAGTAAGTGATAGCTCCATTTGCACAAAATTTCCACAAATACCACTTGACAATACCTGAGTTTCACTCCTGTAAATTTGATATGGATGAAAGGAACTCAAGGGGATGGGGTGTACAATAGTGGGAGATTATAAAAAAAAATGTTTGTCTTGGTCCTTTTCACAGGTATGCAAATTTGAAATCCTAACAAGCTTGAATGGTGAACATCGATGAAATTTTTTAATTTCTTATCAGCCTACCTTACAATTGTTTACAACAGGCTTGCACTACAGTGGAAGTCCCTAATTTGGAAAAATACTCTCTGTTTTCTTCATTCCCAAGCGATTTGGGAAAGAAAAGTGATTCAAAAGCACCAAGAAGAAATAAGCCAAAACTGTGTCGAGTGCGACCGGCACTCACCCGGTAGGGGACACTCTTCTCCTTGTGCTAATCCACAGCTTCTAGAACCAGTGCTCAGACATATAACCAACGTATCATTCTATTTTTTTCTGCCATCTTGTCACGATGCAGATCGTTTTGCTCATCAACATTAATACCTTTTGACTCGTGGTTGACGATGTTCCTGTTCCTGTTCTGAATTGTGGATTCATAGCTGTTTCTTCACTATCCAGACATACAGGGCTGTATTTTTATATATCCTCACGATTATTCACTGTATTTTTCATGATAAATCTCTATACCGATTTTCGCATACCGTGTTGTTTCGGTCTTTTGTTCATTAATGCTAACCCTTTGGGTTTATCTAAGTAAGGTGTCAGCTGGGGTCTGTTGTGGCAGCTTTTCTCCCCTCTGTTGAGGGTAGAATTTCTGCCAGTTCCCTTTTTTGGCTGTTGGGGTACTTTTCTTTTCTCGTCAGGCCTTTGTTTTCTGCCACCTTACTCTGGTAGCTGGGCGTGTCCTGATTTATTTTTTTTTTGGGTTCACCTTACCATCTACATTGCTCTCACCAGATATGCCTAAGACAATACCTTGCGAGCCATTTTTGTTGTCTTAGCTTCTTCAAGTTTCCCATTATTCATGCTCCACTTTATTTGGGTGTTCTATTGAAAGACCCTGTGGGCTGGGTGATCTTCCACCTTTTGGGCTTCCGTCTGTTGTGTAGTGCAGGCACGTGCCATTACCTCCCGTGCCAATGGGAAGGGGAACGCAGTCGTTCGGGGCCTTCCGATTCGACTCTGTCTGGAGAGAGTTCTACCCACTCCTGGGGGTTTTGCAGTGTTTTTGTGGTGTGGATATCACGGTAGCTGCTGACTTTCTGGCGAAGAGATGCCTGGTTCCGGGACTACTGTCCAGTCGATATCTGAGGCTGTCACTAGGTTGTGACTCCTAATTTGGAGCCGAGCTCGGTTGCTCTCTCTGCTTTTCCGCCTTTGTCAACAGCTACTGATGTATCCGCTCCTGCTGCTGCTCCGTCGATGACATCATCGGTCTCCGTTTCAGCTGGCCTCGGCTTATCTCTGCAGGGATTTCTGCTTCTGTCGGCCTCAACCTTCCCTGGCTTCAACTCGGCGAAGTCAGAAGTGGTTGCCGGCTGATCCCTCTGCTGTGGTCTCTCAGCCTCTGAGCCCAGCAGGTTTTATTTTTGATCCGAATGTCCATGGTGGGGTCACCGGGGACTCTGTTGCACTTCCATCCACGCACTCTGGTCCTTCGACTAGTTTTGCAGGACCGGCGCATTTTGTGCAGCCTGGACCTTCTGTCACTCAGAGCTCCGTGGCACTTCAAACCCTTGGGGTATTTCATACCTCTATAAGCATCTGTATTCAGATGCTTTGGCTGCCACCCATCGCCCTTCGTCGGGTGTTCTAGAGGATCTTTACCCTTTGCTGGTTTAGAGGGTCAGAATCGAAGCCACTTTGCTGGGCTGTTCCCACGTTGAACCGGCAGATACAGGTTGTGAGCTTATGGAGGCCCTCTCCTGGCTTAGCAGGTTCTTTCCAAGAGCCTTCCCATTGCCTCCAGCGAGGCTTCTAGTGGCTTCCAGGCACATTCCACAGCGCTGCCTCCTGGGATTGGAAGCAGGCGATTTCTGAATCCCCCCTGGTGTTCCTACACCATGGGAGGAATCGGCTGGTATGCCCGACATTGGCTATGTGTCTTCCGACTCAGGCGATGGGTCAGACACACCTGATGTTGAGAGCCATCAGTCTTCTGACTTGGGGGCAGCTCTTGACCTTGTGTTTGAGTTTCTTCAGGAACTCAAACCGTCAGACCAGCCAGAGGTTTCAGCCAGGCCGCGATCATTGGTCGCGCGCCTACCGCCTGTGGAGTAACCTGCTTCTGGGTATCAGTTGGTACAAGTGCTCGAAACTTTTGCAGCATTGGACTCAAAGCTGAGTTCCAAGGCTATGAAGACTTCGTTCTCCACTGGCTGATACCTTTTTGCCTCCTGTGCGTTATCGTTCCTACGATTCCGCCAATCCATCGGTCTGCCAGACTTTGACGGTCTTGGATCAGGACTCCTCCTCCCTCGGGCTTTCCAAACCCAAGTCGGCCGTTATTCCAGTGGCAATTTTGGAGTCCATGTTGGGCTTATCCAGAGAGATGCTAGGCATGCTTTCTCTCTCGGATCACGTCGTCTCTGCCTTGGCTGCTTATCTGCCTCCAGATAAGTTTGACAACATACATGCTCCATTGCATAACACAGCTATTTTGGAATTAGTTTGCCAGGACGCTGTGTTGGACACAAGCCATTTCCTTCCTGAAGGGCAGCGTGCTGCTCTTCGATCCACTTCAATCCACTTCTTTGGTGGGTCCGCGACTATTCCATTATTCCGTGGTGATAGTCCGGAATGATGTCCTGTGTCATTCCAAGGATCAGCTGCTGCTTCGCCAGCTTGATCCGCCTTCTGTTGGAGGCCGTGGCCATTCCAAGCCTAACAAACGCCCTTCTGCTTCCTCTGCTTCCCACTGCCGCTGCTTCTTCTTACTCACGTGGTAGGGTAAGCGTCGGCAGACCAGAGGGAGGTTCTGAATCCTTCATCTAATAGAGGAGGTGGTTTCTCCTCTCACGGACTTCGCCAATGCTCAAAATGAAGGTCCTCACCTCGATTCGTCCCAGGTTGGAGGAAGGATATCCTTTCGGAGGCACTCCAATCTGTCGAGAGTGCCTCTTCCAACCCAAGTTCCTTCAGACGTTTCACGTTGGGAACTTTTGATCACAGAGATGGACAATCTCCTGTCAAAGGGGGCACTTGAGGTTATCAAGAACATTCATTCATTTGGATTTTATTCCCACCTGTTCTTGGTGCCGAAGAAGGACGGCAGGCTCTGACCAGTTATCGATCTGAGTATCCTGAATCAGTCTATCATTGCTCCCAAGTTCAGCATGGAGACTTTCAGGTTGGTTTGCCGCTCCATTCACCAGGGAGTTTTCGCTTCCAGCATAAACCTGCGAGACGCTTACATTCACGTTCCGATTCCTCAGACATCGTAAAAGGTATCTCAGGTTCGCTTTTCTGGGGCAAGTTTACCAGTTCAAGGCCATGCCTTTCAGCTTCAACCTGGCTCCTTTGGCCTTCACCCGACTGATGTCGCATGTGATAGCCTTCCATCGCACACAGTCCAGGGTGACTACTTTGGCGTATCTGGACGATATCCTCCAGTGGCACTCCAATGCTGTTCTTCTGGAGTCAGATGTCGACGCACTGTTGAGCCTGCACACGTCGCTAGGCTTCAGAGTCAACAAGGAGAAGTTGGACCTGGTCCCTTCTTGGTCATTTTGTCATCTGGGGATGGCTTTCCATACTCAGCTGAATACGGTGGCGGTTCCCCAGGCGAGGGCTGTGATTCTCTCAGCTTTTGCCCTGACTCAGACCCAGTCCTCATCCATGACATCTCGGAGTATTCTCTGGCTGCTCGGTCACTGCGGTTCGGTGACAGATCTCATTACTCTAGGTTGGCTGCATGTCTGACCTCTCCAAATCTTTCTGCTCAGTCGTTGGAGGCTGAATGTCAATCCTCTGGATCTGGTTCTTCAGTTACCAGCAACTCTTCATCGTCACCTTCTTCCCTGGGCGGATGTTCAGTGGATTATGCAGGGAGTTCCATTGGACTTGCCCATATCCGATTGTGTTCTGATGGCAGATGTCAGCGATCTCGGATGGGGCGCGACGTTGGACTCTCTGGTCTTTCCCTCCATGATGTATGGGACCAGGATCAAGCAGCTCTTCACATTAACCAGAAGGAACTTCTTGCATTTCTTCTGATTTTCCGGCAGTGGATCCCCATCTTTCATATCGCCAGGACTCTCTGTTGTCCGACAATTCGACAGTGGTCGCTTACATTTGGAACCAGGGCGGCACGCACTCGGTTTCCATGTACAAATTGGCTCGGGATCTTCTACTGCTAGCTCATGATGTCAACGCCGGGGTGGTGGTTCATCACATTCCTGGTCATCTGAACGTCCTAGGCGACTCCCTGTCCCGACAGGGCAGGGTCATTTCCACTGAGTGGATGCTTCACCGGGCGGTGTTCCGGTCACTTTGCGATCTTTGGGGTCATCCCCACATCAATCTTTTTGTGACCTGATTGAACCATCTGGTGGACAGTTTCATGTCCCCAAGTTCAGATCCTCTGGCTTTCGCCGTGGGTGTTATTCGGCTATGCCTTCCCACCAGTTCCGATTCTGCCTCAGGTTCTAGCCAAGATACGAACCTGCAGTTGTTGAATCATTCTGATCGCTCCAGCGGGTGTGCATCAATCAGCACCACTCTTTGTTGGCGGTGGTTCCAGCACGTCTCCCTCTACATCTTGACCTTCTTTGTCAAGGTCTCCTGAGGAGGTTTCATGTCAACCTGACTTCATTGTGCCTTTACGCATATCTTTTGTCAGGCCCTGTCTCCTCCATATAGGTCTTTTGAGATGAGCAGTGGAGTGCTTTTCTTCTTCAAGGCGGCACTCCACTGGTTTAGCCTATGCGGCTAAGTGGAAGGTCTTCTGTCGATGATGTTCTGATCACTCTTGATTATGCCAATCCTTCTATAACACAGATTTCGGCGTTTCTGGTATATCTGTTTGATTCTTGGGGTCTCCAACCTGTTACCATCAATGGGTACAGGTCTATGCTTTTGGAGACCTTTTCGTATGTGGGAAAGCATCGTATCGGCACAAATCCATATCTCTCCAAGCTTATTTGGCACTTTTCTTTAAAAAGGCCTAGGTTTTTGTAGCTTACCCCAAGATAGAATATTTATTGGGTGTGGCTTTGCTTGGATGGGGGGGGGGGGGGGGGGGTGCCGTTCAATCCTTTATCCCAGGTGGATGTTTTCTCACAAGGTTTTTCTGATGGCTTTTGCCTCAGTCAGCTTCATGCCCTCTCGCTTGACCCAGTCTTTTTCAGGAGCACCGCCAACACTTACTTTTACTACTGATTGCTCCTTTCTGTTCAAGAATCAGATGCCAGAAACTATTCCACCTCCTGCCTGTATCAGGGCTCTTCCTTATGCTGAGGAGTATTGCCCCTTTGCTCTGTCCAGTTCGTGCTATTCGCATTTATCTCAACCGGACACAGTTCATTAGGAAAAGCAGGAAACAATTTTTTCTGTCTCTTATTCCTAATCGACAGAAGATCTTTCCTTAATCCATTTCTCTGTGGATTTGTCTTGCTATTCGCACGTCCTGCTCTCGTCTAGCAACTGATGATTATTTTACCAATTATATTTCTGCCCACGAGGTACGTGCCTTGTCTACCTCCTGGGCCTATGCTAACTCCATCATGTTGTCGGATGTTATGCAGGCAGCCTATTGGTGAAAAGGTTAGGACTACTTTCTCCACCTTCTATCTGTGACAGTTGCAGAAGCAGTCTGAGAACCTTTTTTCTTTGGGCCCTCTTTCTTCTGTTCAGGCTGTTGTCTACCCTTGCCATTAGGCTTCTTACAAGGTCAGCTCCAGCCATGTGCTTGGTTACTGTCGTTTCTGTCTGTATGTCACATAGAGCCATATGCCTCATCTCTCATTGTCTTTTACTAATGTTTGTGATGAGCATGGTTTTATAGGCCTAGGGAACTCTTCTTCTGTCCACGGTTCCAGCGCAGTCGGGTAATGTGGGGGTTGATTATGTGATTCCCTCCTCCTATTGACTATTCAGCCTGTTGTAAACAATTGTAAGGTTGGTTGATAAGAAATTTAAATTTTATAGTACATTTCCTTTCTTGTTTACGTGGAGGCCCTCACGTCTTCTTATGCAGGTAAGAATCCTTCCTCCCCACTAATCACATAATTCCAATGTTGGCAGATTCAATAGAATGACACGTTGGTTATACGTCTGTGTACTGGTTCTGGAAGCCTTGGATTAGTACAAGGACAAGAGTGTCCCCTACTGGGTTTGTGCTGGTCGCACTTGACCCAGTTTGGGTTTATTTTTTTCTTGGTGCTTTTGCACCACTTTTCTTTCCCAAATCACTTGGGAAGGAAGAAAATACATGTTGAGAGTATTTTTCTGAGTTAGTGCAAGCCTGTTGCAAGCAATTGTGGTAGGTATAATAAGAAAGGAAATTTACTATAAAATTTAAATATTTTTTTCAAACAAATGCTGTTTTCAGGTGTTGTTGTTTTTTCGCTGACTTGCTGATCGAATATTCCAGTGAGTTTTATTTATGACAGTACTCATTTTAATAATCATGATCGTGCCTAATAATCATGATATTGTCCTCTTTCTCCAAAAATTAATAACAGTGATGTCACTTTAATTTGGCGTAGAGTACATTTGAAACTAGAAGTCCTTTGACTGTATTATGTCTGTTTTTGAAATAATACCGTGCTTAGTAAGTGCACTGTTGTCCCTATCAAACTACACCATTAGCATAACTCAATTCCTGTAGAAAAACATCATGTCCACCTCTGTACAATTCTATACACTACGGCCACCATGGACAGGTCACTTTCCACGAGTGGGCAATATTTCCACGGACACAATAATATTAGGATCAAGCAGCTCTTCACATTAACCAGAAGGAACTTCGTGTTTCAGCTGTCTTTAGGACTAGTTAAGGCATGGACTTGAAAATCCTTAAATTTGACTTTTGTGAGGCCTTGAGAAATACTAATATATATTGAGAAATGACTTTGAAAAGCCTGTAGTTTTATCAGTCCCTTCCCATAGGAACCCGCAGGAAAATACCCAAATTCCTGTGAAAACTTTACTCCTGTTAATTGAATATTTTCATTGCTAAAGTGGTTATTCAACACAGTTCCACTGTAAGTAAACAGGGTGTGCACATCCTTGAAAAGTCCTTGACTTTCAGTCTTGCTCCTTGAATTTTGAAAATTCAGAAAATGTACTTGAAAAGTACTTGAAAATCCATCAGACTCCTTGAAAGTCCTTGAATTTTGCCCTATATCATTTTTACCTGTGTAATAGTGGACAATTGAAACATCTCTTTTGCACTTGTTTTAGTTGAAAAACAAAAAAAACATAAATAATGGATAATCGATAAAGTTCAGGCATTATTTAACTGGGTGTCATTCTGTAAGTACCATAATTTTTTTGCAGAGCATTTTAGAAGCACCGTTTTCCTGGAATTTAGAATAATGAGGTAGAAGACATTTTTAATCCTTTACCCAGTGTAACGGCCAAAACTGGCCACCACTATTCTCAAAAATGGCCAATTAATTTCAGTTATTTTTTTTCATTTTTGTCTCAAAAACATAGGTTATGACATAGGTTATGACCACTCGTTGGAACGAGCTCATCGAGCTCGATCCAATGAGGGGTCATAACCTATGTTTTTGAGACAAAAAATTAGTTATTCAAGAATTATTTTGCAAGTGTTGTCTGGTTTTTATGTAAGGTAAAGGGTTAAAGTAGGTAAGGCTTCTAAAAATGGTTATATTCCAAATGTACATATTAGAAAAAAATCCTTGGAAAATGCTGATATGCCCTTGAAAAGTCCTTGAATTTTTTTGGTCCTTGACTGTAAGAACCCTGGTAAATTTTGGTATATTTGAGATTACTGCATCATTGATACGGTGTACAGTATCACCAAGCTTTAGATCTAGTTGTGATAAGAGATTTTTACACTGTCATTGTTCACATATAAAACATATAAAATTACTCCCCAGTAGTTAACTTACTGACATAGCTTCTCTTCCTTTTCAGGAATTAGATTTCCATTTTTTCATGGATAAAAAAGATATTTATAATAAAACTATACAAGGTGAGTAGCTTTGTAAATAGATGATGTTAGAATAATGTGTTTGTTTTTGATAAAAATAAATGCAGATATCCAGTGACATGGTTCCACAATATTAGAGCTGAAACGGTTAAGGGATTTTCTTGATTGATTAATCACGTGGATTAACCTTAGTTAACCGATTAATCACTTGTCCAAATAGATATCTGAATAATTGCCATACCCTTGATAATTTACAGCATGAACCCTTTACCAAATGTTACAAACAAAACTGACTAGGGCTATATACAAAAGTCTCCATTCAAATTTATTATGTTTTCAATCTTTTATTAACCCATATAATACAGCAGTTCAAAAGTAATGGTTAATTGATAATCAATTACTTTTTGGATCGATCAAGCTGTTGATCATTGATTAATCAATTAATCAATTAACCATTCCAGCTCTACACAATATTTGATGAGATTATAATTAAAGTGCCCATGAAGTCATGGATTCTTCTGCCCTCTTTGGGAAGGGGTCCGGGGCCCATGCTATTGGGAAAATTTGTGTCATGGGGGCACAAATTGGGAATTTGTTTTGGAAGCAAAGAAACATACTAAGGCTAAGAAATTTTACATTCAAATTGAACAGACAAATAATAAACCTGATACCTAACCAACTGCTTGTCAGTGGCATAGGGGATGGGCCCGCATTGTGGGAGGGGAGGGGGGGGGTGGTGGGTGGGTGGGTCTGGGTTGTGGCCCGGCTAGAAGGGGGCCCCTATCTTGAAGGACATCCCAAAGCTGGAAGAAAGAGGGAAAGGGAGAGAGAGAGAGCGAGAGAGAGTCTTAGGGTAAGTAAGTATGACGTAGTAGTAGTATAGCTCGTATGTCTGGGGTAAAGGTTGCAGGACCCCGGTGCAGGACCCTGGAAGTGATGTCATGTCACGTGACGTAGTGGCGCCATGTTGTGTTGTCATGGTAACCTGCGTGAGTGGCCATGTTGTGACTTCATCCCCATAATGATACGTGCGCATGCGCAGTGCGTGTTGTTAGGGTGATACGTGTTTCCGTCGTCCATTTTGTATACTGGAGGCCGCCATCTTGGTTTCTATGATAGCACGTGATTGCTATGTTACCTAAACCCTTCTTATAGGACAGGGGTATGTTCGGAGGGTGTGTTCGATTGAATCGGAGTATTTTCCAGATTTGTAGAATTACCACAAACAACCCGACAAGTTTTACTATTTCGAATTCTTTCAGAACCCTATTTAGGATCGCAAAACTGTTGGCTAATAATAGTAGCAAGTAGTGCTACAGTTCCAAGGGGTCCCCTGGGGGTGTGTTTGATTAAACTAGAGTATATCTAATTACCCAAATAGACCCGACAACCCTTACAGACCACCAAAATCCACCCAAAATCACCAAAATTGACTTGATTTGATATGGATTTCCCCATTTTATCGGCTTAGCACGTAGTGCTATAGTACTAAGGGGGTACAATGGGTGCATTCGATTGAACAGGAGTACAGGGCCTGATTTTCCCAGAATCCCATTTTTGCATATATGTTTCTCTATCACTAACAGTCTATCCAGTCCAAACTATCTCGGGATCTCTTGTCCAAGTCTTATAATTACCAGTGCTTGATTTCCCATAATACAGTTATCTCCCTTGTGTATATCAAAAGCATTCCCAAACCCAATAAGCAATCGAGCAGTTACTGATTAACCATTGCTCGAATGACTCGAATCCCATCGAGCAAATGAGCTTTAGAGTAATTGCTCGATCGAGTGACTCGGCATATTGCTCGAACGACTCAAATCCCAGTGAGCAAATGAGCCAACGAGCAATTGCTCGTTTGAGTGACTCCTCAAACGACTCTTAGACTCATTTCAGTATTTGAGGATACCTATGGCCCAGGTATTGTATTATTTGAGGATACCTGTCAAGGATACCTTTTATAGGATACTTATCTGAGGATACTATTGCCTGTATCACAAGGCATACCTATCCCAAATATCCCTTATAAGCTAAAGAGTCAAGAGAGTAATTGCTCCATGAGCAATTGCTCGAACGACTCGAAGCTCATTGAGCAAATGAGCCTTGGAGAAATTGCTCGATTGAGTGACTCGACATACTACTCGAACGACTCGAAGCTCATCAATACTTATCTGAGGATACTATTGCCTGTATCACAAGGCATACCTATCCCAAATATCCCTTATAAGCTAAAGACTCTACAGAGTAATTGCTCCATGAGCAATTGCTCGAACGACTCGAAGCTCATTGAGCAAATGAGCCTTAGAGCAATTGCTCGATCGAGTGACTCGACATACTGCTCGAACGACTCGAAGCTCATCGAGCAAATGAGCCTTAGAGCAATTGCTCGATCGAGTGACTCCTCGAACGACTCTTAGACTCATTTCAGTATTTAAGGATACCTATGGCCCGGTATTGTATTATTTGAGGATACCTATCGAGGATATCTTTTATAGGATACTTATCTGAGGATACTATTACTTATTTGGCTCAACCTTCTAGGCCACCCCAAGACATACCTATTCTGGATACCCCTTATAAACTATCGAGTAATTGCTCCATGAGCAATTGCGCAAATGACTCGAAGCTCATCGAGCAAATGAGCCTTAGAGCAATTGTTCGATCGAGTGACTCGACATACTGCTCGAACGACTCGAAGCTCATCGAGCAAATGAGCCTTAGAGCAATTGCTCGATCGAGTTCAGCCCCTGCAGACACTCAAAACTATCCTTGTGAAGTAGTGTTGCTCCTTGGCTGAAATGTTCAAATGATATTCAAAATGAGCGGGGCCTGTCCAAAATAGTTCTAAAAAATATGGTATTTGATTACCAGTGATGGTTAGGGATGGATAGTTTTTCAGTTCACCATGCATTCGGTTCTGGTTTTTGTTGCAAATCCACAAACCGAACTGCAATACCCAGCAAAAAATTGCCAAAGGGTTTTACTGTGTTTATGCGTAAACTGATCAAACTGCCGTACATGGAGAGTGTATTATCACCCATGGAGTGATGATTTCTTTCAATCACTAAATGTTAATTTATTGCAAAGTGTAATTAGCAAAATTCATTTTTCAGCCAATGGACCTTCAGAGTTAACCCTTTACCTAACCTAAAAAGCAGACGACACTTGCAAAAAAACTAATTTTTTTGAATAACTTGAATAACTAATTTTTTTCATTTTTTGTCTCAAAAACATAGGTTATGACCCCTCATTGGAACGAGCTCGATGAGCTCGTTCCAAAGAGGGGTCATAACCTATGTTTTTGAGACAAAAAATGAAAATATAATGAAAATTAATTGGCGATTTTTTAGAAAAGCGCTGGCCGGTTTTGGCCGTTACGTTGGGTAAAGGGTTAAACCCATAGATCCATTGTTTAAAACTATGGTTGTGCTTCTTGTGTCCCTGTACAAAATTTGAGAGTAGTTCCTTGGGTGATACTTCCACTCTATGGGTGATTTGGTGACAATTCACCCTCCACATACTGTACCTTAGTGGGAGGGAACTGGACTAGCGACAACTATGGACTCTTGTCATTTAGTCAATCCAACAAAATGGCAAATACATTGTGTTGCCATTGTCACATTTTGACCCTTATTGACTCATCAAATGGACATAATGTAGTTTAGATGACCCTTATTCATTTGTTACCCTGATTTATGGGGTTTTTTTTTCTTTAATAAATAAGCTTCCCTCATGGGAACCCCGGAAAGTAAAGCAGTGCTTGTTTACTGTGGTAAACAAGCTCTGTTTTACAGGTAAAATAGGAAACAGTTACACTGGAACCTTGTTAATTGAATATTCACTTTGACAATGAAAATTATTCAGTTAACAGGAGACTTCAATTAACAGGGATTGAGTCACTTTTCTGTATTCTAGACATAAACTTAGCATTTATTCTATTATATCTTGTTTGACAGAGCTCCATGAGCTCTGTCAAACAAGATATATTGGATTAAATGTCTGTATTGAATGTACTGAGACCTAGATGATCTATAAACAAAGGAAAGCAGGGGAGAGTCAGGGTAATTTCTTGACAGGTTGCAAGATTTTTTATTCAATTAACAGGAGTTTACTCTATAACCTATATTCAATTAACAGGTCAAATTTGTACTGGAAGTATGGTAAATGGTTTTGTGTTGGGAAATTATATTCAGTTAACAGGGTTATACAGTTCACAGATATCCAATTAAGTGGGCTCCACTGTACCAATGCTTGAGGTGGAAGTCCTCTAAAATAGGTGACATGGGTATGAATGATTGACTAAGGCCTAAAAAAAATAAAAAATCTGTTTCTCAGGCCCTCCCGCATGGTCCTTTTGGCTGCCGCATGCGCTCTTTTTATAACCAATTTAAACTTAAAAAAAATTAAAATTAATTGGTTTATGACTGATATTTTACCCAAGTTAAAAAAATTTATGAATTTGTCCCTTGAGTGCAAGAAGGCTTTGCAATGCTTTAGCATTGCAAAGCCTTCTTGCACTCAAGGGATGAAATACACCACCACCCATGCTATTCTGTTGATTATGAGGCCTAAAACTTGAACCAAGAACATGAACTTTTGATGGCAAAGAAGTAATTACTGAAATAAAAAATAAAATAAAAAACAGCTCGCCCGCATGCAATTTCACAAATAATGGCCCGAGAAACAGAAGATCTACTTTGTGTGGCCTAAACTTGACTTTATCCCCATTTTGCAGGGCTCCATGATCAGCCATTGTCCAGAAATATGTGACCTTGAACACCAATGAATTAATAAATACTGAATAAGCTAAGCAGCAGATCCTCCAAAACCCAAAGTAGTGTCATACAAACTATTGCAGATTTTTTCCAGTTTAAGGAGCCTGAAGTGTTGTTATTTACTCTCGGTTCTTAACTGGTAGAGTGCTGAATTATTTTTGGCCATCAAAATTTGTTCACATGTCTTTGCTCATTACAATTTATGGGAGAGTGCCTACAGGCACTCTCCCATAAATTGTAACAAGACAAGTCCCTACAGACTAAATAATATCACTTCAAAGATAATACGAAACACATCCATTGAGTATGAAGCCTTCAAGTTGCAGCACCTTCACCACAGAGTAAAGCCCAAATATGGGCTTCCAGCACTCTACCAGTTAACAGGCCTGGACTTTTAAAAAACCTATGGGTGCTACTAAGGTTCCCTGAAACCTGTACATGCCATGAGAGGTATTCTATACTTAAGTCAGTTATTAATAGGGGAGGGGAGCGCGGTGGCTCAGTGCACGTGGAAGAGTGTTGGACTTCCATGCTAGAGCCTAGAGGTCCCGAGTTTGATCTCCATTCGGAACAACCAGCATTGTGTCCTTGGGCATGGCACTTTATCGCGGTTGCCTACATGGGGGCATGATGATGCAGTGCACTAAGGTGTACTGCAAGTCGATGGTGCACATGTCTTCAACCGCTGTAACCCTGCTTGAGCAGAGCTTGAACAGAGTTAGAATGTTAGGGAGCTGACAGTTGCTCATCGATGCTCGGTGATTCTCTCCGGGATACTCCGGCTTCCTCCACCCGTAAAACGGTCTCTCTCACAATTAGCCATTGTGCATAAGTATGTGACATTACCAATAAATAAATATTAATAAGGGAATTGAAGGTTTGAAGAGCGCTGTTACATCTCTGAAGAAGAGCAATTATGGCTCTCCTTAAATTGATTTTGCAGGAGCCATGGAGGGTGGGAACTATAGCTCCCCTCAAAAGACAGGTCTGGTTCTTAACATATAGAAAAGGTAAACCGAAACCGACGTTCTTTCCTGAATCTGAACTGAAACCAAAGCCGAATCTGGAAAATCAGAAACTACCAGCTCCAGCTGGCTCCAGTGATAGTACTGGAAACAATATCACAGTACATGTGTATTATTGAGGATTCCCACTCAAATGAAAAATTCTTTCATTTCGGCCCCTTCCTAGAGAAGTGCTTGAATTTCTTTCTTTGTTTGAAAAGTATTTGATCTTGAGCACCTCTGGAGTCTCTGGTTTAAAATACAGTAATATCATTAACACTATTAAAATTGATACCACTATAACCTGTTTATCAAAATACCACTACTTAACCCTTTACCTAACATGAAAAGCAGATGACACTTGCAAAAAAAAATCTTGAATAACTAATTTTTTTCATTTTTTGTCTCAAAAACATAGGTTATGACCCCTCGTTGGAACGAGCTCGACGAGCTCGTTCCAATGAGGGGTCATAACCTATGTTTTTGAGACAAAAAATGAAAATATTTTGAAAATTAATTGGCGATTTTTGAGAATAGCGCTGGCCGGTTTTGGCCGTTACGTTGGGTAAAGGGTTAATCATGACTTGAAAATCCTATGTTTTGACCAGAGATGTGATTATCTCCCCTTCATAGATTTAGGTTGGAAAGCTTGTTTCAGCGATTTGTCATAATAGAACTGCTTTCACAAAAGCAGACTACAAGAGATGCCATTTGGATGTATATTATTCAGTCACCCTTTACCTAACATGAAAAGGCAGACGACACTTATAAACAAGATTTTCAAATAACTTATTTTTTTTCACATTTTGCATCAAAAACATAGCTTATGACCCCTCAATGAGCTTGTTCCAATGAGGAGTCATAAGCTTTGTTTTTGACACAAAAAATTAAAAAATAATGAAAATTGAATGGTGAATTTTAGCTTAACTTGACAAAGTCAAGATAAGCTATTGCCATCACACATGCGGAAGTCTGTTCACATTTTCTTGTAGCACAGGCTACATCACAAAATTTCATATGCAGGTTTGAGGTCATGTCTAGATGAGAACATCCCCTTTTGGTTGCAATCAGTCAACCGTGATGGCTGCCCGAGCTCAAAATCTGAAAACCTTTAGCACAGTCTTCAGGTCATATTCAGCCCTCGAAATTAGCCATGGTAATCAGCAATGCCATGGTAAATGCCACAGTAGATTGATTTGGCTACAGCAGTCCAATGCCGTAGCCAGAAAATTGAGATTCAAATTCATGTATACCTTTTGACATGTTCTACACAATACCAAGCCTTTTAATAGTTTTGTCCATCAGTTAAACTGCAAAGAAATACTGATCAAAATACATTAAAATAACCCAGTAAACTATAGATGAATGCAGGTGTTACATGTACAATGTAATTGATACTGACAATAGTCACAGAGTGCACGTGCCAGAGAATTATACAAAATATAAAATGTGTTGGCGATCAAAATCAATTTGTGACTTAGACAACTTGTCACAAGTTGGTATCAATTTCACAGTGTAACAGTACTGTACAGCAGGTTTAACCTGTTTTTTTACTTACTACTACAATGTTGGGAATGACTCACAAAATTGAAAGTGTGCGAATGACTCTCAGAATTGAAAGTGTGTGTACAGGTACATGTAGTTGGTGACAGTATGTGGGAATCATTGAAGAAAGCATGTGTTCTGAGTTAAAAATTGTCATTGAAATGTTCACAAAGATTCCAAATTGGGATTATTCCCTAGCTAAATGTAGCCAACGGAATGACATTGTCCTGACCAATCCTTATGCACAGCTGAACTGAGTTTAAAATAACATTGTCAGATCATGGATTATGAGATGTCACCGTGACATGACCACATTTACAGTACAGTTGAGATCAATCAGAATAATCTTGTCAGTTTGAACGATGGTGAGTTGCATTTATTTGAGCCAGTTGTTGATTAAATTCAGCAGATTTTGTGAATATAATCACCTGAAAGCATGATGGTACACAACAAGCAAGTAACCTAATTGTAAACTATCATTCTTTTTCATGACAATATTAACAGAAACTTTTGTAAAAATAAAATGATCAACAATTTTGCCACATGTTGACACTCATGGGCTCACCGCTGTGTCAGTGTATCTCTGATACCAAACCACTTACAATCAGAATAAATGCTGTCGCCATGCCATGGCAAACTGGTTTTGCCATGGCGGTATAGTTCCATGGCCAAAAAATGCTAATTTCAAGAGCTGCGTATTTATGAAAGGATTTCATTGTAACTTGTTAGGATGACTCTGTATGAAGTCTAGATGAGAACGTCCCCTTTTGGCCATGATCTGTCAACTGTGATGGCTACCCAAGCCTGAAACCCCAAAACTTTTAGCGCAGTCTACAGATCATATTTAATATGGAGGGATTTCATTGTAGCTCGGTGGTGTAACTCTGTATGATGTCTAGATGAAAACTTCCCCATTTGGTCACGATTTGTCAACCGTGACGGCTGCCCGAGCCAAAATCCTTAAGCACAGACTAAAGGTCGTATTTACGGAGTGATTTCATTGTACCTTGGTAGGATGACTCCATATAATGCCTAGATGAGAAAGTCCCCTTTTGGTCTCAGCCGGGAACTGTGCTGTCTACAGGGGCCCAAAGCCTGATAACCTTTAGCACAGTCTACAGGTGGTATGTATGAAGGGATTTCATTGTAACTTGGTAGGATGAATCCAGATAATGTCTAGATGAGAACATCCCCTTTTGATCGTGATCGTTCAACTGTGATAGCTGCCCGAGCCCAAAACCTGAAAACCTTTAGCACAGACTATATGTCAGATTTATGAAGGGATTTCACTGTAACTTGGTAGGATGACTCAGTATAATGTCTAGATGAGGACATGTCCTTTTCATGGCCTTTTGGTTGCGATCAGTCAACCATAATGGCTACACAGGCTTGAAGTCCGAAAACCTTCAGCACAGTCTATAGGCCGTATTTATGAAGGGATTTCATTGTAACTTGATAGTATGACTCGTTTTGGAATAATTTCACTGTAACTTGGTAACTTTGGTTGACATATATTAAATATGAGGGCCACATTAACCCATCCCTCAGTTCTTTAGTACAGTGTACACCTCTAATTATTTTTATTGAAAACATGGCATACAGGGAACAGAAATTAACATATCCTCAATTATTGTCGTATCTCATAATCCTTTCATAAACATTGAACATTATCCTTTTCATCAAACAAAACACACAGTCATGTTAAGCTACAGTGTCATTGACACTTTCATTGTGAATAGCACTGACCGGTTTTTCCTGTTGTGTTGGAAAAAGGTTAAACAGTGTCATACAGTTAAAACAAGAAGTCCTGTCACGAATAGTGCGCTTATGTAGGCTTAATTGCACATTGGAATTGCGCGCAATTGGCATATCGAATGGCATCCAAAGCACAGCAGGTTCTCCTGGTTACTCATAGTAAACACATGCAATGTTTCTGCCAATGGACCTCCGGGTTACCCGGAGGTCCATTGGCTGAAACATTGCTTGTGCTTGTGCATAGGCCATATGTACAGAATTTGTTAGCTTTACTTGGGCCATAACGCGCACATTAACGCGCATATCAACGTGCTATTTGTGCGCATTTCATGACAGGACTTCTAGTTTTAACTGTAAAAGCAAGGAAATTGGTTGAAAGTCTGGATTTGATTGATTATCAAAAGGCTCTCCATGCAGGGTGAAAGTTATTTTGAAACTTTCACCAATATATTTTAACTCATTGAGCCTGAAACCTCTGAATTACTTTACTCAACATTAGCAATTATCAAGACTTGTGGCCTTTCTTGTCAAGTGTGGTCTGCTGTCTAGGTGCTGTTCAACATCTCTTTCTCATCACCCAAATCCAAACCACCAAAGTCATATCAACTGCTGTATTAGGGCAGTCACGATTTTTCAATTTAGGAATCGATTAATCATCACAAATAATCGATAATAATCGATTAATCATACCTAGATGACCCCCACCCCTCTCCTTCTCTTTGAAGTCGATAAAAATGAAGTTCAAGTCAGCTGACCTACCTCAAGTAAACAACGAAGACGATCAACTTTTAGGTACATTCAAAGCTTTGATGTTCTGAACTTTTGAACCGTCAGTGTAATAATCAAGACCGGTCGGCAGTTGTGATCTTCGCAACTGCCGACCGGTCTTGATTATTACACTGACAGTTCAAAGATTCAGAGCATCAAAGCTTTGATGAATGTACCTGGAAGACAAATGCTTCCAACGGCTTCTTGGGGTTTAACGTCAATGTTCTTAACTCAATACCTTTAGAAACAATAGTTTTTTCATAAAATTTTCTTTTAATTATTAAACGTCTAAAACGGGATACAATTTACCGATTATTCGACAACGAAAAATACTGATCGATTTCGCTATGACCGATCAACAATCGATTAATCGATTGATCGTGACAGCCCTATGCTGTACAGCATTGGTTGGCAGATATGATAAAAGAATCATGATTCTGTGAAAACCAGAGTTTGCATTCATGGACTCACAGGGTTTTGAATTTTTCCACATTAAGAGGTTTTTTTTCTACTTCATCATGTCATCGAACCATAACTGATCGAGTGTTAGAATCCGAAATTTGGACTCCCCTGAAAAATACCTGTACCAAAAGTAAATGCCACTATCCATGAACTCTCCAAAAAAGTGTAGCAAAACAGTTCCACAATAAATGTAACCTATGAAATTATAATCGATTCCTCTTCCATGTAATCCTTATTGTGCTGCAGTACAGTGTCAATCTGATTGGCCATAAGGCCACTTTTCCCCTGTTGGAAACCTAGTAAATCGAGTTGAGCTGAAATGGCTAAGGGGTTTTCTTGATCGATTAATCACATAGATTAACCTTGGTTAACTGATTAATCACTTGTCGAAATAGATATCTGAGTAATTGCCATACTGTTGATGATTTACAGCCTGAACCCTTTACTCAACATAAACAAAACTGACTAGGCCTTATACAAAAATCTCCATTCAAATGGATTATGTTTTCAATTTTTGTCTCGTTGTTTTCATTGAGTCTCGTTCCAATGAGGGGTCATAAGCTATGTTTTTGAGACAAACATTGAAAATTTTTAGTAATTCATGAATTTATTTTGCAAGTATCGTCTGCTACCTGCAATGGGTAAAGGGTTAAGAATGACAATTTCCAGCTGCTGATACAGTATGATGATCATGCAAGTAAACAAGTATGTCAGCAAGTAACTTGCATGCTTTACTCTGTCACATATAATTGATGTGAGTCAGTGTGACAATGTTTGCCTGTTTTGAAGTAAGTTTGTTCCTTTGTTAACCCATATAATACAGATGTTCAAAAGTAATGGTTAATTGGTCAATTACTTTTTGGATTGATCAAGATGTTGATCATTGATTAAATGATTAATCAGTTAACCGTTTCAGCTCTACAATCTGATTGGCCATAAGGCCACTTTTCCCCTATAGGAAACCAGGGAATTCGATCATTGTTTGTTTACTGTGTTGAATAAGTTCTGCTTTATTAGTAAGTTACAACGTTAACTGTGGTAAACAAGTTCTGCTTAACTGGTAAAATGGAACCTTGGAGCCAATGCCCGGAACTTGGAAGGAAGTTCTCAAAAGTGGGCAGCATAGGTTTAAAAGATTGGCTAAACTTGATTTCATTCATACCAGTGTTGCAGCCATGATGCAGCCAAAGATGCTGAAAGTAACCTTAAATACCATTAAATAAGATCTCTTTTATGTAAAAAGTATTGTATGAATTTGAATAAAAAAGTAAAAAGATGGGTGTTGATTAGGCCTAAAAAAGTTAAAATTTTGTTTCTCAGCCCCTCCCTCATTGTCCTTTTGGCTGCTGCATGCTCTCTTTTTTATAACCAATGCAAAATAAAAATAAAAATTAAATGGTTTATATCTAATATTTTATCCAAGTAAAAAAAAAGTAAACTTGATAAATTTGTTCCTTGAGTACAACAAGGCTTTGCAATGCTTTAGCACTGCAAAGCTTTCTTGCACTCAAGGGTCAAAATACATGACCACTCATGCTATTCTGTAGATTACGAGGCCTAAACATAAAACAAATCAAGAACATGAACTTTACATAGCAAAGAAATAATTACAAAAATAAAAATTAAAATAAAAAAACACCCGTCCACTTGCAATTTTACAAAAAATGGCATGAGAAACAGAAGAGCTACTTTGTGGGGCCTAAACTTAACCCTTTACCCAACGCAGACGGTATCAAAATTTATTATTTTAAATATCATTTTTTTAAATTTTTCAAAAAATTTCAGCAAAACCATATCATGTGACCCCTCGTTGGAACGAGCTCGATGAGCTCGTTCCAACGAGGGGTCACATGATATGGTTTTGTTGAAATTTCTTGAAAAATAATATTTTTTCAACCGCTGAATTTGCATATTACGCGGGCGGATGCGGGCGATCCGTTGGGTAAAGGGTTAATTTTCGTATTGATGCCTGTATTCACTGCTTGGTTCCCAATGTGTACTAACCATTAGGATTTTATATTACAGCTCATCCGCCACCACAGATTTGTCTGGGTACATATTCCAAAGTGGTAGATCTATGCATCACTTTCACAGATATGGATTTCAAGATTACTCCACACGAGGATCATAAGACACAGCTACTTGGCTGTCTGACTTTCAGTCTGAATCTTTTCAATAAAAGTTTGTCAGTGATTCCAGTGAACTGCTTTCAGATTCCAAGTGAGAGACATAGTGACAGTCAGCTGAAGGCACTGGGTAATTGGGTACCATGACATTGGACAAATACGTGTGTAAATTTGTATATCACAGGGGTTGAAAAGACCGGTAAAGCAGTAATGAAATGTCACCAAGCCTGAAAATAAGCAATCTGTCATTTGCAGAATGAGGTCCCCAGAGGGTGAATTTGCTGATGCTATCCCAAACAGTTGGCTAGAGTCCGCCATTTTATCCTCTGGGTACCTCTTTCTGTTTCGGCTTGAGGCCTTGATTGGATTGAGGTTCACAGAGGGTAAATTTAGTAATGCTGCCCTGCTGTGCAGGGTAGCATCCCCAAATTCACCTCTGGGGAACTCATTCTTCAGATGACAGTCTGCTTATTTCCAGGGTTGAATGTCACTGATAAATGGTCATATTTATCTGAAAACTGAAGAATAATATCACCCGCCAGCACAATATAGTTTTTAAAAAAAAAAATTCCTGCTGTTCACTAAACACTTAAATATTGTGATTCTTTAGATATACCTTGCATCCAGAGAGCCTCTCCACTGTTGAATTTTTTATGCAATTCTTTAGCAATCTGAATGTAAGGACTATCAGTTCAGTTTATTAAACTGTGAAATAGTTTTAAAAAGATGAATGTATATACAAATTTATTATAGCTGCTGCTGAAAATATAAGAAAATAACATAGATGTTGTATTGTTCGTCTTGACCAACACAAGACATGTATGATTAAGTTATTTTAAAAAACATATTTTTCACTGTAGGCCCAATTGGTGAATCATGGTGATAATAGTATGATGAAAACACTAGAAATATGAATTATGGTGATAACAGTGTGATAAAAACACTAGAAATAAACTCACTAAAATGTTGAAGTGGGGGGAGGGATGGAAGTTCTTATTAATAATAAACGGTAATCAACAACAAAGAATTCTCAAAGATTTTCAAGCCCCTGATCTCGATTTCTAACAATTGCTGATCACTTTTTAAAGACTATACTTTGATGTTTGTGACAAATTAATATGTTGATGATGTGCACATTTTTCATGGTAATACAAATTGAATATTTTCAACACATTTTTGTTTTTATTGAGAAAAAACAAGTGCCAAGTTTGGAAAGTTGATACAGTTTTATTAGTTTTCGTGCAAGGTAAATGCCATGATGTTTGATGAAGTGAAAGCTGTTACGCTTCAGCGTAACAGCTTTCACTTCATCAACCATTATGGATTGGAAGGGTTATCTCTATGATTGTCTTGATTCCAGCTTTAGGGTTGGGGAGGGGGGGGGGGGGGTGGTGGCGTTGCGGCAACCGGTTCTCTTCAGATCACCAAAGTTAAGCAACGTCGAGCACAGTTAATTCTTGGATGGGTGACTGTCTGAGCGATCGATTCGGACTCGCATTGTGTCCTTGGGCAAGGCACTTAAACCCGATTGCCCACATGGGGGCATGATGTCGCCATGTACTAAGGCGTACTGCATGCCGATGGTAAGCATGTCTTCAACCAATCTAACCCTGCCTGTGCGGGGTAACTGCATTGTTTCCTTGGGCAAAGCACTTCATCCTGATTCCCCATGTGAGGGCACGGTGATGCTTTGTATTAAGGCGTACTGCATTTCAATGGTGCATTTGTCTTCAACCAAAGCTAACTCTGCTTGTTAGTATGCTGGGGAGTCTGACAGTTGCTTGCCATTACTCAGTGGTTACCGCTGGGTACTCCGGCTTCCACCACCAGTAAAACTATGACTGTCAAAAGTATATTGTTGAACTCCAATAAATAAAATATTTGAAATGTTGACCCTTGTATGATAAACATTTGAATATTGGGTACCGTGACAAAGGATTGGATTATCATAAAGAAATGAAAGATAAGCAAAGAAAATAATTATAATTTGTGACTAATCATCATTTTTACCTAATGCATTTATTATTTTAATAACCATCACAGTATTCAAGAAAGACCACCACCTTGAGTGTTCAGGGTTTTCATTTCCCTGTGTGATTCCCTGGATGTGGAGAGATACTTGTTTATAAAGCTCGACAGATTCTGTGATACAGGTTAGGCCACACAAAGTAAATCTTCTGTTTCTCAGGCCATTATTTGTGAAATTGCATGCAGGCGAGCGTTTTTTTATTTTATTTTTTATTTCAGTAATTTCTTCTTTGCCATCGAAAGTTCATGTTCTTGGTTCAAGTTTTAGGCCTCATAATCTACAGAATAGCATGGGTGGTGGTGTATTTCATCCCTTCAGTGCAAGAAGGCTTTGCAATGCTTAAGCATTGCAAAGCCTTCTTGCACTCAAGGGACAAATTCATCAATTTTTTTATCTTGGGTAAAATATCAGACATAAACCATTTAATTTTTATTTTTTCAAGTTTAAACTGGTTATAAAAAGAGAGCATGCGGCAGCCAAAAGGACCATGCGGGAGGGCGTGAGAAACAGATTTTTTATTTTTTTACGCCTTACAGGTTAGATAATAGTGAGAGTTCTCTATACAGTTGTGATAACTTGATAGTTTATCTCCTAATTGAAATTGAATGATCATGTTAATTGAATATAACTTCCACCAAACCATTTACCATATCTTCAGTACAAATTTGACCTGTTAATTGCATGTAGTTATTAGAGTAAACTCCAGTTTATTGAATAGAAAATCTTGTAACATATTGAGAAATTACTCTGACAATCGCCAAATTTTCCTTGTCCATAACCCTATTTGGCCTAAGTACTTTCAATACAGGTATTTAATATGATAAGTTAATTAAATAATTTTCACTTTTCTATTATCAGGGTTCTACTGTTTAAGAGCCAACTTAATCATAAACAAACGGCCAAACTTAATTTGATATCCCCCAAAAATTCCAGAAAGTGGAATTTTACATGTGTTCTGTGGTAAATAACTTCTATTTTACTGATAAAATAGGGCCCAGTAGCTTATGCTTGCAGTCAAAGAACCCAGTGTGCTGCTGAGATATAAAACAATTGACTGAACTTAATTTTATTCTTGTGTTGCAGTCATGATATAGTCATTTCTGAATTGTGCTTGTACACCTAAGATATACTAAATTTGAAGCACTGATGTACACTTTTTCTCATGCTTCTAAATTGTAAGATGTAGGATATATTTAATAATTTTTGTGCCACGCCCCAGATCTACATAGGCATAGAGCTGCACAGTTCTATTCTATAAAAGTTGAAAGATTTCCATAAAGAGCACATCTGTAGTGTTCAACCAATTACCAAAAATGGTCGCTGACCAATTTCTGGTTATTCGAGCTCACAATCGGCTGATTCTGATGTCAATTCCGATTGTAATACCATGCACTACTACTAGACAAGTCAAGTCTTGAAAAAACTACATTAAACTCAACATTTTTCACAGTGTTAAATTTTGTTGACTGGGGTCACAGTAAAATTACCAGTCACGCACACTTGGGCGGTAAACTTTATTCTCAGAGCCACGTTTACCACCCAAATGCGTGTGACTGGTAATTTTACTGAGACCTGAGTCAATGGAGTGCAATCTTCACTTTTCCGGTTTGAACTGGCAATTTCCGCAAGAACGCTCATTTGTAAGCTTTACATGTCGTTTAACTTGTATATCCCATAAAGGGGTGTCTAGAGAGATTAAGAATATTGTGGTTGTTTCTCAACTTGATTGAATGGTGTCATTGACATAATTTTACAATAACAAAAACATTAACAATTGAACACTTGCAGAAGATAGTAAAATGCGGTTAATGAATCATCACAAAATACTTGTCAACAATCGGTTGAACTGATGTTCCAGGAGCTGTTGCCATTGTCATCCGATTGCCCACAATCAGCCAATTGTGGTGGCTGGTTTCGATCGCTGGTTGAACTTAACACATCTGGTGTACAAATATTCTTTTTTAGTGTTAGATCACATTCCATCTTTGCAACATATCAAAAATTGAATTTTTTAACAGTATTTTTTTCTTACTTATTTAACTGGTAGAGTGCTAAATTACTTTGCAATGGTCATTTGTAGCTTACTGGAGGTAAGTTTTTAACCCTTTACCTAATGTAACAGCCAAAACCGGCCAGCACTATTCTCAAAAATCGCCAATTAATTTTCATTATTTTTAGCTCATCTTGACAAAGTCAAGCTGAGCTAATCTAATCGCTTCCCGTCCGTCGTCCGTCGTCTGTCGTCCGTCGTCTGTCGTCCGTCGTCCGTCAACACCGTGTTTTGGTCTTCTCCTCCAAAGCCACTGGGCCAATTCAAGTGAAAGTTTGTGTGAGTGATGGTCCCAAAGGGGCATTTAATTTTTGTTCAACTCAGTATGCCCGGCCCCATAGGGAGGGAGTGGGGGAAAATGCTCCAAAATATTTTTAAAATCTTCTTCTCAAGAACCAGTGTGTGCAATGACTTGATATTTGCTATGGAGCTTCCATATGAGGTGTAGAATCAAGTTTGTTCAAACGAAGTTCGTAAAGTAATATTTGGCTTTGTAATAGGACGGGTAAGATTTTTGGCCCCGCCCAAAATTTCTATTTTCTGAACCGATGGTCCGGTATGAACCAAATTTGGTTTGTGGTAGTATTGGGTCATAAGTACTTGACCCATGCAAAAAAAAAAATTCCTGCATCCCTGTGGGAACCCTGGGAGCTAAAAATAGAAATATTTTCAAACGCCCATATTTCCCAAACCCCACGGAACAGAGAGCTTTTATTTGGTATGAAGTATCCTTATGACCAGTAGAATTGAATGGTAAAAAAAAATTGCCATCGGTTATGTTAGGGTGTTCTGTAATGGGCATCGAAAAAATGCTGAGTCAGCATATTTGCAAAAATTAAAAAAAATCTTTTCTCCAGAACCAATCATCAGAATCTTTTGATATTTGGTATTCAGCATTCATAGGGGGGTCAGATAAAAGTTTGTTCAAATAAAGCTCATTGGTTCATATTTGGGCTCTCTACAGGAGCCCGAAGTTTTAACATAGGGTAATATGGGGAATATTCTTTAAAAATCTTCTTCTTCAGAACCACCAGTCAGAATCTTTTAATATTTGGTATACATCATTGTTATGAGGGTCAGATCCTAGATTGTTCAAACCAAGTCCCTAGGTTAATATTTGGGCTTCCTACGGAAGCCCAAATTTTATCTTTGTTCAATATGGAGGGTAATTTAAAAAAATCTTCTTCTTCAGATCCATCAGTCAGAATGCTTTGATATTTGGTATGCAACATCTCTATGGGGGTCAGATTCAAGTTTGTTCAAATCAAATCCCTATGTATATATTTGGGCTCACTATGGTAGCCCAAATTTTTACTTAGTGCAATATGAGAAAATTTCTTTAAAAATCTTCTTCTTCAGATCCACCAGTCGGAATGCTTTTATATTTGGTATACAACATCTCTAGGGGGTCAGATTCCAGGTTGTTCAATTCGAGTGCCTAGGTTAATATTTGGGCTCCATATGGGAACATGAAATTTAACTTAGTACAATATGAGGGAATTTCTTTAAAAATCTTCTTCTTCAGATTCACTTGTCAGAATACTTTCACATTTGGTATACAACATCTCTAGGGGGGTCAGATTCAAGTTTGTTCAAATCGGATCCATAGGTCAATATTTGGGCTCGCTATGGTAGCCCAAATTTGAACTTAGTGCAATTCGAAGAAATTTCTTTACAATTTCTCTTCTTCAGATCCAACAGTCAGAATGCTTTCATATTCGGTACACAACATCTCTAGGGAAGTCAGATTTAACTGTGTTCAAATCAAGAGCCTGGGTTAATATTTGGGCTCTCTATGGGAGCCGGAATTGTCCATTTTGCTGAAGAAATAAAAATTTTGTATTCAGTACCCTCTAGAGGTACTAAGATTAATCCACATAGGTTGTATCAAGGGGCTTCATAGGGGAGCTCTGCATTTTACTTATGATCAACTGAAGAAAAGGCATGATGCCCAGATTATTTTTGTCACTCCTGAGGGACTCAAGGATTGACAGTGTAGCCTATGGAGATGGCTTGCTTAATGTAGACTCATTCTTGGACTCTGTTTAAATTGTGTTCTGTACAAGATGAGCACTTCAGGCCCTGTGGGGCCTCTTGTTTCATTTTTTGTCTCAAAAACATAGGTTATGACTTCTCGTTGGAACGAGCTCGTTCCAACAAGGGGTCATAACCTATGTTTTTGAGACAAAAAAATGAAAAAAATTAGTTATTCAAGAATTATTTTTGCAAGTGTCGTCTGCTTTTCAGGTTAGGTAAAGGGTTAAAAAAAAATATCATGCGACTAGCAAAAGGAGCCTTAGTTTAGTAAGAGTTTACTCATAAATGTATGTTTTGTTGCAATTTATTACAATTGTCTGTTAATAGTTTTCTCTTCAACAACAAATTAGTTCAAATGGTGTTAAGCCACTGTAATGGCTTTCAGCACTTTTCAGTACAGCTCTGATAGTGGCTTCTAACTCTCGACAAGTTAAATTTATAACACTGAGACTGAGTAATTTATTTTTTTCAGAAGTTCCTCCAAAAATGATTAATAAAGCTCTGTTAGGGAGCAATCATGATTATATGCTTGTTTACTTGAGTTTTAAGGTATTGTCTTTACCATATCCCTACACTTTACCCTTTACTTAACCCTTTACCCAACGCAGACGATATCAAAATTTATTATTTTAAATATCATTTTTTAAAATTTTTCAAAAAATTTCAACAGAACTATATCATGTGACCCCTCATTGGAACGAGTTCGACGAGCTCGTTCCAATGAGGGGTCACATGATATGGTTGTGTTGAAATTTTTTGAAAAATAATATTTTTTTCAACTGCTGAATTTGCGTATTACGCGGGCGGATGCGGGCGATTCGTTGGGTAAAGGGTTAATGAATTGGCTGCATACGCCTGCGTAATTTTCAAATTTAGCAGTTGAAAAAAATCTGTTTTTCAAAAAGTTTTAACAAAACCATATCATGTGTCCCCTCATTGGAACAAGCTCTTTGAGCTTATTCCAATTAGTGGTCACATGATATGGTTTTGTTGACATTTTTTGAAAAAGTTTGAAAAACAATAATTAAAAAGATAAATTTTGATATCCTGTGCATTGGGTAAATGGTTAATGAATTGGCTTCCTCCACCTGTGTAAATATGCAAATTCAGCAGTTGAAGAAAAATTATTTTTCAAAACATTTTAGCAAAACCATATCATGTGACCTTGTTGAACCCCAAAAAAGGGGACCATTGTCAAAAGAATTTCATGTGTTACGTACAGCAGACAGAGAGTTTTAACGCGATCTCAACTAGATCGCATCCCTGTGAGAACCCCTGTAAGTATTGTGGTTAATAGGCTCTGTTTAACTAGTCAACTAGGACCTGGTCGCCTGGGGTGGAAGTCCTTTAAAATGGACAACATGGGTATAAATGATTGGCTGGACTTGACTGTATATCCATGTTGTGGTCATGATTAGCCATTGTGCAGAAATATGTGACCTTAAACACCAATAAATAACTTGGTCACAATGAGGTCAAAGTTCTCTTTTTACTTTCTTCCCCACAAAAGTAGAATCTCACTTGTCCAAAAGGAAAGAGAACAGTGAATTTCCGACGTTATTTTTGTTCATTTTTCTTGATTTGGCCTTGATTTGGCCACTTTTTTTTACGAAATAACGAACACTCTCGTGTCATTGTGTCATGACTACAGTTGAAAGTAGAAGTTGTGTCACAATTAGTGCAGGAAATGCTTGTTAGTTTATGTGCTCCTTACTACAGAAGAATGAAGTAGTCTGAAATTCCCGAGAGCTTTTGAGCTATGCAATACAAAATGTAATGTGCTATTAGCGAGGTCTGTAGTGACATCACGAACTGAACCAATTGAACAGAAAGAAAATATTGACTACAGTATGTGGAGGGCGGATTACTACTAAATCGCTGTGAGATAAATTTTTCACTTAGAAATTATTTACAACTTCTGAGGACAAAACACAAGAAGCACTTAAAACTTTCATCACATGGACCACCAGGCTGCACCCGGTGGTCCATGTGATGAAAGTTTGCAAGTGTTTCTTGTGCTGTTATGCACAATTATAAATACTTTTCGAGTGGAGAATATATGGCTCTGTGATTAAGTAGTAATCCACTCTCTTCATTCCGTATATGCAGTTGAATTTTAATATCTATTTACATCATTACATCCAGGCCTGAAAATAAGCAGTCTGACATTTGCAGAATGAGGTCCCCAAAGGGTGAATTTGATGATGCTACTCCATACAATGGGCCAATTTATCTTCTGGGTACCTCTTTCTGTTTAGTTATGAGACCCGGATTCAGATTGAGGTTCGCAGAGGGTAAATTTAGTGATGCTACCCTGCTGTTTAGGGTAGCATCACTAAATTCACCCTCTGGGGACCTCATTTTGCAGATGTCAGTCTGCTTATTGTCTGGCTTGATTACATCTACATGTATCACAGTAGAGTTTAGGAATGATGTTATTTACTAGTATAGAATTGTGCATGCTGTTTTTCTACAGGAACTGAGTTATGCTAATGGTGCAGTTGGACAGGGACAAAAGTGCACTTATTCAGCACGCTATTACTTCAAAATAATGCACAATATGGTCACATGACTTCTAGTTTCAACTGTAGATCATGATCTCAGAATTATAATGTTCATTTTCAGGTTTGTAGAAATGAATCCATTTGGGAATTTCAGGAGCAGTGCACCAGTTAACCCACTGCACTCTGATGTCAAAATGGCAAAGCTTTCAGCAGCAAATATTTCCCATAATGCAGTTTTATATGTAACCAAATAAATCATGTTTGACAGAGCTCCCTGAGCTCTGTCAAACAAGATATAATTGGTTAAATTTGTAGTTAAACAAAAGAAAAACAGAGTGATTGGAAAAAATTCTGTTCCACTTAAAGAGTCCTGGGGGTTAATTGAAGTAAAAATTTATTTCTTTGCATTAAATCTTGATTTTCCAGATTATCCAGGTTAGGATATTGTGGCTTCATAAAACAATCAGGCATTTTTACTTATTGGCCCACATGTCTTAATATTTCTCATAAATCCTGTCTTTGAAGCTATTCTATTTTTCCATAATGAAAATGCACAATATAAATGTTTTCAAGGAAACTAAGGATAATTTTCAGGGAAATTATCTGAATTTCAGGCACATATTCATGTGAAAGGAAGATACAATATCACTGAGACACCCTCAATGAGGAGTTTTAGCTGCAGGAAATACTGCAATAGCTGCGAGAAAAGCATAATGTGTACTAGTTCAGAGATATGAACATAGTGGCATATGTTTAGATTCCTCCCATTCAAATCTGTTGTAAAAGTCCCCAATAAGTTTTATTGGGAACTCAAAACACGAAAATAGGAATATGTATCAATTATTATTATTATTACCGACTGCATTTGATAGTAGACGTATTTCCTTACATTTGTGCAGAGTCTATTGATTCAAACTATGTTTTATCCTTTACTTATAGAGATTTGAACATGGGTGAAGCGTCAACCACCGCTTTAATATTGTCCATGTTACTGTACACCAGTATTGGCTATAAAATAATAACCCGGAGTTGTGCCTAAAGAAATATCGATGTAGAAACGGAGATACGCTAGCATTCGTACAGAGGAGATCGATTATGATTATTGCGTGGTAGCATTAAGGAAATGCATGTACTATCCAATGCAGTTGGTAATAAGGGTGAAAGCTTGATATATATTCCTATTTCGTGTTTTGAGTTCCCAGTAAATCTTATTTGGGACTTTTACAACAGATTTGAATGGGAGAAATCTGAATGTAGGAGGGTAGCCGCTACTAAATGTGTACATGTAAAGTTTCAGCCAAAGGACCTCTGGGTCTAATAGCTGGAACCTTGCATGTACTTCTTATGCACATCTCATCCAGTTTAAACAATGAGTTTTTAGGGCTTCCTTTCCCCATTTGTAACCCCCTCCATAATGCTGTACTGTACTAGCATTATTTTGTTATTTGTTGCTATGATGCATTATCGGCATTGTTTTGTTATTTGTTAAGTATATGTATTTTACATTTTAAATGTGTATTGCAATTCTTTAATTATTATACTCCCAGTCTCGGGGGATATACTAGTCTACATGCATCCATCTGTCTGTCCGTACATCCACCTGTGGCAGTGTGCATCTGCAGCGATATCTTCCCAGCGGGTCGATAGTTTTCAGTGAAATTTGGTTTGAGGGATCCTTATGACAAGCCACTCCTACACATGTTATAAAAAAGTTTCCCACATTTTTACACGCCCACAAAATGAAGTTTAGGTGGGGGTATATAGGAGTCAACTTGTCCGTTGGTTGGTCTGTCGTCGTTGTTGGTCCGTTGCACATGTAAACTTGTGGAGCGAACTACTTCCACAGTTTTAGTCACATTTTCATGAAACTTCACAAAAATGATCAACATGATGAGGGGAAGTGCATGTCATAATTTTTTTCAGATCGGATTTAAGATGGCCCACTGGTGGCCATATTGGATTTTGCAAAATACTTGTGGAGCGAACTACTTCTACAGTTTTTGCTGCATTTTCATGAAACTCAATGTAAATTGATCGACATGATGAGGAGCAGTGCGTGACATAAATTTTTTCCAGATCAGATTCAAGATGGCCGACTGGAGGCCATATTGGATTTTGAAAAATACTTGTGGAGCAAACTACTTCCACACTCTTAGTCGCATTTTCATGAAACTTCACCAAAGTGATCAACATGATGAGGAGCAGTGCGTGACATACTATTTTTCCCGGTTGGATTCAAGATGGCCGACTGGTGGCCATATTGGATTTTTTTTTTACCTAGAAAAATCGAATGCCCCTTTTCAGTCACCCACACTAGGTGGTATGCCACAGTGGGGGTATACCGGGCAACAGACCATCTCTAGTTTCACCAGAATTACGGTCCATACTTTGGTTTTAATTCATTTATGTTCGTCGGTCCAGCACTGCAGTAGGGGTATGAATTGCCTTCAGAAGTAGCTCTTGTTCTCATTTTTCTTTGTCCTTTGATCATCATCTTATTCATTAATCTTGAACCTTGAACATGAGCCCTACAGGGTTAAACAGTAGTCAAGATAAAAGTAGTGTGTGTGTGGGCATGTGGGGCAATGCATACTGGGATCAATCATCAGTGAAGCACTAACTTTTCAGTTGTTTCAATTCCATTTGGAACTTTCTGGAAATAGATGTAGACGACTCACCTAATGAATATGTACTACAAATAAAACTGAATACAATAAAGAGTGGCCAAGTTACTTTGAAAAACTTAGAAATGACACTTAATTGATATCTCTTAACTGAATAACCCTGTTAATTGAACATAATTTTCCAACATAAAACCATTTATCATGTCTCCAGTACAAATTTGACCTGTTAATTGAATATAGGTTATAGAGTAAACTCCTGTAATTGAATAAAAAATCTTGCAGCCTGTCGAGAAATTACCCTGACTCTCCCCAGTTTTCCTTTGTTTATAGACTTATCTGGTGTCTGTACATCCAATACAGGCATTTAATCTATTATATCTTGTTTGACAGAGCTCATGGAGCTCTGTCAAACAAAATATAATAGAATAAATGCCAACTTTATCTCTACAATGCAGGAAAGTGACACAAACCCTGTAAATTGAATACTCCTCTTAATTGAATAATTTTCATTGGCAAAGTGGTTATTCAATTAACAGGGTTCCTCTGTATTCGTCAAGTGGGACAAATATTGAGGATTTTTACACCATGCATGGCCAGAGTTCCATGAGTTGATCCATTTAAAAATTAATGAGTGGAGAATCCTCCTATCTGTATTGTAGTAGTAATCCACTCGTGCATAGATGCAGCAGAACTAGTGTGTGTGTGTATTGGGGGGGGGGGAGGGGGGGGGTTACAGCAGTGGCGGCGCCAGAAATTTTTTTGTGTGGGGGGGGGGGGGCAACTAGGGGGGCAGACTCCCATGAAGGGGGGCAAATACATAAAGGATCATATCATTACTTTGTTATGAGGTAGTCCAAACTTGGACCCAAAGTCCGTAATATACTTTTTTGGTTTGGTACGTCCTGTGGACGTACCAAACCAAAAAATTATATTACGGACTTTGGGTCCAAGTTTCGACTAAATGTAATGGTAATTAGCGGTCCTCCTTTCAAAAAATCCTGGATCCGCATCTGGTGGGTCTGTGCGTGTGAGAGAGAGAGAGAGAGAGAGAGAGACTTCAAATAATTGAACAGTGCAAGGGAGATAATGCCCGTCTGTCATAATGCGAAATCCATGAATTTTTTTAGACCAGGGATATGGATAGACATGCCTTTGTTGGCTCATAACTTAATTATAACTTATAAGTATCTGCATCCGAGTCTTTAAATCTCTACTGCCTGGATGTGTTCATCAGCTAGCCTGAGGCTTTGGGCTAAGTGTGTATGGGAAAAAAAGAGAGGGGTTTGTGTGTGTGTGAGAGAGAGAGTGACTGAATGTGTTTGTGTGTGAGGGTGGATGGAAATGCATGCGAGATGGTTGGGGGGGCAAAGCCTTCATTTGGGGGGGGGGGGGGCAAATGCCCCCCCCCCCCCCCCCCCCCCCATAGCGCCGCCACTGGGTTACAGGAAATCTATGCAGAAGGGTGAGGAGGTAACAGGCGGCACGTGCCTCCTCACCCTTCTACATAGATTACCACATGATTACATAATAAGTTAAAAAAAACTGAGCACATTCAGATGTCTGAATGTACACACATCCCTGTAATATATTATTTTCAAATATAAAAAAATTATTTGCACTTGTTTACATTCAACTGGTCCTGGATACTTCTACCACTTCAACCGTATTTCAACCTGAAGGCTAGCCTTTTTCTTGAAAGATGTTTGAGTTAGAAGAAATAGCCCAAATGCTGACCATGAGAAGAGGGAACAGAGCATTTTTAATTTGCTGATATGGGAATATAACATGGTGTTAATGCAAAAAGACACTGTCGGTTGTTTCCTGTTAGTTAGGAATAAAAAATTTCACTTTAATTTGCATGTTTTGATGGGTAAGATATTGATTGCAAATGTTGTAAAGATGATTGGGGTAATGTCAAAAGAATATAGCTCAAGTGTACTGCAGAAGCTGAGGTGATGGAAGCTCAATCATGGACATAGCCATGCTAAGTGAACTGGGGTTGGGGGGGGGGGGGTATACATTATTTTTCTCAATGCAGAAAAATATTTAAGCCCAATTCATTTTACCTTGTGCTGGGTTATGAGTGTATATCCCCCATACATTTTTATAACCCCCACCAACGAATTGGGGGGGGGGGGGGGGATACTGGAATCATCTTGTCTCTCTATATGTCCATCCATCCATCTGTCCTTCCATAGACATAAGATTGTCCTTCCATAGACATAAGATTGTCCAGATATATCCTCTGACGTTTGTAGGCCAATCTCTTTGAAACTTGGTATGCTTGTTCACCACCGTCGGAACCTGTTCACCTGCAATTATACTTGTGGTCGGACTGTTTGTCTTCTCATTTGATTTTGTTACAAAAACTGCAGTGAAATGTCTTCTTTTTGATGTCCTCTGAAGTCCTCCCATTTTGCTTGGTTGACAGTGGAATAGACTGGTGTCATCCAATCTAGTCGAGAAAAGGGTAATACATTGGTCACTAGCAGTAAACATATATGTAATATATTCTTCCGCAGACATCTAAATATCCCATTTTGTTGGACAATAAGGGTTATTTAGTTGTTATTTTATGTTAGATGCCTCTCTGAGCCCCTAGGGAAAATATTGCAAAACCCTACCAGAATACATATTTCCGGTCTGACTCCACCCACTCACCCCAACGTAGTAAGTGTACGGAGGTTTTTTTTGGCGGAGTCCATCCCCCCTGGAAGGAGAAAACAAAGTGACACTGACATGTTCACCCGCGCTTGGGCAAACGACTGAGATGAACAATGTAGAATGCAATTTTTTTTAGTTTTGTTTATTAAGCCAAGGATAAGCTGTAATTTAATACACTGTTAGAAGGACTTCAACCCTGACCACACATGAATTGCGACCAGTCCATGGTGACTGTACTGTATAGGTGTTTTTCATCAAAGTATATTGTTGCCGCAGGAAAACTACGTTTTATTGACACTATATATAGAATAGACGTATAGTGTTTTCAAATAATAAAATTATTCTATGAGTAGGATTAAGAATAAAACTGACGAGCCGCTTTCATTCTTAATTATACGAGTAGAATATACCAGACCCATGGGGTCTGTCGGTGGCCGAGTGGTGTGCGTGGTTCAGTATAGTTTCGCTAGGCGGTTGGTGCCGAAGGAAACTCTCTCGGCGTGGGTTCAAACCCCCGCCATGCCAATGTAAACAAAACCAGCGTCCTTTCTTAATTCTATGGCATCCGAGAAATTTGAAAAAGACAAGTACTGTCGCTGATTTCTTCTGAGGTGCAGTTCGTAGAATTAAGTGCTTAGATGCAACTATCTGATGAATAACTATTCGTTTATTTTGTTTATCCTATAAATCTTGGCAGGGCAGTCGCGGCGAAATCGTGCTGTTACCCACAAGCATAAAACGGGTCACGAGAACACGAATGCGGTAGAGGTCAGATGTCAGCAAGTCTGTCTCTACTACAGGAATAAATTCTTTCAGTGTTAAACCTATGGGGAAATTTTTTTATCCTACTAGGTGAATGAAGCGAAAATTTATCAAAGGCTTTTATTGTTCGAATAAACGGCCATTTATGGGATAAATATGAAAGAGACATTTAGTGTTTTCAAATAAAAATATTATTCTACTAGTAGGATTAAGAATGAAACCGACTCGCCAGAGGCCCGTCGGTTTCAGACAAACCTCTCATTGTATTTGTCTGGTAATGTTGGTAAACAAAAATTGAGCGCCCAATTTCTCTTAAAGCAAATGACAGGTGATCGAAATTATTCAGTACTCGCTCTATAAAGGGTTATATTTTGTATTGACATTGTGATTATGTAACACATTTTTTGTAACCAATTATGAAATTAATTTATTAACTTTTCTTGTATTATACAATTGAAAATTATAGGTGAAAGGAAGATTTAGATTTTATTCTCACTAATACGTGTATGTTCGCTATCCTTTTGATGATTTTAATTGTAATATTGTGAGATCAAGTTTAATTTGTGTCCCTAGATGCGTGTCTCAGGTCATGTAGCTCAATGACAACACGGTGTTTCAGAATACTACCTCATTATTATTCAGCAGTTTGCCAGCTCAACCCTTGAGTCCCAGATTAATTTTACTTTAATATCTATCATTTATACATCAACATATCCACAGATGTCTCAGCAGTGTTTCTAAATTATTGTTGACTGCCCGTACGGGCAGTCAACAATAATGTGAAAACACTGTCAAGATAAATGCATCCTACAAGTTGTGTTCTAAAGAAAAACACTTGAAACAACATTTTCAGAGCCATATAAAAGGGACAGTTTGTGGCTGTATGGGGACTCCGGGGTTAAAATGACTAGCGCTGTCAAGCAAGATAAGTAGAGTAAAATTTTAATGTACAGTGGAAAAGCGGGGTCGAATTCACGCCGAGAGAGGTTTCTTCGGCTCCAACTGGCTAGCGAAACTATTCTGAACAAGGCACACCACTCGGCCACCGACATACCCCAAAAGGGAATGCTAGTTAACCAAGGATATACCAGACAGGTACAGAACACATGGAATACCCAATGTTTCAATTATTTGTCATAATTGCATCACTTAATTCTACATGGGAATCAGCGGGAACGTCTTTTTTTAATTTCCCCGTGCGCCATAGAATCAAGAAAGATAGCTGACTTTATTTCAGTGGCATAGCGAGGTTTAAAATCTAAAGAGAGAGTATTCCCCGTGTTCTGTACTGGTCTCGTATATCCTTGCTTAACTAGCATTCCCTTTTTGGGTCTGTCGATGGCAGAGTGGTGTGCGTGGTCCAGTATAACTTCGCTAAACTGTTGGTGTCGAATGAAACTCTCTGGGTGTGGTTTCGAACCCCCGCTATGCAATTGTAAATAAAGCCAGCGTCCTTTCTTGATTCTATGGGACACGGGGAAATTTGAAAAAGACGTTCTCGCTGATTTCCACGAGGCGCAGTAGATAGCATATGTGATGCAATTATATGATATTGATGTCCAGTTTATCACAAGAGCACTGGAAAATGGCCGAATTTCTGTTACTGGAATACTCGTGTTAACTGGATTCTTTTCACTGGCAAACTGGCAATTCAGTGTACAAGTTTCAGTGGTATAACGTTACTTTTCTTCTACTGAACCCCTATATTGAACCGTATTTACTGTGGTTCACTGAGTCATGAGGTTAACTTGTTTACCATCTATAACTGGAACTGGTAACCAACGTTTGTGGTGAGAGTGCTCTAACACTCGTACTTACAATTATTAGCTAAACTTAATTGTGTGGCTGTGTTGGCGTCGCGCAGAAAGTGAGTCCAAACCACATTAAACAAATGAACAGACGAATATTACCGTTGAAAATTTAACACCGGACATGGGCGTCGAGTGACAAATATCGACTGATCCATGTATTTTTTATAAAGCAAAAGCCCCAGATAGCCTACTGACATTTGCAAAATGCTATTCTTGAACATTTTTGAAGCACGTATAGGAATTCTGACTTGAACGATTTGGTGCACGTTTATCCAAATGGAGCAAGAACAATTTTTTTTGTTTGCCTGAAACACAGGAATGTGATCTTCCTGCTTTCCCATGGTATCATACTTGTTCAAGCTAGAAACTAAGGCAGTCTGATGAAAGGCTAGATTCTCTCCCATGAATCCCAGGGCGCGAATCACTGTTTTCTCATTATGACAGGCAAGTTCTGCTTCACTGATATAATACGATCCGGTGACTGATGCCTGGGATGGGAGTTCTCTAAAGTAGGGAGAATAATTATCAAACTTTTAAGTCATCAGTGAAACTAATGAAAGGAATTTGACACTGTTATGGCTTGGAACCACTCTAGCTCTTAAATACTCCATCGACATATATTCAGCTTCACTTGTCTGGAATAGTACAGTTGGTCGGAAAGGCGAAACAACGGTTCGCTTTTCCAACCAACTGAAATATTACAGAGGATTTAATAATAAAATACACTAAATATGCACTTTTTCAATCATAAATTTACCAATACTTTTAGACATGTTTCTCCGTGGGAACCCCGGGAAGTGAAACAGTGTTTCTTTACTGTGATAAACAAGCTCTATTGACTGGTAAAATAGGTCCCAGAACATCGTCAGGTTCCTAACAAAATTTAATTGGTGACCTGAGAGCTAGAATAATTATAAAGGATTTGCCAAGCGCCACTTTATTATGCCCCGACCTCCGAAGGAGAATTCGGGGGTATCTCATGAAGCCCTCCGGCCGTCTGCCCGTCTGTCTCCCACTCGCCTGTCCCTACAAACGTTTTGCATTGTAATTCCGAAGCCATCAATCGGATTTGGATCCCCTTTGGTATGCTGATCGACCCGCATGGGGGAACGGATTTGCACAAGGAACGGGTTCTGTGCAATAATTTTTCCCAGGGTTATGGCACTTTTTCACTCTTTCGACTTAGAAAATTGTTCAGAACATTTTTCTGTCCCACAATACCGTGAAGGCTACTTCGAACATGCCTACGGATCGGGGGCAGTGGTCCACACTTTGCGTAGCCCTTGTTGTTCTTGTGTGTTGTCGCGAAATGGCATTGATACTGGACGTGACCTCAAACTCAAAAAATGCTGATAGGATCACCGATCCAATGTCGAGTTGTGACAGCACAAAAGTGGGTTTAATCATTATCAACTTATCGTCCGGAAGTTGTTTACAATTTACTGTGTGAAGGGTCATTGTGACCTTGACCTTTGACCTAGTGATTCCAAAATGAATAGGGCTCTTTCTTGCACCAATGCCAACCTATCTATGACGTTTCATGAACGTGGGTGGAACCATTAACAATTTATCATCCGGAACCCAATTGTTTACGATTTACTATGTTCAAGGTCACTGTGACCTTGACCTTTGGCCTAGCGTGTCCAAAATAAATAGGCGTCTTCCACTCATCTAGGCCAACCTACCTATGAAGTTTCATGAATGTGGGTCAAACCATTATCAAGTTATCATCCGGAAACCAATTGTTTACGATTTACTATGTTGAAGGTCACTGTGACCTTGACCTTTCACCCAGCGAGTCCAAAATAAAAAGGGTTCTTCCTCTCAAGAAGACCACCCAACATATGAAGTTTTATAAATGTGAGTTGAACCATAGTCTACTTATCATCCGGAAACAATTCAGTTTATGATTTACTATGTTCAAGGTCACTGTGACCTGGACCTTCGACCTACCGAGTCCAAAATAAATAGGGTTCTTCCTCTCACTGATACCTACCTACATATGAAGTTTCATGAACGTTGGTCAAACCAATTTGTTTTCTTAATTTTTTTTCTAATTTTTCAATAAATTTCAACAAAACTTTATCATGTGAGCCCTCAGCTTGTTCCAGTGAAGGATTACATGTTATGGTTTTGTTGAAAATCTTAAAAAAAAATTTCAACTGCTTCATTTGTAAAGTCCTGACAATGGGCTGACATATCGAAGCGAGCTGGCATTCTGGTGTCATCCAATTATTGATTTCGATAACGTCTTGTGGAGTGTGAGGGAATAAAAATTCAGTCCCGAGTGGTGCGAGGATGGAATGGGTAGTTCTATCAAATGTTAACGAAATGCATACGGTGATGAAATACTCCGGCAAGTCGTGGGTCATGTATCCGTGTGCGCAAACGCAGACGCTTTGCCGTGGGTGTAATGGGGACTTCATTGTTTTTTTTTTTGTTTTTTTTAACCCTTTACCTAACATGGAAATCAGACGACACTTGCAAACAAAATTCTTGAATAACTATTATAATGAAAATTAATTGGCGATTTTTGAGAATTACGCTGGGCGGTTTTGGCGTTACGTTTGGTAAAGGGTTAAATGATATAATTATCGTTAATAATGAAAAGTAATAAACAGAGTAATCGCTTAACTGGACTGGTTACGTGAAATAATCCATTCGAGGCGAGGGACTGTTTTGTAAAAGACTTGTGCGCATTCACGCACGCGTGTTTGAACAACGTCCCTCACTTCTCATGAATTATTTCACGTAACCAGTCCAGCCAAGTGATTACTCTCTATTTATTTCATAGTATACATATATACAAAATATACACAGAGATAGTTAAACAGTTATAGTACAACGATAACACATACGCATACTGTGGGGGAATAACACAGACAGATTGGCTATCTTCCCATTATTCTCGATTTATATCATTTTGCCCATTGCACCGGATTTGCAATCCTGATAGAACAATATCCCAAGTGTTCAAGTGACGTCATTTAAATACCTTTGGTTCACTGAGTATAACCGAGTTCGTGCGTTTTATTGATTGGACAAAAAGGATAGGGTGTATGTTAGTTGCCAACCTCCTGTCGGTATTTCATGAATTTGAACAACCCGGGGAGCACTTATATCAATAGGTTGGAGAAATAATATTTACCATCCGAGCTGGAGGTTTTCATGGGTTTTGAAATACCTGGCAGCGTGTTGTGACACCGAGACGCTTAGTCACGGGGATGCCACAGCTTTGGCAGGTTATTTAAATTTACGAAAACCAACAGCTTGGTTGGTAACTGACTTGCACCCTGACTTTTGTTCAATTAATAAAAAGCACGGACTCTGGTATACTTAGTACGCCAGAGGTTTTCAAGTGACGTTACTCGAACACTCGGTTCATTGTTCTTTCAGGTATTTCTGTAATAGTTACTAACCTCGCTCTCGGTATTCATGAATTTGTCTATTGTTCTATCGGGTATTTCACGTCTCTTGCCAGCCCGGAGAATACAAAGGAATTGGTATGTAAAGTTGGTTACAGGACCCCAAGGAGACAAAGGGTGTAAATACGGATGTTTACCCCTTGAACACGAGAGGCCGCTTTTCCGGTCCAGGTACATGGTACGCCATAATTCTGTTTAGGAGGATGGCTGCTAATTGAATGTGTGGGGATAGGCCAATCAATATTTTCAACGTGCAGCCCTAAGGCTGCACGTTGAAAATATTGATCGGTCTATCCCCAAATAATGAATATGGACACTTCTCTTACTGCATTTGAACTTACATGGAAGATACCACCAGTATTCAAAGGGTTACTAAATTCTCGCCTGGTATAGAATTTACATGCTCTGTATATATACTGAGCACAAAAAGAAAGTATAATAGAAACAAATGTGAAAAAATAGCATAAAGGATGAAATATAATAGTTCTAATGTTGCCTGTTTGTGGACAAGAAAACGTGCACAGAGTTTAATGACACGTTGTTGTCCACCCCACCGTATACAATTTTGCTACGGATTTCAAAATAGCACGTGCTACCCGAGAATGTCAAATTGAATGGGTGACCGATGATTTTCTTTGTGTTGTATTGTGCTAGAGAGCATGGGTTATTGAGAAAACACGCTAGTTTTTGTCTTCCGACATTTTAAAAAATGCCAAGGTTAATCGAAAATCAGAGGTTGCGTGCCATTGGTATGCATGAGGCTGAGATACCTCTAGACGAGCTCGCTGCTGAGTTCGGAGTTACTGTGGCCACTATTTACCGTCCCATTGGCAGGTAGAGAACCACTGGATCTCCTGCCGACCTACCGCGTTCAGGTCGACCAAGAGTTACGACCCCTGCACAAGACCGACACATCAGGACGTCTCACTTGCGGGATCGCTTCCTTCCGGCGACGAGAACAGCAGCAATTACTCCTGGTAGAACTAACAATAGAATCAATGCACAAACTCCGCAACAGACTTACTGAACACGGCATCCGAAGTAGGCGTCCATACCTTTTGTCAGAAGAGGGTCCAATCTCTAAAGGATAGCATACATTCATTGAATATAATTTTTGAAGCAACAATTCGATGTGACAAAATTATAATCAATGATTGTATATTTCAACTTGCACATTGATCTCCGTATAGTTAGTATTTGTGTTTGTTTTACAGCAAGACCCACGTTAGAGACCTCACACTGTGCTAGAGTTGTAAACGTAGAAGAAAATTAGATATTTATTTATTTATTTATTTATTTATTTATTTATTGTTGTTGTTTAAGGTCACACACTTAAGCACAATGGCTAATCGTGACCGTGACAGTTTTACGGGTGGAGGAAGCCGGAGTACCCGGAGAGAACCACCGAGCAACGACGAGCAGCTGCCAGATCCCCAACATCGTAACTCCGCACTGTAGTACAGGCAGGGTGAGATTGGTTGAAGACATGCGTAATATCGACGTGCAGTACGCCTTAGTACACTGCGTCATCGTGCCCCCATGTGGACAATCGGGGTTAAATGCCTTGCCCAAGGACACAACGCGGGAGTCCGAATCGATCGCTCAGACGGTCACCCATCTAAGGACTAACCGGGCTCGACGTTGCTTAACTTCGGTGATCTGACGAGAACCGGTTACCGCAACGCCACCGCGCCCCAAATTAGATATTTATTAATTTATCATAACGCTTGCATCACATCAGCTGTGTTAAAGACTTTCACAGACTGGACTCGATGCTATAACCTTTCGATTGATGTTCATTCTTCGATGAATCAAAGTGGACAGTGCAATATAATAATGCAGTTCTACACATATTGGAAATTAACCCTTTGAACACTGGTGGCATCTTCCATGTCTGCTCAATGGGAGCAATTGGAAGAGTCAATATTCATTATTTGTAGGTGGAGCAATATTTTCAACGTGCAGCCTCGGGCTGGTCTTCCCAACACTTTAACTTAGGAGCCATCCTGCTTGATGAAAGTATGACTTCTAATGTTCCCTGGCCGGAAAACCGGTCTTTAGGGTTCAAAGGGTTGAGGCAAACCTAACGAAATGCCTCCTTAACTTTTTTTAGGCAACCCTTTTTTCGTATATATCAGTGTTAGTACAATGGTAAGACCGAGAAAACGAGTTCATTCCATGAATTTCTGTAATAAATTCGATGATATGCTGTGTGACGTAAAACACAATTGGAAAGGGCTGACTGAGTCCTTTCCAACGGTGTGTTGCATCACAACAATTCATATTTATTTATTTATTTATTTATTTATTTATTTATTTATTTATTTATTTATTTATTTATTTATTTATTTATACACTTTCAATAGCCAGGGTAACCTCGTCTCGCACAGTTTTACGGGGGAAGGAAGCTCGAGTACCCGGAGAGAACCACCGAGCAGCGGCGAGCAACTGTCGCACTCCCCAACGTACTGACTCTGTACAACAAGCAGGGCTAGGATTGGTTGAAGGCAAGTGCACCCTTAATGTGCAGTGCGCCTTAGTACGCAGCGCCACTCTGCCCCCCCCCCCCCCCCTCACGTGATCAATCGGGGATTAAGTACCCTGCCCAAGGACACAACACAGTTACTGTTAGCAAGAATCGAATCGTGGAGCTTTCGGTTTGAAGTTAGAGGCTCCAATCAATAAGCTTCCCGCTCCCACTGCAGTTCATAGTCAATCTCGCCAAGGGCTAAGGGCCAGATAGAAAATCGATACAATAGCAATTCATTGATTTGTTAAATATCTAGTAATGTTGTTGAACGATAAATCGATTGCCTTTTTTTTTTCATTGACAGTTATTTTGACGCAACGAATCATCGCGTTGACACGGCAGCGTAGAACCGCCACACTGACTTCACTTATTATCTTGTTAAAACTATTTAATATCTTGTTAAAACAATTTATTTATCTTGTTAAAGGGAGGGTCAGTGGAGGCTGCAGCGCCCTCGTCGGCGAGTCGTAGCCCCACACCCCTGTCGGGGAACTCTCCTCTTTTATTACGAGGTTTATTGACTACACCCTAGCCTCTGCATTACGGCTATATACTGCCCCTTCTCAACTCCGAGGCATGAGCTCCAATCTAGGGAGGGTCGGTAGATAACCGTCTTACAGAGTAGTATATACCTAGGCCCCTACCCACTTTGTTTGGGAACTCTCTTTTTTATTGTAAAGTTTCTGGGCACAACATAGCCTCTGTATAACGGCTATATACTCCCTCTCCTCAACCCCGAGGTATCCCGAGGTATGAACCCCAATCTGGGGAGGGGCAGTAAAACCGTCTTACACACTAGGATATACCTAGCCTCCCTTCGGGGAGGGCAACCCCTCTGTCAGGGAAATGCTTGCGCCACCAATGTTTTACGGTACGAAGTCGTGGTTGATCACTTCATTGAGTCGGAAGATAGGAGTGTTAGATCACCGGGACATGTCCGGTGACTTTGTCGGCCTCGAGGAAGGTCTCTAAGTGCGAAGTTTTGGGTGTTGGTCCACTGGGTTGAGGGTCACGAGGATGGGTAGGTGGCAGTGTGCCATCAGGCCCGCGGCTAGTAGGGGGCTGGGCGAGTGAATCCCACCCAACCCCTTCCTTGGCTACCTCTGTCGGATATGTTGGCCTATTTTTACTAGAATTTGGAGCGGTTTTCATAGAAAATGGAGAGTTTATTTATTTATTTATTTATTGGGGTTTAAGGTCACATACTTATGCACAATGGCTAATCGTGACCGTGACAGTTTTACGGGTGGAGGAAGCCGGACTACCCGGAGAGAACCACCGAGCAACGACGAGCAACTGTCAGCTCCTCAACATTCTCTGTTCAAGCTCCGCTCAAGCAGAGTTACAGCGGTTGAAGACATATGCACTATCGATGTGCAGTACGCCTTAGTACACGGCGTCATCGTGATCCCATATAGGGAATCGGGATAAAGTGCTTTGCCCAAGGACACAACGCGGAACGTCCCGGACGGGGATCGAACTCGAGACCGCTAGCATAGAAGTCCAACAGTCTACCACTGAGCCACCGTGCTCCCAAATGGAGAGTTTTTGGTCATTTTAAGCTTTCCCAATATTTTAGTATATTTTGTCTGAAATGTTCAAAAGACAACACCCCAAAATCCCCCCCCCCCCCCCCCCCCCCCCCCCCCCCCGTTCCAACAGTCGATCGTCGGGAACAGTCTGGCTTCGGGCCTATGTGTCATACTTGGAATACTGTAGAATCTCTGAGAAGGGTCAATAGACTGACTAGTGGGTTGAGAAGATGGTGTGATGGGATCATTTTGACTGGGTTTTTTCTTTTTTGGTCATCGTTTGTATGGTTGGATCGCGGGCTCACCTACTGGGTGGATCAAGCTTCTTGATCGGGTCACACACATCCAAAGAATGGCAGGGTCGTGTCTGGTCTAGCTGGTTAGAAGGATGCGCTGTTGAACCACAGGGTAGAGCGAGTTGTGTGGTCAGATCACAGCGTTGAGGAGAAGGCTCTCTGGGTCAAACCATCTGCAAGGGCCGCTGGGTCGGGTTGAAGGATAGGGCAGAGTAGGAACAACGAGTTGGAAAGAAGATGTGTTGGGCTTCTATAGTTCGTGGTGATTTGTGGACTGGATCACCCTCGAAATGCGCGCAGGGGTAGAATGTCTTGATAAAAAGGAATGGCTGCTAGGCCATTGTTTTAAAAAGATATTAAATTGTTTTAAGATAAATTGTTTTAACAAGATAATAATTGAAGTCAGTGTGTCGGTTTTACGCTGCCGTACGTTGATATAGTCATTGTTTAAATTTGTTTCAGTGTTAACATTGATCTCCGTGCCGTCAATATTTCTGCGCATTTTTGGCTGGATTCTGTGTCACACCACTTCTAAAAAATATAAGTTTTTTTTTTTTTATTTTTCTTTTATATGTATAATTTTGTCTTTTTACATGATATTGCAGTGCAGTTTATGAGATATTTCGGCATTTGTGTGTGCCCCGATTGTATGTGGCCCGATACACTGCTTTGTTAACACTGTAGAAGAGTATTGTTAATATTGAAATAAAACATTACTTCCCTATTAAAAGAGTTATGATAATATTTTTCACAAAAAATTACCTTCAATAGTACATATACCCCGGACACTAGAAGACGGCTTTTTGATTGTGACAGACATATTCTGTCGTACTAATATAGTGGAACCCGGTTTCCAGTGTCTGTCTGGGAAGAAGCGCCTTAAATTATTGGGCTGTGTAGTTGCAAATCATTGGCTAGCTTGACTTTATACTTTTGTAGCGGTCGAGATTTGGCCATTAGTCGTTGCTAAACGAAACCTTAATCCTATGCACACTGATGTCAAAATGACAAAGTTTTCAGCAGCAAATATTTCCTGTAATGCTGTTTGATATTTAACCCTCTACCTAACGTGAAAAGCAGACGACACTTGCAAAAAAAATTCTTGAATAACTAATTTTTTTCATTTTTTGTCTCAAAAACATAGGTTATGACCCCTCGTTGGAACGAGCTCGACGAGCTCGTTCCAACGAGGGGTCATAACCTATGTTTTTGAGACAAAAAGTTTAAAAAATAGTGAAAATTAATTGGCGATTTTTGAGAATAGCGCTGGCCGGTTTTGGCCGTTACGTTGGGTAAAGGGTTAACCAAATATACCTAGTTTGACAGAGCTCAATGAGCTCTGTCAAACAAGATATTATTGGTTAAATTGATAGTTAAATAAGAGAAAAGCAGAGTGGTAAGAGAAAATTCTATTGCACTACCAGAGTGCTAGGAGTTAAACATTTTTAACATCAACTACACAGAATTGAAGGTAACAGTACCGTTCAGTGAGTTCAAAAGTGGAACAAAACTTTCGACTGAGTCACGACCTGCATGAAATTTTCTGTCCACTTTCCCCACTCACAACGCTGCTTAATGTATATATATATTTATTATTTATTGTTGTTAAATATTTCTGCACATTTGCTAATCATGACCACGGAAGTTTTACGGGTGGTGGAAGCCGGAGTATCCGGTGAGAACCACCGAGCAACGGTGAGCAACTAACTATCATCTCCCCAACATACTAACTCCACACAAGCAGGGTTAGCATTGGTTGCAGACAGGCGCACTATCGACGTGCAGTACGCCTTAGTACACAACGCCACTATGCTCCCACGTGGGCAATGGGGGTGAAGTGTCTTGCCCAAGGACAAGGCGGAAGCCGCATGTGGGATTCGAAACGAGGACCTCTCGTCTTGCAGCCTGCACCTCTACCTACTGAGACACCTACAGAATATCCCCCATTGAAAATGAAACTCAAAAACGTTGCATCTTAGATGGTATGTTCGTTCGTTTTTCTCGATTCATTCCAAATTCCGCGTTAAAATAACCGCCTTAAAATATATTTTCAAATTTTACAACTGTACTTATGACCATAGCACGAAGGTCCATTTCGATCTTAAGAATTTCTGCGCAGGGAGATTGTAAGTTAAGGCCAATAATTGTACAAAACTTGCGGCAGAAGGATTTGAAATTTCACAGATTTTCTAACCATAATAAAGCGAACGAAGGTCAAGATAAATTGTTCGATTTTTAGTGCATTCTTATGCCCCCTTCGTTGTGCAAAAGACGTGTTTTGTGTTTTTTCCGCGTGACAACCTTACTTAACTTCGTCGGGTTGTATTGAAATTTCAGTATTTTAGAATCATAAAACAAAGTCCAAGTTCGATTTTTTTAGATTTCTGATGCACACAATTCCGAGGTTACGACCCTTGAACGTGCAAAACATTGTTACTATTTTGTTTCCGCACAAGGACTTTACTACCTTTGGTTTTCTTCAAGATCTCAAGTAACCAGTCAAATTTTATATTGAATCCGGCACGGTTACGTCCTGGTACCAGTCTAGCCTCTAAATTGCCCTCTACTTATGTTTTACATTCAATCGTTTGGAATAGTTGGGAAATATTCCAGACAATGAACCCTTTGACCTCTAGTGGTATCTTCCATGCCAGTTCAATGACAGTAGTTAGAAGAGTCCATATTCACTATTTGGGGTAAGCCAATCAATATTTTCAACGTGCAGCCTCAAGGCTGCACGTTGAAAATATTTATTGGTCTACCCCACACATTTACTGAACAGCAATCCTATTTAATGACGTTATGACGTATCATGTTTCTGGCCGGGAAAGCGGCCGCTAGGGTTCAAAGGGTTCTAAAAGTACCATAAACAATCATTTTCTTTGAATCAATACAAGCTATTTCTCAACAGAGAATTGATGGGATCGAACCTTTAATGACATTACAGTACAGTCGCCGTGGACTGGTCGTGACTGGGCAGGGATGTGCACGCATGCGTTTACCAGGTTCTAAAAACCAGCAGCATCAAAAGTTTAATAGTCCATCCGTCCGTTCCTCTGTCCGCCCACAATTCCTTTACCACACCCTACAGGCCACAGCTCTCACCCGATCAGTTCCAAATTTCATGCGTGGCTTTGGGACAATGTCCAGATGGGAGCTATCGAATTTTTCCAAATATCCTCGAAAAACAAGCCTGCTACCAACCATCTTAGATTTGGCATATAAATTGTTAACAATTCCATTGGCACACCCTGCACGCCACATCTCTCATCCGATCTTTTTAGGTGAGATCTATGGAATATTTCTGAATTTCGTTGAAAAACATGGCCGTCAGCACCCATCTTCTCTTTGGCACATAAATTGTCAATAATTCCATTAGCACGCTGTATAGGCCACATTTCTCACCCGATCTTTTTTCAAATTTCATATGTAGCTTTGGTGTCATATCCTGATGTGAGCTATCGATACTTTTCTGAATTTTGTTGAAAACATAGCCGCCAGCAGGCATCTTGGAATTGGCATATAAATTGTCAACAATGCATTAGCACACCCAACAGGTTACATATCCCACTCATTTCTTTTCCAAATTCCACGTGTAGCTTTGGTGTGATGTCTCGTGGGAGCTATCAACTTTTTGTGAATTCCGTTCAAAAACATGACCGACAGTGTCCATCATGGATTTGGCATATAAATTGTCAACGATTCCATTGGTACACCCACAAGTCGCATCTCTCACCTGATCTTTTTCAGATTTCATATGTAACTTTGGTGTGGTGTTTTTTTCTGTAGAAACTTGATTAAGTGGCTTGGCATTGCTGGAACTTTCTATTTAGTTCAGTCCCTTTTTGGACAAGTTGTGCTGCAGTGTCATTGTCACTTTCGTTGAAGACGAAAGGTAGTGGAATTCTTCGATCGGTATTTTTCTGACCAAATACCAAGGCTTCGATACGGTATCATAAAAGATAGCTTCAATGCTGTTCAATGCACCAAATTTTAACTGGTAGAATGCTAAATTATTTTTGACCATCAAAATTTATTCACATGTCTTTGCCTCATTACAATGTATGGGAGTGTTTAGGCACTCTCCCATAAATTATAACAAGGCAAATCTATTCAGATCAAATAATTTCACTTCAAGGATAATATGAAGCATATCCACTGAATATGAGGCCATGACATTACGGTCCCTGCACATCAGAGTAAAGCCCAAATATGGGCTCCCAGCACTCTACCAGATAATATTTGACCCATGCTCCTATATATACACAACATAACGAAATAAAATAAAATTGAGATTATATCACTAATGTTGATAAATGCATATAAATATGAGCCGGTTCCCATGACATCCAAATTTGTATAATTTTATTGAGAAAATTACAAGGTATTTTAGCTACCTTAGCCTTATTTTGGCTACTTATTGGGCTATGAATTGACCACGTTGGGTAAGAATCAGCATGCCGGTAACTCTGGTGGTTCCTTCATATTTTTTATGTCCGTGGCAGGTATTTTAAAATGCCGTATATTTCTCCTGCCTCGGTTCAATATTTCGGTATTACAACAATACCTTTACCGTTCGGTATTTTCGGTATACCGTCTACTTCTAATCTTTGTGAGTGAAGAGATTTCAATAATATCAAGGATAGTCTGCGTGCAAGCACCACGATAAGTAGGTGAGCAAACAGCCCACGACATTGTCCGATTCTTTGAAGGATTAGACAAGTTGTCTGAGAACTTGAGCTTTTGTATGACCACAAAATAAAAGCAATGTTCGATTGGCAGATTTCTGATGGGCATAATTCAGTAGTTTTGGTCCATGTTTTCGTTATTTTTTGAATACCACGCAATAATTCTACTTTCTCCTAACGATTCAAAATTGGGCTGTTTTATGACCACAAATCTGCAGCAAAGTTTGACTGTCACAGCACTAGTAATTCTAGTTATCGGCCCTGATTGTGCAAGAAATGTTTTAGCTCACATGACGGAAAGCCGGGGTCAGCTATTGCCATCACTTTGCGTCTGTTAACATTCCATCTATAACAGTATTCTACCCCGAACCACCGCCTCAAAACTAGCCGAACTGGGTATAAATTATCTTTTGGGGATAACCTTTTAAGACTGTTCAATAGAAGTAGCTTAGCCTAATTGGGAGGAGTGGGGGCAGTGCCACAAACCCCCAAAATTCGTCAAAACACTTCTCATAAACCAGCAGCCACAATGATTTAAAATTTGGTATGCAGTTTCCCTATATGCTGAAGATTCAAGTGTGTTCAAAGAAAGTTTTTCTCGTAATATTCGGGCTTGTGTTGGAAGGGGCAATATTTTTGACCATGCCCAAAATTTCTATTTCTCGGACCTGTGAACCAATTTGGACTAAATTTGGTATGCAGAACTGTAGTAGAAGAGGACATGCATCGGTACTTGATTTGTGGGAAAGCTTCCCCAGACATGATGTCAGCTGATCAAACTCGAAACTTGTAAGGAGGTCAACATTATCATGGGAGGATCCCACAACTCATTTCTGCCGATAATGTATAACATTTCACAACATAAGAGTGTTGTGGTCAAAAGGTCTTTACACCGGTACTGATAAAGATGTCCAAGTAGGTCCATGGTTTTGATTTCAAATAATGATGTTGAACATGCCTTTAATAATTCGTCGCCTGAGTGCTAGAATGTCCTATGTTCCCTATGGGACATAGGACATTCTAGCACTCAGGCGACGAATTTATTTATTTATATATTGGTGTTTTTTAAGGTCATATATTTCTGCACAATGGCTAATCATGACCACGACAGTTTTACGGGTGGAGGAAGCCGGAGTACCCGGAGAGAACCAGCGAGCAACTGTCAGCTCCCCAACATACTAACTCCACACAAGCAGGGTAGCATTGGTTGTAGACATGTGCACCATCGACGTGCAGTACGCCTTAGTACACAGCGTCACCGTGCCCCACGTGGGCAATGGGGGTGAAGTGTCTTGCCCAAGGACACAACGCGGTTGCCGCAAGTGGGATTCGAACCGAGGACCTCTCGGCTTGCAGCCTGCACCTCTGCCTACTGAGCCACCGCGCCCCCAGGCGACGAATTTATCAGAGAATTTGTCCTTCTTCTGATCGCTGATGTATGTGAACATTGTGTTAGACAATTCGTCGCCTGAGTGCTAGAATGTTCTATGTTCCCTATGGGACATAGAACATTCTAGCACTCAGGCGACGAATTGTAAACTGGTCATAATAAGATCTCTACTTGCAGAAAGCACAAGACCAACAGTCCAAACTATCAATATTTGTAAAGGTTGGAAAGTTCTAGAGAATACAAAAGTACTAATAAATGATTCCAAACATATCAATGGCGCCAAATTCTGGTATTAGTAGTGTCCTGCGAATTTCAAAGTTACAATTGAATCGAATCTCGAATCGAAGCAGGTACAGGATTTTGAATGGTTGTTCGTGAGAAACATATCGGTTTGAGATGGGCAATCTACCGAAAACCGAACCGATACCGATATCATGGGGATACCGAAAAACCGAACTGAACCAATTACTGACTACCGAAACTGTCTGAATTTTCAAATGTTCATACATTCACTGTTTATAAGTCCCTGTTGAGTCTTAATGACGACTGAAAGGTTCATTTTTATGAAAGAAGTGAGTGAGTCACTTTTCAGTTTTGTTAACACTCAATAGACTGGGCAACTGTCCCGAATTCCCACTGGACTACAATCTTGTCCAATTGCTTAGCAGTGATTGTGATTTCTAGTCAAGTCTTGGCTTTCTGTTAAGGCAGCCCAGACCTGCCTAATAATCACTGCCCATGTGTTTTGTCTATTGTCAGCAGGACCCCATAAAGATGGAATGGTCAGGGCACATGCTCTGTGATCACAAAAGCCTGAAATAGGTCTTTAAACATTAAGGTGCGTCTTGAACAACTCACAAAATTACCGTAGATCTGATTTCTGGTCGTAAAAGAAAGAATGCCACTGTTGAGCTCATTAACAGTGTCATTTATAGCATTGTGGTAGAATGATACTACAACAACTTATTCTGTTTTTCCTGATGATAATTTCTTTTTGGTACAATCAGCAAATCTCAGTCAAGTCAGATACCGAATACAAGTAGGCAGTGGATCCCTAGAGAGTGCATTGTGGTTGTAACAACGCTGTGGAAACCTTACGGTTTTGTGACTATAACTTTGACTAGCAGTGCGATTCTTCACCTGAGTTCCAGTTTGTTCAGTAGGCACATAGGAACTCATGGGACAAATTGAGGACACAAAGTGAGGTGGCAACAACTTATTTCCCACCTTTGTTTTCACGCCCCGAATAGTAACACACTGTTGAAACGTTGTGGGCAACACAACCATTTCACAGCATTTAACAACCTGATGTTGTACAGTCACCTTGTGGCGACCTTGCAGTTGTTTCTAGACAAGTGTTGGCTACCTGCATAGGCAGGAAAGAGGCGTCCATAAACAACTGCCAAGGCACACACAATATAACTTACAAGTTTATGCGGAGACAACCTGTCGGGGCACCTGTTTTATTGCAGTAAAATGGTCCACTCGAGTCCAAAGGGTTAACAGCTTTTTACTCAACGCTATGGAAATGTTGTGAAAATGTTGCGGGAACATCGCTATCTTGCACTATTCAACAACTTCTCATTCAGCGATGCAGACTTGTGGAAACATTGTGGTTTGACACAACCTTCACATAACTAGGAACGCTTTGGTAACGTTGTGTGCAAGCTGGAGGAATGACTAATCTTGTCAATAATACACTTTGCGAAATTCAGCTTTGCTGCCTCAAGTTTAACTCCTTGTGTGTTGCTGGTGGATATTCCCGCCCAAGAAAGGGCGTCTATTGTCTCTAAAATAAGTATAATTTGGGTCCATTATTCAAATTTCCCCCTGCAAATGAAATGGACTTTCTCACCAGTGATTTCATGAGTTATATTTAGATAAATTTTTCATCAAACCTCGTCGTGGCTGTTCCAAAGCAGCCATGTCTAGATTTGATTAAAAATATCTTGAAAATACTCAGCGGATTAAGAGTTAAATTTTATGTATTTCAACGAAAAAGTACCATCGAAAGTAGGGAAAAGCGCAGAAAATACATTCCCAGCTTCATCAAAGTAGAAATAAGCTTGGGATATGCGCACTCCGTGGTATGTATCTAAGTTACTTCGAAGTATATCTGCCACTTTCGAAAGCGAGAATTCATCCAGAAATTCTCATCTAGAAATGAGGGCCATTAATTTGCAACCGAGGGGACATTACCAAAAAATCGAGAGAACATTGCCAGGTTATATACATCGTGTACTATTTGTCGTCATCACTGCAAAAGAACTTACTCTTCAAGTCTGTGATTACCTGTGTCGGTGGCGGTGGTGGAGTAGTGATTACTTCAAGTAGCTTGTCAGATTACACAGTGAAGACCTACGGTGTTATCTAGGTGAGTTTTGTGAATTAGTAACCTACCGAGACTGGAACGGTTCCCACTAATGCCCTAACATCGCCCAGATCGCTTCTTATGGTTGCTTAATCCCAGATCCTGTTTACATTTCAGTCAACCTCCCTCTATTCAAAAATCGCTCCACGCCCCCTTCAATGTTTCCCATTAAAAAGTTTCCGAATTCCGTGATATTGGAGTTTAGTACTCCTAGAACTCAAAATACCCAACATCAAGAGAGCTTGTCCTGTTTCTCAACTTGATTTTCACCCATACTATTTGTTTGGTGACGCAGCCGTGGTAGATGACGCCTGCCAAATCAGTGCCCAGCGAGGTTTTAACCCCCCTCTAATGTACATGCCTACTTTATCCACCACTTCGCCCTACTCTTTTCCATGAACACTTACTTGGCCCACTCATTCGTGATAATTATCTTAACCCTTTACATAGCACGAAAGGCAGACGACACTTGCAAATACAATTCTTGAATAACTAACTTTTTTTCTCTTTTTGCGTCAAAACATAGTTTATGATCCCTCATTGAAACGAGCTAGTTAAGCTCGTTCCAATGAGGGGTCATAAGCTATGTTTTTCAGACAAAAAGTGAAAAAATAATGAAAATTGGATGGTGATTTTTGTGCACGGCGCATGCCGGTTTTGGCCGTTACGTTGGGCAAAGGGTTAACCGAGTCTCGTTCAAGTCCATAACATCAAAGTCCTCGACCATTACTGCTATTTCACTTACTTTTTTATGGAGAGCCTCGATGTGACGGTATCCCACTTAACGAGTCCTGAATTTTTTCGACTTCCTCTTATCCTTGGTGTTCTTTTCCCTCAAGAGTAACCTGAGTATTCGTACCCTCCCCCTCCACCACACGCTCATTCTTCCCACCTCTGCCACATCTGTTTTTGCCTCTGGGTCCTCACGCACCCCGCTCTCCTCCACTAAAAGATAGCCAATACCTGACTAGAAATCACTGCCCATGCAGGCGATTTGTCTATTGTCAGAAGGACTTCCTGAAGATGGCACGACCAGGGCACTCACCCTGACATCGTAACAGCCTGAAATGGCTCTTTAAACGCCAATATGCGGTTAGAAAAAATCGCAGTATTACTGGAGATATAATTTGTGGCATTAAAAGAATGCACTGTGGAGCTCATTGGCAGCTGTATTCATAGCGTCATAACGCTGTGGTAGAATGATACAACAACTATTCTATTTTTCCTAATGTGAATTCCTCTTTGATACAAATGTGTCGAGTCAGACACTGAATACAGAGCCGATACCGAGGTATCCCCCCCTCCCCTCACCCTAAAATACAGAAACCGATACCGAACTCAAAACACGAAAAATGCATGCAATTAACTCGCAGAGTTGGCAGCAGGCACCAATGGTTCCTGGAAGTCTGCTGCCGTATTCGTTCAAGAACTGCCAATAAAATAATATTTCCAGGTAACAACTCGTGGCCAAATGTGCTTCAGCTATCCAAGGATAAGGCTAGGCATTCAAAACACTTTACGATGTAGAGACGGACTGCATTTGGGGAAAGGACAACATTGTCTGCATTTTATTTATTGAATATGGGTTTCATGGCCGACGGACGTGCGCTTTTCACGCGATACCGAATTTATATCGAAGAACAATCTTAAGAATTTCTAACAGATGTCATGATACCGTGCAAGTAACATAGCAACTGTTCTCCTGAAATATTATTTTAGTTTAAACAATATTTATTTCCAAAGTATGTTTAAATTATACAGAAACAAGCATAAATTGACAAAAAGGTAACAAACATGGAAATGAATTCAGCAATAAGCCAAAGGCTTATACTGGGCCGTCTCCAGATGGAACAAAATATCACCAAGGAAAAGGTTTATGCGGCAATTACCAGTTTTGAGATTGTCTTAGCAGAGCAATGCGTTGCCATCCTATCGAGGTTATTTCTGCAATGTGTGACGCCCAGTTGCTGCGGTCGTTGAGGGTAAGGTCAAGGTGCTTGTGTTTTTCGGCATTCTTTATTACTTGGGTAGACATTAAAAGAGGGGATGATTTGGTTTTGGGGATTTGCGGCTGATCAGCATAGATTCGTTTTTTTGGGGGGTTAAAGTTTACTAACCATGTTTGGGCCCAATCCTCTATTGTTTTTATGTCCCTGTTATCTCAGCGGCCATATTGGGTTGTTCAATTATAAGGAACAAAGAGGTATCATCGGCAAAGAGTCTAATGTTGGAAGTGAAGTTGTTTCCAATATCGTTGATATATGTCAAGAATAACAGGGACCCCAGGATAGAGCCTTGTGGGACACCCGCAGATACTTCGCCCTATGACGACAACACAGAGTTTAAACATACACGTTGGTATCTGCCAGATAGATAGCTGCGAAACCAATCCAGAAGAGGGCCTGTGATGCCTATTTGTTCAAGTTTGTAGAGTAAACCTTTGTGCCAAACTTTGTCAAATGCCTTGCTTACGTCGCAAAAGACTACCCGAATTTCTTTTCCTTCGCGAAGGGCAGAACTGAAGGTATGGTAGATGTCAGTGAGCTATAGTACAGTTGAGTCGGATGGGAGAATGCCTGATTGAAGTGGGGTTAGCAAAGAGTTGCTTCGAGAGAATGCTAGAATGTGTTTGGAAATACATTTCTCAAATACTTTGCTGATACAGCTCAGTAGAGTTATAGGGCGGTAGTTTGAAACACATTGTCGGTCTTCGCTTTTGAATAAAGGAATAACATCTCCACTTTTCCATTGGTTTGGGAAGAAGGAATGCCTGAACATTATGTTAAAGGCAATTGTTAAGGGGACAGCTAGACTCACAGAACATATTTTGAGGATTTTTGGACTAATGTCGTCTGGGCCGTTTGCTTTGGATACGTTGAGAGAATCAAGGGAATCCTTTATATCTTCGACACTGAGAATAACACAACTTAATATCGGGCGTGCTAGATTGGAATGAGTAGATGGGAGTGATTGATTGTGATCGGGTACCATAGAAATTTTGCAAAAATAATTATTTAGACATTCGGCTTTGTCCTTGTCCGATAGGTAGATCATTATTAAACAGGATCAGGTTTATTAGTGAACAAGAGCTTTCGCAGTAGTAGGTTGTTTCATTTAACAGTTGTTTAATGTTATATTGGGAGAGTAAGCAACCAAAGGAGGCTGACTTCCCTTTCAGTTGATCGTCGTTAAAGTCGCCAGTTAAGAGGATGTTATTAATTCCAGAATCTATAGCTCGATCTATTGATATGTTGATTAGGTCCTACTGAGTGGCGTCTGAATTAGGGGGTCCGTATAGAACTCCGACAAGTATTAGGCCTAAATGGGTATAGACCTGTGCCCATAGACTTTCCAAGGCGGGTATATCAAGGTATGGGCGAGGTTTGTATGGGATAACTTTTTCACATACATGATAACACCGCCGCCTCTTGAGCCTCGGTTTTTACGTAACGGAGCTGGGAAGTAGGATGTCGTCATTGGGGACACCGGAATCTAGCCTTGTTTCAGTAAACGCGCATACATCGTTTGAGAGAGATTCGCAGCAGAGCAAGTCAGTTTTAGGGCGGATGCTTTGTACATTCAAGTGGAAGACAGTAAGTCCTCCGGGACAAGTAGAGTAAACTGAAGGCGTAGACGATGTGCTGCTAAGTGAGCCTAGACAGTGGGTGTTGGTTGGTCCGGGATTTGTTTCAATATCACCTGCTTTGTAAATAAGAAGTTTTATCCAAGCAGTGCAGATGAGGAGGCAGAGAATGGCGTTTAGAGGGGCTAACATAAACATGAGAGGTGAGCGGTGACGACATTCTGTTCGCCTTTTGTATCTTGCCAGGTAACGGGGAACTATCTTATTTTGTTGTGTACCGCAAGGTATATTTAACACATGTAGCAGACTAATCATTACGGTCAAACCCGCGAGTCCATAACATGAAACTAGTAATATCAAAAGAACGGCGTGGGAGTCTAGTTGTTTCTTGGGATGCACCCTAGTTAGGGCCTTACTGGTAAACACACCCACTCTCATCCGGTATGTGCTGATATCATCCATTTTGTATGGGAAAGTCGCGTTGTAAAAGGACGACAGTGGGTGGGTAGATCAGCATGTCGTGTGATGCGCTACGTGGTCAGCCTAACTGGGTGGCACGTGCGTTGTAGTATTGCTGGTACGGCATTGGTAGTTCGCTGTGGCTAAGCAGAATCGGTTCACATGTTGTGTAGGTTCTGGTACAGAGGTTGCGTATTGGAAGTTGAAAGTTGGAATTGAAACAAAATAAAATATATACAAAAAGTTAAAGTAATAAACAAATATTCAACAAATGCAAGCTTCATGCGGGTAGGATATCCTTTATGTTTTCACGGATGTTTCAATAAGGATCCGATGGGTGCTCCTATTGGGGTGGGTCTTGTCGGGGTTTTGGAAAACAAGCATTTTACAGCTTCGGTTATTTTGTTTGGCTATTTGGAGTTTCTCCATTTTGTCAAGAAAGGTGTAGTAAAGCAGATTGGGGCGTCTTGGAGCGGAAAGTGGATTTGCTATCTGATAGATTTGGATGTACAAGTAGAGTCAATGGACAGAAACAAGAACAAGAAAGATTCCTATCCGGAGAGGCCTCCACAAGCAGGGCGCCTGCTGATCCGAGCTCTCGTCGCCCGATGTTGGGGGATGGAAGGAATACCATTACAGTAAGGTAATATTGTAGTGTATGCCGTTATTTGTTTACATTTAACATCACTTGACATCTTGGACCCGAATAGTCGCCCTTCCGGTCATAACGTCATCAAATAGGATGGCTGTTCGGTAAATGTATGGGGGTAGACCGATCAATATTTTCAACGTGCAGTGCCGAGGGTGTACGCAGAAGATATTGATTGGTCTACCCCGAATAGTGCGTATGAGTATGAACATATTGCTTGGTCTACCACGAATGGTGAGTATGGACTCTTCAAGTTGCTGCCATGGGACCGACAATGAAGATACAACAATAGTTCAAAAGGTTAAGACCTCTCTGTTGGTTTTCATTTTAGACAATTGACTGTTAGTGTAGGTTGATATCAAATAGCCCACCCAATCCGGCTCGGCAGCACCGGAACATGGCAACACTTAATCGATGGGTACTTTCCATAAAATGATGTCACGTTTCCGAGCTACCGGTGCAGAAAAAAGTTGATAAATACTATAATATAGGTGTCATTCCGTTCTGCAACTATCTGCTCTTGTCTCACTGTAGATGGTAGGACCTCCTGGCGGCAACCTCTTATGGGGGAACCCTTCGCCGGAAATATCGCCGGCTGGAATATTATTTTATTATTTTATTATCTGTTATATAGCATACAGCAGCAGACTTCCAGGAATCACTGGTGTCTGCTGTGAACTCTGTCAGTCGATTGTTCATATTCTGCTCTCTGTTTTCACCCATCCCACTGTCCATCATTCTCTTTTTTCTCACATTAATTTTTCTCTCTTTCTTTCGTCCCCGCAGTTTTGCCAAAATGCATAATGGGGTGAGGGGTTATTCATCAATGACTTGGAAATAGTGAGACATTTCTATTCTCTTGGTGAAAAATGGTTACAGTAATGTGGACTCTAGAAACGATCGAGAGGGATGGGATGAGAAAGGCTTTTGGTTCATGATGGGGTGTATCCTTTACATCGTATATTTTCTTTTATTTTCGTTTCAAGGGAATATAGATTAGGACCGATGCTGATGAGACCGTCAGTGCCACCCACCCGCCGCTCCTATGAAATTTTTTTAATTTGGGAAGGGGGGGGGGGGGGGAGTGGGGGCGGGGGATATTCGTAATTTTAATTATTTTTCATTATTTTGGACAATTTCACTTCGCTCACGAGAATAAAATATATTTAATTTTCTTCGAGAGGAAATCCTCGAGCAGTGTGTTTTGAGGTCGGAAGAAGTACGGAACATGGTTATAACAAGTACAGCATCTTAGTTAAATACATCTACGAGGGTCCATGTAACTTGTTGTCATTGCACGGGGCTAGATGCAGCGTTATACTGTACAATGTAAAAAAATATGTTTGTTACTTTTTTGGTGAGCTGCCTGGGTGCGGGGTGGTCTTCATGTAAGACGCGCGATGACGGATACTACCGGATGGAGGCTAGAAAGAGGCCTTCAAGACCCCCTAGGTGACGCGATTCTAAGTTCTGGGGACTCGGGATAAATTTGATTGTGTTTAGAGAATTCTTCACTGAGGCATGCAACTGAAAATAGAAAGGCTACTTGACCAAATCAGTACTACAGCTTTTGATACATACGTTACAATTCCCTAAATGATTGCTAAACAGAATAAAAATAAGATGAAATAAATAAAAACAAAACATACTAAATAAAGGTTTGAATTTGGTTAGTCCTTTACCTAATATGAAAAACAGACGGCGCATGCAAACAAAATTCTTGAAAAACTAATTTTTGTCATGTTTTATCTCAAAAACATAGGTTATGACCCTCTTTGGAACGAGCTCGCCGAGCTCGTTCCAAAGAGGGGTCATAACCTATATTTTGAGACAAAAAATGAAAAAAATAATAAAAATTAATTGGCGGTTTTTTTTGAATAACGCTGGGCGGTTTTTGGCGTTACGTTGGGTAAAGGGTTAACGAAGGATGTAGAATAATCTCACCCGCAAAGGCCCAGTAAACAGAAAAAAATTAAAGATGTCACTTCCACCCACCCCCCCCCCCCCCCCCCAGTAATAAACACTGAACACCTAATCCTTCCAACAAGCTCCACAATGGCATCACAATTGTGTTGTTTATTTTATTAATTTTCTGCATAGAAAATAAAACTCGCCCATTGAAATGAGAATGTTTCACACTAAAGTCTTTATTTTGGCTTAGTTCATTTTACAACTGGGGTGTTTGATCAAACATGACCCAAAGTTGAGATAAGATCCGATAACAGTCGTTTTCATCGCTGACTTAATGGCGTGGCGGTAACACAGTCGCTTTGTGATATGAAGATTGAGAGTTCGAATCTCGTTAGCCTATATCGAATTTGCCTTTTGTGAGAAACATGTTTTACACGCAAATTCAGAACGTACCAACGAGACAGAAAATGAAATCTGGAGTAAAACGTCGTGTTAATTAAATGATCTTTGCGCGATATAATTTCAGGTTTGGTACATAGTATATAATCAAACATCAGAGTATTATTTACCACCTTCTCGTTGACGTGATTCCTTTGTCTAGGGGTAACTTAGTTTGGCTTCAGTGAAGAAAGGTCCAGGATCAATACCCAGCCGGGACATTTCACTTGAAAAGTAAAGGCCAAATCAAGCCAGCAATTTTTGAAACCCTTGCTACGCTCCATAAAAATAAAATTAAATTGAAATACAATAAAATACAACCAACAAAACCTTCTTCATAATGGTTTGATTTGAACAAAGTATTTCGAATATTCAAACCAAAATGTCCAAACAAAGAGAAGGAAATGATAAGAAAACTTCCACGTCTCCTAACAATGTCTAAAAAAAACGAGATATGTCTGAGAAGTTCCACAATGCCATCACACCTCATTGTTTTTATTTGCTAACTTTTGCACATAAAACTGGAATGAGAAAATGTCATACCCAAATCATTATACTGGGTTAGTCCGTTTCAAAAGAGGATGTTCGGACTATTTGGCAGTGCTGGAATCATCACATCATTTGTCGTCTTTTTAACATTCACTCTTTGAATTTTCTCATCATTTACAAAGTCTTTCACCTAAAATATGTTCATTCAATAGTTTTCTTTTTCTCGACATCAACTGTACGGTGATCTGGTCTGTTTATTTATTCTGTTCACGATTGTAAGCAAAGACAAAGGAATTTGGGTTATCGAGACTCCAAGTCCACAAATGGCGTCTCGATATCGATTTTTTGCAGTAAATTTTCGACACTTTTTCAATTTTAGGCCGAATACTCTCTAAACTTGCGATCAGAAATGGAATTTTGTCCGAAATTTTGTTTCGAGTTAACTCCCTTCGTTCTAGCGAGAAATAGGGTAATCGAGGCGCCAAATGACAGAAGAGAGTCTCGATTACCTGTATTCATTTCTTCGCTTTCTGATATGAATGACCAGCAGCGATTATTTATCATTTTCTTTGCCTTTAGAAGATTCTATTTTATATGGATTTAAAAAAAAACATACGAGAAGGTGCTAAATAATACACTGATGTTTGATATATGTTTATATTCCATGTAACAAACTTGAAATTATATCGTGATCGAAGGAAAGGTTTTTGGCTTGATTTGGCTTTTACCTTTTCAGTAAAAATGCCTCGACTGGGAACTGATCCCGGGTCCTTCTTCACTAAAGTCAAACTAAGTTACCTCGAGACAGAGGAATCACATCAACGAGAAGGTGGTAAATAATACTCTGATGTTCGGCTTTTACCTTTTCAGTAAAATGCCTCGACTGGGAATTGATCCCGGGTCCTTCTTCATGACTCGGAAAGTCAAACTAAGTTACCCCGAGACTGAAGAATCACGTCAACGAGAAGGTGGTAAATAATACTCTGATGTTTGCTTATATACTGTGCAGGAAAAAACTTGAAATTATATCGCGCAAAGATCTTTTAATTAACAAAGTTCGACACCTTTTACTTCATATTTCATTTTCTCTCTCGTTGTTACGTTTCTAATAAGCGCGTAAAACATGCTGTTCACAAAAACGCAATTTCGATATAACAAGATTCGAACTCTCAATCCCCATAACACAAAGCTACTGCATAACCGCTACGCCATTCGGACATTGATATAAATGTGAGTATTATCTGATCTCATTCTCATCATCTAAATTCTGGATCATCTTTGACCATACACCCCTTCTCTTTCAAAATGAACTAAGCCAAAATAAAGACGTTAGTGTGAAACTTTCTCATTTAAATGGACAAGTTTTATTTCCATTGCAAAAAAAAAAAAAAAAAAAAAAAAAAAAAAAAAAAAAAAAAAAAAAAAGACACAATGGTGATGCCATTGTGGAGCTTGATGAAGGGATTAGGTGTTTAGATATTCTTGGAGTCGTGGAAGTTATCATTTTTCTTCTGTTTGTTTCGAATATGAGAGTTAGATTATTCGAAATTCTTTGTTTACTGATTTCAAAGTTTTATTAAGTACCCGGTATGTTTTGTTTTTTATTTTTTTATCATATTTTTTCTGTATCATCTTCGTGGATCATTCGACAAAAATGGTTCCACCGGGGGTGGGTGGGTGGGGGAGGGGGTTCCCATCGAGAAAACCATTGTTCGGCCAAAATGGAGAAAACTTTCATTTTTGAAACTGAAGGAATGCTATTTCATTTCAAATGGGCGATCAATGACAGACTAGACTGCTGGTATATCGATATGTTCTCCACGTGGACTTCCCGCATAGAAAACATTTCATATACCAACAGTCCATGAAATCAGTTCCATTTCGCCCTTTGGCCATTTTCACTAAAGTTCACGTACGAACAGGGGTGCATCAATTTTGAGGGCTCCATGGGGAACCCAATAGGGGGCCAACCGGAAATTTTCCTGGTGGACCATACGGCCAGTCCGCTTCTGGTTTTGGAGGTTAAATACTGGTAGTTGGTTACTAGTGTCTGATTTTATTGGAATCTTGGGATAGGTGACTGATAGGGGACTAACTTCCAGCTTATTTACCATTTCACGCCCCCTATCTGCTAGACAGTCGATGGTTCCACGGCTTCTGGATGAGTGATACTGTCAACTATCTCACTATCTCCTTGTACTAATACATTGTATGTTTTCTGGTACTTTCTTAACTTGCCGTACTGCATCTGGAGAATACTACAGTTATCATGGATACCATTGTCTCGTCTCGCTACCATTGCTATCAGCACTACGGTGACATTACGGTCCTAGATTTGCATCAATGCAACTGGTAGACCCCATCATTATTGACCATTTGAACACGATAGGTCGCTTTTCATGCCCAGGAACACGAGGCATTATAATTTCGTTAAGTTGGATGACTGCTAAGTGAATGTGTGGTGTAAACAGTCAATATTTTCAACGTGCAGCCCCAAGGCTGAACATTGAAAATATTAATTGGTCGACCCCAAATAATGAATATGGACTCTTCCAACTTCCGTCCTTGAACTGAAATGGATGATGGCACACGGGTTCAAAGGGTTAACTCTTTGCACGCTGCTGGGGGATATTCTAGCCCAGAACAGGATTTCTATTGCCCCTAAAATAAGTATAATTTGGGTACATTTAATCTACCCCCTTATAAATTAATAGACTTTTTCACCAATGATTTCGTCGGTTATATTTAGAAGAATTTTTCATCAAATCTAGTATCTAGTCATGACTGTTGTAAAGCAGCCGTGATAAGAGCTGATAAAAAATATCTTGAACGTAAGTTTAATCCTGCCATACGCTATGGCACCAGGTACTATCTCTTATCATTGCCAGTGTTAATCTCCATGACTGGCGTCCACTACTTCCAACATCGCTACCCTCTTCTATCGTTGGTCATTCGAATGCGACTGCCAGGAAGTATCCCCGATCATGGGTGTCACCAGGATTTTTCAAAAGAGGTTCGACTTTGATGTAAAAGGTACACCGGGGTGCTCTTGGCAGATGCCTATGGCATCTGCCAGTGTACCCTCGGTGTACTTCGGTGGATGTCCCATAGCATACACGAGCATTCTAGGGATCCGGTGGCATCCCCTCCACCTCCCCGGGGAAATTTTAAATTTAGTATCAAAGGGACCCCGGAAGAACTTTGGGGAGTTATTTGCAATCTCCGTTCTTGATAAAAAAAAAACGTAAAAGGGGTTCGTTCGATCCCGAACTACCAGTACCGCCCCCCCCCCCCCCCCCCCCGGTGATGCATATACCGATAACTATCTTGCAATACGCCATGTTATAAGTATCCCCCAACACCCAGACGAGGTTAGTGGTCATTACTCGATGAGGTCTAACAACATGACCCTCATACGACAAACTGCAAGAGCCATAGACTTCCAAGGGCACTATCCTCTGATAACTCTCCTCAAATACTACTACATCATTTCATGGTAACGAGTTTCCTCCGATATCGAGAAGAGGTTATAGTTTACCGCTCAGTGGGTCTAACATCATTGCCCCAGAAAAGTATCCTCCAATAGTACGCCAACATGTCATAAGTTTCCTCAGAAACCCAGATGAGTCGAAGAGTCGTGCTCATGAGATTTGATTCGAGCCTTTGCTGTTCCAAGTTTTAGCTGTATTGGAAGCCAACCACCGTACTCCTACTGACAGTATACTTGTTGGATGGGGATGACGAGGCAGATGGTAGCAGTTAAAAGTGCTAGAAATAAAGGTGTGACGAGAATCAGTGCCTGTACTGACGATATAAGACAGCAACTGTTGGAGAATCTGCCGCTCCCGTGATGTGAGGAGATCGCAGTAGTGGTGTTACGCTAGTGATGTGAGTAGATCATAGCAGTGCTGCCACGCTATTGGTGGAAGAAGATCACTTTGGTGCTGTCACGCTAGTGGTGTGAGTAGATCGCAGTAGTGCTGCCACGCTAGTGATGTGAATAGATTACAGTAGTGCTGTCACGCTAGTGATGGAAGTAGATAACCGGAGTGCTGTCACGCTAGTGGTGTGAGTAGAAGACAGTAGTGTTGTCACGCTAGTAATATAAGTAGATCACAGTAGTACTGTCACGCTAGTGGCGAAAGTAGATCACTGCAGTGGTAGCCAAAAGTAGTGGCACAGATCAGTTGATGCGCCAGTAGAAGTGGTATCTCCTTTAGCAATGTCGGCACAGACCGTCCTCAAATAGGCATTCTCAAATAATCAACCTCGGAGAGTAAAACGGACTGGGTGTAAATTCTGCTGCATTAACATATAATAACAACTGCACTAATGCCCCAAGCCATGCTAATTGCAGTATCACTAATTCTTACCACTGTTAAATGTAAAGGTAAGAGTTTCCAAGCAATGTCGACGATGAACTATAATCCTTCCAGGGTAATATTCCATTTACATCATCAAGGCATGCCTTAATAATGTAGATGGATTATTTTATCAGTTGGAACTTGATCCATCACAGTCGAAAACAAATCAGATTTATAGCACCCCAACCCCCATCAGTCATTTTCAAAATGCCACTGATTCAATTCCAGGTTCAATTCGATTTTGAATAATAGACATGATTCGATTCGAATGGAAAATGTATGATTCGCAAGGCCCCAGTATTTTAGGCACACTATGGCCTATCACAAAGAGAAATTTCGGTCGTTTCAAGCATGTGTCCTTGTCTTGGAGGTGTTGTGCTTATATTCTTAACTATCTCATACGCTCATCTGGGTGCGATAAACAAAAGTTTCTCGTAAGTAATGAACCGATGCGTACACTCCATCAAGGAACTGCACGAACCGACTGGAGTTTAGATGGATGGCGCAAACTGACCGAAATTACCAGGACTTTGACAGTGGTCTGTACGGGTTCCGAAAAAGCTAGCAAGTGCGTAGTGATGCTACAAGTCGTTACTAATGTTGGAAGATTGTGATAGCCACAGGAGCTGCAGTATTTATCGGAGATCGTGTAGTTTGGGTAGAAAGTAGTAGCATATGTATAAAGAAGGGGTACAACTGAGAGGTAATGAGAGGGATAATTGATATTGACAGTAGTGCAGAATCCATGCACACTAAAAATTAAAGTGTTAAAAACTACACTTGACGTGCTATATTTAACACTTACTAAGTGCTGAACTAGCACTTTGTTCAAGTGTAGATATCCCAGAACTTGACAGGTGTTACAATAATACCACTTGACAAGTGTAATGTCGCGACACTTAAAAGGAAACAACGCAGATGACGCGGATCAGGCTCGAACTCTCGAGCCTGATCCGCGTCATCTGCGTTGTGTCCTTTTAATTATGTACCCACCAAGCGCAAATCTAATTATGGACGATTCTGGAAGAACCACCAATGCTAGATACATGGGAAGTGCCATCCATTCAAGTTTCAGATGTATGACGATTGTAATGTCTAAGTGCTTAAAGCATAGCACTTTGAGTGTTAAAATCAAACCCTAAGAGTTAGAATGGGTTTAACACCTTGCAAGTGTCAGTTTAACACTTTCGTTTTTAGTGTTCATTGGTCCATCTGCAATGTTGTAGCTGTGAGCCATGGGGCGGTCTAGGAGCAAAGAGATAGTGCCCAATAATCTCCCACCAGTTCATACTATTTCCAGAGTATCCATATTCTAGTCCACTAACCACCAGTCTTCAGCCCCCAAATATCCATACTAGTATGTGTTCATGTACAATATGTTTTCGATGTGCAATGTGACCTATCTTGTCAGCACAGGCAGTCAGTAGGTAAAAGTCACACAGGAGTTAACTTTACCGAGGTGGAGGCGCCATCTGCTTTAGCATTGCAGATGAAGCCTTGATGTACTGAACAGACTATTAATACTGCGAACAGGCTTACTAAATTCACTTCTCTATTTGTTTACAGAAAGTAGCCTAAACTGTCGATCACTTCAGTCTGTCATTTCAGATAAGTTTGTTGGGAGTACTAATTGTCTTCGTTGACAGTGCATGTGCTGCGGATGAAAGTTGAACAATTCATAGTGGACATTGTATTTGAATCCCCGTTTATAACTCTTGTGTTAAGGTGTTAAAATAGGTCCCTGATTCAAAACTCTTGTGTTAGGTGTTAAAATCGGTTCCTGATTCAAAACTTGTTTAGAGGCAGCAAACCTAGCAATAAGGGATTTTCATGTCTCTAACTTGTATATAGCAGCCAACATTCACTGTAAAATCAACTTTCTCACTGACAGTACTGTCAAACTTACTGCCAATAGCTCTGTCGAGCAAACTCCAGAGATGTGCCGATGTAACTAGCTTAAACTCTATAATACAGCTTATGGTTTTCCGCAAACAGTACCTCAATAAATGGAGCTCCATTCTATTTCATTTCTTGGACGTTTCACTTCAATAAAAGTCGCATCAATTCTCGTGTAAAATTATTTCAATCATAAACATTTTTACTAGCGCCAGATATATTTCTTTTAGATGAAATAAACTATCGAAGAGTCCTTGACCTTAATCGGCCAAGTCCAAATAACTGAACCTGAGAGTACTTGTTTTTGAACAGTGGGACGGGATACTGAAAGAAACCAAAGACTAGTGGAAGTTGACGGTGTTGCCTTGGTCTTTCTCATGCCCCCTCCCTGCAGGATATAGTACGCCCCATGTCACGTGACCAGTGACGTATTGCTGGTTGTCTTGGTAGCCTGCGTGAGCGGATATGTGCTATGCCATAACCTTAGTGAAGCGTGTAGCTAGTGTGCATATGCAGTGCATGATGTTAGGATGACAAATGGTTTTTGTCGTCCATATTGTATGACGGAGGTGGCCGTCTTGATTACTGTGCTGGCACGTGGTTTTCATGAGGCCCAGAGCCATACAATAGTAATTGGGTTATATTTGGTAGGTATTTTCCATTCAGTTTGGATTCTTCCAAAATCCTCATCTCATATGCTACCTGTTCTTTCTTTATCCATTTGGGGACATTTCGTTGAATTTTAGGCGGCACTGCATTAGCACGAGGCCAGCATCATAGCAGTTACCTGGATTTTTTTTAGGGTATATTCGATTCACTGGGATTGCTGTTTAACATTTATTCACCATCTACCACTACTGCTCACAAATACCCCCGTTGGCCTATTCGATGACCTGTTCTGACCACCCAGTCATTATGTCTAGTCAAAGCTATACTCAGCTGACCGTCCTTGCTTCTTATCTCGACCAGGTCTTAGAAAGTACATTCAGATCGCTCAATACCTCTAGGCCCCGTCAGCTATTACTACATTCTGTGCTAACCCAAGACGTGGCAGTTCGTCGTATATCTTTGCACGCTACCATGATAAAATCCACCACTGTGGTCTAATCTAGCGCCCCGGGAATCTTGCAACGTGGTTAACCGTTATTGAAGGATACTTATCGGAAGATATTACCAGCAGAAGTCTATGGTTTCTATGCCTCTGAGGGCCGTGGAGAAATAATTAATTCATGTTCAGTTTACCATTCCTCATTCGGGTATTTGACAGTGGAGGTGGTGGCCTACTGCTGTGGGTACTTATCGGAGGATGCTGCCGTAGAAGCCTATGGTTTGAACCGTTTCTATCCTTTTGTCCCATGGAGTCATGCAGCTTTTGAGGAAATTCCTCAATGAGGTAATATATCCTTTATCCAGCGTATCAACTGGATATTAGTGGATACTTGACTACATGGTGTAGTATTGTAGGGCACGTAGAGAGTGATAATGGCAATAGAAGCCGATGGCTCCAATAATTTTGTCGTATGCGTCCATGAAGCCCATAAGGAAATCCCTAGAGGAGTTCTATCGTTGAACCTTCAACTGGGCAATCGGTCAACATACATATTCGCTTCTACCTTTGTAGTTTATATTTCTGGTGATATTATAGCTTACACTCCTACAATCACTGTGCTGCCAGTTCTACACTTTAACTGGTAGAGTGCTGGGAACCCACATTTGAGCTTCATTCTGAAGTGCAGGTACCCATCTGAGCTTCATTCTGAAGTGCAGGTACCATAGCTTGAAGGCTCATATTCAGTGCATATGCTTTGTGTTATCATTGAAGTGATATTATTTAGTCTAAGAGTTTGCCTTGTTACAATTTATGGGAAAGTACCCATCGGCACTCTCTCATAAATTGTAACAAGGCAAAGACACGTGTACAAGCTGTACTTGAGGTTGTTTACCAACTTTCCTTACCACTGAACCCACACAACGGCAATAAAATAAGTAGGAGATATATATAATCAAATAATTTTTTTTTTTTTGAGGGGGGGGGGGGGGGGGGGGGGCGAGGGGAATGTCAGATTTGGTATTTCAAGCCAAATTCGCTGTATAGTGAGACCCTTTAAAAGTTACCAACATTGTTAAATTGTTAAATTATACCTTCTCCTTGTCACAAATCATGTGGTGTTAACACGATCTCTGTCACCACGACCGATTCGAGCCCTTTCTGCCTGTTTCTACGTCTATGTCTATCTAATCAACTTGACGTCTCTGCCCCCACCCCCCCCCCCCTCACCCTCTCTCTCTCTCTTTCTCGAGAGAGAGAGGTATCAAGAGGGACATCGACATAGAGTTAATGAGGTAGACAAAGACATAGAAATGGAAGAAAAGGGCTCGAATCGGCCGTGATGACAGAGATAAGGTTAAATACAGCCGTCCAACCTCAAATCCTAGATCCATCTTACTTCGCAATCATTTCCAGGGATGTTTTTTATGGTCTAGTATTTATCTATTGGTGTTAAAAAGGTAATTTTCAGCACCTATGGCTATATTAATAATTTCTTACTGCAACATGAGTGTTAAGTTAATCATTTATACTTCGGCTGCCCACTTAATAGGACTCACACTCAAGGCATTGGTAACAGAGTACCATCATATCATTGAAACAACTTGTTCACCACAGTTAACAAGACCTGTTCCACTTTCCAGGGTTCTCGTGGGAACTGTGCAACTGGACTAAAAGACTGAATGTGATCGTAATATATAAAAAAAGGAAGTGTAAAAATATTTTTATTTTTTTTTTGAAATAGGCCTATCCATGCCTCTATAAGAGAGTTTTGATATGGCTATTGTATGCAGGTGCTGTTGTGGAATTTGCAAATTTCAATCACAAAATTATCTCTTTGCTAACAGATTTGTTATTCCCATTGCTTGCCAGTCATATATTCAACAAGTGTTGTTCCCTATTTAGTATTTAGGTATTGGTAAATAACCCTTTACCCAACAAAACAGGTAAAAATGGCCAGTGCTATTCACCAAAATTACCATTCAATTTTCATTATTTGTTTTCATCTTTTATCTCAAAAACATTACTTATGACACCACACTGGAACAAGTTCGTTGAGACTGTTCCAATGGGGGTCATAAGCTATGTTTTTGATGCAAAAACTGGAAAAAAAATGGTTATTTGCATGTGTCATCAGTGTTTCGGAATAAAAAAGGGTTATGGTCACTTTTTAGAATCTTTTGCTATATCATGACAACATTGGTATTTATTGGGCTTCAATCAAGCCAGAAAGTAAGCAGACTGTCATCTGTAAAAAGAGGTCCCCAAAGGGTGAATTTAGTGATGCTACCCTGCACAGCAGGGTAGCATCACTAAATTCACCCTCTGTGAACCTCAGTTTGATTCAAGCACTCGGGTTTGAACAGAAAGAGGTACTCACAGGGTAAATTGTCCTACTGTTTGGGATAGCAACAGAAACTTCACCCTCTTGGGACCTCATTCTGCATATGACAGATTGCTTATTTGCAGGCTTGGCTTTAATGGCGCTTTCAATTGCCAGGGTCACCTCGTGTCAGACAGTTTTATGGGTGGAGGAAGCAGAGTACCTGGAGAGAACCACCGAGAAACTGCCAGACTCGCCAACGTACTAACTCCAAACAAGCAGGGTTTGCATTCATTGAAGACAAGAGCACCATCAAAGTGCAGTATGCCTTAGTACACAGCATCACTGTGCCCCCACATGGACAATCAGGATGAAGTGCCTTGATTAAGGACACAATGCAGTAACCCCTGGCAGGGATCGAACCGTGGACTTTTCCGTTTGAGGTCGAAGTCGTAATCACTGAGTCACCACGCTCCCCCACAACATGGGTATGAAGTCAAGTTTAAGGTTCCACTCCACAGTTTCCAGGCATTTCCAAAAATGACATGCCATACACTCTCTTCAAATGCAAATATTCTGTAACTTAGTTATCTAACCCATAACATGTATTACATTTCCCAAATCCACAAGAAACAAATAACACTATCTGACTAAGTAGAAATAAACAATCTGAATGTGGGTGGAATAATTTATTGGGAAAGGCAAGACTTCAACCTGAAAAATTGCATGAAAAAATGCTGAAACCAGTCATTTTCAGCGACCCAGCAGCCTCAAAAGCAGAATTTTCCCACCAACGCCACCTACCAACCCCTAGGGCAGAGCATCTCCTGTTTCTAAAATGCCAAAAAAAATAATTATATGTAGCCGTTTCATTTTTTAGTTACCTGTCTGGTAACAAACCCGTGTAAAAATGACATTTTAAAAAAATAGCCAATTTTTTGAAGCCACTGTTTCCCATAATTTATCTGCTAATTTACCCCTATGTATCAGACTCCAACTTTGGGATGAAAACTTCAAATTCTCTTGTCCAACAAAAAGCCTAATGTAATCATATATCTGATACTAAAAATATATCTCTATTTTTCATGGCCTTAGTTTCAACATATGCCCTATGTTTTGAATTTCACCCCTGTGAAATAGTGCGAAACTGCAGAGCGGAACCATAGCCATTCATTTATACCGATGCTGCACACTTTGAAGGACTTCCACTCCAGGCATTGGTTCCAGGTTCTATTTTACCAGTAAAGCAGAACTTGTCTACAGCAGGAAAGATATTTGTAAATAAAATGCTGTTCAGTGTTTGATGTCGTGAAGCATATGCAAGCCAGAAAATAAGCAGACTGTCATCTGCAAAAAGAGGTCCTCAGAGGGTGAATTTAGTGATGCTACCCTACACAGCAGGGTAGCATCACTAAATTCACTCACTGTGAACCTCAGTTTGAATCAAGCTCTCGGGTTTGAACAGAAAGAGGTACTCACAGGGTAAATTGTCCAACTGTTTGGGATAGCAACAGAAACTTCACCCTCTTGGGACCTCATTCTGCATATGACAGATTGCTTATTTTCAGGCTTGAGCATATGGTATATTGATGATTGATGGTTGTTTGTTTTTTATTGGATTTTATCAACACTTTCCACAGGCGGAGTCATATCATGTCAAGCATGTTTACAGATGGGAGACAAGAGTACCATGAGAGAACCACCAAGCAGCAGTGAGGAACTGTTGGTACATTGATGATACAAATGCCCCAGCCAATGAGGCTCTTGACTGTGTTAAAAGACTGAAAACTCTAACAATTCCTTGCTGCAGCTTGGTAGTTCCCAACGTATTCTAGCCTCCAAAAATTGAATATAAATTAAAAATGATGCCGACCTGGTTGTTGTATGTTGACAGTGTTAAAAACCTCTTTAACAGGAGGTGGTTGGGGTGTCAGGAAAGACTGGCATCAGTCACATGTCTTCGGCATTGTGTTCAAATCACCAAATGTAATAATTTTACCTGTTCTTCCAGAATATAGCAATGAAAGAATCTCCATTTAACAAATCCACTGATGGACGTTTTTAAAATAAACACTCAAGATTTGTTAAAAATTAAAATTTTATTGGGTTTGAACAGAAAGAGGTACTCACAGGGTAAATTGTCCAACTGTTTGGGATAGCAACAGAAACTTCACCCTCTTGGGACCTCATTCTGCATATGACAGATTGCTTATTTTCATGCTTGAGCATATGGTATATTGATGATTGATGGTTGTTTGTTTTTAATTGGTTTTTATCAACACTTTCCACCGGCAGAGTCATATCATGTCAAGCATGTTTACAGATGGAGGGAGACAAGAGTACCATGAGAGAACCACCAAGCAGCAGTGAGGAACTGTTGGTACATTGGTGATACAAATGCCCCAGCCAGTGAGGCTCTTGACTGCGTTAAAAGACTGAAAACTCTAACAATTCCTTGCTGCAGCTTGGTGGTTCCCAACGTATTCTAGCCTCCAAAAATTGAATATAAATTAAAAATGATGCCGACCTGGTTGTTGTATGTTGACAGTGTTAAAAACCTCTTTAACAGGAGGTGGTTGGGGTGTCAGGAAAGACTGGCATCAGTCACATGTCTTCGGCATTGTGTTCAAATCACCAAATGTAATAATTTTACCTGTTCTTCCAGAATATAGCAATGAAAGAATCTCCATTTAACAAATCCACTGATGGACGTTTTTAAAATAAACACTCAAGATTTGTTAAAAATTAAAATTTTATTCCTTACCAATTTAGGAAGAAAGTAAGATTAAATAATTTATAAAATATCATTATGAGAATTCAAAGATATATCTAAAATAACAAGGTGCAACGTCACTGGTATCCCCTGCCAAGAAGTGGTTTACTAACCAGAAACCAGAAAAATTAAAATTTTTCATTTCGAAAAAGGCCCATAACTCCAGAAAAAATTGATTGGACAAAACATACTACTTGTGAATATCCTTTCCCTCCATGATGGTCCATCAGCATACCAAAGATCATTCAAATCTGATGTGCACTGACCAAGACACAGAGGTCTAAAGATATTACGGTTGGCTAGAGGAATGGGCAAACAGACAACTCCCAGTGCTAGATCCCTGCAAACTTTGTTTTGGCTAGGGATAAAAAAGTATATTATAAGTTATCTCTGCCAACATGTATAGTATATGGAGATTTAATACCTGGATGTTGTTTTTTAAATATCGAGCTGCAGGCGAGGTGTTTAAATGAGGCATCCAGGTATTAAATCTCCATATACCATACATGTTGACAGAGATAACATTTTTGTCCTGTTTGAAACACAATAGAAACACAGTGGAAAAAAATTTGTGGACGCGTTTCTCATGCTCTGTAGAAAGTTGGACCAAATTCGCGAATAACTTTTGTTTTTACAAACACAGAAGACAACAGGTAGAGTTACATCCCTTGGGTCATTAAGGAAACAAGTAAACAGTATTTTGTTTACATATTGTCCCCCAAGTTCCAATGTGTTCTATGTGCCTATCGGCACATAGAACACATGGGAACTGAGGGTACGATATTTGCTCTTATTTTATTTTTCTCAAGTTGTTTCATTTAATTATTTGCTTATTTAATTTATAACAGCAAAATATGATCGAATCTGACATTTGGAGCCCTTATTCACTTGCTATCCTAATAGATTGGTTCGATTTATATACTGAGGTGAGTGAATGCAAAAGGCTTTCATTTAAACCATATACCCCCGATGTTTCGTGTGTGCTTATACCCTGGATGTTGCACCCTCTCATATACCTCAGATGTTGTGTGCACCCTTTGCTATGGCTATTTGTCCAAGGCATTCTGACCAATCAAAAGGCAGAATTTATCAGGATATTGGGACAAGAAATTTTATATGAATTTGAGATTAATGTATGTACAACAGTAAACAAGAAGAGAAAATAGGACCAGTACATATTGAGCAATGCAACACTGACTGCTGTTATGGATGGATTGTTATACAGGAAAACAGAAGGCAATACTGCAGTAATAATTTCCTGTCTGTCTATCTTTCCCATTTTCAAGTTTAGAGACATTTGAAAGTTTAGTTATTTTTTGTGTCCCAAATCATGGAGGAAATAGTGCAAGTATATTAACACACCAAGGGTCACACACCAACAAGGACATGGAAGATAGAGATGTAAAAAGTCCAGGGAGGCAGGTGAATGTTGGGGTGGAAGTGGATCAAATTGTCATCAAATGGATGGTAATCTATGGAAGATTGGAAACGAGAGAATAAAACTAAAGAAACTGAACAGTATTACAGAGGTGAAAGAACTGAAGACCTAAAATTGTGGGAAACAATTAAATTATTAAAATTAATTGTGAAATTATTGCCGACAGAACAATTGCTAACGCACTCTTTCTTATGGAGAATTGAGGGGAAGAAGATGTAATGAAGCCAACAAGGATCTTGAGAAATATTTCTATTGATTTTTATGTGAACCATTCCTTTCATGCCATGACCTTTCTTGTAGGCCCCTGTGAATATTCGGTATTCAATATGCTATTCGATTCAACGACAGTATTCAATTTGAATTTGATTTGGCAATTGATGCCGAATATCTATCAAATATCTCTGATTATCCTTGCCATCTTTCTGTCTGAATGCACCGGATATTGGCGGGAGGAAAGTGTGTTTTAAAAATAGACACACATCTGCTTAAAAACAGATTCCATCTCATGAAACTCCACATTCAGTACAGGTGATAGATTTATCTGTTGCTAGTACTTCCTATTCCATGTGCTGCTCGTTCTCTGTATTTTATGTGCAGGCGACGGATATATCCATCGCCAAAACATAAAAAAGGGAGAGCGAGTCCAACATGGTGATGTTCTGGACTAAGACACAATGTTTTTTCCCGGTAGCGCTACTGGAAAATATTCTAATAAATTTGATTTGATATTTGATTCGCATTTGAATATTCACAGGGTCCTACTTTCTAGAGGTTATTTGGAGCCCTTATTCACTTGCAATTCTGTTATCTGTTATTAAACATCACTGAACTTATTGTTAAAAGTATGTTCTGTGTCTCTTAGGCCCTACAAAGTAGATCTTCTGTTTCTTATGTTTTTTATTCTATTTTTTATTTTTGTAATTACAGTGGAGCCCAATTGATTGGATATCTCTTAATTGTATATCCCTGTTAATTGAATATAATTTTCAAACACAAAACCATTTACCATACCTTCAGTACAAATTTGATCTGTTAATTGCATATGGGTTGTAGTGTAAACTCCTGTTAATTGTATATAAATATTTGTAATATGTCGAAAACATTACTGTGACACGCACCAAATTCCCCTTATTTATCAACCTTTTTGGCCTCACTACATCCAATGCAGGCATTTATTCTATTATATCTTGTTTGACAGAGCTCTATGAGCTCTGTCAAACGAGATATAATAGAATAAATGCTCAGTTTACCTACAGAACACAGGAAACTGACCAAATTCCTGTTAATTGTATACTCCTGTTAACTGAATAATTTTCACTGGCAAAATGGATATTCAATTAAGAGGATTCTACTGTATTTCTTTGCCATCAAAAGTTCATGATCTTGGTTTGTTTCATGCTTAAGGCCTCATAATCTACAGAATAGCATGGGTGATGATGTATTTCATCCCTTGTTGCACTTAAAGGATAAATTGAGCAATTTTATTAACATGGGTAAAATATCAGACAAAACCATTTAATTTTTAATTTTTCAAGTTCATATTGGTTATAAAAAGAGAGCATGTGGCAGTCAAAAGGACCATATGGGAGGGTCTGAGAAACAGATTTTTAATTTTTTTAGGCCTTACATACCTATTTTGGGAATAAAGGAGGCATCACCATGAAACCAGTGGCTGTCCCTTATAAGCCCATACTTGGGGTATTCAGGCAGAGTCATTAAACATTTAAAAAAAAAAGGAACAAAGGGTAAAGATACTAGAACATGGGATGATCAAGTACAGTGAAACCCACTTACTTGTGTATCTTTTAATTGAATAACCGTTATATAATTTACAAACCTTAAACCTTTTACCATACCTTCAATACAAATTTCGCCTGTTAAATGAATATAGGATATAGAGTAAACTCCTGTAAATTGAATAAAAATTCTTGTAATCTGTCAAAAAATTACTCCAACATCCAGTGAATTCCCCACATTTATAGATGTTTGGATGCAATACAACCAGGCATTTAATCTACTATATCTTGTTTGACAGAGCTCAGTGAGCTCTGCCAAACAATATATAATAGAATAAATGGTCATTTGAGAATATACTAGTCGTAATATGGCAATACTTTCATCCCCATCAGCAGTTACATGTATTGAGAATTTACAAGAAATGTCTCAAAATTTTCCCTTATAATGACAGTTTACAATAGTTCTGGGGCTACTTTCAGAATGTTATTGATTGATCACACCTTACCATTTTCAAAGAAGGAGTTTAAAGTTTGGAAAAGTGCCAGGGGATGTTATAAATTTTGTTCATGTGGAAAACGGCCACAACCTTCGTTGAAATGATTGCTTTCCTGGTAAAGACTATTCAGTTAACAAGAGTGATTTTCCGATATTCTTGTGATAAAATGAGGATTTAATCTATTATATATTGTTTGACAGAGGTTACGGCAACAAGGGGCTGTGACTCCTAACATGAAGGTCCATTTTTTGGGGGGTTCTCATAATGTAACCAGTTTTTTTTACAATATAGTGTTGTAAAATATCACAGTACTTTTTCCCTATCTTTTGTGATAAGTGTTTTGTTATAGTTCATGAGAGTGTCCAATCATCAACTCATTGGCTTTTGGTATTTACACTGTATCCAAACTCTGTACATCTTCAGTTGTTTTCCTCTATTTACTTGTAACCTTCTGTCTATAGCATTCTCTAGCTCTGTCATTCCTGCACTTTCGAACATGTCTTTCAATTCATCTGAAAAATTACCATGATTAGATTTTATAATGTGCAACCTACTTGACTGGATGCTGGAAACTAAACCAGGTTTCAGGTACCTGTCTCAGGAAAAAAATTCCTGACATTTTCAAAACTTTGGATGCTTTTTCCAGAACTTTAAAACTGGAAAGCAGACATCACTGACACACACTGAAAGAACAATGGCCAGGCATCGTTATATGAAATCACCAATATTGTATTCCAACATGACTTTGTAAAACACATGTATTCCACAGTTTGGAAATGGAAAGCCATTTCAGATAAAATATGAACAGTGTGGTAATTTCGTGTATGCAGTTTTTAAAAGATAACTGGTAGAGTGCTAAATTATTTTGGGTCACCAAAATTTGTTCATATGTCTTTGCCTTGTTACAATTTATGGGAGAATGCCCACTCTCCCACACATTGCAACAAAGCAAAGCCAAGCTGACTAAATAATTTCACTTCAAAGATATGAAGCATATCCACTGAATATGAAGGCTTTATGATATGGTACTTGAACTTCATGGTAAATCTCAAATATGGGCTTCCAGCAATCTACCAATTAATAATAATTATTAATTAAGAAAGATTTATAAGAATGGACAAAGTTATGGAATATTATGTGCTTGTAACCTAGAGTACTCTTTCAATAGCAGGAGTAAGTACATAAAATTCATTAACTTTTCCAAACACCTCAAGCAAAAATATCATTTTCCTTAACTTTTCCGGACCTGGAAAAATTATTTTGAAAATCCATGACTTTTCCAGGATTCCAGACTAGTGTACGAAACCCTGTAAACAGCCAAGGCCTATTTTGACTATTTTTCGAACATATTTTATGAGAGTATTGGATCATCACTAAATGAATCATTATCTGTTACTTGCACATGTACCAGGCATCACTTGGGTTGAAGGGTCTGAAGAGATATTATGATGTTTTACACAACTTGTTATTTATTTATTGGTGTTTAAGGTCACATATTTCTGCACAATGGCTAATCATGACTACATGGATATAAAGTCAAATCTGGCCAATCGTTTATACCCATGTTGCCAATTTTAGAGGACTTCCACCCCACGCATTGGTGACTGGGTCCTATTTTACCAATAAAACACAGCTTGTTTACCACAGTAAACTGCATCACTTCCTGGGGTTCCAATGGGGAATGTAGCACATAAAATTCACCCTTACCATGTTACTACTAATGAAAAGGTAGGAGTGCAACCCAGCAGCAGTCTAGTTGAAGTTAATTATAGAAGGTGTTGATGTAAATTTGCACGTAAATTGCACCCTGACAATGTTACTCCTGATAAAACAAGAGCGGAGACATGCTCTGGGGCATACCCGCAGGATGCATACCACCGAACAATAAGAGAAGAAATGAACCATGATACTGTGAAAGCTATTCCATTAAACATTCTTCATTCCAAATTTCATTGAGAGCCACTAAACCCAAACCAGAGATATGAGGCGAACAGACAAAAAATTGGCTATTTTACCAGGCAAACAGCAAAATTGTTGTCTTTGTTTTACAGAAAGGTAATTATGAAGGCCAGAAACACATTACTGAAATCTAGTGACAATTGGACCATCCAAATAGGAGATGTCGAACAAAGACATAATCCCACATGTGTGTGTGTGTGTGTGTGGGGGGGGGGGGGGGGGGGGGGGGGGGATTTGCATGCATTTTCTTTGTTTTACTGCAGGGACATAACTCAATTGAAAGCTTTTCCTACAAACAATCTTCATTCCAAATTTCATTGAAATGTGATAACCCAAACCTTATAGAACCAGGACATAGTGCCACATGTGGAGAGGTGATTTGCATGTATTTTCTTTGTTTTACTCCAGGGACATGGCTCATTTGAAAGCCTTTCCCGTAAACAATGTTGATTCCAAATTTTATTGAAATATGATAAACCAAACCTGAAATATGAGGCAAACAGACAAAAAATTGGCTATTTTACAAGGAAAAACAGTGAATTTTCAGTCAAAAAGGGGGATAAGTCTAAAAAGAGAAAAGTAAGAAAAATTATTAGAGACTCACTTGAAAGTCTTCCCAATAAACAATTTTTAATCCAAATTTCATTGAGATCCAATAACCCAAACCTGAGATACGAGGGGAACAGACAAAAAATAGCCTATTTTTGAATATTCAAATGGCCATAACTCACAGAAAAAATATTCCAACAGAAAAACGGCTGATTCTGCTTATAGATCTCATTATAATGAGCATCCATATCAAATTTCATCGAAATCTGTGCAGTAATGCTGAAGTTATAATGCGAACAGACATCTGAGTCTGGATGTATGGATGTACAGATGGATGCACAGACAGCCGCAATCCAGTATACCCCACTTTTTGAAAAAAAAGGGGGGGGGGGGGTATAAAAATACAGCTAGGTGACAATTTTTAACTCAATATCTCTGAAAGGTAATAGAGCATCCCAGTATTGTTGCAGTTGAAGGTTTATAATATGGCCGCCATGGACTGGACACTTTCTATGGGTGGGTAATATTTCCACGGAAGCAATAATATTATATTCCAAACACTAATAACAGGAATAATCATCAAAAATTTAATTAATGAAGTACTGGGTACAACTCTTCATTAATTAAAATTTTGCTAATGATAATTATTATTACCTGGAAAACACTAGCATGGACATCACTGTCCACACCTGGATTACGACCAGTCAGTGGCGTCTGTACTGTATATAAAATTCAACCTAACCATGTAAATTAACCCCTTAGGGCAAAATTTCAGCCCAATATCTCTGGAAATGTAAGAATGGACCCTCGCAATTGCTCTGCTTGGAAGGTAAATGTGATATTGCACAGAAAATTCCCCCTATGTTACTACTGATTAAAAAATATCCCTATGTTCCAAATTTCAGCCCTATAACTCTAAATGAAAGTGTCAATGACACTGTAGCTCAACTTGTGTAAGACATGTACATGTATAGTATGTGACACAGCAATGGCACACATCTAGGTAATGACCTGATAACAAAGGTACATGTAAAGTATTGTAAAGGTCAGTACATAAATACTGACTGTAGCCTGTAACAAATATACAGGTAAAGTATTGTAAAGGTGGGTGACAGTTAAATGCCTCTAGCCGGAGCCATACTGGAGTGTGCACTTACTGTGTATAAGTAGCACTGAATAAATCAAAGTTTGTCTAATTGGCTGTCAGAGTCCATCTTGAAATTTCAGACTGCACCCCAAAACACTCATTCTCATCCCAAGGTGATGACACAAGAAGAAGCTTCGCGTGAAGATCGGTTCATAAATACAGCCTCTAGCCCGAGTCGTATTGACATGTGTACTAACTGTGTATAAGTAGCACTGAATAAATCAAAGTTCATCTAGTTTGCATAATTTATGTACGAGAAAAAAAACCTGTATTATATGTGATGTATTCCATATTACTAAACATTCCTACAAAAATTTATTCAAATCAGAACCTTCATATAGAAGTTCTGTACAAAAGACTGATTGCACTAATTTTGGTACAAAATGGCTGCTGGTGGCCATCTTGAATTTTGGACCACACCTAAAAATGCTCGTTCTCATCCCATGGTGATAACAAAAGTACCCAAGAAGTTTCGTAAAGATCGGTTCATAAATACAGCCTCTAGCCTGAGCTGTATAGAAGTTGTGTACAAAAAACTGATTAGACCTAATTTCGGTACAAAATGGCCACTGGCAGCCATCTTGAATTTTGGACTGCACCCAGAAACACTTGTTCTCGTCCCAAGGTGATAACAAAGGTACCCAAGACGTTTTGTGAAGATCGGTTCATAAATACAGACTCTAGTCCGAGCCGTATTCACATGTGTACTTACTGTGTGCAAGTAGCACTGAAAATATCAAAGTTCATCTAATTTGCAAAATGTCTGCACGAGAAAAAACCCTGTATTATATGTGATGTATCTCATGGTACTAAACATTCATACAAAAAATTATTCAAATCAGCGCTTTCATACAAAAGTTCTGTGCAAAAATCTGATTGCACCTAATTTTGTACAAAATGGCTGCCATTGGTCATCTTGAATTTCGGACCGGACCCAAAAACACTTGTTCTCGTCCCACGGTGATACCAAAGGTACCCAAGAAGTTTTGTAAAGATCGGTTCATAAATACGGCCTCTAGCCTGAGCCGCATTGGCATTTGCACTTACAGTGCTGAAAGTAACACTAAATACATCAAAGTTAGTCTAATTTGCATAATTTACGCATGAGAAAAAACCCCGTATTATATGTGATGTATTCCATGGTACTAAACATTCATACAAAACATAATTCAAGTCAACGCTTTCATACGAAAGTTCTGTGCAAAAATCTGATTGCACCTAATTTTGTACAAAATGGCTGCCAGCGGCCAACTTGAATTTCGGATTGGACCCAAAAACACTCGTTCTCGTCCTACCATCATAACAAAGGTACCCAAGAAGTTTCGTAAAGATCGGTTCATAAATACGGCCTCTAGCCATAGCCATATTGAATTGTTGACAGACAGACGGCCAGACAGACAGATGGATGGCAGACGACTGGCCATGGCATAAGCTCAAATTTGGCTTTGCCAAAGTTGAGCTAAATATCAATAGCTCACATCTAGAGGTCACCCCGAACACACATACCATGTTTCAAAGTGATCCGATCATAAATGTGCCCTGAAGGGTGTGTCAAAGGGAAATATTGAGGTCTGACTAAACTAAGTTCAAAGGTCAGCAGCAACATTTTTCGACAGGAATGGAAGAAAATCGATAGCTCCCATACAGATGTCTCCCCACACAGCACACCAAGTTTCCAAGGGATTCAATCATAAATGTGTCCTGCAGGGTTTGTCAAAGGGAAATATTGATGCATATCTGCACTAAGTTCATCAAAGGTTGTTGTCAATGGCAACATTTTTTGACGGACAAGGAAAAAAATCAATATTTCCTCTCTAGAGGTCACTCCAAACAAGCATACCAAGTTTCCAAGTGATCCGATCATAAATGTGCCTTGCAGGGTGTGCCAAAGGAAAATATTTATACACAACTGCACTAAGTTCATCAAGGGTCGTTGAATGGCAACATTTTTTTAATGGACAAGGAAGAAAATAAGTAGCTCCTATCTAGAGGTCACCCCAAACAAGCATATGAGGTTTCAATGCAATCCGATCATACATGTGCCCTGTAGGGTGTGCCAAAGGGAAATATTAAGGTGCAACTAAACGAAGTTCAAAGGCCGTTGCCAGCTGCAACAATTTTTGATGAAAATAGAAGAAAGAGGATAGCTCCCATCTACAGGTCACCCCAAACAGGCACACCAGGTTTCAAAGTGATCTGATCATAAATGTGCACTGCAGGGAGTTCCAAAGGGAAATATCGATGCATAACTGCACTAGGCTCATCGAAGGCTATTGCCAGCTGCAACATTTTTTGATGGAAATTGAAGAAAATCAATAGCACCCATCTAGAGGTAACCCCAAACAAGCATAGAACGTTTCAAACCTATCTGATCATAACGGTGCCCCGTAGAACATGCCAAAGGAATATATTGATGTCTGACTGAACTAAGTTCAAAGGTCATTGAAGAAAATCGATAGCTCCCATCTAGAGGTCACCCCAAATAAGCATACCAGGTTTCAATGCACTATGATCATAAATGTTCCCTGTATGGTGTGTCAAAGGGGATATTGAGGTCTGACTAAACCAAATTCAAAGGTCATTGCCAGCTGCAATACTTTTTGACGGGAATAGAAGAAAATCGATAGCTCCCATCTAGAGGTCAACCCAAACAAGCACTCCAAGTTTCAAAGCGATCCGTCCATCAAAGGTCATTGCCAGCGGCAACATTTTTTGACAGAAATTGAAGAAAATCGATAGCGCCTATCTAGAGGTTACTCCAAACAAGCATGCCAGGTTTCAAAGCAATCCGATCATAAATGTGCCCTGTTGGGTGTGCCAAAGGGAAATAATTGGGTCTGACTTAACTCAGTTCCAAGAATGTTGCCAGCGGCATCGTTTTTTGATAGAAATGGAAGAAAATTGATAACTTCCATCTAGAGGTCACCCCAAACAAGCATACCACCTTTCAAAGTGATCTGGTCAAAAATGTGCACTGCAGTGTGTGCCAAAGGGAAATATTGATGCATAACTGCACTAAGTTCCTCAAAGGTCGTTGCCAGCAGCAAAATTTTTTGATGGAAATCGAAGAAAATCGATAGCTCCCATCTAGAGGTAACTCCAAACATGCATACCAAGTTTCAACCCAATCTGATCATAAATGTGCCCTGTATGGTGTGCCAAAGGAATATATTGATGCCTGACTAAACCAAGTTCAATGGTTGTTGCCAGTGGCAACATTTTTTAATGGAAATGGAAGAAAATTGATAGCTCCCATCTAGAGGTCACCCCAAACAAGAATACCAAGTTTCAAAGTGATCTGATCATAAATGTGACCTATGCAGTGTGCCAAAGTTAATTGTGGACATACGTACGTACACCAATGAACAAGAAGTGATGGCAATAGCTCAACTTGAGCTAAAAAATGACCAGAATATGAAAGAATACCAAATTTAGACAAAGTTGGGTTGCCTGATGACAAATTCTAAGTCAAAAAGGGCAATAACTCTGCAACAACATGCCCATTCAACCTACGAACTGCAGGTGCATAGGACCTCATGGTAGTTAACTTTTATACCAGTTTAAGAGATACTGACTCATAAATAACTGAAAGAAGAACTGGACAAAATTGTGTCCACAGACAAATGGATTGGCAGACTGATGAACAAGCTTATTCCAGTATATTCCACCCCCCCCCCACCCCCTCCCCCCCACATCCAGTACAAACTTGATCTGTTAATTGAATACATGTTATAGAGTAAACTCCTGTTAATTGAATAAAAAAATCTTGTAACCTGTCGAGAAATTAGGATGACTCTCCCCGAGTTTTCATTTTCTTTTAGAGACCTATCTGACCTCAGTACATCCAAAACAGACATTTAATCTATTATATCTTGTTTAACAGAGTTCATGGAGCTCTGCCAAACAAGATATAATAGAATAAATGTTAAGTTTATCTCTAGAATAAAGGAAAGTGACACAATCCCTGTTAATTGAATTCTCCTGTTAATTGAATAATTTCCATTGGCAAAGTGGCTATTCAATTAACAGGGTTCCACTGTACATGGAAACCTATAGCACACCTCACTAAATAATGTAATAAATGATTTTGCTTGTGTTTTGTCTCCAGTCAAGTTTTTATAAAATTCTGAAGCAAATTGTTGAACAAAAGAATTTAAAGTAATGAAAACCAACATGGGCACATTTCCTTAGGATTTTCCCAAAGTTTGAAAACAATTAGCATCATAAAACAGTATTGAACTTTATGATTTAGACAGAAGCCAATACAAGCTAGTTTTGAACCTGTCACAATAAGATTTGGGCATCACACATTGGACAGCGAAATATCGTAACTTAATTTTTGTTTTCAACTTTGCATCAAAAACATTGCTTATTAGCCCTCACTGAGCTTGTTCCAGTAAGGGCAAATAAACTATGTTATGAAACAAGAGGCCCCAGGGGGCCTGAGAGCGCTCACCTGACATGGTAGCCTAATTATCAAACCAGGGACTTGAATAAGCTGCATACGCACCTCCTAAGAAAAGCATATACCAACTAGATGAAGCGATTGTGCCCACGCAATACACAGGATTTTCCTTCTATTTTCAGTTCCTGCACTTTTACGTCCCAAAATTGAGATAAACGCATAAAAAACAAATTTTTTTCCCAAACAAAATATTTTCAGCCTAAATTTTTTTTTTCTTCTTAAAACGCATAAAAAACTAATTTCTGGATTTTGGTCCCACCGGACCCCAAATTTTCAGTGTAAAAAAATAATTTTTTTTTGTCTTAAAATTGACCGAAACGCATAAAAAACAAAAAAAAATTCTGGATTTTGGTCCAAAATATTGTAAGTCCCACCTGGATCCCAACTTTTCAGTGTAAAAAAAAGAAATGTTTTTTTGTCTTAAAACTGACTGAAATGCATATAAAAAATCCCCCCAAATTTCCGGATTTTGGTCCAAAATTTTCCAAGTCCTACCCGGACCCCAATTTTCAGTGTAAAAAAAAAAATTTTTTGTCTTAAAACTGACTGAAACGCATAAAACCCTTCCCCAAAAATTTCTGGATTTGGGTCCAAAATTTTCCAAGTCCCACCTGGATCCCAAATTTTTCAGTGTAAAAAAAAAAATTTTTTTTTGTCTTGAAATTGACCGAAACGCATAAAAAACAAAAAAAAAATTTCCAGATTTGGGTCCAAAATTTTCTAAGTCCCACCCGGACCCCAAATTTTCAGTGTAAAAAAAAAAAAATTCATCAAAAATTTGCCAAAATTTCAACGAAAATTTAATTCAGCCAAATGTCCATTCCACTAGGTGTCTATTCGACCAAATGTTCATTCCACGAAGTGTTCATTCAATGAAGTGTCTTTCGACGAAGTATCATGTAGACAAAAAACTATGTTACTATTATTAGTGTCATTTTAGGCAAATGATTAATAACTCACTGCCCAGAGTTGAAAAAAACACACGAAAACAAAGGAGTAGGTAAGGTCATAAAAGGAAAAATGTCTATTTCTCAGGACCTCCCACATGGTCATTTTCACAACCACATGACCTCTTTTTATTTCCAATGTTAACTTTACCCTTTACCAAACGTAACAGCCAAAATCGGCCACACTATTCTAAAAAATTTCCAATTACTTTTCCGTATTTTTTCATTTTTTGTCCCAAAAACATAGGTTAAGACCCCTCATTGGAACGAGCACGTTCCAACGAGGGGTCATAACCTATGTTCTTGAGACAAAAAATGAAAAAAATTAATTATTCAAGAATTTTTTTTGCAAGTGTCCTCTGCTTTTCATGTTAGGTAAAGGGTTAAATGAAAGTGTCAAAGACACTGTAGCTTAACATGACTGTGCGTATTGTCTGATGAAAAGGATAATATTCAATGGTTATGAAAGGATTATGAAATAAGACAAGAATTGTGATAATTGAGAATATGTTAATTTCTGTTCCCAACATGCTGTTTTCAATAAGAATAATTTTAGGTGTAGACTGTACAAAAGAATTGAGACCCGGGTTAATATGGCTCTCACAGTTAATGTATATCAACCAAAGTTACAAAGTCCCAGTAAAATCATTCCAAAACAAGTCATCCCACCAGATTACAATGAAATCCCTTAATAAATATGACTCGTAGACTTTGCTATAGGGACCTAGGTCACATACCGGTCTGGTGGTTACAGCTGACCAATCGTGACCAAAATAGGACAGTCTCATTTTGATATCATACCAAGTTATCCCACCAAGTTAAAATAAAATGCCTTCATAAAAATGACCTGTAGACAGTGCTAAAGGAATCCAGGTCACGTGACCATGCAGGGGTAATGGCTGACCGATCGTGACCAAAATAGATAGTCTCATCAAGACATCATACAGAGTTACCATTCCAAGTTACACTGAAATCCCTTCATAAATATGAACCGCAGACTGTGCGGCTGTCATGGTTGACCGATCATAGCCACAATACGACATTCTCATCTAGACATTATACTACCAATTTACAATGAACTCCCTTCAAAGAAACAACATGTAGACTGAGCTAAAGGAATCACGGTAACGTGCCTCTGTGGCCGTCATGGTTGACTGAACCCGTCCAAAATAAGACTTTCTCATCTAGACTTTACACAGAGTCATCCTACAAAGATATACAATGAAATCCCTTCATAAATATGACCTGTAGACTGTGCTAAATGTTTTCAGGTTTCGGGTCCGTGCAGCCAAGTCACAGTAAAATCATTCTAAAACGAGTTGACCAATCACGACCACAAAGCAATGTTCTCATCTAGACAGGACCTCGCACCTGCATATGAAATATCCTGTTGATCGGACAAGAACTACAGGGTGTAGCCTGTGGGAAAGAAAATGTGAACAGACAAACAGACTTTCGCAAGCGTTATGGCAATAGCTTAACTTGACTTTGTAAAGTTAAGCTAAAATTAAAAAAACAAAAAAAAACAAAATTAGGCCTATAAGAAAAATTTCTTCTCAGACAATTATTCCACAATTTTATGATGAGGGAGTAAGGATTTTTTTCATTTTTTGTATATTCCCAAAACAGTTCTGAAAATAGTTGGAATCAGAAATTTAACTGCTTACACTGTTATGTGGCAAAACAATGTTTTCAGCAGTGAAAATTCCCCCAAAATGTAGTTGAAAATTTAACCAACTATGTCTTGTTTGAGCTCTGTCAAACAAGGTATAGTTGGTTAAATATTTGTCCTACAAGTGTAAAATAGAGACACAGAAGATATTTTCAGTTGAAAAAAGAAGGTGATGAGGCAGGTTTTCTATGATGAGGGAGGTACCTGAGAAGCAAGATTTTTTTTTCAATAACCTTAATTTATGTCCAATAAATTCCCCCAAATTAATAAAATGATAAAATACACCACCGTCCATTCTATTCTGTAGTTTATCCCTCTACACAATGATATCATAATATCAAAATTTCAAGAAGCTAAGTTTTTTCATAATGCAACTGGGAATTTAACCAATCATAGAGCTCTGTCAAAGATGACAGAATTGGTTAAATTCCTAACTGCATTATGGGAAAAACTTGCTGCTTGAAATTTAGATATTTTTACATCAGTGTGCCTAAAACAACACAATCCAAGTTTATGAACCTCTGGGTGTAAGGAATTAATAATTACAAAAATAAGCAATGAAATAAAAAAAATGCCTGCTCACATCAATGTTTATAAAAAATGGCCTGAGAAGCAGATCTACTTTGTGTAGTCTAATGACCAATCATAGTCATCTCTATTATATTTGGAGAATTAACATAGCCGATTACAAGTTGCTGATACTAGAGCCGATTTCAAAGGTCAATGTCATCGCATGTGCTTAAAACATCTGTGGCATTTTCCTAATTATGTTGCGTTACAATCTCAGTGAAGCAATTTAAAAAAAAATTATGGATAGATAGATAGATAGATTTTTATTTGTACAATTTTCTTACATACAAGTTAAATACAATAATAACAAATGCATTAAATATATTGTACAGGGGCGGCATGGACAAGATTGTCCGTCTTCCTGCCGCACCTAACGTAAATTATTTTCAGATTTGAGACTGAAATGGGAGATTCAGATAGTGAATAGGATTTTAGTGACGATTCATCTGAATCAAGTGATGATTCTTCAAGTATTTGGGGGACACTTGAGGCATACGAATATGATCAACGATGACATTGTTATGTTTGATCAACCAAGCATGTCAGCAGGTGTTAGCAAAAGGTGGCGTAGCAACCCAGAAGAAACTTCCCGCAAAAGGAAGAAAACAATGAAAATAAATATAAGTGGACTGCTGAAGGTGAACTACCAGATATGTTTGCATTTACAGGCAGCCCTGAAATATGGAAACAAATAGATGACACAACAAATGAATTGAATGTTTAAACATTTTTCATGAATGATGATGTGTTTGAACTTATTTCTGAAGGTATGCTGCAGAATACATAGCAACACATCAAACATAACCACAATATTTAATGGTCCGCAATTGGGTTCAAACTTCACCGCTGAAATAGAGTTACTCTGGGGACTTTTGATGTTGATAGACATTGCTCAGAAAACCTCGCTGAAACTATATTTGCAAACCTGAATCCAAGGGTAGAAGGTTTCAGAAAGGAGACTGGCCAGCAAGACCCGAAATGTGCTACCTAGGTAATGTGTGTAACACAGCATTACATATTGAGAAATCCTTTGAAATTTACTACACAAAGCTGAACTACAGGGTCCCAACTGAATCTGACAATGAAAGCGATTAATCCTTGTGAAAAAAAACGCAAGAATATGAATGTGTACATTACTTGATAATGATTAAGTAAATTTACACAACCATCTAATACAGAGTTATACTCACTCACAAATACATTTTCAAAGATTCAAGGAAAAACAAAACCTGATTTTAGGATACATATGTAAGATACGACTAATAGATTACCTTGAGTGAAAAAGTACACCCTGGTACCATCTCCTCTGACATAAAAATTCTCTGAGAGACAGCGATCTGCAAGATACAAAAATAAGGATATGATAATGTGACCTATCAGTAAATTCTGATTACTAAATATACCCCCCTCCACAACCATTAATATCATTAGTACTAAAATGGTTAACCGGATAACTGGTTTGAAACCGGTTACCTATCTAACAGATTTGAAAAAAAGTCAACCAGTTAACCGAAATATCGATAGTGATCATCATTCCATAGTTAAAACGTGGTAAATCTGCCGCTTCCCCTTTTGGATAGATTACACCTCAAAGCAGCACTGTATATATTGAAAAAAAATCGACTTTGGCGCTCAAGACTGTGTTATTGATTGGCAGTTTCCGTGAATACTGAGTAACCGCAGAAACTATTCCATAGTATGTATACAAACGAACGTTGTCGAGTACTCGACAACGTTCGTTTGTATACACACTATGGAATAGTTTCTAAGAATACTGCTTTCGAATTCCTATAGTTTTGATCCCAGATTCGGTGAAATAATGTCTACGGATAACCGGATATTATCCGGTTATAGTTCGCGGTTAGTAGGTTGTGAAAATGAGCTGCTTCAGCCCTAAATATATTTCGGGGAGAAAAAAAGTGTTGTCCTTTAATCATGTCAAGTAAAATGTTTGACATTGCAGCGGTAATAGCTGACTGTGATCAAAATAGAACAGTCTCATCTAGACATCATACCGAGTCATCCTACCAAGTTACAATGAATTGAAATTGCTTCATAATTATGACTGTGCTAAACAAATCTAGGTCATATGCCTATGTGGTCGTAATGGTTGACTGATCATGACCAAAATAGGACGTTCCCATCCAGATATCGTACCGATTCATCCTATGAATTTACAATACAATCCCTTCATAAATGCAAACTGTAGACTATGCTAAAGGAATCTAGATCACATGCCCCTGTGGCCGTCATGGTTGACCGAACCCAACCAAAATAGAACATTCTCATCTAGACATTATACAGAGTCATCCCACCAAATTACAATGAAATGCCTTCAAAAATACGACCTGTAGACTGTGCTAACGGTTTTCTGGTTTCGAATCTGCGCAGCCATCACAGATAACTGATCTCGACCAAAATGGGACGTTCTCATCTAGTCATTATACAGTCATCCTACCAAGTTACAATGAAATCCTTTCAATAATACGACCTGCAGACTGTGCCAAAGGTTTTCGGGTTTCATTGACCGATTGCACCGAAATGGGATGTTCTCATCTGGACATGAACCCACACATAAAATTAAGTGATGATCGGTCAAGAACTACAGGGTGTAGCCTGTGCTAAAGAAAATGTGAACAGACTTAAAGTGTTATGTGTGAGGAAGGTACACATGCTTGTAAATACTATGTTTATGTTACTGTTTGTTCCTCACACAATGAATGTTGTCAGCCTAACAGATGTTTGTTTTCCAAGAGGTGGATGGGAAGAGGCCACAGATGTTAAAATGATAATTCATTAATCGAAAGCAGGTTTTCACACATAACTGTATATTTATATATTCACCAGTTGTGATTTGGAGGTAAAAATTGATAAAAATAATAAAAATAGAAGGTTGATTATTTGAAACAATTCCTGCCAGATATGGTTGTTTCATCAGGTAAGAATTAACCAACATTTTGAATGAATGAATTATCAGTAAGCAATATTGAATCCGAGAGCACAGTGGCTGCTGAGTGGTTAGAGCACTGAACTTCAAACAGAAAGGTCAACAGTTTGATAGTGACAAGCAGTAACTGCATTGTGTCCTTGGGCAAGACACTCAATTGGTTGAATGCTAGAAGCCACCATCATGGCTCTATTGAAAAGTACTGAAAGCCATTTTAGCTTGAAGTTTACTCAGCAGTAGAACAAAATAAAAGTGTCAGTGACACTGCAGCTCAACTTGTCCAAGAAGGGACTGAACTAAATAGAATGTTCCAGTAATGCCACGTCATTTACTCAAGTTTCTACAGAAAAGACATCACACCAAAGCTACATATGAAATCTGGAAAAAAAACAGGTGAGGGATGAGGCCTGCTGGGTGTACTAATGGAATTATTGACAATTTATATGTCAAATCCAAGATGATCGGTGGCGGCTATCTTTTTCAAAGGAATGCAGAAAAATTTGATAACTCCCATCTGGACATCATACCAAAGTTACCTATAAAATTTGAAAAAGATCGGGTGAGAGGAGCAGCCTGTAGGGTCTGCTAATGGAATTGTTGACAAATTTTTGCCAAATCAAAGATGGTCACTGCCGGCCATGATTTTCAACAAAATTCAGAAAAATTTGAAAGCTACCATCTAGACATCACACAAAAACTACATATGAAATTTGAAAAAGATTAGGTGAGAGATACGGCCTGCAGTGTGTGCTAATGGAATATTTGACATTTCAAATGCCAATCCCAGATGGCTGCTGACAGCCATACTTTTAACAAAATTCAAAAAAATTTGATAGCTCCCATCTAGACATTACACCAAAACTATATATGAAACTCAAAAAAGATCAGGTGAGAGATGTGATCGGAAGGATGTGCTAATGGAATTGTTGAAAATTGCTTGTGGGATGGACAATAAATAATATAAATACCTTTCTTAAATCTCAGTTGTGCCATGTCAAATCTGCCATAATCTCTAAACAAAATTTTCCCTCCAGGTTTTAAACATCTGCACAATCTGTTCAAAACATACTGCATCCTATGTTGAGAGAAGAAACACGGAAAAAAAAGTTAAAGGAGTGCATCAAAATGGGTTGCAAGTAATAAAAAGTAATGATAAACATGTCTCCACATGGGATTCTAGTCTTGTGGGCAATTCTGACTACAGTACTGGGATTATAAAATGGAACAGAGAATTTCAATCAGACTGTATCTGGGTTCAAATGTGGATGAAATTATTTGTAGCTTTTGTGACCACAACCTCACAGTTTGCCTTTCTCAATCTACATTTTGCAATCTTTTATTAACTGGGTGAGGGCTAGATAATTTTTGGTGGTCAGAATTTGCTATTCGAAATTTGTTTTATTACAAATTATTGGAGAGTGCCCACAGTCACTCTGCAATAATTTGTAATAGAACAAATTCTTATAAACAAAATATTAATTGCATTTGACTGAATATGAAACATGAGCAAGGAAAATATTGGCTTTTGCTCTGGTACTCTCCTTTTTCTGAAAGTCCTGATTGTGGCTTTTAGCACTCAACCCATTAATGAAATCTTTTGCAGGGATGCAGCTAAGGGGGTCTTGAATGGGGTGACCACCTCTAGATGTCCAATTGCACGTCACCGTCCTAGTAGGCAAAATTCCAACTACCATTATCTAATTTCAAACAAGTGGAAATTCTAGTGCTGAAATGGTTAGTAAGTTTTGTAACTGGTTAATTGTTCAGCTCTAATCATTTTGTTACCAGTTAACCATACACTGATGCATGGCGAGACATGGAGTTGGGTATGCATTGATGAAAGATAACAAAAAAAAAAATATCTTGAATAATCCTGGATTGTGGTGTTACCGTCACAGTCAGTGAACTCTGCATTGGTCGTCAGTTGAACAATTCCCTCTTGAAATATTTTAATTCATGCCGGATAGTTGACCATAGTTAACAGGTAGAGCGCTAAATTATTTTGGGTCATCAGAATTTATTCACAGGTGTTTGCCTTGTTACTCTTTATGGGAGAGTGCCTGTGGGCACTCTCCCATAAATTGTAACAAGGCAAGTCCTTACAGGCTAAATAATTTCACTTTGAAGATAATATGAAGCATGTCCATTGAATACAAAGCTTTTTATTTGGGGGAGCTGTGGTTCATACTAAAGCACAAATATGGGCTTCCAGCACTCTACCAGTTAATAAAGTGATCATTTGTCATAATTTTGTAAGAACAAAAGCCCCGCCGTTATTGCAATGCCTGTTTCATGTCAACTTCCGAGGAATTCACACAGAGTGCTTTTTGCTTCGTCTTTGACCAACTCTGCTTGTGTCATGACGTCAGACATGAATAAAATGATTCTATTTTTAATAAGATAGGCTACGATAGACATACTTCAAGTATGAAGTTACGAACGAAATTCCAAAATATTTCAGGTCGCAGGAGAATGAGATGGTTCTATTAGGTACTTACTTCATTTACTAGCCCTAGCTAGGTCATGAAGTCAGTACATACTGGAACCACTTCATAAAAGACGCTCACTGACATATTCAAGCTGGGGCATGCAAAGAATCCAAAGGTAGGCTCAGTTTTATTAAAAGGGCACCTTGTGGGGAAAATGCAGTGGGAGGGTGGGGGGGGGGGGGGGGGGGGGGTGAATGATCAATTTGAGGTTGTACATGTGTTGCTTGTGTTGGTGTACTTGCTTCACACCTCACAGCTGGTTATTTGTAAATATAAATGTAGCTGGATATTTGTAGTGTACTTCAAGCGTGACTTACACAAGTTGCAAACAGTAAATTTGTCCCCATCTGCTTCTATCAGATTGAGAAATTTCCAGGCTTCCAATCGTTTTGGTTTAGATGTCATTTTGCTTTCTAAATTCTGATTCTCGCCCAGCTCCGAATGCGGTGGTTGTTTTATGGCAGATAAACTAAGCATGGGTTCACGATGGGAGAGTATCGTGCAAAAACTGACTTGCTGATTTCACAACAAAAAAAAATCATGCGACAAACAGCAGAACATCAAAAGAGAAAGGCAGCCAAGAGTAGCAATCAAGACCAATCATCTGCTTTTTATAATCACTGTACCTGCAAAAACAATCTGAAACCACATTAAATACCATACCATCGTAACCATTAAGTTAATTTAACCCTTTCAAGCTGTTATGCACAAATGTTTTCATGAAGAAAAGTTGTCCATCCATTAGCAGTCAAAACAAAAGCAATGCAAATGTAAAGCATAGCATATGCCCCCAAGTACATGCTGACAAGGTCAGTGTGAAGCTGAGTTTTGACAATAAGAGGTTCTGTTTGGACAGTTATTGAAAAGAACCTTTCACTACACAGCCTCAATAGATAACCAAGAGATGAGACTGATCAGTGAAGACATTCTTAAGTTACCTGACAAAATCCAAAAAGAAGATGGCTGCCATGGTGGCCATACTGAGTATGAAATCTGACAATCATCAAAAGGAACCCTCCACAACCAACCCTATATACAATACAAAGAGATGAGAATGATCAGTGAACGTTTTCTTTTAGTTTAATTGATGGAAACCAAACATTATGTCTGATGTTTTACTCAAGTTAATAAAATTTATAATTTTTTCTCTCGAGTGCAACAAGGCTTTGCAATGCTTTAGCATTGCAAAGCCTTCTTGCATTCAAGGGATGAACTATACCACAACACATGCTACTCTGTAGATTATGAGGCCTAAAACATAAAACAAACCAAGTACATGAACTTTTGATGGGAAAGAAATAATTAAAAAAAAATTAAAATAAAATAAAAAAACAACCACCCACATGCAGTTTTACAAAAAAATGGCCTGAGAAACAGACAATCCACTTTAACCTCAAACTATGGTCGGTAAAGAATTAATCAAAATTTCCTGAATTTTCATATGTACACATGGCTGCACTGGCCATGGGCTACAGTGCACTGGCTACAATAATGTTAGCAACATAACTGTTGATAATAACTCTGGTATAATGTCAATGCAGTATATATTGGGGTCGAGCAACATCAAAGGATTAATAGCTAGTAACACATTCTGTGTAGGTCAGGGATGATTGTGGAAGGCGCATGTATCTGCACTGAGTTTGATCCCCGTCTGGGATGACCCGTGTTATGTCCTTGGGCAAGGCACTTTATCCCGGTTGCCTACATGGGGGCCACTCTGACGCTATGTTCTAAGGCATACTGCACGTTGATGGTGCACATGTCTTCAACTGCTGTAATCCTGCTTGAGCGAGCTTGAACAGAGTTAGAATGTTGAGGAGCTGACAGTTGCTCGTCGATGTTCGGTGGTTCTCTCCGGGTACTCTGGCTTCCTCCACCCGTAAAACTGTCACATTCATGATTAGCCATGGTGCATAAGTATGTGACCTTAAGCACCAATAAATAATAAATAAATGTATCTGCATTATCAGAAATAAGCTAAAAGTCTCATAATTTCACTTAATCATTTGTGAAAATGATGTTTCTTCAGAAAAAAAGGACATGGAATTAAAGTATGACTTGGTGGAAATTTTAATTCTACAAACCTTCGTGAAAAATTAAGATGCAAACACCAACTGTGTGATGGACGACGGACAGAAAATGATCACCCAAGTTCCCCCTGACTTTCAGCTAAAAAAGCTGAGAGAAAATAACCCCTTGAGGTATGTTCTCTCACTATTTTTATTACACCAAATGATTGGGGATGAGAGCCAATGAAAAAAAATTCTGTTGTATTATATTGTTTTAACTAATGGTTTAATATTTTTCACTACCAAAATTTGCTACCGTAGGGTGGATACGATATACCACTCAACTCTAGTACTGTCCCAAACTTTAGCCTGATGATGTTATTGAAGCATGAAAATGAGACATTCCTAAAAGTTAACAAAAAAACTTACTTTTCTGGGTTAATGCTGCTCAACACAAAAATCAGAATAACAAGATCCAAACTGTTTTCTGGGAATGGAAATGACAATTTATCATCGGAGACATCAAACACAAAAGCATGACATCGTTGAGAATCATAATCTGGATGACTCTGAAAAATGTTTATAATGGTTCAATGAGACACTTAGGCAATTAAAAAAAATTTTTTTTTCTCAGGAATCTCCCGCATCATAGAAAATCAGCTTTTTTTCACATGGAAAACTCTTCTATGACACTATTTTGCACTTGTAGGACAAATATTTAATCACAGCTCTGTCAAACAAGATATAGTTGGTTAAATTTTCAACTACATTATGGGAAATTTTCACTGCTGAAAACATGTCACATAATAGTGGAAGCAGTTAAATTTCTGATCCCAACTATTTTCAGAACTGTTTTGTGAATAAACAAAAAAACAAGAGGCCCCACAGGGCCTGAAGCACTCACCTTGAACAGAAGAAAAATATAACAGAGTCCAAGAATAAATCTACATTAAGCAATCCATCTCCATAGGATACATTGTCAATCCTTGAACCCCTCGGGAGTGACAAAAATAGTCTGAGCATCATGCCTTTTCTTCAGTTGATCATAATGTAAAATGTAGAGCTCCCCTGTGAAGCCTGTTGATACAACCTATGTGGATTAATCTTAGTTACACACCTCTAGAGGGTACTGAATACAAAATTTCTAATTCTTCAACTACATGGCCAATTCCAGCTCCCGTAGAGATCCCAAATATTAACTCAGGCTCTCAATTTGAACAAAGTTGAATCTGACCTCCCTATATATGTTGTATACCAAATATGAAAGCATTCTGACTGTTGCATCTGAAGAAGAAAGTTTTTAAAGAAATTTCTTCATATTGCATTAAGTTAAAATTTGGGCTACCATAGCGAGCCCAAATATTAACCTAAGGACCCAATTTGAACAAACTTGAATCTGACCCCCCAACCCCACCCCCCCCCCACACACACACCTCCAGATATGTTGTATACTAAATATGAAAGCATTCTGACTAGTTGATCTGAAGAAGATTTTTAAAGAAATTTTCTCATACTGCCCTCAGTTAAAATTTGGGCTACCACAGGGAGCCCAAATATTAACCCAGGGAACCAATATGAACAAACTTGAATCTGACTCCCCTAGCGATGTTGTAAACCAAATAAAACAGGTGAATCTGAAGAAGCTTTTTAAGAAATTCCCTCATATTGTGCTAACTTAAATGTCAGGTTCCCATTTAGAGCCCAAATATTAACCCAGGCACTCGAGTTGAACAAACATGAATCTTACCCACCTAGAGATGTTGTATACAAAATGTGAAAGCATTCTGACTGGTGGATCTGAAGAAGAAGATTTTTAACCCTTTACCCAACGTAACGGCCAAAACCGGCCAGCGCTATTCTAAAAAATCGCCAATTAATTTTCATTATTTTTTCATTTTTTGTCTCAAAAACATAGGTTATGACCCCTCGTTGGAACGAGCTCGTTGAGCTCATTCCAACGAGGGGTCATAACCTATGTTTTTGAGACAAAAAATGAAAAAAATTAGTTATTCAAGAATTTTTTTGGCAAGTGTCGTCTGCTTTTCATGTTAGGTAAAGGGTTAAAGAACATTTCTCATATTCCTCATATTGCACTAAGGTAAAATTTGAGCTTCCATAGGAAGCCCAAATATTAACCTAGGGACTTGATTTGAACAATCTTGAATCTGACCCTTATAACAATGAAGAAGATTTTTAAAGAATATTTCCCCATATTGCCCCAAGTTAAAAATTCGGGCTACTTTATTGAGCCCAAATATGAACCAATGGGCTTTATTTTAACAAACTTGTATCTGAACCCTGAACGAGAATAAGCAAAAAAAAATAAACAATGAAAGATAATTTTTTCTTGAGTTACTTACTTTAACAAGTTCTATTGCAGTTGAAGAGAAATCACAACAGTACACCATTAATCTTGGATTACTGAAAATAAAGTTTGTTGAAAAATAATCATTTTTATTGTTTGTTAGATCTAAAAAAGTTGAAAATTTGTTTCTCAAGCCCTCCCGCATGGTCCTTTCAGTTGCCACATGCTCTCTTTTTATAACCAATGCAAATGTTAAAAAATAAAAATTAAATCGTTGGTGTCCGATATTTTATGAAAGTTGAAAAAATTGATGAATTTGTCCCTTTAGGGCAACAAGGCTTTGCAAAAATTACATTCCATTAGGACCTGCAAAGTAGATCTTCTGTTTCTCAGGACATTTTTGGTAAAATTGCATGTGGCATCAGACAGGTGGTCATTTTTTTATTTTTGTAACTATTTCCTTTGCCATCAAAAGTTCATGTTCTTGGTTTGTTTTATGTTTTATTCCTCATAATCTGCAAAATAGCATGGGTGATGCTGTATTCCGTCCCTTGAGTGCAAGGCGGCCTTCTTGCACTCAAGAGACAAATTTATCAATTTTATTAACTTGTGTAAAATATCAGACATCAACAATTTAATTTTTATTTTTTTAAGTTTGCATTGGTTATAAAAAGAGAGCATGTTGCAGCCAAAAGGACCATGGGGGAGGGCCTAAGAAACAGATTTTAAGGCCTTAACAAGGTTACACAAATATAAGAGATTTCCAATCAAGTTGGCCCCACTAACTCTGAATAACCCTTTATCCAATGCACACAAAATCAAAATTTGTTATTTTAATTATTGTTTTTCATACAATTTCAAGAAAACTGGATCACATGACCCCTCACTGGAACAAGCTTGACAAGCCTGTTCCAATGATGGGCCACATGATATGGTTTGTTTGAAATGTTTTGAAAAATAACTTTTTTTTTCAACTGCTTATTTAGGAAATTACATTGGCAGATACGACCGTTTCATTCGATAAAATGTTAAGAAGTTGGCCACATCTAGACTGGGGCGGGGCGTGATGTGATAAAAAATTCTCTATCTGCATCCCTGCCTTCAACACTGATTTCATCTGTCAAAAAAAAGAAATCCTGAATCTTGGATATTTTTTTATTTGGATTTGATTTTGCAATATTAATTATGAAACTTTGATCAACTGGTGTATGAACAGGGTTCACTCCCATTGCCCACGTGGGGGCCTGGTGGCATTGCTACTAAGACGTACTGCACATCGCTGGTACACTTGTCTTCAACCAATGCTAACCCTGCTTGTGTGGAGATAGTATGTTGGGAAGCCTGACAGTTGCTCGCGGTTGCTCGGTGGTTCTCTCTGGGTACTCTGGCTTCCTCCACCCGTAAAAATTTATGAAATGAGATGACCCTGGCTGTTGAAAGTGTCGTTAATACCCAATAAATAAAAAAATAAGAATGAACAGGGATGTCCAAATTGGATAACCCTGCAGTAAGTTCCACCAAAATATTTTAGAATAACCTTTTCTCGTACCTCTATAATGAAACAATTCAAACTGGCATTTCAAACAAATTAATCATAAACCATTCCTATAAATTGTTCATTGTTTTCTTTTTATTTTCTATTTTTGTTTTATGGATTTTTAAAAAATATTTAACACTTGCCCATAGTCCAAGATTATTAGGAAAATAGGGGATTACATGTATGCTTTCACTTGCCTTATGGGTGGTTACATTGAATGCCCAAGTAACAAACCTGATCAGTTATATATTTGATCACTAGAAGGGTAGGTGGTGGAGACATCATAATATACTCATGGAAGGATGATTAACGGAATAATGCTAAAGATAGACATTTTAGTTTCGTGTTTATTCATGTTTATTAACCCTTTACCTAACGTAATGGCCAAAACCGGCCAGCGCTATTCTCAAAAATCGCCAATTAATTTTCATTATTTTTTTCATTTTTTGTCTCAAAAACATAGGTTATGACCCCTCATTGGAACGAGCTCGTCGAGCTCGTTCCAATGAGGGGTCATAACCTATGTTTTTGAGACAAAAAATGAAAAAAATTAGTTATTCAAGAATTTTTTTTGCATGTGTCGTCTGGTTTTCATGTTAGGTAAAGGGTTAACCTGCAGAGTGCTGGAAACACATATCTGGTCATTATTCTGAAGTGCTGGTGCCACAACTTAACCCTTTACCTAACGTAACAAAAACCAGCCAAATCTATTCTCAAAAATCGCCATTTAATTTTCATTATTTTTTCACCAGGCTCATTCCAATGAGGGGTCATAACCTATGTTTATGAGACAAAAAATGAGTTATTCAAGAATTTGTTTGCATGTGTCGTCTGCTTTTCATGTTAGGTAAAGGGTTAAGGCTTCATATTCTGTGGATGTGCTTCATATTATCTTTCAAGTGAAATTATTGAGTCTTTGCCAGGTCACAATTTATGGGAGAGTGCCAATAGACAGTCTCCCATACATTTTAATAAGTCAAAGATTAGTGAGTAAATTTTGATGACCAAAAGTAATTCAGCACTCTACTAGTTAAAAAACAATCGCTCACCTGCCAAAGTGGTTCAGATAAGTATTTGGGGGTCACATTCAGTTAGACACGGTTCATCAACACTGCAAAGGAATGAAGTCCTGAAATTTTATGGAAAAACATGAAGGGATGGATTTGAACAAACCTGAGCCCAACATAATCCCCCCCTGCCACCCCACCCCCCCCCCCCTCCCATGGAGAGCCCAAAAATTAAGCCAGGGACTCAAATTGAACAAACTTGAATCTGATCCGCATTGAGATGTTATATACCAAATATGAAAGAATTCTGACTGGTGGATCTGAAGATTTCTTAAACAAGTTGTTCAAAGAGGTATTGTGGATCACATTCATCTAATCATGGCTCATCAACACTTCAGAAGAATGAAGTCATGAAATTATTATCAGGGTCCTTTTTTCAGTCTAATTCCTTTAAAATGCATTTTGTAGCAATCTTTTTTCCTCTGCTTAATTGCCCCTCGGGGTTGGGAAGTGGGGTTGGTGATCATAGAGGTAATTTGCTTTTGTGTGTGTGTGTGTGTGTGTGTGTGTGTGGGGGGGGGGGGGGGGGGGGGGGGGGGGGGGGGGGGGGGGGGGGGGGGGGGGGGGGGGAAGGGTGTTTGCATAAAATCACTCTCAATCTTTCAAAATATATTTTGCAGCCAAACAGTTTGTTACATCTAACTGCCCCCCAAGGAAGAGTGAGAAGTTCATAGGGTAAAAACATTTTCGCATAAAAAGCACTCTAATTCATCTAGGAACTCAATTTTGAAAAAAGAGCCGGACCGAAAATTTCCAGCCTAAAAATGTTTTTCGTCTCAAAAATGAAAACGCATAAAAAACTGAAATTTTGTTTCCAAATTTTGGTCCAAAGTTTCCAAGTCGGAACCAGACCCCAAAATTAATAAAAAAAACCTCCAAAAATTTCCGAATTTTGGTCTCAAATTTCCGAGTCAGAAACTGGCCCCAAAATTTTCAGGCTAAAATTTTTCTCTTTTTCTCGTCTCAAAATTGAACAAAATGCATAAAAAATCGAAAAAAAATTTTCTCCGAATTTTGGTAAAAAATTTCTAAATCCGACACCAGACCCAATAGGGAGCCCAAATATTAACCGAGGAACTCAAGTTGAACAAACTTGAATATGGCCCATGTATACCAAATATGAGAGGATTCTGACTGGTGGATCTGAAGAAATTTTTTAAAGAAACTTTCTCATATTACACCAAGTTCAAATTCGGGCTCCTATAGGGAGCCCAAATATTAACTGAGGAACTTGATTTGAACAAACTTGAATATGCCCCCATGCCCCCCCCCCCCCCCCCCCCCCCCCCCCCCCCCAGGGGTGATGTATACCAAATATGAAAGGATTCTGACTAGTGGATCTGAAGAAGATTTTTAAAGAAATTTCCTCATATTTCACTAAGTTCAAATTCTGGCTCCCATAGGGATCCCAAATATTAACCAAGGAACTCAATTTGAACAAACTTGAATATGGCCTCCCTAGATGCGATGTATACCAAATGTGAGAGGATTGTGACTGGTGGATCAAAAGAAGAAGGTTTTTAAAGAATACTCCATGTATTGCACAAAGCTAAAATTTGGGCTCCCTATGGCAGCCCGAATATTAACCGAGGAACTAGATTTGAACAAACTTGAATATGCCCCCCCCCCAGCCCCCTAGAGATGATGTATACCAAATATGAGAGGATTCTGACTGGTGGATCTGAAGAAGATTTTTAAAGAAATTCTCTCATATTGAACCGAGTTAACATTCGGCTCCCAAAGGGAGCCCAAATATTAACCCAGCAACTCGATGTGAACAAACTTGAATCTGACCCCCCTAGAGATGCTGTATACCAAATATGAAAAGATTCTGACCACTGGATCTGAAGAATATTTTTTTTGTATTTTATGGGTGCTATCAGAGTTATGCCACTTGTGGTGCCCCCGTGGTTGTGACAACTTTATTTGAACAAACTTGAATTGACATATGATAGGGAACATGTACACCAGATTTGGTTCAATTTGGTCGCATAGTTTGTGAGAAGTCAATAATATAAAGTTTATGCCGGACAGATGATAACGGACAACGGACAGAAAGTGATTAGTAAAGCTTCGCTCAGGTGAGCTAAAAAAATTCCTCATATTGAACTAAGTTGATATTCGGGATCCCATAGGGGGCTCAAATATTTACCCAGGTAATTGATTTGAACAAACCTGAAACTGACCCATCTCAAGGTGTTGTATACCAATATTTGAAAGGATTCTGACTGGTGGATCTGAAGAAGAAGCCCAAATATAAACCCAGAGACTTGATTTGGACAAACCTGAATCTGACCCCCCCTATAGATGCTGTACACCAAACATGAAAGATTCATCCATCCAGGGAAGAAGGTAACAATGGAGAAATGCTGGCAACTGACGCGCCAGATTCAGACGATCGACATTCAGTCTGCAACAACTGAGCGGAAAGTGTTGGAGAGGTCTGACATGCGGCTGACCTAAAGGAATGAGATCTGTCACCGAACCTCAGAGACCGAGCAGCCGGAGAATACTCCGAGCTGTCGCGTACGTGGACTGGGTCATAGGCAGGGTGAAAGCTGAGAGAATCACAGCCCTCACCCGGGGAACTGCCACCATAATCAGCTGAGTACGAAAGTCCATCCCCAGAAAACGACTGAGAAGGGACCAGGTCCGACTTCCTTCTCGTTGAATCTGAACCCTAGCGATGCGAGCGGGCACAACAGTGTGTCGACATCTGACTCCAGAAGAGCTGCATTGGAGTGCTCTGGAGGATATCGACCAGATATGCCGAAGTAGTCACCTCGGACTGTGTGCGATGGAAGGCTATCACATGCGACATCAGTCGTGTGAAGGCCCAAGGAGCCAGGTTGAGGTCGAAAGGCATGCCTTGAACTGGTAAATTCAAGCAAACCTGAGATACCTTTGCGATGTCCGATGAAGCAAAACATGAAAGTAAGTGGCTCGGAGGTCGATGCTGGAAGCAAAATCTCCCTGGAGAATGGAGTGGCGAACAGACTTGAAAGTCTCCATGCTGAACATCGGAGCAATGATAGACTGGTTCAGGATACTGAGATTGATAACCTGTCAGGGTCGGCCATCCTTCTTCGGCACCAAGAACAGGCAGGAATAAAATCCCACTGAATGAACGTTCTTGATGACCTCGATCTCCCCCTTTGACAGGAGATTGTCTATCTCCATGAGCAAAAGTTCCAAACGTGAAATGTCTGAAGGAACTTGGGTTGGAAGAGACACTCTTGACAGAGTAGGGTGCCTACGAAAGGATATCTGCAGACTGGACCGAACAACATCTAACACCCAAGGATACTTTGACATCCTTCCTTCAACCTGGGACGAATCGAGGTGAGGACCTTCATTTTGAGCCCTGGCGAGGCCTGTGAGAGGAGAAATCACCTCCTCTGCTAGATGAAGGATGCTGAGACCTTCCTCTGGTCTGTCAACACTTACCCTTACCACTAAAGTCACTTGAGTAAGAGGAAGAAGCAGCAGGAGGAGGATCAGCCCTTGGCTTCCCAGAGGAAACAGAAGGGCATCTGTTAGGCATACAATGTCCCGGCCTCCAACAGAAGGCTGATCAAGCTGGCAAAGCAGCAGCTGATCGAAGGCGCCCAGAACCAGGTTGCTTCACAGGCTGTAGGCGCACAACCGATGATTGTGGCCTGGCTGAAACCTCTGGCTGGTCTGATGGTTTGAGTTCCGGAAGGAACTCGAACACAAATTCAACAGCTGCCCCCAAGTCAGAAGACTGATGGCTCTCGACATCGTCAAGTGTGTCTCACCCATTCTCTGAGTCGGAAGACACACAGCCCATCTCAGGCAAACCGGCCAATGCCTCCAATGGTGTAGGAACACCAGGAGGATCAGAAAGCAGCCTGCTTCCAATCCCAGGAGGCGGTGCCACGGGGGGGCACCTGGAAGCCACTAGTAGCCTTGCTGGAGGCAACAGGAAGACTCTTTGAAAGAACCTGCATGAGCAAGGAGAGGGCCTCCCTAAACTAACGGCCCATATCAGCCGGTTCAAAGTGAGAACGACTCAGCAAAGTGGCGGCAGTCGAAACATCTGAATGCAGATGCTTATAGGGGTATGAAATACCCTGAGGATCTGAAATGTTGGAACTCAGGAGAGTCGCCACAGACCTCGGAGGGACAGAAGGTCCAGGCTGCACAAAATGCGCCGGTCCCGCAAAACTTGCCGAAGGACCAGAGTGCATGGACAGAAATGCAACAGAGTCCATGGTGACCGCACCAACGTACATCTGATTCCAAGCAAAAACCTGCTGGGCTTGACGGCTGAGAGACCATAGCAGATGATTCGGCCAGCAGCCTCTTCCAACTTTGCCGAGTTGAAGCCTGGGAAGGCTGAGGCCGATATCCCATGTCCAAATTATCAGACATCCCTGCATACCTCTGCAGGGATAAGCTGAGGCTGGCTGAAACGGTGACCGAAGACATTGTAGACGGAACAGCAGCAGCAGAAGATATGTCGGAAGCTGTTGAAAAAGGTGGAAAGGCAGAGAGAGCAACTGAGCTCAGCTCCAAAGGAGGAGTCACAACCCTAGTAACAGCCTCAGATGTCGACTGGAGAGGGACAACTGACCCTGAACCAGGCATCTCTTAAATGGATATTTCAACAGCTCCCGCAGTATCCACATCTCCCATGGAGAGGGGGGGGGGGGGTAGAACTCTCACCAGACGTAGTTGTGTCGGGAGGCCCCGAATGACAGCGTTCCCCTTTCCCATGGGCACAGGAGGAAGGGCCACAAGAAAGTACAACACAGTTCACAGAAGCCAAAAGGTGGAGGATAACCAAGACCCACAGGGTCAATCAGAAAAACACCCATTACATGTGAAATATGAAGCATCAGAATCGTTCACATGCTTCAACAAACGTCATTGCCCACAAGGAACAGTCCTGGGCATAGCAGAGGTGAGAGAAGTAGAAGGGAAGTGAACCCAACAGGAAAAAGAAGTAGAACACACCCAACTACATGAGGAAGGTGGCAGGAAATAAAGGACCAGTGGGAACACAACACAACCCAGACGACCAAAAGGGACCCAGAAAGCAGAAATTCCACCCTCAATGGAGGGAAGAAATACTGCCAGAACAACCCCTCACTGAAACCTAACTCCAAAAACAATATCCAAAAGGATAGCATAAATTGTCAACCAAAACAATAACCGAACCGCACGATACATGAAAGTCGCGCGCGAACAAGGAGAATATAAAAATACAAAAATTGTGGTTGAATGTAACGAGAATAAACAACTAGAGGGGGTATCAGTACCCCGTGGCTCACCAACAGGTGGCCAATGCAATGGGGTGGCTGGAGTAAAAAAGAAAAAGTTCAAAACTTGCACACAAAAGTCCAAAATTAAAGAAAATAAGCAGCTAAAGGGTTAAATAATATAATAATAACCCCTAAGAAGCATGCTAACATAAAATAGGAACCATGGCAATATGCTACAAGGTAAGTCTCCACTTTGAAAAAAAGAAAGACAAACCTCAAAACCTGCACATAAAAGTAAAAAAAGTATCACATTTGTTTCAAAGGGTTAAAATTTAGAAAAATACCCTGAAAATATTACAATAACCAGCGTGGCAATATGCCAGGGAGATAAAACTCCACTTAAAAAAAATATTAAAACATGCACACAAAAGTACAAAACCTGCAAAGAAAAGAACAAAATTAAAGTAAATAAGCAGCTAAAGGGTTAAATAATATAAAAATAGCCCAAGAAGCATCCTAACATAAAATAGGAACCATGGCAATATGCTACAAAGTAAGTCACCACTTGCAAGAAAAGAAAGACAAACCTCAAAACCTGCACATAAAAGTAAAAAAAAGTATCACATTTGTTTCAAGGCGTTAAAATTGAGAAAAATACCCTGTCACAGTAACCACAATGGCAATATGCCAGTAAGATGAAAGTCTACTTGAAAAATATCCACTTGGAAGAAAAGAAAGACAAACCTCAAAACCTGCAGATAAAAGTATCACATTTGTTTCAAAGGGTTAAAATTTAGAAAAATACCCTGAAAGTTAAAAAATTTATAGTAATTTATATATTTTTTATACTTACCAATGACCCAGACATAGCTGGTGCTAACTCTTAAAATATAGGGCCAAACACAAATTTTGCCCCCCAATCCCCAAAATTTGCATCTAAAACTAAAGAAAACATGTCCTGAAAGGCCCTCCACACCTCGCCCCCACTGCGCATGCGCAGTGTCAAGGACGTTCCGAAATTGGCGCCATTTATCATTCTAATAACCAGTGCCTGGTAAGCGCTATGTACTCAGCGGGGAGGCAAGAGTTCCCAACTCCTGGGAGGGCCATCCCCGTCTGGGTCATTGGTAAGTATAAAAAATATATAAATTACTATAAATTTTTTAACATTTTTATACTGTACCAATGACCCAGACATAGCTGAATAGTAAAAAGGCTGGAGGGCCAAGGACATAGAGCAAAATGGAATACGCTCAATAAAATAAAATAGAGTCATCCCCTGTAGGGAAAAGAAGTAATAGGCCTTACATGTATCTTTCTTATTTATGATAAATTAGAAAGATACAACACCTTCCAAAAATTGAGCTTCATACATCCATGTACTCTATTAATATCCAATAATCCTTATACTAATAATTTTTAAAGTAAGCCAATAATAAAGTAAGTCTAGAGAATAGAGACTCTTATACTCCTAAAAGTGTGTGAGAATTGCATAATCATGTCCGTTGACATATGCAATATTCAAAAGCTATACTTTAAAAACTAAGACTTGAATGAATTTTATAAACTTAAACTTCTCACTAAACAACCATCCCAATAACAGCTCAGAATTACTAACTCCGGAGGAGGTATCCCCTTGTTTTCATAGTAAAAACAGGTGACCCAAGGGAACACCCTCCCCCCCCCCTTTTTCTTGCCCTGGGTCAAATAGCCCAGAGCGAAGAGGGCAGCCGAATGGAGACACTGCCGAAACAGACAGCCTACCTAGCTATAGTAGCAACTGTTAAGTGAATGACATTCTGAGCAGTAGATAATAGACCTAACAATAGAGGCCTCCAGAAATGGACTCGATATTTCTGAGATAAAATTCATGAATGGATGGCTGAGCGCAATGAGCAGCCTTCAAAAATCTATAATAGCAACACTATTAATGTAAGCCCAAGAAGTAGAAGAACTCTTACTTCATGAGCCGAAATCTTAAGCACAACTGCTAAGCCAATGATATACCATAAGCAGTACGCTAGTTAATAGAATCCATTAACAATAAAATGGAGCGTAACGTCCTTCTACTAGACATCAAAGACAGAAGAAGCTTACGCCCTTGTAATAAACAGATATCTGTTTATAAATACATAAACTGTACCCGGAAAGAGTAAAGGCCTATGCCCATACGAAGACGGAAGGACCTTAAAATAATAGGTTCCGGATAATAGGAGCCTAACTCTTATGCAACAATCCAACCTAAATAGTAACGGAAGTATTGATTCCGAAACTATGAAAGTGAAAATCATCCATCGATAGTGCATGAAACTCACTGACTCTACAGTAAAAGAGAAACCAACAGAATTACTGTCTAAAAGGTCAGAATTTGAAAACTACTGTTTCCAGAGGCTCAAATGATTACTTAGCTAAATAAGAACCGAAGTTAAAATCCATATAGGAATTTAATCTAAGGATTCTAAGTCTATTTATCAAAAAGTTACTAACTGACTTAGATAAAGAGACAAAAGACTCAATTGTAAACTATCGTAGAGTGCATAGGTATGAGGTAACATAAACCTATAACCTAAATAACAACAGGCTGCAGTAGATCTTGTGAAACAAGTATACTAAAAACTAGCAATGCGTAGTATGGAGGGATCAACCATATGAACATAATGATCCCTACACCACGACGGAAGAGCCTCCACTTTAGTCGCATAGAATAGCGAAGAAGAGGATCTCCTATAGTAAGAAATCGCGTCCAAAGCTCGTCCAGTACAGTGCTTACAATGCAATACGGACCACACAACGGAATACATGAAGGTTGCGACCTTGCTGGTTGTGATAAAGATGACACGATTTACCCAGTGAAAAAAGATCCTCACATAGAGGAAGATTTCACGTTAAGATCCACAGTAGACAAGAGAGTAAATTACTCATGATCTCTGTGAAGATAGAGATGCTATCAACAGAAATGTATTGTGGTTGTTTATCTTAGCAATACCTGCTAAAACAACAGCGCCGGAGGATACGCGTATCCTATCATACCATCCTATAGATCAATAGAGCGTTAACAGTATTAGCTCAGAGATCTGGACAAGCCAACACATACGTCTGCAATTGATTAGCAAGCTGTGTCATAAATAAAACATCATTGGGCGCTCCCATAGATAGCAAATCTGATTAAATACTTGTTTGTTGAGAGTCCATTCTGACAGCAACAAGCGACCCGTAAGAGAACGGGAGTGCGATAAAACAATCAGACGACCCAGAATATGACGGACCAAAACTGAACTTGGTGTACTATAACCAACAGACGGATTCTTTCCATTAAATTGAATAACGGAAACGAAAGAGTGCCTCCCTGGTTCCGGAGATACGCCACTACTGTCGAATTAAAGGACAGGAATTTGGGCATGCGTTTCTGAATAATGTTCATGCAATGACATAAAGCAAGCCTAAAAAACATTATTCCGCGGAAGTTAAACTGATAGCTAAAAGACTGCGGAACCCAAAGACCCTGGCACTTCGAATCCGTAGGGATCAGTATATATCCCAATCTGTTTGACTGGCAACCGTCATAACAGCCACACTAGGGTCCGGCAACTGCGGCGGCACTCTCTGAGTCAACCACCGAATGTTTGCCCCAGTCTGAATCTCTTGTAACACTTGATAGACAAGAGAATGTATAAATCAAGCAATTCATGGATTGCCGGAAAGTTGCCGTCGAAGAGAAGCTCCTCCGAGAACGAAGCGACTCTGAGAGAGTTCTTAACCTACTATCCACGCGTGGATGTAGCTAGGGCTGCATCACGTCTAACCAACTCCAATCAGCCACTGAAGGGCGGAGTTATACGTGAACAAACTACTGCCCTCAAAAGAAATTACATTGAGAATAATATCCCGTAAATCTTTTCTTGAAGACGTAATGATAACGCCTCAGTAAGGCGGATTACGTATAATAAAGCGTCTAAGTTAAGTCTACTATACATAATGTCGTTCCCAACATTGAAATTGGAAAAGACATAAACGGCGAAAAAGAATATATGCAGTCTTTAATCACACCGTCTAGACGCATATGAACTCTCGGTATGCCCTGCTCTGCCAAAATAAACTATATGTAAAAAAGATAAAATGGCAGAAATGAGCCACGCGGACAAGAAACTAAACTATCATGCTTAGTAGCAGGCTTGTATATATATATATAATATATAGCGTCGAAAAATAAAACACATGTTGTAATGACAATATTGGACTGCGTCGGTAAGTCAGGGACAAAGTCCCTGTACCGATCGAAAAATCCGAGTCCAATGATGCTATAAGTCTCTTATCCAAGATCGCAGCAATGAAGTCCGAAAAATAATCACTGGAAGAAATGCCAGAAGATATGAAAGGCATCTTCCGATACTACTAAAGGGAAAACTCGAAATCTTCCGAATCCCTTTCGCCATCCTGTCGGACCCTATAAAGCGTTCGGTCGTCCGTAGCTTGATGCAACCGCGGACCGCACCGACCCAGCGCCGTCGGATAATTCCTGATTCGACCGAGAAACCGTCAATTGCTGGGATGCTGCGAAACAACTGTGCTAACTCGGATAGCACGTCCGTCACTGAGGCCTGAGGAGCTGCGGTCTTACGATGCATTGCCGCAGGAAGCTCCGAGATCGTTACCCCGTGCATACTTCCAATATGCGAGCGAACGGAGTGTATAGGCCTCGTGTCCCTTGGCTACCGGATGGCGCGACCTATTCGCTGTGGAATCACTGAATGCCGAAACTGATCGGATACTCGAGGTCACGTAGCCAATGTGCGGTCGTGTGCCCTGCTGTGAGGATGAGGAAGCATTAAAGACAGTCTCTCGGACTGTCAATATAACGGAGCGTCCCGAGCAACGGACATATGCTCCGAATGTAAAATATCTGAACCACAACATGCGGTCCCCTATGTTGTTGGCTTCCTCCGATCTGTCCTCAATCTGCCGTCACTGGGTGAGTACTAAAGTAATTAAAGTGCTCGCATCACCCAAATCTCCTTCCTAGACCGCAACGGACGAACCCGGCAGCCGAACCATTCGATGAATGTACGCTACACCGGGTGAGCTAGCGAATGTCACTCCGTAAGCGATAGACATATTCCATGAGCACTTATTGCCGCTAACTCTTCATTAACTATGACGACAGAGGCACACTTTTGAAAGACATCTCCATAACTCTTCGAACAAGAAACCAGAAATGCTTGGATAGCAAGCATAAAATAATAATATATATAGCGTCGTTCAATAATTCGAAAGTTGTGTGACATTATTGGACTATGTCGGAACTGAGGGACGATGTCCCTGAACTGAACCAAAAATTTCTAAGTCCACCGACGCTATCAGTTTCTTATCCGGCATCGCAGCATATGTTGTTCCGAAAGGGAAAGCTTGAAATCCACCGAATCCCTTTCGGTATCCCGTCGGACCGGATGAAACTTTCGGACGTCCGTACCCGCTTCCGCGGAGCGTCCCGACCCAGCATCGTTGGATAAAATATATGCGACAGATTCAGTTGATGCTGGGATGCTGCGATAAACTGTGCTATTAAGGAAAGCACGTCCGTTCCCGAGGCCTGTGCAGTAGCGGACTTACGATGCATTGCCGCTGGAAGCTCCGAGTACGTTGACTCCCGCACACTTCCTATGCGAACGTCCGGAGTCTGCAGGCCTCGAGTCCCCGGCTACCGACCCAGCGCTGTCGGATAATTCTCGATCCGACACCGTTTCTGTCGGCTGCTGGGATGCTGCGATAAGCTGTGCTATGTGCACAAGAATGTCCGGCGTCGAGACCTGCGGAGGCGCAGTCTATCGGTGCTTCGCCGAGGGCAGCTCCGCATCAGATGGCTCCCGCATACTTCCTATGCGAACGTCCGGAGTCCATCGGTCTCGAATCCCTGGCTGCCGGATGGTGTGACCTGGTCGCCGAAGAATCCTTGATCGGCGAAGCTGGTAATATATCGGCGGTCACGCAGCCAAGGTGCGGTCGTGTGCGCTGACGAGAAGAGGAAGCCTTAGCAGTCTCAGCGGACTGCCTATACAACGGAGCGTCCCGAGCGACGGACGTATGCTCCGCTAACAACACATTTGTACCACAACATCTGGGGCCAGATGTTGTTGAACGAGAGAGGGGCCTCTCTCGCTTGCCGTCCGGATGGACCGGAACGAGCTATGAACCGGACTAAAAGGCTTCCTCCGTTCTCCCTCCGATCCGCCGTCACTGGGTGTGCATTAAGTTAATTTTATAGTGCTCGCATCACCCCAAAATTCCTTCTAGACCGCAACGGATGAACCCGGCTGCCGAACCATTCGGTGAATGGACGCTACACCGGGCGAGCTAGCGGACGTCAAAGGCCGTCGAACCTACTAGGGTCCTCTTAGGCAATTGGCGTATTACATGAGCACTTTTCCGCTAGCCCTTCATTAATTATGACGACGGAGGCACACTGTTGGAAGACATCACAGATACATCACCCTAATCTTGATCGTCTGAAATAGAAATTGATAAAGTAGAGTGACCCTGCGGGGAAAGGACCGGAGTGTCCAAATCCCCAACAACATACCGTGACATACGCTTCCCATATTGTCATCGAAATCATACGATACAGAACAGGAGTTAATGCGAGTACACTGACCACATATAGAATGATAATAAGGTCAGAGGAAGACTTCCTCTTAAAACAATTGATCAATATCCTTTCAATGTGAAAAGAAAACAAGTCCTGGTACTCACACTAACCCCTGGCAATCAAATACATAATAATAATATGATCCATTAATATAGAAAAAATAATTGAAATCAAAATATTTTGAAAAAATATTTTTTCAGAACAGCCCAAGTTTCTGAAAAGTAACGTTGAGCCCCAATGGATCCCAAGCCTAAGTGTGGACAAAAATTTTAAAAATATTTTAAACAATTTATTCAACACTTACGAACAATAATAATGTATCTAGTTATGATTAAAATAACATAAAGATATTATTATTTAGAAATCCCCCCCTCACACAGAGGGCTGTTGTAAATGTAAACAATGAGTGTAAAAACACTAAAATAAGACTCCAGGCACCCAGGCCCGAAATCAGTTACCAAAAATACACCATCTGATGCAAAACAGAGACTTCCAGGGAAGAAACTGCAGAACATCAGATGGTAGATGCAGAACACAACGCCTAACCACCCGTAGGTGAAGACGTAAACATGGGGAAAGAACAGAATTCATTCTGTTATTAAGCTAAAACTCCCAAGAAATTTTAGTAATAATAATTACAGAAACTATGCCAAAAGCATGGGAGAATAGCAAGGGGGAACTTAAAGGACAGGGAGAGAGGAAAAACACTTGAAAAAACAGTGTAACTAAATAATCAGAATGACAACAAAATGGCTGTTGCCTTGAAAATAGGTAACTTAACATAATTTCATTAAAAAATTTTAAGTTACAGCCCTGATAATATTCTGTCACACATTCTTTTCCTCTCCTCCTTTTCTATCCTCCTTAGAATCACCATTTCACTAATATTTATGTGTCTGGCATCATTTAAACTGAGATTTAAAAGCACAAAGATCAGTCAGATGTTAACTGATGAAGGGCCAAACTTAGAAATGATAAATGGCGCCAATTTCGGAACGTCCTTGACACTGCGCATGCGCAGTGGGGGCGAGGTGTGGAGGGCCTTTCAGGACATGTTTTCTTTAGTTTTAGATGCAAATTTTGGGGATTGGGGGGCAAAATTTGTGTTTGGCCCTATATTTTAAGAGTTAGCACCAGCTATGTCTGGGTCATTGGTACAGTATAAAAATATGTTACAGTAACCACCATGGCAATATGCCAGAGAGGTAAAACTCCACTTAAAAAAAAATATCAAAACCTGCACACAAAAGTACAAAACCTGCACACAAAAGTCCAAAATTAAAGTAAATAAGCAGCTAAAGGGTTAAATAATATAATAATAGCCCCAAGAAGCATCCTAACATAAAATAGGAACCATGGCAATATGCTACAAGGTAAGTCACCACTTGGAAGAAAAGAAAGACAAACCTCAAAACCTGCACATAAAAGTAAAAAAACATCAAAACCTGCACACAAACGTCAAAATAAGTCCAAAATCTGATTCGAAGGGTTTAAATTAAGACGAAATACCCTGGAAAAGAGTTAAATGTTATCGTGAACCCCCACAGCAATATGCAAAGAAGAAAAACATTTTTTTAAAAGCAAAAAAATCCAAACCTCAAACAAAAGAAGTCCAAAATTGAAATAATTAAGCAGGAAAAGGGTTAAAGAATACAACGTAGCCCTAAGATGCATGTTTACATACAATAGAAAGCATATACTACAAGGTAAATCTACACTTGGAAGAAAGGAAAAAAAATACATGAAAACCTGCACACAAACGTCAAAATAAGTCTAAAAATCTATTCAAAGGGTTAAAATTTTTTAAAAATGCACTGGAAAGATATCAATGTTATAATAACCACCACTGCAATATGCAGTGAGGTCAACCTCACTCGAAATTGTTTTTTTTTTATCACAACCTGTACATAAAAGTAAGAAGCTGTAAGCCTAAGTCCAAAAGCTGTACATAAAAGTCCAAAATTGAAGTAATTCAGCAGGAAAAGGGTTAAATAATACAAACATAGCCCTAAGATGCATGTTTACATACAATAGAAAGCATGGAAATATGCTGCAAGGTAAATCTCCACTTGGAAGAAAGGAAAAAAAACCCATCAAAACCTGCATGCAAACATCAAAATAAGTCTAAAATTTTATTCAAAGGGTTAAAATTAAGACAAAATACCCTGGAAAAGTGTTAAATGTTATAGTGAACCACCATAGCAATATGCAGAAACTCTACACTTGGAAGAAAGGAAAAAAAAAAACCCTATGAAAACCTGCACGCAAACGTCAAAATAAGTCTAAAAATCTATTCAAAGGGTTAAAAAAATTTTTAAAATGCACTGGAAAGATATCAATGTTATAATAACCACCACTGCAATATCCAGTGAAGTCAACCTCACTCGAAATTGTTTTTTTTTTATCACAACCTGTACATAAAAGTAAGAAGCTGTAAGCCTAAGTCCAAAAGCTGTACATAAAAGTCCAAAATTGAAGTAATTCAGCAGGAAAAGGGTTAAATAATACAAATACAGCCCTAAGATGCATGTTTACATACAAGAGAAAGCATGGACATATACTGCAAGGTAAATCTCCACTTGGAAGAAAGGAAAAAAAAACATCAAAACCTGCACACAAACATCAAAATAAGTCTAAAATTTGATTCAAAGGGTTAAAATTAAGACAAAATGCCCTGGAAAAGAGTTAAATGTTATAGTGAACCACCATAGCAATATGCAGAAACTAAAAAAATTTTTAAAAAGCCAAAAAATCAAAACCTGTACACAAAAGTTCAAAATATTTGAGAGCGGACGCCGACGCCGATGCTGACATGAGGGCTATGCCATAGGCGCACACAACTAACGTTGGTGAGCCAAAAAACAGCCCTGTTATTAAAAGACAAGAAGATCCATAATTCAGTCACAGGAACATGGTGTAAATGAGTTGAATTATCACTGTTTTATCAGAGCAAACGAAAGAACATCTTCCCAAGATATGGCTGAAGAAAAAAGAATGACACGTTGGTTATACGTCTGCGCACTGATACCGGAAGCCATGGATTTGTACTTGAAGAGCGTCCCCTACTAGGTGTGTACCAGTAGCACTCAACCCAGTTTTGGTTTATTTTTTCTTGTTGCTTTTGCAGCACATTTCTTTCCCAAATCGCTTGGGAAAGATCAACATAGAGAGTATACTTCTGAGTTTGGGACTTCCACTATATAATGCAAGCCTGATGTCAGTGGCGTAGATAGCTTTACGCTGGCGGAGGGGCAAGCCCAAAATTTTCCGACAGACCGAAAATTTTCCGACAGTGTAACAACAACAAAAATCCAAACAAACAGAAAGAATCTGTTGTTTACTGCAAATGTACTGAAAATTGGTCTTTTTTACCCCAAATTTACCCAAAATGGCATTTTTTATCCCCAAAGCCTGCATTTTAATGTTATTAGGCATAAATTCGCCTAAAAATGGTCCCAAAAAATTTCTGACAAAACTTCTGTGGTGGGGGGGGGGGGGGGGGGGCAGCGACCCCCCCCCCCCCCCCCCCCCCCCCCCCCCTTTTTCTACGCCACTGCCTGTTGTAAACAATTGTAAGGTAGGTTGATAAGAAATTAGTATCTTTCCATAAGATACATTATCAAATATTACAGACAACAGATTGGGCCTAAAAAGTTAAAAAATTTATAGTAATTTATATATTTTTTATACTTACCAATGACCCAGACATAGCTGGTGCTAACTCTTAAAATATAGGGCCAAACACAAATTTTGCCCCCCAATCCCCAAAATTTGCATCTAAAACTGAAGAAAACATGTCCTGAGAGGCCCTCCACACTTCGCCCCTACTGCGCATGCGCAGTGTCAAGGACGTTCCGAAATTGGCGCCATTTATCATTCTAATAACCAGTGCCTGGTAAGCGCTATGTACTCAGCGGGGAGGCAAGAGTTCCCAACTCCTGGGAGGGCCATCCCCGTCTGGGTCATTGGTAAGTATAAAAAATATATAAATTACTATAAATTTTTTAACATTTTTATACTGTACCAATGACCCAGACATAGCTGAATAGTAAAAAGGCTGGAGGGCCAAGGACATAGAGCAAAATGGAATACGCTCAATAAAATAAAACAGAGTCATCCCCTGTAGGGAAAAGAAGTAATAGGCCTTACATGTATCTTTCTTATTTATGATAAATTAGAAAGATACAACACCTTCCAAAAATTGAGCTTCATACATCCATGTACTCTATTAATATCCAATAATCCTTATACTAATAATTTTTAAAGTAAGCCAATAATAAAGTAAGTCTAGAGAATAGAGACTCTTATACTCCTAAAAGTGTGTGAGAATTGCATAATCATGTCCGTTGACATATGCAATATTCAAAAGCTATACTTTAAAAACTAAGACTTGAATGAATTTTATAAACTTAAACTTCTCACTAAACAACCATCCCAATAACAGCTCAGAATTACTAACTCCGGAGGAGGTATCCCCTTGTTTTCATAGTAAAAACAGGTGACCCAAGGGAACACCCTCCCCCCCCCCTTTTTCTTGCCCTGGGTCAAATAGCCCAGAGCGAAGAGGGCAGCCGAATGGAGACACTGCCGAAACAGACAGCCTACCTAGCTATAGTAGCAACTGTTAAGTGAATGACATTCTGAGCAGTAGATAATAGACCTAACAATAGAGGCCTCCAGAAATGGACTCGATATTTCTGAGATAAAATTCATGAATGGATGGCTGAGCGCAATGAGCAGCCTTCAAAAACCTATAATAGAACACTATTAATGTAAGCCCAAGAAGTAGAAGAACTCTTACTTCATGAGCCGAAATCTTAAGCACAACTGCTAAGCCAATGATATACCATAAGCAGTACGCTAGTTAATAGAATCCATTAACAATAAAATGGAGCGTAACGTCCTTCTACTAGACATCAAAGACAGAAGAAGCTCACGCCCTTGTAATAAACAGATATCTGTTTATAAATACATAAACTGTACCCGGAAAGAGTAAAGGCCTATGCCCATACGAAGACGGAAGGACCTTAAAATAATAGGTTCCGGATAATAGGAGCCTAACTCTTATGCAACAATCCAACCTAAATAGTAACGGAAGTATTGATTCCGAAACTATGAAAGTGAAAATCATCCATCGATAGTGCATGAAACTCACTGACTCTACAGTAAAAGAGAAACCAACAGAATTACTGTCTAAAAGGTCAGAATTTGAAAACTACTGTTTCCAGAGGCTCAAATGATTACTTAGCTAAATAAGAACCTGAAGTTAAAATCCGTATAGGAATTTAATCTAAAGATTCTAAGTCTATTTATCAAAAAGTTACTAACTGACTTAGATAAAGAGACAAAAGACTCAATTGTAAACTATCGTAGAGTGCATAGGTATGAGGTAACATAAACCTATAACCTAAATAACAACAGGCTGCAGTAGATCTTGTGAAACAAGTATACTAAAAAATAGCAATGAGTAGTATGGAGGGATCAACCATATGAACATAATGATCCCTACACCACGACGGAAGAGCCTCCACTTTAGTCGCATAGAATAGCGAAGAAGAGGATCTCCTATAGTAAGAAATCGCGTCCAAAGCTCGTCCAGTACAGTGCTTACAATGCAATACGGACCACACAACGGAATACATGAAGGTTGCGACCTTGCTGGTTGTGATAAAGATGACACGATTTACCCAGTGAAAAAAGATCCTCACATAGAGGAAGATTTCACGTTAAGATCCACAGTAGACAAGAGAGTAAAATACTCATGATCTCTGTGAAGATAGAGATGCTATCAACAGAAATGTATTGTGGTTGTTTATCTTAGCAATACCTGCTAAAAACAACAGCGCCGGAGGATACGCGTATCCTATCATTCTGTCCTATAGATCAATAGAGCGTTAACAGTATTAGCTCAGAGATCTGGACAAGCCAACACATACGTCTGCAATTGATTAGCCAGCTGTGTCATAAATAAAACATCATTGGGCGCTCCCATAGATAGCAAATCTGATTGAATACTTGTTTGTTGAGAGTCCATTCTGACAGCAACAAGCGACCCGTAAGAGAACGGGAGTGCGATAAAACAATCAGACGACCCAGAATATGACGGACCAAAACTGAACTTGGTGTACTATAACCAACAGACGGATTCTTTCCATTAAATTGAATAACGGAAACGAAAGAGTGCCTCCCTGGTTCCGGAGATACGCCACTACTGTCGAATTAAAGGACAGGAATTTGGGCATGCGTTTCTGAATAATGTTCATGCAATGACATAAAGCAAGCCTAAAAAACATTATTCCGCGGAAGTTAACTGATAGCTAAAAGACTGCGGAACCCAAAGACCCTGGCACTTCGAATCCGTAGGGATCAGTATATATCCCAATCTGTTTGACTGGCAACCGTCATAACAGCCACACTCGGGTCCGGCAACTGCGGCGGCACTCTCTGAGTCAACCACCGAATGTTTGCCCCAGTCTGAATCTCTTGTAACACTAGATAGACAAGAGAATGTATAAATCAAGCAATTCATGGATTGCCGGAAAGTTGCCGTCGAAGAGAAGCTCCTCCGAGAACGAAGCGACTCTGAGAGAGTTCTTAACCTACTATCCACGCGTGGATGTAGCTAGGGCTGCATCACGTCTAACCAACTCCAATCAGCCACTGAAGGGCGGAGTTATACGTGAACAAACTACTGCCCTCAAAAGAAATTACATTGAGAATAATATCCCGTAAATCTTTTCTTGAAGACGTAATGATAACGCCTCAGTAAGGCGGATTACGTATAATAAAGCGTCTAAGTTAAGTCTAATATACATAATGTCGTTCCCAACATTGAAATTGGAAAAGACATAAACGGTGAAAAAGAATATATGCAGTCTTTAATCACACCGTCTAGACGCATATGAACTCTCGGTATGCCCTGCTCTGCCAAAATAAACTATATGTAAAAAAAGATAAAATGGCAGAAATGAGCCACGTGGACAAGAAACTAAACTATCATGCTTAGTAGCCGTCTTGTATATATATATAAATATATAGCGTCGAAAAATAAAACACATGTTGTAATGACAATATTGGACTGCGTCGGTAAGTCAGGGACAAAGTCCCTGTACCGATCGAAAAATCCGAGTCCAATGACGCTATAAGTCTCTTATCCAAGATCGCAGCAATGAAGTCCGAAAAATAATCACTGGAAGAAATGCCAGAAGATATGAAAGGCATCTTCCGATACTACTAAAGGGAAAACTCGAAATCTTTCGAATCCCTTTCGCCATCCTGTCGGACCCTATAAAGCGTTCGGTCGTCCGTAGCTTGATGCAACCGCGGACCGCACCGACCCAGCGCCGTCGGATAATTCCTGATTCGACCGAGAAACCGTCAATTGCTGGGATGCTGCGAAACAACTGTGCTAACTCGGATAGCACGTCCGTCACTGAGGCCTGAGGAGCAGCGGTCTTACGATGCATAGCCGCAGGAAGCTCCGAGATCGTTACCCCGTGCATACTTCCAATATGCGAGCGAACGGAGTGTATAGGCCTCGTGTCCCTTGGCTACCGGATGGCACGACCTATTCGCTGTGAATCACTGAATGCCGAAACTGATCGGATACTCGAGGTCACGTAGCCAATGTGCGGTCGTGTGCCCTGCTGTAAGGATGAGGAAGCATTAAAGACAGTCTCTCGGACTGTCAATATAACGGAGCGTCCCGAGCAACGGACATATGCTCCGAATGTAAAATATCTGAACCACAACATGCGGTCCCCTATGTTGTTGGCTTCCTCCGATCTGTCCTCAATCTGCCGTCACTGGGTGAGTACTAAAGTAATTAAAGTGCTCGCATCACCCAAATCTCCTTCCTAGACCGCAACGGACGAACCCGGCAGCCGAACCATTCGATGAATGTACGCTACACCGGGTGAGCTAGCGAATGTCACTCCGTAAGCGATAGACATATTCCATGAGCACTTATTGCCGCTAACTCTTCATTAACTATGACGACAGAGGCACACTTTTGAAAGACATCTCCATAACTCTTCGAACAAGAAACCAGAAATGCTTGGATAGCAAGCATAAAATAATAATATATATAGCGTCGTTCAATAATTCGAAAGTTTGTGTGACATTATTGGACTATGTCGGAACTGAGGGACGATGTCCCTGAACCGAACCAAAAATTTCTAAGTCCACCGACGCTATCAGTTTCTTATCCGGCATCGCAGCATATGTTGTTCCGAAAGGGAAAGCTTGAAATCCACCGAATCCCTTTCGGTATCCCGTCGGACCGGATGAAACTTTCGGACGTCCGTACCCGCTTCCGCGGAGCGTCCCGACCCAGCATCGTCGGATAAAATATATGCGACAGATTCAGTTGATGCTGGGATGCTGCGATAAACTGTGCTATTAAGGAAAGCACGTCCGTTCCCGAGGCCTGTGCAGTAGCGGACTTACGATGCATTGCCGCTGGAAGCTCCGTGTACGTTGACTCCCGCATACTTCCTATGCGAACGTCCGGAGTCTGCAGGCCTCGAGTCCCCGGCTACCGACCCAGCGCTGTCGGATAATTCTCGATCCGACACCGTTTCTGTCGGCTGCTGGGATGCTGCGATGAGCTGTGCTATGTGCACAAGAATGTCCGGCGTCGAGACCTGCGGAGGCGCAGTCTATCGCTGCTTCGCCGAGGGCAGCTCCGCATCAGATGGCTCCCGCATACTTTTCCTATGCGAACGTCCGGAGTCCATCGGTCTCGAATCCCTGGCTGCCGGATGGTGTGACCTGGTCGCCGAAGAATCCTTGATCGGCGAAGCTGGTAATATATCGGCGGTCACGCAGCCAAGGTGCGGTCGTGTGCGCTGACGAGAAGAGGAAGCCTTAGCAGTCTCAGCGGACTGCCTATACAACGGAGCGTCCCGAGCGACGGACGTATGCTCCGCTAACGACACATTTGTACCACAACATCTGGGGCCAGATGTTGTTGAACGAGAGAGGGGCCTCTCTCGCTTGCCGTCCGGATGGACCGGAACGAGCTATGAACCGGACTAAAAGGCTTCCTCCGTTCTCCCTCCGATCCGCCGTCACTGGGTGTGCATTAAGTTAATTTTATAGTGCTCGCATCACCCCAAAATTCCTTCTAGACCGCAACGGACGAACCCGGCTGCCGAACCATTCGGTGAATGGACGCTACACCGGGCGAGCTAGCAGACGTCAAAGGCCGTCGAACCTACTAGGGTCCTCTTAGGCAATTGGCGTATTACATGAGCACTTTTCCGCTAGCCCTTCATTAATTGTGACGACGGAGGCACACTGTTGGAAGACATCACAGATACATCACCCTAATCTTGATCGTCTGAAATAGAAATTGATAAAGTAGAGTGACCCTGCGGGGAAAGGACCGGAGTGTCCAAATCCCCAACAACATACCGTGACATACGCTTCCCATATTGTCATCGAAATCATACGATACAGAACCGGAGTTAATGCGAGTACACTGACCACATATAGAATGATAATAAGGTCAGAGGAAGACTTCCTCTTAAAACAATTGATCAATATCCTTTCAATGTGAAAAGAAAACAAGTCCTGGTACTCGCACTAACCCCTGGCAATCAAAATACATAATAATAATATGATCCATTAATATAGAAAAAATAATTGAAATCAAAATATTTTGAAAAAATATTTTTTCAGAACAGCCCAAGTTTCTGAAAAGTAACGTTGAGCCCCAATGGATCCCAAGCCTAAGTGTGGACAAAAATTTTAAAAATATTTTAAACAATTTATTCAACACTTACGAACAATAATAATGTATCTAGTTATGATTGAAATAACATAAAGATATTATTATTTAGAAATCCCCCCCTCACACAGAGGGCTGTTGTAAATGTAAACAATGAGTGTAAAAACACTAAAATAAGACTCCAGGCACCCAGGCCCGAAATCAGTTACCAAAAATACACCATCTGATGCAAAACAGAGACTTCCAGGGAAGAAACTGCAGAACATCAGATGGTAGATGCAGAACACAACGCCTAACCACCCGTAGGTGAAGACGTAAACATGGGGAAAGAACAGAATTCATTCTGTTATTCAGCTAAACTCCCAAGAAATTTTAGTAATAATAATTACAGAAATTATGCCAAAAGCATGGGAGAATAGCAAGGGGGAACTTAAAGGACAGGGAGAGAGGAAAAACACTTGTAAAAACAGTGTAACTAAATAATCAGAATGACAACAAAATGGCTGCTGCCTTGAAAATAGGTAACTTAACATAATTTCATTAAAAAATTTTAAGTTACAGCCCTGATAATATTCTGTCACACATTCTTTTCCTCTCTTCCTTTTCTATCCTCCTTAGAATCACCATTTCACTAATATTTATGTGTCTGGCATCATTTAAACTGAGATTTAAAAGCACAAAGATCAGTCAGATGTTAACTGATGAAGGGCCAAACTTAGAATGATAAATGGCGCCAATTTCGGAACGTCCTTGACACTGCGCATGCGCAGTAGGGGCGAAGTGTGGAGGGCCTCTCAGGACATGTTTTCTTCAGTTTTAGATGCAAATTTTGGGGATTGGGGGGCAAAATTTGTGTTTGGCCCTATATTTTAAGAGTTAGCACCAGCTATGTCTGGGTCATTGGTACAGTATAAAAATAGTTAAAAATCAGTTTCTCAGGCCTCAGTTTCTCATGGTCCTTTTGGCTGCCCCATGCTCTTTTTTTTATAACCAAAAAAAACCTAAAAATAAATGGTTTATGTCTGATATTTTATCCAAGTTAATGAAATTGATAAATTTTTCCCTTGAGTGCTACAAGGCTTTGCAATGCTTAAGCTTTGCAAAGCCTTCTTGCACTCAAGGGATGAAATACACCACCACCCATGTTATTCTGTAGATTATGAGGCCTAAAGCATAAAACAAACCAAGAACGTGAACTTTTTATGGCAAGGAAATAATTACAAAAATACAAGAGGCCCCACAGGGCCTGAAATGCTCACCTTGAACAGAACATGATATAAACAGAGTCCAAGCAGGAGTCTACATTAAGCAATCCATCTTCATAGGATACATTGTCAATCCTTGAGCCCCCAGGAGTGACAAAAATAGTCTAAGTATCATGCCTTTTCTCCAGCTGATCATAATGTAAAATGTTGAGCTCCCCTATGAAGCCCCTTGATACAACCTATGTGGATTAATTTTAGTTACACACCTCTAGAGGGTGCTGATTACAAAATTTCTAATTCTTCAGCTACATGGCCAATTCTGGCTCGCTCACATAGGGAGCCCAAATATTAATATTAACCCAGGCTCTCAATTTGAAACAAAGTTGAATCTGACCTCCCTAGAGATGTTGTATAACAAATATGAAAGCATTCTGACTGTTACATCTGAAGAAGAAAGTTTTTAAAGAAATTTCTTCATATTGCATTAAGTTAAAATTTGGGCTACCATATAGCGAGCCCAAATATTAACCTACCGACCCGATTTGAATAAACTTGAATCTGAGCCGCCTAGAGATGTTGTATACCAAATATGAAAGCATTCTGACTGGTGGATCTGAAGAAGAAGATTTTTAAAGAAATTTCCTCATATTGCACTAAGTTAAAATTCGTGCTTCCATAGGGAGCCCAAATATTAACCTAGGGAACCAATTTGGACAAACTAGAGATGTATGTTGTCAACCAAATATGAAAGGATTCTGACAGGTGAATCTGAAGAAGATTTTCTAAGAAATTCCTTCATATTGTACCAAGTTAAATTTCAGGTTCCCATATGGAGCCCAAATATTAACCCAGGCACTCGAATTGAACAAAGTTGAACCTGACCTCCCTAGCAATGTTGTATACCAAATATGAAAGCATTCTGACGGGTGGATCTGAAGAAAAAGATTTTTAAAATTATCCCCGCATATTGAACTAAGTTGAACTAAGTTAAACCAAATATTAACCTAGGGACTTCCTTTGAACAATCTTGAATCTGACCCTCATACCAATCATGTATACCAAACATTAAAAGATTCTGACTGGTGGGTGTAAAGAAGAAGGTTTTTAAAGAATATTCCCCATATTGCACTAAGTTAAAAATTTGGGCTCCTGTATTGATCCCAAATATGAACCAATGGGCTTTATTTTAACAAACGTGTATCTGACCCTCTTCCCCCCCCCTACATGCTGTACACCGAATATCAAAAGATTCTGACCATTGGTTCTGGAGAAAAGATTTTAAAAATTTTTTGAAAATATGCTGACAAAGCATTTTTTCGATGCCCTCTACAGAACACCCTAACATAACTGATGGCATTTTTTTTTTACCATTCAATTCTACTCGTCCTAAGGATGCTTCATACCAAATAACAGTTCTCTGTTCTATGAGGTTTTGGAAATATGGGCATTTGAAAATATTTCTATTTTTAGCTCATGGGGTTCCCATAGGGCTGTGGGAATTCTTTTGCACAGGTCAAGTGCTTATGACCCAATAATACCACATACCAAATTTGATTCAAATTGGACCATCGGTTCATAAAATAGAAATTTTGGGCAGGGTCAATAATCTTACCCCTGCCATTACAAAGCCAAATATTGCTTCACAAACTTTGTTTGGACAAACTTGAATCTACACCTCAGAAGGAAGCTCCATAACAAATATCAAGTCATTGTACCCACTGGTTGATGAGAAGATTTTAAAAATATTTTGGAGCATTTCCCCTCACCCTCTCCCTATGGGGCTGGGCATGTTGAACAAAAATGCAATGCCCCTTCGGGACCATCACTCACACAAACTTTCACTTGAATTGGCCCAGTGGTTTTGGAGGAGAAGATCAAAACATGGTGTTGATGACAATGGACAACAGACGGAGAGCGATGGGATTAGCTCAAGATGAGTTAAAAAAAATAAAATAAACAGCTGCCCGCCCAGAAGCAATTTTACAAAACTTGGCCAGAGAAACAGAAGATCTCTTTGTGGGGCCTTAATACATGTATTTCATTTATCTTTTGCATGAGACAGTGAAAACCCAGAAGATAGACAATAAAAATGCCATAAATACAGTGTACTTCCAGAACATTTTCACACAACAACTACAAATGATTGGTCATTTGTATGATGATTGACACATCAAAAGACCAAGTGTGAAAATGCTCTGTGCATTCTGTGTGGCAAAAAATTACCATTTATATTCTGAGAAGAACCTAAATGATTCATCAATATGTAGTGTTGTACGGTTTACCGGTTTTATAAGTCGGTTTTGGTTTTGCTTGAAAACAGAAACCGAAACCGTGTAACTGGTAAATGAGTACGGTTTCGGTTTTTTCCTAAAATGTCGGGAAGAGATGTTTTCATTATTCAGTTTGCACTAACAATGTCTGAAATGTCAAGCTTTGTCAGGAAATAACAGTGTCGTGAATGCACGCCACATTCTGGGTGTAAAGGGGTCACTGTAGCATGTCCGGATCACTCGAGACTGATGTATGACAAGTTGTCAATCAAACATCGTGGACGTAAAAATGGGTTGTGTTTTCTGTGAGAATGACAAAACAGACAGCCAACACGCCTACATTTCACTGATTACAGGAAATACCTTGCGCAATTGGCTTCGTTTTTGAACAGGTTTGTCTGACATATAGAGTCAATCAGTTTAATTAAAATTACTTATCTACAATCGGTTGGACAGTGAATAATATCATATCAGAAAAAGGTCTTGGCATTTCATTGTCGTATTCGAAAATAACATTTGTCACGGGTGCCTCACCACGTGTTTCAGATGTGGTCTGTTGCCTCCCTTGATGTGCTTATCCGGGAAGAGGTTTTACTGCGATTCAGTCTTGGGACGTTCTGACCCAAGACGATTTGTCCTGGAGGTTTCGGCCCACTAAAAACATGAAACCGCAAGTTCTTATTCTATTTAGTTCAATATATGAAGGCCAAAACGTTTTGAACCGAAACGCCCCGAGGCCGAAACGTCCCAAGACCGAATCGTCCATATTCACGCAAAAAAGGCAAAAAGCTGCGTTCCGTAATATTGCTGTCAATGTGTCACGGTTACATTCCCACACAACTAATTTTAAGGAACACATCAGCGGTAGAAATAGAAAGTGGAATGGCAAGAGGCAAATGCAAAAAGTTACAACATATAACAGTACACCAGTGAATTTGTGAAATCAATTCCGTTGAGCTAAAACCATTGCGTGCACGCGGGGGTGGGTGGGGTGGGGGTGGGAGGTGGGGGTGGGGGGTAGATAGACAATAAGTATTTGGTAAAGTGGTTCGTTTTGAAGCCCACCCAGCTACAAACAATATGACTTTCCCATTCCAGGCTGACATGAAATGATTGCTGATTATTTTACTATGGCGGGTGATGGCACTAGTCACCATTGTGTGTGTGTGGGGGGGGGTGGGGTACTGAAAAGAGTCCATACATCAGTTCACTGTCAAATATGTTAGGATGGGTGTCGAGGTGACCCACTTGGCAACGCTTGTTATTATGTTATTATTTGCAATGCCTGGTAGGGTTACTTTGCTAGGCTGCCCAGGGTCCCACCCAGGAGTGAGCACTGAACAGAGCCCTGGGAAATTGTGAATTAGCTCTTTTCGCACCCATGTGTTAATATCAATTCATCATAGACTCTATTATGCCTGAACTTAAAGACCAGAGGTGGGGGGGAAGAGGGGGGGGGGGGGGGTGGGAGGGGGCATGTGCCTAGAATTGGTGAGTGGTGATATTCTGCACACACTGTTACATTTTTTTTATATATTTTTTTTGTTTTGATCATGCCTGCCATTTATACACTTAGCACAAATGCTAGTCACTGCCAATTAAATCATCATTGAAAATATGACAGTATGGGCATTATATTAACACTACATAGTTTCTGTTGGAAACTGCAGATGTCTTACTATAAAAAACCGAAAACCGACCTATAAACCGAGTTTTTTTTAAAAATACGAACCGAAACCGAACCGAAACAAGAAAAATAAAACCGCACAACACTATCAATATGGACTACTAAGCTCTGCTAACTGGAAGGAAAAAAAGGGACATTTTTAATCATTTAACCCCTTTACCTAACAAAACAAGCATTTTACCTGCCAACACTTGCCATTCAAATTTTATAATTTTTTCCAGTTTTAGGCTAAAAAACATATATAATTATTTTTTGTCTCAAAAACATAGCTTATGACACCTTGTTCCAATGGGGAGGGGGGGGGGGGGGGGGGGGAGTCATATGAGGCAAAAATGAAATTTTTAAATCTATCAGGCATTTTATTTTGTTTATAAGTGCCTGCTATTCATGTTAAGTAAAGGGATAATGAAATGGTATCTTCCCCAGGTCAGGTTAAATTGAGATACAAACTTACTTATTGGTTTGCAATACTGGAAATACTGTGTTCCCTACTCCACACCCAACCTGAAACAAAATCACTGGTAATATTACTCAGAATTCTACTGAATACATGTGTTTACCCTTTCAATACAGTATGCATAATTCTTTCTGTATAAAAGAAAACTTGGCGTTCAAATGAGAAAATAACAAAATAATCAACAAATATTTAACTGGTAGAATTCTAGAAGTCACTATCATGGCACTATTGTAAAGTGCTGAAAGCCACTATTGTGGCTTTACACTGTTTGCATTACCTTGACATTTGCCCATAAGTATGACAAAAAATGTTTATACAAAACTGTTTTGTTGCAATTTATTGGAGAGTGCTAAAAAGCACTCTCCAATAAATTGTAACAAATCATTTATTTTCAAACAACATTTTGCTAAACCAAGACTCCCCTTGCTAGTAGTTAACAAAAGAATCTTTAAAAAAAATAGTCATGTTACAAATCACCTTTGAAAAATAATTCAGCATTCTACGAGTTAATCAAGGCCATTGCTAATTTAGGACTACATACATGTACCAGGGTTCCTGCACCAAATTGAGAAGTGAATTTCAGAAGTTTCCAGGAGGTGCTTCAAAATTCAAGGAGTTTCCAGGTCCTTGGGAGGGGGTTTTGAAATTCAAGGACTTTCAAGGAATTCAAGGAGGCACGGGTACCCTGTGTACACTCATAAGTACTGTAAGATTAAAATATTACCAAAACTACCTTCAAATATGAAGTGGATTTTTCCTGGACTTTTCCAGACCCGCGATTCATTTTTCCATGAAATTGTATGGTGTTTTGTGGACAAATTCCAAGACTGTTCCATTACCCAGTAGGTCATTACAGAGTGCAAAGAAATGGAACCGATGTTAATAGTTTTGCAACCATCCATGGAATTTTCTGTGACTATCTGGGTGGTATGCTATCTGTATGGTGGGAAAGAGGTATGGGGTGGGGGTGGGGGGGGGGGGTACCCCAAGTCTTTGACATGACCCACCCAAAAAGTGGCTATTTTTCATTCTTCCAGGAGAGTTTCCTAATTTTCAGACAAGTTACTGAATACAAACTCTTTCAAGGGAAAATACACTACTGAAATCCATTCTTTATCCACCAGAATTTGGTCAGTTTCAATTACGAGGGTAAATATCCCAGTCCTCAGGAGATGGAGAGTAAAATAAAAGAAGAACACTTGCAGAGAGGAAATTCCATCTACAGAAAAACTCTATGAAAACGCTCAAGAAGGAGAAGCAAAGTTATAGTCAATGGACATTTGAGTTTGAGGTAACTCTTTCAACACGAGAGGCCGCTTTTCCGGTCCAGCAACACGATACGTCATAATTTCATTAAGTAGCATGGCCACTAACTGAACGTGTGTGGTAGAACAACTAATATTTTCAATGTAGAAAATATTAATTTCTCTACCCCCAAATGATGGATCTTCCAATTTCTGACATTTAACTGGCAAGGAAGATACCACCAGTGATCAAAGGGTTAAACCTCTGCAACTGTTACTTTTTGGGTGCAAACCCCACTCTGCAACTGTTTTAGTGGTAATCTGCTCTGATCTCCATATATACTGTATTTCAGTATAAATTGTTTGATAGGGGTCTTCATGCTCTGTTAAGCCAAGGTAAAACAGAGTAACAGTACATGCCAGGCGTTTTAGCACAAAAACACCCATTGCTGTGGCAGAGACAATGGGTGGAAAGGATTAAAATCCACCACAGACCGCTCAAACTAATAATCTATCACTGTTAACGCAAGTGTTAAGAATTAGAGCTTTTCCGGAAAATGGTCATGTTTTATTGAATGGAAAATGCTTCCGTACGAGTGATCCGCCGTGACGTTGGGTGATTGGGATTAAATTTAATTCATGCCAATAAATATGTCACTCAAAGAAAGAACTTATTGTTTCGGTTTTAGCAAACATGTTATTATCATGCATGCAAAAACATACATGTGTGCACGTGTTTAGTTTATCCTTTGTGTGAGAAAATCATTCTCTAGTTACTTTATTTTGACTTTAACAGTTCGGCATACCTCTAAAAAAATGAATCTTTTTTTTTAAATCCAATGCATGTTTGTTATTTTGGGTCTGCCACTTGTTTTCAAAGACACACAGTTAGCTCATGTCAGGCCAAGGCATCACCCTATTTCCCCCCGCCCACCTCCCCGAATACCTATCATATTTTCACTGGAGTTCAAGAGTAAACTCGGACTTCGAAATAAAAGTGATGACAGTCTTTTTGGTTTTTTTACTCCTTTGATGTGTGCTTGTTGTTTCATCGCCTCAGAATGTGCAATTCCCTGCCTTTTCACACTTTAATTTGTTACGCAGGGTGTCAATTACCACTGAATAAAGGTTGGAGTCCGGTCATTGGCTCACCACCCTACCAGTTATCACTTGAATAATCAATGAATAAAGGCTGAAATTTAATAGCCTACAGTACGTGGAGAGTGGATTGTAACTAAATCACCCGTAGAGTGGAGTTATCACCCAAGCTATAACTTTCAAATTTTGTACATATCGACAAAAACACACAAGCAATGTTTCAGCCAATGGACCTCCGGGTTTAACCCGGAGGACCATTGACTGAAACTTTGCTGTGTTCGTTATGCTTTGCAACAAATTTGCAATTATTGCTTGGGTGGAATCTCCACTCTGCGGGTGATTTAGTGATAATACACTCTCCACGTACTGTAGGTTTTGGACTCCCTGACTGTATGGATCTCAGTTTGTGGTATTTGTTCAAACGACAGAAAACACTGTGGAATGAGTTTTAGGATAATTTAATTGCCATAATATTGTTAAATACGACAATTTATAACTTTACTTGAAGTCAAAACTCAGCCTACAAAATCAACATAGACTTATAGTAACAAGGATGTTGCTCATCGAGTCATTTTCAATTGCAAGACATTTCATCCCTATTCAGTTCGACCCAGACAATAGCCATGCCAGTGTTTCCCAAGACTTTTTACATAGCCATATGTTCGGTTAGCCATCTTCAACCCATGTGAACGGTCAGTCGGTTAGGAGCCATTTTTCAAATTGTGCACATTGAAGTCACTGCTAAGAAACTGTACATGTACAGGTTGTAGTCTATTGAGAATTCAGAACAAATGCTCAAGCCCTTGAGGGTTAACAAAACTGAAAAGAAAATCAATCACTTTTTTCATGAAAATGAACACTTCAACTGATAACAAGCTTCAACAAGGCTTTATAAATGGCGAATGTAGAAATGAAAGTGTCAATGACACTGTAGCTTAACTTGTCTGTGTGTTGTGTTTGATGAAAAGGATAATGTTCAATGTTTATGAAAGGATTATGAAATAAGACAAGAATTGTGATAATTGGGAATATGTTAATTTCTGTTCCCTGTATGCTATGTTTTTAATAAAAATAATATGAGGTGTACACTGAACTAAAGAGATGAGGGGTGGGTTAACATGACCTCACAGTTAATGTATGTGACCCTCACAGTTAACGTATGTCAACGAAAGTTACCAAGTTGCAGTGAAATTATTCCAAAACGAGTCATCCTATCAAGTTACATTGAAATCCCTTCATAAATATGGCCTGTAGACTGTGCTAAAGGTTTTTGGGCTTCAGGCCTGTGTAGCCATGACAGTAGACCGATTGCAACTAAAAGCGGACGTCCTCATCTCAACATTATACTGAGTCATTCTACTAAGTTACATGGAAATCCATTCAAAAATACGACCTGTAGTCTGTACTAAAGTTTTGGGGGTTTGGGGCTCGGGAAGCCATCATGGTTGAACGATCGCGACCAAAAAGGGGCGTTGTCATCTGGGCATAATCTGGAGTGATCCTACAAAGTTACAATGAAATCCCTTCATATATATGACCTGTAGACTGTGCTCAAGGTTTTCGGGCTTCGGGCCTCTGAAGCTGTCACAGTTGACCAATCCTGACCAAAAGGGGATGTCATCATCTAGGCATTATATGGAGTCAATCTAACAAGTTACAATGAAATCCTTCCATAAATACGACCTATAGACTATGCTAAAGGTTTTGGGGTTTTCAGTCATCCTACCAAGTTACAATGAAATCACTTCATAAATATGACCTGTAGACCGGGCTAAAGGTTTTCTGGCTTTGGGCCCCTGTAGCCGTCACAGTCGCCCAATTGTGTCCAAAATGGGATGTTCTCATCTAGACATTATATGAAGTCAACTTACCAAGTTACAATGAAATCCTTCCATAAATATAACCTGTAGACTGTGCTAAAGATTTTCAGGTTTTGGGCTAGGGCAGTCATCATGGTTGACAGATCGCGACCAAATGGGGAAGTTCTCATCTAGACATCATACGGAGCCATCCTACCAAGTTACAATGAAATCCCTCCATATTAAATATGACCTGCAGACTGTGCTAAAGGTTTTTGGGTTTCGGGCTTGGGCAGCCATCACAGTTGACAGATCATGACCAAAAGGGGATGTTCTCGTCTAGGCATTATACCGAGCCATCCAACCAAGTTACAATGAAATCCCTTCATAAATACGACCTGTAGACTGTGATAATGGTTTTCAGGTTTTGGGCTCAGGCAGCCATACCGGGTGACCAATCATGACCAAAAGGGAACGTTCTCATCTAGACATGACCCCAAACATGCATATGAAATTTCGTGACGATCAGACAAGAACTACGGGGTGTAGCCTGTGCTAAAGGAAAAAGTGAACAGGCTCACAGACTAACAGACTCACAGACTTCCGCACGCATGATGGCAATAGCTTATCTTGACTTTGTCAAGTTAAGCTAAAATACTGATGGTTTAAGTATTCAAAGATTAGTTCGTTTCGGTTTTTCGGTATCCCCAGGCCTAGAAATAACCCGCAAATGGTTGTTTAGGTTACGTGTGGGTCACTTCAATTTAAAATATGTGAACGAAGTACAGGTTACGACAAAACAATACAACATAACTTTATTACATTACTGATCTTGCATGTTTTACCAGAAATGACTTCACAGTCTTCCGAAACTATCTCGACTCAAAGGTTGAGTACTGCATCCACATATCAATAGAATGGCATACTGTTTCCATCTTAACCCTTTACCCAACACAAACGATTTCAAAATTTATTATTTTAAATATCATTTTTTTTAAACTTTTTTCAAAAAATGTCAACAAAACCATATCATGTGACACCTCTTTGGAACGAGCTCGATGAGCTTGTTCCACAGAAGGGTCACATGATATGGTTTTGTTGAAATCTTTCGAAAAATAATATTTTTTTCAGTTGCTGAATTTGTATATTACGCCAGTCCTTCGATTTTGAAAAACCTAGGTGCGCATTTAGTTGCTCGCTGCTTTTGGGATTCAGGCACGCACTTTTTGTGGGGCGCGCAACATATAATATCAGAAAATGAAAGTGAAACGATAGTGACCTGTCAGGTAACCGGACAGGTTACTAGCGTTTCCCATCCATTCCCTGGTGTATCGGTCCCACCAAAAAGCGAGTCTTGTAAGTCAACACGCCAATTTCCAGATGTAATATTATCATGCATTGATTTTGTCCATAAAGTTTAAGAAATTTAAGAAAACTTAAGTTACCTTGACATTTTGTTTCTCATTTCGCCTTTTCGGGGATTTTCGGCCGCCAAAAACAAAAAGTACTGTGTAATTCAACTGAGATTTGTACAAAGTCAAACTCTACTTATCCAATAAACTTTAAAGCCGCGCACATAATTTTCAGGTTCAACTAGACTTCGAGAAGTATTTTCCCAGCGAATTATCTAATCATAAGAATAACATTGTAATCCAGTTGCACACAAGAAAACAGGTCTCACGGTATTCCAGATTCAAAATGGAATTTCCCACTGCATGATGATGACCCAGTCACATTGGTACAGTTGAAACTTGATGACGCCACTCTGATTGACATATTGGACACACCTACATGTACGTCCGATGCTTTCTTTCATTCTCTGCGTAACAGATTTTGCAACAGTCAATTCAACTAAAACTGACAAGATGGCACTGATGGCGATTGGCCACGCCTCTGAAACACTTCATTCAAAAGTTGACAAACGAACTTAACTTGTGTAGTGACGGTCTTATGGCCAGATGACTGAATCTGACGAGCGGATAATACGATTCTAAGATGATCTTCAAAAAACCGTCAAACTTCAAAGCGTTAACTGCTGCTTTGATGTCGGGTCAGTGTGATAATATTGGAATGAAATTAACGCACCGACTTGAGCAAGATTTTCGAGGCGCACTTTTGATCGCTCGCTGGTTTTGAAATCTGCATGCGCCACGGTGCGCAAGCGCCATAGCGCGCCTCAAAATCGAAGGACTGTTACGAGGGCGGATGTGGGCGATTCGTTGGGTAAAGGGTTAAAATAATTTGCGCCAAAATAAAAAGCAGCAACTAGTTAATGTGCGATCTCACTTCAGCTTTGATATTTATATCGTTGGAAATCCCATTGAGATGTAAAAAAGCATTACCGGAGTAGTAAAAATGGAGAAAGCAGAGAGGTATCACAACATCCCTTTTCTAATAGGTTACCACCATGCTATATAGAGTAACCTGCCAACAGGTTGCGATATCATCCAGGCTATGCATTCTTTAGGTGTGCAGGCATGCAGGACGCCTACTGCATGCCTAAAAGAAATCGAAGCGGGCAATTTATTGCACGCCTGCAAGATTGTCACATGATCTGATGAGTTGACATCGCATATTGTTATTGGAAACAGTCAGCTTCTTATTTTGAATTATGAAATCTGTTTCAGCCAAATTCATCTACCAAATATAATCAGGTCAGACAATCAAGCACACCCATGTAAAACGGTTCCTCCTTTATCACTCATTGACATAACAAAAAAAGATCTGCTTGCCATTGAACTGAAGTCACTCCATGAATACTGCAGTGTGTTTTCTGGAACTAACTTCAACGGTGATTTTTTTCTCCCAAGAAAGACAATACTGCTAAACGGTGCTCTCTTCAGAACCTCATATTGATTCAGAGAACAAAATGTTCCAGTTGAGATGTTAACTCTTGGGAATCCACGCAAACTGCAGCCTACTGACCGAAACTTATTTTGATATGGAACAGTTTTAGAGGTCATTTATTTTTCACTTCTTGCTGTGCATTTCATGGATGCGCCATCTGTATTTTGAGCACTATCATGTAGTGTTCTAAGTCAAATCTGTGGGCTTTGAATAAACAACAGGAAAAATGATCAAATGACTGTCTATTTCTTTCTGATTATGATTAGCATTGGGCAATAAAGTAAAGAATGTAGCAACTATTTCGGAGCTTTGGAAAAAATCACACTCCTACAATTTTTCACACTCGTGAAATGAAAGCTGCAACTGAAAGTGTGATTTTTCACATGCCTGCATTTTTTCCCAGATGTCACTGTGACTGTGCCGAGGACAGTAACATATTAATTAAATGACACATATTCTGCCATGGACAATAATGAGATAAGTTGTATGTGTCCAAATAGTTACTAATCATTAGTAATTATTTGGACACATATACCGGTAAGTTAGTACAATAGCCACTCACTTTAGTAATAACTTCCAAGAGTATTTAAGCCAAAATAGCATTCCTGCACATGCACTGAAAATTGCGTGTGAAATTGCACACCTAGGCAATCTGAGGGGGGCAATTTTTTGCACTCCTTGATTTTCTAGAATGCTAAGGCTGATCATACCTTTATGTCCAGGTCTGTATCCAAGTCAGAAAATAAGCAGACTGTCATCTGCAAAATGGGGGCGCGGTGGCTCAGTTGATAGAGGTGCAGGCTGCAAGCCAAGAGGTCCTCGGTTCGAATCCCAACTGCGGCAACCGCATTGTGTCCTTGGGCAAGACACTTAACACCCCAGTTGCCTACATGGGGGCACGGTGCCACTGTGTACTAAGGTGTACTGCACGTCGATGGTGCATCTGTCTTCAACCAATGCTAACCCTGCTTGTGTGGAGTTGGAATGTTGGGGAGCTGACAGTTGCTCGTCGTTGCTCGGTGGTTCTCTCCAGGTACTCCGGCTTCCTCCACCCGTAAAACTGTCACGGTCATGGTTAGCCATTGTGCAGAAATATGTGACCTTAAACACCAATAATAAATAAATCTGCAAAATGAGGCCCCCAGAGGGTGAATTTAGTGATGCTACCCTGCACTGCAGGGTAGCATCACTAAATTTACCCTCTGTGTACCTCAATCTGAATCAGGGTCTCAAAACTAAACAGAAAGAGGTACCCAGAGGATAACTTTGCCCACAGTATGGGATAGCATCATCAAATTCACCCTCTGGGGACCTCATTCTGCAAATGTCAGACTGCATATTTTCAGGCCTGTCTGTATCCTGACGATATCGGTATCGGTTTGGTTTTTCGGTATATTGCCCATCTCTACTATCGATTCAAACTTATCAATCCATTACTTACTGAATATAATAAATGTAAATACCTCCATTATCCGGAATGATGAATTATCTCCAGGAAAATCAATTTCATGTTCTTGTAAATTTCCACAAGACTCTAGTAGTTCATGATCACAAGTGTTTGCGGTATCTGAGGGGTCTTTCTCTGAATGAGTTTTACTAGGCAGCACAACAGAATCATTTTTCAGAGACTCACATTCTTCAGATCGGTCTGAATAGTTCCTAGAAACTTTTAAATCTTCAGAGGCTGACAAACATTCTTCACTAGTTGACTGATTTGCAGCATGTGAATCACATATTTTAGTGTTGATATTGAGTTCTGGAAATTCTGTGAACAGCCAATGTCTGTCCTTGAAAAACCTGTTTTTATGCTGCTTGTAGAAATCATCCCAAAACTCATCAGCCTTTTCCTCCAATTCAACTAAAAAAAAAATATTAAGAAAAAAACATTTACAATACAGATACAGTAAAACCTGTCTTGAGAGACCACTGTCTTGAGAGACCACCTGTCTTGAGAGATCACATCTGCCAGGCACCGACTGGTTTTACTCTATAATGGACCTGCTATAGGTGACCACCTGTCTTGAGAGACCACCTGTCTTGAGAGACCACTGTAACCTGGTACCAACTTGTATTTCTATGCCATAATTGACCTGTCTTGAGAGACCGCCCCTTTGAAGACTGAAACCATGACAAAAACTTCTTACCTTTTCTGGAATTGGAAAATCCATTGTGTTATACTAACACAATTAAAAGTATTAAAACCTCTTAATTGGATTTCAATTGCTAACTCATTAAAGATTGAGATGTTCTTATAAGACCCAGTGAAAAGATTAGGATTATTGCTGAATAAACAATTTCTTACATACCTGAAATGTGACAGATAGGAATAAAAATAAATTTGTGTTGAAAATCTTTTTGTAACAAATTGAAATGTACTGTTATAAAAATTATAAAAATAAATTAGTGTTGAAAATCTTCAATGAAGATTTTCAACACTAATTTATTTTTATAATTTTTATAACAGTCCATTTCAATTTGTTACAAAAACTTCATAAAAAAAGAACAACTACAAAGTAATTACAAAAATCCATTCTTCTCCATTTCTGAATTTTGTGGTCGGTTATTCACTGACTTGAGAAAACCTGAAACCTGTTATGAGAGACCACCTGTCTTGAGAGACCACTTTTGTGCGGCCCAAAGGGCAGTCTCTCAAGACAGGTTCTACTGTATAAATAAAAACTGTGAAATTATCCATTTCAGAGATATGCTAACACCTGGTTGAAAATACATAACTAAAGATTGCAGAAGATTTCTCTATCAGATTGTGAACTAATGAATTCAGGATATGACACACTTACATGTACACTAGTTGGTAGCAAACTCTTTAAAAAAATGCTGCATAAGGCCAAATCAAATAAGTAAAATGTCAAGGGTAGCTATGCACCCCCCCCCCCCCCCCCCAATTCCAAGCATGAGTTTCTAGCCATTTATCTTTGTTGAACTAATAAATATCTCATCTTTTCTCCATTAAACCATACAAACCAATACAGCAGGCCTCCAAACGTGTCCATGGAACACTAATGCCCCGTTAAAAAGGGCCATAACCCTGCCCCAAAAATCAGACCAAGCCCACTATCAATCCCAATCTGTATTATGTGTTTATAAACCTATGTATAAAATTTTGTTTCATTACGTTCAGTCAAACTAAAGTTATCGTCAGGAAGCCATATTCAGGATGTGCGGAAACCATATTCAGGATGTACATTCGGATGGACAGATGTACGTATGAACAGACAAGGGTAATACTTGATGCTCCTTCGCCAAATTGGAAGGAGCATAAATATTCTTGTCGCCTTGCAGATTTTTTCATCCACCCACCCTTTCCTGCATATTTTTTCCACGAAAATTTGGGGACCTACCCCCCACCCCCCCCCCCACCCCTCCACCCTTCTCATACATTTTATATACAAAACTTCAGCATTCGAACACCATCTCGAAACACATAATGCACATTAATTAAATGCATATTTTTATATATTCAAACATGTTACCATTTTCTCTATCAGATGCATTTTTCAAAACTTAAACTTACCAGATTCACATCAGTTCACAAAGACACATTTTACTGTATAGCTTGAACCCTGTGCAGGCCCAGGTATAATAGGCCCACATCTGGTAGCCAGGTTGTTAATACACAGCAGCGATGACCTGGCTGTTCACATAGAACATTTTACTATTTTGATGTAAATAGTCTCTGTGTGGATGAGCTTGTTAGTTCCTTCCCAGTGGCTGGTGGATTCCTTAGGCTGGCTATCCAGTGGATCTGTTTGGGTAATTCTCCCTTCACCTTGGAAACTAACGTATTGATATAGGCATCATATAACCATAGTTGTTGAAAGTGATGTAAAACCTCAATCAAACCATATCAGACAAACTAAATGTAGAGCTTAATATTCTTACAAATCTAGTTTCTTGGTGTTTACCTTGCAAATGAAACTCGTTTATTCTTTTTCCCAGAAACCTTTGATTTTAGTTCAAATTAAATTAAGCTTTTCCAAATTTTGATATTCTGATATGCACTTCTAGTTTCTGTAAATCATGGCATATGCTCGCATATGTGAGCACTAGTACTGTGCCTGCTGAGCCCATAATTAATTTACTAGTGCTTGTACTGTTACCATGTTTTGCAAATATTGGTTGCATAAAAGGGAACTTGTTTTTGTTCTTACTCTAGAAGAGCAAACCTTGACTTTTTGTTTTTGTTATGGCATCTACAAAGCAGGATAGCTGTCAAAAAGTGTTTTTTGTTTTTGTTAAATCAAATTTTGGGTTTTTGTTGAAAAAAAAAGTTAATATTTTCAATTTTTTTCATTTTGAAAAACCATTCCCACCTAGTTATTATGACTCATTATACAGTATTATATATACATACTACTATGCTTCATTTTATAGAATATTCCATAAAACAAACCTCGAATAACAATGAATTATGTTGTGAATGGATATTTTAGTAGACTTTAGGAGAAAACTGTATGACAATTTTTTTCCGTTCAATATCAGATACCCACTCCATCCTCAAGTCAGTTTTTGATGACATTCTCCAGTGTTTTTCATATTAAGAGGGTTACTTTTGTTAATAATGCTTGTAAATGGGCTTTTATGGTCAATTGGTGACATTTTGTTACTGTTTGGGGCACAAAAGATGCCATAATAGTGAAAAAGGGGGAAAAAATACATTAACTGTTTACACACATTTTTTGGGGCACTTCACCAACCACCCACCTATGTTCACACAATTTTTTTCCAGCCCCCCCCCCCCATCTCTTAGGCAATTTTATGATGAGGCAGGGAGACCCTTTTATCTTTTTCTTTTTTCAAAAATCCACACAGAATTATTTATTTATTTATATTTTGGGGTTTAATGACACTTTCAACAGCCAGGGTCACCTCATGTCAGACAGTTTTACAGGTGGAGGAAGCCTAGGTACCCGAAGAGAACCACCGAGCAACTGCCAGACTCCCCAATGTACTAACTCCACACAAGCAGGGTTAGCACTGGTTGAAGACAAGTGCACCATCGGCATGCAGTACGCTTTAGTACACAGCTGCTACCATGCCCTCACATGAGCAATCAGGATGAAGTGCCTTGCCCAAGGACATAATGCAGTAACCCTTGTCAGCAAACCATGAACCTTTTCGTTTGAAATCCAAGCTGTAACCACTGAGCCACCACTGGAATTATTACTTTAAAACTCTTTACCCAATGAAGATGATATCATTAAATTTCTAATTATAAATGTTTATTTTTCAAATTTATCAAAAAATTTCACCCAAACCACATCATGTTACCCCTCATTGGAACAAATTCAATGAGCTTGTTCCAGTGAGGGGTCACACGATATGGTTTAGGTGAAATTTAAAAAAAAGTTAAAAAATTTATAGTAAATTTATATATTTTTTCTACTTACCAATGACCCAGACATAGCTGGTGCTAACTCTTAAAAATCTAGGGCCAAACACAAATTTTGCCCCCCAATCCCCAAAATTCGCATCTAAAACCAAAGAAATCATGTCCTGAATGGCCCTCCATACTTCGCCTCTACTGCACATGTGCTGTGTCACGGACGTCCCGAAATTGGCGCCATTTATCATTCTTACAATCAGTGCCTGGTCAGCGCTATGTACTCAGCGGGGAGGTATGAGTTCCCAACTCCTGGGAGGGCCATCCCCATCTGGGTCATTGGTAAGTATAAAAAATATATAAATTACTATAAATTTTTTAACATTTTTATACTGTACCAATGACCCAGACATAGCTGAATAGTAAAAAGGCTGGAGGGCCTAGGACATAGAGGAGAATCCAATAAGCTCAACTATATAAAATAGAGTCATCCCCTCGAGGAGAAAAGGAGTATTAGGCTTTACATGTATCTTTCTTATTTATGATAAATTAGAAAGACACAACACCCTCCATAATTGAGCATCATAACATTAATGTTCTCTATTAACATCAAGTATAATCCTTATACTAATTATTTTTAAAGTAAGCCAATAAACAAAATTAGTCCAGAGAATTGAGACTCTTTATACCCTTTTAAAAGTGTCCGAGGATTGTATATTAACACCCGTTTGACACGTGACATATTCAAATGCTACACTTTAAAAATATGACATGAATGATTTTTTTTTTTTTTTAAACATTAACTTTTCACTTAAAACCATCCCAGTAACAGCTCAGAATTACTGACTCCGGAGGAGGTATCCCCTTGTTTTCACTATAAACACAGGTGACCCAAGGGAACACCCTCCCCCCCCCTTCCCCTTGCCCTGGGTCAAATAGCCCAGAGCGAAGAGGGCAGCAGGACAGAGTCACTGCCTGAACAGAAAGCCTACATAACTATAGTTGCAACTGTTTAGTGAACGACATTCTGAGCAGCAGATAACGGACCTAAACAATGCAGGTCTCCAGAAATGGACTCAATATTTCTGAGATAAAAATTCATGAATGTGGATGGCTGAGACCAATATGCAGCCTTCATTAAATCTGTAATAGCAGCACTATTTGCAAAAGCCCAAGATGTAGAAAGAGCTATTACTTCATGAGCCAAAATCTTAAGCACAGACTGCTGAGTTAAAGATAGATTATCATAAGCAGTACAGATAGTTAATTGAATCCATCTAGCAATAGAATGGACCGTAATGTCCCTTCTATTAGGCATCAGAGACAGAAGACGCTTTACGTCCTTTCTGATAAACTGAGATCTTGTTTATAAATACATAAAGCTCTAACCTGACAGAGTAAGGGCCTATGCCCGTCTGAAGACGGAAGGGCCTTAATAACAATAGGTTCCAGATATTTATTAGGAGCCTGATTCTTAGCCTAAAATCCAACATTAGTAGTAAAGGTAATAGTGTTCCCGATACTACAAAAGTGAGAATCGTCCACCGATAGTGCATGAGGCTCACTGACTCTTCAGCAGAAGAGAAAGCTAAGAGAAATGCTGCATATAAGACCAGAATTTGAAATCTACTGTCTCAAGAGGCTCAAATGGTTTTCCTTTTAGTTTAAAAAGAACCCAAGCTAAATTCCATTTAGGAATTAATCTAAGGGTTCTAGGTCTATTTATCAAAAAGTTTCTAACTAATTTAGATAAAGAGACATTAGATCCAATTGTAAACTATCATGGTGTGCATAGGTATCAGATAACATAGACCTATAACCTTTAATAGTAACAGGCTGCAGTTGATCTCGTCAAACAAGTATACTAGAAAGTTTGCAATGTCTGGTATGGAGGGATCAAAAATAAAAACATAATGATCCCTACACCAATGACAAAAGACCTTCCACTTTAGCCGCATAGTATAGCGAAGAGGAGGTCCTCCTACAGTTACAAATCGCGTCCACTGCTCATCCTGTACAATGCTTGCCGTGCAAGAGGACCACACAACGGAATACGTGAAGGTTGAGACCTTGCGGGTTGTGATGAAGTTGACACGATTTCCCCAGCGAAAGAAGATCCTCTCGTGGAGGAAGTTTTCGCGGTAAGTCCCACAGCAGACACCTGATTTATCCACGGTCTCTGTGGAGACAGAGATGCTACCAACAGAATTGTATTGAGATTGTTATTTCTTTAGCAATATTTGCTGAATCAACGGCGCTGGAGGATACGCATATCCTATCATTCCGTCCCACGAGATCGATAGAGTGTTTACTGGATATGCTTGGGGATCCGGACATGGTGACACATACGTCTGCAATTGACTGTTGAGTTGTGTCGCCAATAAGTCTATCATTGGCTGCTCCCATTGGTAGCAAATCTGAATGGATACCTGTTTGTTGAGAGTCTATTCTGACGGCAACAAGCGACCCTTCGTGAAAGGGAGTCTGCTAATACATTCAGACGACCCGAAATATGACGGACCGAAGCAGAACTTGGTGTTCTAGAACAAACAGAAGGATTCTTTCCATTAAATTGAATAACAGACTGGAATGAGTGCCTCCCTGGTTCCGGATATACGCAACTACTTTCGTATTGACGGACAGGAATTGGACATGCGCTTTTTGAATAATGTTCATCCAATGACGTAGTGCAAGCCAAATTGACATCATTTCTTGGATGTTTATGTGCTTGCCTAGAAACTGCGGAACCCAAATACCCTGGCACTTCGAATCCGTTGGGATCAATGTTGTATCCCAACCTGTTTGACTGGCATCCGTCATAATCGTAAAACTCGGATCTGGCAACTGCAGTGGAACTCCCTGAGTCAACCACTAAATGTTTGCCCAAGTCTGAATCTCTTGTTACACTTGATTGACAAAAGAACGTCTATATCGAGCAATTCATAGATTGCTGAAAGGCTGCCGTCGAAGAGAAGCTTCTCCGAGACCGAAGCGACTCTGAGAGAGTTCTTCACCTTACTATCCACGCGCGTGGATGTAGCTAGGGCTGCGTCACGTCTAACCAACTCCAGGTTTGCCACTGAAGGGCGGAGTTATACGTGGAAAAGCTACTGCCCTTGGAAAGAAATCTCATTGAGGATCATATCCTGGAATTCTTTCCCTTGAAGACGTAATGATAACGCCTTAGTAAGGTGGTCTACGTATGATAAAGCGTCTAAGTTAAGTCTGTTAGACATTATTGTCGTTTCCAACATCGTGGTTGGAATTGACATAGACGGCGATATAGACTATTCCCAGGCTTCAGCCTCGTCGTCTAGACGCTGAGGAACTCTCGGTATGCCCTGTCCTGCCCTTTCAAATTAATTCCTTGAATTGATGAAAGGCCGATTTAGAGCAATTGCGGACAAGAAACTAAACTTGCCTGTTTTGGTAGCAAGCTTATATATAGCGTTGATCAATAATTCGAATGTTCTTGTGACATTATTGGACTGTGTCGGCAACTCAGGGACGATGTCCCTGAACCGATCAAAAACTCTGTGTCTAATGACGCTATTAGTCTCTTATCCAGCATCGCAGCATTCTAGTCCGACGGAACAACCTCTGGAAGATAATGCCGGAAGAAATCTATGGCAGCTTCTGTTGTTCCGAAAGGGAAAGCTCGAAATCCTCCGAATCCCCTTCGCCATCCTGTCGGACCCTATGAAGTGCTCGGTCGTCCGTACCTGATGCTTCAGCGGAGCAAACCGACCCAGTGTCGTCGGATTATTCCTGATCCGACAGAGATTCTGTCATTTGCTGGGATACTGCGATAAGTTGTGCTATTTTGGATAGCACGTCCGTCACTGAGGCCTGTGGAGAAGCGGTCTTACGTTGCTTTGTCGCTGGAAGCTCCGTGTACGTTGCCCCGTGCATACTTCTATTATGCGAGCATCCGGAGTCTACAGGCCTCGTGTCCCTTAGCTACTGGAGGCGTGACCTGTTCGCCGTGGAATCCCTGAATGACGAAGCTGGCAGGATATTCGAGGTCACGTAGCCAAGGTGCGGTCGTGTGCGCTGCCGTGAGGATGAGGAAGCCTTATCGACAGTCTCTCGGACTGTCTATATAACGGAGCGTCCTGAGCGGCGGACTTATGCTCCGAATGCGAAACGTTTGTACCACAACATCTGGTCCCAGATGATGTTGTACGAGAGAGGGACCTCTCTCGCTCGCAGCCCGGACGGACCTGCACGAGCTAGGAACCGGACTAACAGGCTTCCTCCGATCTCTCCTCTGATCCGTCGTCACTGGGTGTGTACTATTGTCTTATTATAGTGCTCGCATCACCCAAAACTCCTTCCTGGACCGCAACAGACGAACCCGGCTGCCGAACCATTCGATGAATGGACGCTACACCGGGTGAGCTAGCGGATGTCAACGCCGTCGATCTTACTAGGGACCTCTTAGCAATTGACGTATTTCCCTGAGCACTTTTGCCGCTAGCTCTTCATTTAACAATGACGACAGAGGCACACTCTTGAAAGACATCATGGTAACTTTTGGGAACAAGAAACCAGACTTGCTTGTTAATAGCAAGTATATATAAATAGCGTCGTTCAATAATTCGAAAGTTCCTGTGACATTACTGGACTGTGTCAGAAACTGAAGGACGACGTCCCTGAACAGATCAAAAATTCTTGTGTCCACAGACGCTATCAGTCTCTTATCCGGCATCACAGCATTCTGGTCCAACGAAACAACCTCTAGAAGATAAAGCCATATGACATGTACAGCAGCTTATGTTGTTCCGAAAGGGAAAGCTCGAAATCCTCCGAATCCCTTTCGCCATCCTGTCGGACCCTATGAAGTTTTCGGACGTCCGTACCTGATGCTTCAGCGGAGCGTACCGACCCAGCGTCGTCGGATATTACATGAACCGACAGAGATTCTGTCATTGCTGGGATGCTGCGATAAGTTGTGCTATTTGGGATAGCACGTCCGTCACTGAGGCCTGTGGAGTAGCGGTCTTGCGATGCTTTGCCGCTGGAAGCTCAGTGTACGCTGACTCCTGCATACTTTTCTTATGCGAACGTCCGGAGTCTACAGGCCTCATGTCCCTGGCTACTGGATGGCGTGACCTGGTCGCCATGGATTCTCTGATTGGCGAAGTTGGCTGGATATCCGAGGTCACGTAGCCAAGGTGCGGTCGTGTGCACTGCCGTGAGGATGAGGAAGCCTTATTGACAGTCTCTCCGAACTGTCTATATAACGGAGCGTCCCGAGCGGCGGACGTATGCTCCGAATGCGAAACATTCTGTACCACAACATCTGATCCCAGATGTTGTTGTACAAGAGAGGGGCCTCTCTCGCTCGCAGCCCGGATGGACCTGGACGAGCTAGGAACCGGACTAATAGGCTTCCTCCGTTCTCTCCTCTGATCCGCCGTCACTGGGTGTGCACTTGGTTGATTTATAGTGCTCGCATCACCCAAAACTCCTTTCTGGACCGCAACGGACGAACCCGACTGCCGAACCATTCGATGAATGGACGCTACACCGGGCGAGCTAGCGGACGTCAAAGGCCGTCGATCCTACTAGGGACCTCTTAGGCAACTGACGTAATTCCATGATCTCTTTGCCGCTAGCTCTTCATTAATTGTGACGACGGAGGCACACTTTTGGAAGACATCACGGATACATCACCCTGTTCTTGTTCGTCTGAAATAGAGATTGATAAACTAGAGTGACCCTGCAGAGAAAGGACCGGCATGGCCATTTCCCCGCTAACATACCGTGACACACGCTTCCCATGTTGTCATCGCAATTGACACATACTGAACAGGAGTTAGTGCGAGTACACTGACTACAATTAATACAATGATTATGAAAGTCAAAGGAAGATTTCCTCTTATTACAATTGAACAATATCCTTTCATTGTGAAAAGAATACAAAAAGTCCTAGTACTCGCACCAACCCCTGAAAACAAAAATACATAATAACATGATCCATTAACATAGAAAAAATAATTGAAATCAAAAAAAAAAAAATTTTTTGAAAAAATATTTTTTCAGACAAGCCCAAGTTTCTGAAAAGTAACATTGAGCCCCAATGGATCCAAAGCCTAAGTGTGGACAAAAATTTTAAAAATATTTTAAAAAATTAATGCAACACTTACGAATAATAATAATGTATCTAGTTATGATTAAACTAACACAAAGACAAGAAATCCCCCTCCACAGAGGCTGTTGTCAATGTAAACAAGAAGTGTAAAAACACCAGAAACATGACTCCAGGCACTGATAACCCTGGCCCGAAATCAGTTACCAATAATACACTATCTGATGCAAAACAGAGACTTCCAGGGAAGAAACTGCAGAACATCAGATGGTAGATGCAGAATACTACACCTAAACACCCATGGGTGAGGACGTAAACATGGGGAAAAGAACAGAATTCATTCTGTTATCCAGCTAAAACTCCCAAGAAATTTTAGTAATAATATTACAGAAAATATGCCAAAAGCATGGGAGAATAGCAAGGGGGGACTTAAAGGAAAGGGAGAGAGGAAAACACTGAACAAGCAGTGTAACTTTATAGCAAGAATGACCACAACAGGCCCATGCCTTGAAAATAGGTAACTTAACATAATTTCATTAAAAAATTTTAAGTTACAGCCCTGATTATTTTCTGTCACTCATTTTTCCTCTCCTCCTTCTATTTCCTCCTTAGATCCACCATTTCTGTAATATTTATGTGTCTGGCATCATTTAAACTGAGATTTACAGGCACAAAGATCAGTCAGATGTGAACTGATGAAGGGCCAAACAAAGAATGATAAATGGCGCCAATTTCGGGATGTCCTTGACACTGCGCATGCGCAGTAGAGGCGAAGTATGGAGGGCCATTCAGGACATGATTTCTTTGGTTTTAGATGCAAATTTTGGGGATTGGGGGGCAAAATTTGTGTTTGGCCCTAGATTTTTAAGAGTTAGCACCAGCTATGTCTGGGACATTGGTACAGTATAAAAATAAATAAATTTCAACTGCTCAATTTGTATGTTACGTAGGCAAATACGGCCGATTTGTTAGGTCAAGGGTTAACTCCTTACACTATACCAGTAGGAAAAGCAATGTCTTCAGGAGTGAAAATGTCTCTTACAGAAGACACAAATTCAAGCAAATATATTTTGTTTGACATAGCTCATGCATTAATGGTAGCCATTTATTTTTGAGAAAATTCTAAGAAGACATAAACAACATGGCTGTCAAATTAAAAAGTAAAAACAGAAAAGGCAAAAAAACATCACAGCACTTTACACCATGTTATATATAGCATTACATGCTATGGGGTTACAATGTAAACACTTTTTATTTCCTGGTCTGTATGACTGAATGTTTAGTAGTTTGAATGTAGGAAGGTCACTACATTTAGACAGTTAAACTGATATAGCAGTGTGTCTCTCCCTCATCATCAAATTGAGAAAAAATTGCTCGAGAAACAAGAATTTTCATAGGCCTACCGGTAATATTGCAAAATCAAGACAGAATCAAGAAAAAGGAATCAACAACAGCACCGCAAAATCAACATTCTCTTATTCCTGTGTGTTGACTGGTCACATTCCGTGGTGTTGTGGGTATCAGGGCAGATAGAGAATTTCTGTTCAAAATTCTTTAACTGCTTTTGTAATCACAGTAAGGCCTATAAAAAAATATTCTGTTTCTCAGTGATTTTTCCTCAATTTTACAATGAGGAAGGGAGCCTTTTTTTTGGAGGGGGGGGGGGGGGGGGGGATATTTACAAAACAGTTCTGAAAATAGTTGGAATCAGAAAGTTAACTACTTTCGCGATTATTTGGCAAATCACTGTTTCCATCAGTGAAAATTTCCCATAATGTAGTTGAAAATTTAACTAGCAAAATCTTGTTTGACAAGCAAGGTGGCTGAGAAACAATAATTTTATTGTTATTGCCCTAATGTATATAATTTAGGTAATTCTTTGAAAGATGACGAATTTTAAAAAGTTTAAAGATGTTTGCTGACCATGTCTCAATCTGTGCCCCTGTTTTTATCTGTCTAAAATCTATACCTCTTTTTTGAGCAGGAAGTGGTGAGCTGGCATGTTTTTCAGTTATCTTTCTGGCCTCTTCTTCTTGTTCCTCATCCCATACCACATTATCCCTTTTAATAACAAGGAAAAAAATTATTATCTGTGCATAAACGACAAGCTGCAATTGTTTTGGTGATAATCTACGGAAATTTTACTGTAGTTAGCTCCCTGTTAGAAAAATGCGAAAATTATGTAAGAAACAAAAGTTGTTTTTTCTTTTTGCAAACTTCCAGACTGTAGAAACCCTAAAATGGAACTGAGAATACATGTGGCGACTACAGAATAGCAGTATTAGCAATGTACATAGTGAAATCAAGAACTGAACCGATCAAACTGAATGAGAATATTGAGACTACAGTATGTGAAGGGTGGAATACTACTAAATAGCCGTGGGATAGATTTTTCACTTGGAACTTATTTACAACTTATGAGGACAAAACACAAGATACATTTGCAAATTTTCATCACATGGACCACTGGGTTGCACCTGGTGGTTCAGGTGATGAAAGTTTTTTTAGTGTTTCTTGTGCTGCTATGAACAATTATACTTTTTTGAGTGGCAAATATATGTCTCTGTGATTACATGTAAGTAGTAATCCCCTCTCTTCATTTTGTACATGCAATCAAATTTTAATATCTATTTTAATATCTATTTACGTCATTACATGTACATGTATCCCAGTAGAGTTTAGGGATGGTATTAATGATCTCTATTTACTAGTATAGAATTGTTGAAAGTTGGACATGTTGTTTTTCTACAGGAATTGAGTTACGCTAATGGTGCAGTTTAACAGGGACAAAAGTACACTTACGCAGTGTGCCATTACTTCAAAATAGTGAACATTACAGTCACATTACTTCTACCGGTAGTTTCAATTGTAAGTACACTTGGATCTACTAAATGTTATCAAATTTACATTGGATCAAGAATAAACACAAATCTTCACCCATCTTTTAACTGGTTACTATGAGAAAGTTGAAGGAGCTTCTGATCAATAACAGGACGCAGAGAGATATAGAGGTGTCCCTCCCTCTCTCTTCAGTGGTATGTGACTGAGAATAAAAATGTATATGAAAGGAAGAAATAACATTCATGATATGGGAATACCTTTTCACAGATGGCAACTGTTTAGCCTCATCTGGCAAAACATTATTACTACCACTCAATCTATAAGTTACTAGTCGATTAACATAAGTTTGGAGGCCCGTTAAAACTCCATAATTTCAGTGACGTTATTCGACGAAGCCAGGCCGCGGGCGATAATGGTATAAATAACCATTAGCAGCTCACGGCCCGGCTATTTTTAGATTCAAGTTAGCTGTAACAGGGAGTGGTAATAATAGTAATAACATGATTGTTGTCAGGCATCATGATTCATTAGCGGCCCTGCAGCAATGATGAACAGCCCTTGGGCTTATTAATGGCCCTCAACTTCATCTCAGGCCTTTAATAAGCCCTCGGGCTGTTCATCATTGCTGCAGGGCTCCTAATGAACCATAATGCCCTCCAAAATCATGTTATTGTTATATTGTCAAATGTCGAAAAATGAAAAAATAGCCATTTGAAGATGGCCGCATCCCCTGACCTGTACAATACATGTACCCCAACAGGAAATTATGAGATTGGTACATATTTATATGGGCAATGGTGAGGTATATTCTTGTAAGTTCCAATACATCCATTTCCTCTTGTTAATATGCACAGGGCTTATATTTCAGTTAAGTTTGTGAAAATCCATTTGAAATCTTGCGATAATGGTTGCGAGACTCCATACCTGCTATGTCATTAGAGCCGGTTCTTTGAGTCGGTTCCAATATGAGAGCCATATTTGTACAATTTTATTGACAAAGTGTCAGGATATTTCAGGTCATGTTAGCCTTGTATTGGTCAATTTGCTGCCATTATGTCAGGTAAAGAGTTAAATTGATTCTTTTCACTTGAATCCTAGCAGATGTGCAGTGAGAATCTACATGGATTCTCGCTGGTTTTGTTGCGTGAATCTTTGCATGAACTGAATCTCAGATTCTCGTTGAAATATAAGCCCTGACGCACCATTGTGTTAAATTTCATAACAATCGGTCTTGAATTCAGTGAAATTTCCTGATTTGGGTGACTTTTGTTTTTTGGTCTACAGATAGACAATTTTAAAAATTAAGATGGTTGGATAATTATCATAATGTATGCACGAGAGAAAAACATGTATACATGTATGTTATGTAGATTGTCCAACTCCAAAATGTGATATCCTCTTCCCCTTGTCAATAGACACTACTGAATAAATTTTCCTAACAATTGGCAGCAAATTAATTGTGTTTTGGTGATTTCGGTGTTTTTGTCTAGAGACAGAATAATCAAAATCTGAATCATCATTTGGAAGTTCTTATTTAAAATGTCAAATAGTTATTTTTAGAACAAAATGGTCAACTGCAATAATTTTTGATGGCTGTAAACACCCAACATGTCGTCGATATGCACTATTGTATCAAGTTTAAAGAAGATTGGCCTTGAATTAATTGAGTTATGGTGATGTTTTTCTTCTCTACAGATGGCTGGACAGATGTACATCCATACAGACAGACAAAAGACTCAAGAGAAAAATCACCCGATTTTTCTGGGGGAGAAAAAAAAATAATGAATTAATAAATGGTTTTTGAGAAGGAAATAGAGTCGGAGAAGCCAGTTTCCAAGAACAATAGGAGGCAATTTAATCAAGCCTTGAAATAAGCATTTGCAGAATGAGGTCCCAAGTGGGGGAATTTGCTGACGGTATCCCATACAGTGGGCCAATTTATCCTCTGGGTACTTCTTTCTGTTTAGGCCCAAGACCTTGATTCAGACTGAGGTTCAAAGAGGGTAAATTTAGAATGATGCTACCCTGCTGTGCAGGGTAGCATCAGCAAATTCCCCCTCTGGAAACCACATTTTGCAGATGACATTCTGCATATTTCCAGCCTTGAATTTAATAGGTGGAAGATTTCATGTAGGGTGAGTTTCCCAAAAGCAGTCTTCCAGGAGGATGGCATTAGTGTGTAGTTATCCAAAGGCCAATTTTCCAGAATTCAGATAACGATGCACTAACCAGTTATTGAAGGCAAACACTTTTGTTGGATCTGTCAATGGTCTCTTGCCTCCCTTTTGGCGATTACCTCTCTCTCTCTGAGGGCAGTTCAGAAGTTTACATGCAGAGCGAGAAGTACAGTGCAACAATCTCTGGTGGACAAACAGTAACTGGAATAAATTTCTCCTTAAAAACTTCATCTGGAATATTAAAAATTATACACCAGAGCATCAAGTTTTAAGATGAGGTGACAAACAAATCTACATGTACATCCTCACAAATTATTCTCACATGGAAAACAATGAGGTAATTATCAATTCTGATTCTCATAAAATTTCATTTCATTCTCGTCAAAGATTTTGAAAGTGTCTTTAAAGGCCTGGTTAATAATATTTTTATTATGTGCTCTCTCACAATAAGATAACACTTTGACTTAGGCTAGCAGTGGTGTCTAGTGAAATCCTCGCTGTCTATACACAGGCCTGGAAATAACATGCAAACGATCATTTACAGTTAAAACTAGAAGTCCTGTCATGAAATGCGCACAAATAGCCCGTCGATCTGCGCATTAATCTACCCGTTATTACCATAGTAAGACTATCAAATTCTGTACATATGGCCTGTGCACAAGCAATGTTTCAGCCAATGGACCACCGGGTAACCCGGAGGTCCACTGGCAGAAACATTGCCTGTGTTTGATATGAGTAACCAGGTGAACCTGCTGTGCTTTGGATGCCATTCAATATGGCAATTGCGCGCAATTCCTACGCACAATTAAGCCTAGATAAGCGCACAGACTGTGACAGGACTTCTAGTTTTAACTGTAGGTTACAGTTGAAACTAGAAGTCCCATCACAATTAGCTCAGAAAATACTTGTTATTTAATGTGTTGCTTACTACAGAGGAATGAAGTAGTCAGAAATACACAAGAGCATTTTTGCTGTGCAATGCAAAATATAATGTGCTATTAGGGAGTGCAGTTGTGAAATCACGAATTGAACGGATCAAACAGAAAGAAAATATTGAGACTACAGTATGTGGAGGGTGGATTACTACTAAATCAGTGTGATTCATGTGATGAAAGTTTGCAAGTGTTTCTTGTGCTGATACGAACAATGAATACTTTTCGAGTGGAGAAAATATATCGCTCTGCATTAAGTAGCAATCCACTCTCTTCATTCTGTATATGCAGTCGAATTTTAATATCAATTTACATCATTACATGTACATGTATCCCAGTAGAGTTTAGGAATGATGTTAATGATCTCTATTTACTAGTATAGAATTATACAGAGGTGGGCATGCAGTTATTCTACAAGAATTGAGTTACGCTAATGGAGCAGTTTGACAGGGACAGACGTGCACTTACTCATCATGCTATTACTTCAAAATAGTACACAATACAGTCACATGACTTCTAGTTTCTACTGTACATGAGGGTTACGTCAATTGTAAAATATGCGAACGCAGTACAGGTCACGATAAAATAACACAGCATAAATTAACTTCCTCATCTCACGTTTTGCCAGGCAGATATGAAATCTTTCAAAACAAACTCAACTCAAGGTTGGGTGTGACCAGAGTGGCATACTGTTAGGGCTGAAACGGTTGGCTCATTTTCGTAACCGACTAACTGAGAGCTATGACCTGATAATATCCAGCTATCCGTGGCCATTATTTCACCGAATATGGGATCAAAACTATAGGAATTGGAAAGCAGTATTCTGAAACTATTTCGTAGTGTGTATACAAACGGACGTTGTCGAGTACTACAGATAGTTTCTGTGATTACTCATTACTCACAGAAATTGCTGATCATTAACAAAGTCTTGAATGCCAAAGTCGATTATTTCTCAATATACACAACGTGGCTTCGATGTGTAATCTTTCCCAAAGAGAAGTAGAAGATTTACTATGTTTTAAATGTGGGGGGCGCGGTGGCGTTGCGGTAACCAGTTCTCGTCAGATCACCGAAGTTAAGCAATGTCGAGCCCGGTTAATCCTTGGATGGGTCACAGTCTGAGCGATCGATTCAGACTCTAAGCAGAAACCCTTTATCATGGCTGATGTAAAATTACTGGAAGCCACAACCTTGGGTCTTGACTCTCTCTGGCACGTGGACTATTCTTCCTCGAAACCACTATTTTAATCTAGCAAAACAAGGCTCCAAATTTTTGGTTTGCATTTTTAAATGGACTGTTGACAAATAAAATGTACATTCTGTATGTGCATGTAAGACAAGAAACTCACCAAAATTGGAACAGGCCCTAAGGGTTAAACATTAGCAACTGCATGTGTAAATAGGTTTGTTTTTAATTATAGAATATGTACTGGTTACACATTGGTATGATAGTACAGTGAAGCCCACTTAATTGGATATCTGTTAACTGAATAACCCTGTTAATTGAATATAATTTCCCAACACAAAACATTTACCATACTTCCAGTACAAATTTGACCTGTTAACTGAATATAGGTTATAGAGTAAACTCCTGTTAATTGAGTAAAAAATCTTGTACCCTGTCGCAGCCCCTGTAATTAGTCCTCAGCAACGGCAATTGCCGCCGAGTTGCCGGGGGATTTTAGATGTTTCCTTGGCAGTATTTTTGCTGAAGACAATTTGAGTGACGTCAGTAATGACGATTAAAAACAGAGTACAACAATAGAGCAAATTTCTCGTTGTTCTTGAACATGTTTGTGGCCTTTATGTGGATACACTGGAGTGCATGTGGCACATTACCGAGTATACACCTTTGAGATATCTCTTTAAAATGTGAGTTTATTACCCGGAAAAAACATACAACATCTCCAAGACGCACCCGGTCCTACGTCCGAGAATGCATACAGACACACAGTGCTTCCCCAGTGGTTATTTACATGAAATAGTCAAAATTTCAATCCATGAGAATCTGATTGTTTTTTGGCTTTTATTTAAGGCAGGTTATAACCTTTACAAAACTGAAAATCTTTTCAACATAGGACTACTGGTTGCAAAGTTATGCCCATTTTCATACTTTTTGTAATTTGCAGAATGCAGCAACACCCAACATTCCAGAACCTATGTAACTTGTAAAAGTGAAGTGCAATAACAACCTTTGTTCTCTCTATATACTACAGTACGTGAAGAGTGTATTGTCACTAAATCACCTGCAGAGTGGAGGTTCCACCCGAGGAATAATTGCAAATTTGTTGCAAAGCATAACTAGCACCAGCAAAGTTTCATCCAATGGACCTCCGGGTTAAACCCGGAGGTCCATTGGCTGAAACATTGCTTGTGTTTTTTGTCGATAAGTACAAAATTTGAAAGTTACAGCTTGGGTGATAACTCCACTCCACGAGTGATTTAGTTACAATCCACTCTCCACGTACTGTAAATGCACTTTGTACATTCTATTAAAGAATGAATAACCTTTATAATAGACATATTTCTCATTTTATATGATCCTTCATATGGGGTCTCATTTTGTGGACTTGGTTTATTTTTCCTTTGTAACATCCTTATCACAGCTCAAGTACTCATATATGTGATGGCAGTTCGGAAAATTATCATTTCTAATTCCAATGAAGTGTATCAAGACCATGCAGCTCCCTCTGGATTAACTGGTAAACAACTCTGCTGAATCTATCGTCTCCTAACGTATCACCTACAGTCATCTCTAATTTGTATTCTCTTCGGAAAAGAATTGCAATCCTTTAAATTCATTTATTTCGGGCACACCCTTTTGCCCTAATTTAGGCACATTGGATTGAAAGCAGAAATAACAGCCTTATCCTGTTAGGTTTTATTGCCATGCCTTTGTTTGTGTTTCTATGGTTATATTATGATGGATGTTATTCTCAAATGTACTAGTAGAAGAGGTTCAGAGAATTTATATATTTTTCTTGATATCTTCACACCTTCTCTAATTTGGGCACACCTGTAAATGGTGTGAAATTGGGGTAATCTAAAGGCGTGAATTGGGATCTTCTTTGGTAAGCTATGCCGTCCTTTGTTGACCCATCTAAACCTGCTTTCATCAGGATTCTCTAGTATGTAAATGACTGTCTGTAAGCTCATCGATCCTTTATGCTTCTCGTAAATTAGTGATGCCATTCTTAAATCTTCAACAGATAAAACACTACTGACAGTTTTCTGATATGGCCCATCTTATAAATGTACAGTACGTGGAGAGTGGATTGTAACTAAATCACCCATGGAGTGGAGTTATCACCCAAACTATAACTTTCAAAGTTTGTACATTTGGACAAAAACTCAAGCAATGTTTCAGCCAATGGACCTCCGGGTGTAACCCGGAGGTCCATTGGTTGAAACTTTACCTGTGCTTGTTATGCTTTGCAACAAATTTTAAATTATTGCTTGTGTGGAGTCTCCACTCTGCGGGTGATTTAGTGATAATACACTCTCCACATGCTGTATATGGTTTGTATAATTATGATGTACGTCATCACGTAATGTATATAGACGTGGAAGTTCATACAGCCGTGGAAAAAATCACAACACAATATAAATAATAACAACAATAAAGTAATCATAAGGCCACACAAAGTAGATCTTCTGTTTCTCAGGCCATTATTTGTGAAACTGCATGCGGGCGGGCATTTTTTTAGTTTATTTTTTATTTCAGTAATTACTTTTTTGCCATCAAAAGTTCATGTTCTTGGTTCAAGTTTTAGGCCTCATAATCTACAGAAAAGCATGGGTGGTGGTGTATTTCATCCCTTGAGTGCAAGAAGACTTTGCAATGCTAAAGCATTGCAAAGCCTTCTTGCACTCAAGGGACAAATTCATCAATTTTTTTAACTTGGGTAAAATATCAGACATAAACCATTTAATTTTTTATTTTTTTTAAGTTTAAATTGGTTATAAAAAGAGAGCATGCGGAAGCCAAAAGGACCATGCGGGAGGGCCTGAGAAACAGATTTTTTATTTTTTTAGGCCTAATTTATCATTATTCTAAATTTCACTTTGCTCACAAATGCATTCACTTCAAAGTTAAATTGGCTAATGTTATCATATTTATCACAACAAGTAATAGGCTACTCAATTTGCAAGATGAGATTAATTAACTATTTTTTCAACTCAATTATAAGCTGTAAACTGCCAATTATTGCTTCAAATGTATTGTATTAACAACGATGTGAGTACTACTTTCCCAAAATAATTCAGTGCTAATAGAATAAAATGGCTACACACAATTGGCCACAAACCAATTATTCACACCTTTAATACTTTTATTTTCAATGCATATCAATAAGTTGGCCCGGGTGAGTCGTAATCGAAGTACACATTTTAGTGAGTTTTGAGACATTTTCATCGAAATAAAGTCATTAAAATACATCATTTTTTTTCTTTTAAATATTGAAAGTACACAAACCCACCCTGTAGCAAAAAATAGCTATAAAAGAACAACACATTCTTTGATACGACACAAAATCATTTTCTGAGTACACCTTTTCCAGAGTTGGCGTCAGATTACACTTTTTAGTGATACTATAGCCCTACTAGTAATATACTTGGGAGAATGAAGATTAAAGTGACCCTCGGGCATCACAATCACATGCCTCAAAAACTGATGACTGTCTTGTATTCTATTTCTTATTTGGTGATAGTATTTGGAGTTCCTTTTGTTAGTCATGTTGATTGATACAGGTGTAGTACAACCGATATGCTGACAATATTGTGTCACAGAACTCAGAAGACAACATTCACACATGGGGTCACCCTAAACACTGGCATCCCCCAAAATACCCCAAACCTCCCGGAATCCCCCCTAAAACACCCGGAATTCTCATTTAATTTGTCAATTTCGAGGAGGTTTTAACCCTTTTACGACTTTTACGAGCAACCGAAGGTATAGTGGTTAATTACAATCATGCATTCTGAATTACTTTTTTTACTGTATTGAGATTGTTGCAGTGCCAGAGTGAGTTGATTGAAATATAGTATGCAAAAGCTAGTCAGAATATCTAACATACACTCCCACCCTTGAATCTGAGAGAGCTGTGAAGAAGGTATCAGAGCAAACATTCCATAACAAAGCGTCCATGGTCCAGTCGTCGGGTGCGCCTTTATACCGCAGGTCCCCGATTTTACCGCAGGCTACCACAGGTCCCTCAAAATTACCACAGGTCCCTTGTTTTGCGGGGTATTATCTTTGTTTTAACTAATAGTTCGAGGCAACTGTCGTCTCATTGATATTTGGGGGTATTTTACATCAAAAATCAATAATAACGGAGCATATTTTTCCATTTACGCTATATAAACAACATAAACTTATCACGCTCTTCGTGTCAAAACAACGTGTGCAGACCTATAAAACTATAACTAATATAAAAACTGTCTTCTATTGTACATAACATTCCGATATGCAATTCATCAGGCTTTCAGAGCTTGCCATGTGTCAGGAAAATTACCCATGACGGCATCCCACCCCATGTGGCCCCCGCCACACTCGGGAACATGATTCAAAATATTTCAGCGTTGCAACTTTTTAACACTACTATATCGTATTTCTTGGTTGCGGCTTTTTGGTAATTTATTGCATTTATTGGGCATAAAAGGCAGGCTGTCGAGCATGACCACAGGTCCCAAAATCTACCATAAACTACCACAAGTCCCTTCTTTCGCAAAACAAGATGGCTGTTTCTTCCACAAGTCGAGGGACCTGCGGTATATTAAAACTTTATCACAAGCTAGCGCAGGTCCATATGAATTATTTCCTTGCCCCCCCCCCCTCCCCCCCCCAAAAAAAAACTCGGGCAATGTACCAGAGATTTATGGGGGGGGGGGGGGGGAAGAGAGGGCTACTGCAGGTCCCTTTCAGTTTTTCCCCTCATCTTCACTATCTCCGTCATGCAGGCCCTTGTTTTGCAGGTATCACTCTTGCCCCTGCTCCATATAATGGCAGAGTTCGTTATGGAGGTACTGGCAAGAAAAAGGACAACAATGATAGAACTGTTTTTATTTAATTTATTTTATTCAATTTACAGATAATGAATGAGTAAAAACTACACAACGAAAAAATATAAACAAAACAAATAGGTACCACAGGCACCGTCATTTAGCAAATTGGTCGAACCGGCGAATTGACCCGGTTCCAATAATATCCACATACGACTGAAAGCACTGGCCCTTTACCCAACGTTATGGCCGAACGCGGCCATAGCTATACTCGAAATCGCTATTCAAACTTGGCCTATTCTAAATTTCATCTTTTGCTTCCAAAACACAGGTTATGGCTCACCGTTCGAACGAGCGCGCCACGCTCGTTCAAATAAGGGACCATAGCCTATGTTTTTGAAGCAAAAATGAACATTTTAGGTTACTCGATTGTTTTTTTCTCCAGTGTCGTCTGCTCCAATCGTTGGGTATCGGTTTAAAGCAAAAAGTACCAAGTGAGTAGTGTTCAAACAAAGGCTATAACTGTATAATAAGAGCGTTTTCAACTAGTGTGGTGTAAGAACAATAACACAGAAAATTTCTTTAAAGCTTTTATTGGTAAATTTGGGTTCTACCTATTGTTTCAATCAGTTAAACGCGGGATTTTGGGAACCGTAGTTGTTTTAGCAGATATTTTTCTTTTAACCTGGCCCGGTTTCTTCCCCCCATTTAATGCTGCAAGGACCATTCTCTCACCGTTCGTTGTTCTTACTGTTCGATCCTGGACTGGGACAACCTATTTTAAAAGTCTTTCAAAATGCGTTTGTTTCGCCTCCGAGCTTTTCCTATTCCAAACCTCGGGTAAGATATGGAACTTTGCGAAATCCTGTGTGAGTCTGTATTGGCCGAATTTAAAAAAACTCCTTTCTATTTCTTTATACTCCCCTCTAACAATTTTGAAAATTATATTGACTAGTTCTGACAATGGTTTCGATTTCCAGTCTATGGCTTGTTTTAAGAGATGGTTTAGAGATTCGCAATTATTGTTTGTCCATGAAGCTGTGTTTGTCGATAGGCCCGGTAGCTGCAATGTTTGAAAATTGTCCGTCAAAAGTGGCACCATTCTATTTTGGAAATACTCCGAGAAATTGGGTACGGTCGTGTCTATTGTGTCCTTCGCCTTTTGAATCCTGTACTTAAAACTGGTTGGTGAATCTGCTTTCGTTATACTCAAATCCCCAAAAATTTCGTCGGTTATAATTTTTCGTTCATTCGTTGACGCGCCAATTGAGTCCCTCAGTTTGTGAATAACGTTGTTCTTAAGATGTCGGGTACAGGAAATCCGATGGCCGTTTTTGAATCCCATTGATGCTCCTATTCTCATAGCTTTTTCATCATCAGTGCCAATTACAGGTGAAGAGAGGCTGTCCCTAAGAGCTGTGGCAATATCAAAGAAAAAAGTGGCATACGTTGGCCAGTCGGAATTTCCATGGAGCATCACTGGGCCTGGGAAAATGGGGTGGTCGTCAGTTTGCTTGCGCCTTACTGCCATGTATTTGAAGCATCCTATGGTTACATGAACTTGGCCTAAATTAAAGGTTTTGTGGAATCCCAATATTGTGGTTAAAGCTGTAGGGTGGCTGCAACAAAAGCGTTTTATATCCTGAATTTGGTCTTTTGTGTACAGAATGACGATTGGAATTTTATCTTTGGTATGAATGATTTTTTGAATGAATCGGTGTGAATGGATCAGATTTTCTAGATGTACTACATGGTCTGCAAAGTTTACCAATGGTCCAGAGGGAATAGTTTCTTGCTTCTTTTGTCGATATTTGGCGTTGCGAACTTGTTTTAAATTTTTGGGGGCGGCAAAAATATCTCCTTCCATGTTAATCATTTCTCTATAAGCTCTTAATGGTGGCTGGTTTTTTGCTTTATGTTTCATGGTGTCTATTGTTTGAAGTGGTGTTTTGATATATCTTTCTGTCGTTTTGCATGCCTTTCCATGTGGAGCGTGACCGGGAAATGCACCAATGTATTCAATACAGACAACACAAGAAATCTGTTCACCTATCCATGAAATACGTCGTTGATACCCATGGACTGTACAAGCTTTGAATAGTATCGATGCAGGACAACCACATCCTCTTTTTGTGGTTGTGGTTCAATGGCTTGGTAGATGGTCTTTTTGTCTTTCCGCCATTTAAGACAAAAAATATTGTTTTTTTTACAATTTCCATCAGACTGTTGGTAGCGGGAGACGAAATAAAGTACGATGTTAGACAAGAAGATTTTGATTCCCAAGAGCCACAGTCATCTCACCAAGAACATTTTAAACCATTAGCAGCTCTATCGACATTGACAGTGTTATCAACCTTGAAGTAAATATTTTCCTTTCTCCCTGTCGGGATATTACACACCGTCTCGTCATCTGACCGCAAAATATCTATGATTTTAGCTACACCGAGAAACTTGCCGTCAACCAATTGCCTACCCCCGGCAGCCTGTGGAAAAGAGTGTTCTGAGATGACAGACTTACTCGCATGATGTGATGATAAAACAGTTAGACTGTTAGCTGTCAAACTGGAATTATTACTCGGCTAGTGACCTTCAGCTTCAATATTAGCTGTTTCTTTCGGAGATGACGTCATAGGGCCGACCTAAGCAAGTGAAGGGAGAGATGATTCAAAGTTCTTAATTGGTGATAACTCTACGAGACTTGGGAGACAAGTGGCGATATGTTGAGAGCTGTTTAATTTATCTGTGTCCGATGACACGTCATTCCGAGAAGAGCTGCTATAAGACAAATTGACTCTATCGACATCAATAAACTCACCGCCCATAACAATTGATTTTGGTTCCACACCTTTATTAACATCTGTTACTTTACCTCTACCTTGATTTAAAGCATTTATGTCAGATGTTGACACAGCAACGTCGTTGTCTTTACACTGGATACCCTTGACAGATTTGGTAATTTCACTAATATCTACAATCTTACCTTTTCCCTTGCTCAACACATTTGGTTTAGGTTTGACAACAGTCACCTTTACACCTTTAAGTTTACCCTTAATGCATGGTTTACCTTTATCCACATCAACAACATCGCTTTTATTATCACTGACAGAAATTTGCTTTAAATCATTAATAAATGTTGGTTTTTTTTATATTAGAATACTGGAATATGATGGTGAAGAAGTTATCGAGTGACCTTCAACATCTGAAATATCTGCCAGCCTGGTAGGTTTAACACTTGACTTTTTAACATTTGCATGAGAAACATTTAGATTATGTTTAATACCAACAGAAGTGTCTGAGTGATTGGCATTTGTACATTCAATATCAACATGAACACCAAAATCCAAAAAATACCTGCCGGCTTGGTAGGTTTGATACCCGACTTTACAACAGCTGCATAAGAAACATTTACATTAGGGTTGATAATACTAACAGAGTCATTAACTGTAATAATGTCTTTGGTGGTTGCTTTTTTTTGATGAAATACAAAGTGATTTGGTATATAAAATTTATCATTTACACTGAAATACGTACGAGTCCACATAATATCAACAGATGGAGATTTTGCTTTACGCACGCCTCGTCCATGAATTTTTCTAGACAAACTGTTCGAAAGGTTTGGATCATACATTGGGGGACAATAAGAACGGATACATATACCTAAAGTGGCACTTGCGGCAAAGATGTGTAGTACTTCAGACCAGCCGGTCTGTGAACACGCTGACCTAAAAATGTTCAAGTATGGGTCATTGACAACGGAAGAACCCTTCAATAAGTCTTCATAATTTGGATGATCTTTGTCATAGTACAGACGGTATTGTCCAATCTCAATTGCAGTCAGAAGTCTGATGAGGTCGTGGTATTGGTCGTTCCCGTACAGACCTGTAGAAATTGAGCGATAGAAACAAGACCTGTCGCCTTCTATTTGGACTGGACGATAATCTTGCAGTACAATTGGATGAAGCTGTCCTAAAATGGCAACTGAAATCAGATCAGGAGGGAGCATTATTTCCCGATCAGCTGGTGTAGATGGTAGTTTAACTTGGTATGTCTGTAAAAGTAGACTTTCTGAGCGGGCGGAAAGCTTAATTGTTGCAACGTCGCTTGTGTCTGACGCTTTGTGAAGTCTACAAAAAAAGAATGTTTAGAGAATTGAAAATATATTCAAACCTCAGTCTTAAGGCAGAAACTTCCCATTCAAATGAAAGTTCTTCACAATAATACCACATGGAGAAGTTTGAAATTAAAGTTGTTTAATCATTTACCTAACTCTAGTAGAAGATGACACTCGTAAAAAAAAAATTCTCGTATAACTAAAAATTTCCATTTTTTGCTTCCAAAACATAGGTTGTGACCCCTCATTCCAATGAGGGGTCACAACCTGTGTTTTAGGAGCAAAAAATGCAAATATAAAAAAATTGAATGGCGATATTCGTGTACAGCGCTGGCCAGTTTTTTTCACCCGTTACGTTAGGTAAAGGGTTAAGCACCTCCATTTATCAGTGTACTGATAATGAGAATAATCTCGTTCATGTACAGTAAACTGTTGATTGAAATTAATTGTCTCGAAATGGTTTTATTGGGTTCTGTCCTGTTTCTCCCACTTTTAATTACCCCAAGCTCAACGGCTTCAAAAGTAAACGAAGAAGACAATAATAGATTTACTAGGTATAATAATAACTCTTCGGCCAGCCGCTGATTTGTCGCGGTTAACCTGCTTTAGGCTGTTTCACATAATAACTCATTTGTCCCGTTTTCCCCGCCATTGGTTAATTGAACAGTATTAGAGAAATGAAAACATATTTTTAAAAATCTCCTTTAACTCTTCAACTAACGCTAGTAGCAGACAACACGCATGGAACAATTTCTTGTATAACTAAAAAAAAAAAATTTTTGCTTCTAAAACATAGCCTATGACCACTCATTCGAATGAGCGCGGTCATAAGCCATGTTTTAGAAGCAAAATATGAAAATATATCAAAAAACTTGATTGTCGATTTTTGTATATAGTATATAGTGCTGACCGGTTTTGGCCGTTACGTTGGTTACAGGGTTAAGGATCTATTTAAAAAATATTATAACTTGAAGAATTATAAATTTGTTTCCAATAATATACGTAAACATAGTTACTTCATCACTTTAAATATAACAATTTAGACGCTTTGTCTGCATAATACTGCTGTTTTGTCACGTTTCTCATAAGAGAAGGTATATTTATTTATTGGTGTTTAACGTCACATATTTATGCACAATGGCTAATCGTGACACAACATGGAGATAAAGTCAAGTTTAGTCAATCATTTATACCCCATGCTGCCCATTTTAGAGGACTTCCACCCCAAGCACTGGTGACTGGGTCCTATTTTACCAGTAACGCAGAACTTGCTTACCACAGTAAACAAGCACTGCCTCACTTCCCGGGGTTCCCACAGGGAATAAGAGAAGGTGATCATTCCCCACTCCCCCAGCATTGAAACATGTAAATTCATTTTCGTGGCTGGCTGAAGGAATATATGGCTGACTAGCCAGCTCAGCTGGCTAAGTTTTTACTTTTAAACGGCTGGCGGCTCATGGCGATTCAGCTGAGAGGTGTAAAAACATGGCAGAAAACCCAATGGATCGCTTTATTTTATTTATTTATTTCAATGGAGTTGTGTGTCTTGGCTCGTGATCCATCGTAGAAAGCACAAAACGTGTACTTGTATCCCAGATTGGTAGAATGAAAGAAACCTAAAATGCATTAGAAAGGGAGATGTATATATCAAACGATGGTAGATTGACTGGAATTGGAGCGAGAGAATCGACACGTTGAGGCATTTTTCAAACGTTTAACCCTTTACCTAACATAACGGCCAAAACCTGCCAGCGCTATACAATACACGAAAATCTCCATTCAGTCAGATTCACTTTTTAAAATATTTTCTTTTTTTTTTTTTTGCTTCCAAAACATAGGTTGTGACCCCTCATTGTAACGAGCGCCTCGCACTCGTCCCAATGAGGGGTCACAACCTATGTTTTGGAAGCAAAATATGAAAATTTTTAGTTATACGAGACATTTTGTTACGAGTGTCGTCTGCTACTAGTGTTGGGTAAAGGGGTAATTAGTGAAATGTTGACAATTTACATGGCTTAAGTCGGCGCAGATTTCGTGGCGGCTGATTTATAATATGGCTGGCTGAAGAAAAATGTGGCTCACGGCGTCTGACATAAAATACGGGTGGCGACGGTGGCTCATGGCGACGGCTTCGGGGTCTAAGGTTTAAGTAACAACATTCGTCTATAATGCTAGTCCGTTAGGGTGGGTAACCTTAGTTACCAGAGGCGGGACAAAGAAATATATTAAACGACTTTGCATATATTTAAAAAAACAAACTAACCTGTTTAGTGCCGCTGTAATGTTGTATTGGTCTTTCTCATTGAAAGCACATTTTTTACAGAAGTATTTCAAACCAAGATCTGAAGACCATGTATTAAAAAGCTTGCGTGGCATTAGAACACATTGAAAATGATTCCATGATTTGCAACCAGAACATTCGATGCAATCTTTAAAACACCTGAGGCTACAAATGCCAGAAGGAAAACGAGGTTCTGTGAGACGCATATCGACTCCAAATTTGAAAATGATTTGCCAGTGATGAATGAATGAAAGGTTTTAGCGCGCCGAAGGCGCGCAGGGACGATGTGGGATTTACAAATCCCTTGCGACCCGGTTAACCTTATTTTATTTCACTTGGATTACACAGGCCTAGCTTTCCTATTGCCCAAAATGGAGTCTGAGGGGGGTATGCACGCGGTTAGAATACCCGGCAGTTTACGTTGGGAGTGTTAGATGGTCAATACTCAATCCCTCAACGCCTTTAAAACTATTATAGAGTGGGCTCTATTCGGTTCCAGTTCGGCGATGGTAGAGGTTTGAGTCCCACCATGGTGGCGAGCCAGAATGTAATGTTGTGCGATGGCAAGTTTAAGGGAAGAAGATAAAAGAAAACCAAACAGCAATGCCAGTTTGGTAGCGGCCCCGGTATATGACCATAGCGGTTACAAAAAAGAAGTGGAGAAAGCTCCAACAGTTTAGTTTTGAAAAACCGGGAGTCATCCATCAAGCCTTCTGGGAGATAAGATGCCGTATGTGATTTTGAGGTATCTGGTTATCCTTCGGGAATTCCAAATGACCTCCTCCACCCCCCTCCCCCCCCCCCCCCCCCCCCCCCCAATAAAAAAAAACAAAAAAAAAAAAACACTCTCTCACTGACCCACACCCTCAAGCCCTTAAAAGGGCTGTTAAATCTTCATTCAAATGTTTATTTGTATAAAATGTACACTCGTCCCCAGCCAGACAAGCTTGTTTCAATCCTTGCCGAGTGTTTGGTGATTTCTTGTATATGTTGCAGAAAGGTAGGTTGCACCAATTCCTCCTACGCTTTGTCTACCACTTCTATGCGTCTTCTTGATAAGAGTGTTGCAAGAAAATTTGAGAATGTTCAATTAGAAAAGTTATAGGTAGAGAGAAAGATAGGTATCCGCTATTGTATATTGTGCCTGCTGTGTGATTGTTGCTGTGGATGGTGTAAGGGGTGTGTTTCTTCGGAGCCCACTCCCCACACGTAGAGTTGCGAGGCAATCCTCACAGACTCAATCCTAAAGATCTCAATGAGTTGCGAGGCAATCCTCACTGACTTCACGCAGTTTAGTTCTATTGAGTAATTTTAATTTACTGTGGATTATTTTGTTTTTCTGTTTAGGGTTCAGTGTTCGTTCAGCTTCACCATTGATTCACTATCCTGGAGTATGTTGAGGGTTTTGTTATATAGATCTTATTAAACGCATTTCAATCGCGCTTCAGCAGAGTTGCGAGGCAATCCTCACAGACTCTATCCTAATGTTCCCAATGAGTAGCGAGGCAATCCTCACTGACTCCACGCGATTTTGTTATATTGTATAATTTTTATTTTATTTTTTTTTATTATTTTTTTTATTTTCTGGAAACTTATTTTGTTTTTCTGTTAAGGGATCGGTGTTCGATCAGCTCAACCATTAATTCACTATCTTGGAGTCTGTTGAGGCTTTTGTTTTGTAGATCTTTTAACCGCGTATCAATAGTTTCTATTTTTGCTAGCTCCTGAAGTTCCTTTATCGGTGTCCATTTCGGTTTGCATAGTGCCACTCGCAGGGCATAATTTTGAACCCTCTGTAGCTTCTGAATGTTGGTTTTGCTTAGGTGATACCAGCATTGGTCTTAAATACTTTACACCACTTTTTGTGTACACAGTTTGCTTGGGTCCCTTTGATGGTAGTACAAACCGCAGGTCGGCCTTGTTCTTGAAAAACGCGCTACTTTTAGGTATTCTGTGCCGACAAAGACGGAGTTCCTTTAAAGCGATGCAAATGCAGTACAAACATTCTGTCGGCCCCGATTGTCAAAAGCCCCATCTGTCTGGTCAGTTTGAAAAAACATCAGCTCTGGTTTATTTAACTACTGTATAAACAACGAATCAACTATGCCCAATTCGAGGTAGCCTATATCAAAAAATGAAAGATAAAGCCTTGCAAAAAATATACATTATCTCCTTAAAAGTTTCATTGTTTCGTTGTCACTGATTAGATATCCTTGTCACTGATTAGATATCAAAGTTCCAAAATATAGCTTCATTATTTTTTTTCATGGTAATACTTCTGACACCAAAGAATACCGGGTCGCAAGAGATTTTTAAGACATTTCATTCATCATTCATGGTAATACAATAGTTTCTGACAGTTTTATTGTACCGCAGGTCCCTTGTTTTGTGAATGGTCGACCGCATTGCCTAGCATTTTGAGGGGTGGGAGTAGGGATCAGGGAAATAATTGAAAGGGGAACTGTGGTAGCTTGTGATAGTTTTAATATACCGCAGGTCCCTCGATTTGTGGAAGTAACAGCAAAACGAGGGATCTGCGGTATATTAGATATAAATATGCGAAGGATTTAGTGACCTGCGGTACAGGATACCACTACAGAGTAGACCGGTCTCACCCCAGAGACCCTGCGAAACAAAACATTTATCAGTATTAACCTGCAGTAAATGACGGAGAGAGTGAAGATGAGGGGAAAAACTAAAAGAGACCTGCGGTAGCTTGTGATAGTTTTATTATACCGCAGGTCCATTGTTTTGTGAAGGTCACAGCAAAACAAGCGACCTGTGGTATTATTAAAAATATATTATAATAACCAGTTTTGGTCATCACTAAAAAATAGTTTAATTTTTTTTTTTTTTTTTTGTCTTGGTAATACATCCCAATTCCATGCAATAGCTTACATTGCTAGAATTTTTTTTTTTTTTTTTTTTTGGGGGGGGGGGGGGGGGGGGGGGCAGGGAAATAATTCATATGGCCCTCTGGTAGCTTGTGATAGTTTTAATATACCGCAGGTCCCTCGACTTGTGGAAGAAACAGCCATCTTGTTTAGCGAAAGAAATCTATTTGAAGGGACTTGCGGTAGTTTACGATCGATTTTGGGACCTGTGGTCAGGCTCGACAGCAGGCCTTTTATGCCCAATAAATGCAATGAATTACCAAAAGCCATGCCCCGAGAAATACGATATAGTAATGTCACAAAGTTGGGCTAACCTGTATCGCTGGAATATTTTGAATCATGTTTCCGATTGTGTGCGCGTCTGTTGTTTAGACACGAAGAGCGTGATAGCGTGAATAGAAAAATACGCTCCGTTATTATTCATTTTTGGTGTAAAGTACCCCCAAATATCATCGAGACCACATTTGCCTCAAAATGTTAGTTAAAACAAAGATAATACCCCGCAAAACAAGGGACCTGCGGTAATTTTGCGGGGCTGCGGTTGTTTAGACGAGAAGAGTGTGATAAGCTTATGTTGTTTATATAGCGTAAATAGAAAAATACGCTCTGTTATTATTGATTTTTGGTGTAAAACACCCCCAAATATCAACGAGACGACAGTTGCCTCGAACTGTTAGTTAAAACAAAGATAATACCCAGAAAAACAAGGGACCTGCAGTAATTTTGAGGGACCTGCGGTAGTCTGCGGTAAAATCGGGGACCTGCGGTATAAAGGCGCACCGCAGTCGTCCAATAACTAACCCGAGTAACTAGGCCTACAGATCTGTCTGTGGTCGGGTTAACAGCTCGGGGTGGTAAGACAAACATGAGTATGCTGAGTAGTCCAACAATTGCGAACTCGGCCCCAGGAGAAGTCGGTCTAAAGTCGTAGGGAAAAGTCGACCAGTGAGCGAAGTCCCCCCCCACCCCCATCCCCCAATTTATGGGACAACTCGGCTCTGATGCAAAAGGTGAACATACTTGAACATATTTTTTAAAGTCTTCTACGGTGCTTTAAAAAGATATTCCCATGGAGAATCTGGGATATTTCGAGGGTATTCCGGGTGTTTTGGGGGGGGATTCCGGGAGATTGGGGGGATCCTGGGGTTTTCGGGGGGATTCGGGTGTTTAGGGCAACCGCACGCGTGTTGCAGTCATTACGTCGAACATTGGTGAAATAATAAAACTACCACGCATTATGCTCAAACACGTTTTTTGAGTCCGTCAGAGAACGATTTCCAAACTTCTTTCTTGTATCTTCGTCTTCTTTTTTCTTTGAACCGACAGATTCATTCATGGTTTGGGGCATAAATTTGCCCGTAACGTTTGAAATTTTAAATTTACCCTCCAATTTTTGGACATGGAAACGGTCACCATGGCCTGTGCGAATCTCAGAAAAAATATATTACACAGGGTTGCATCACTTCACTCAACATTGATTTTGCCAATAGCACTCAACTCAGTAGTGACGGCCAATGGTGTAAACACTTTTGTGTTTTCGTTTTTTTAAATTAGAGAAAGGAGAATTACGTAGTCCAACACTGGGGTGTGAGCATTTAGTTCATTCCAATGAAGGGGATCCAAGATATGGTTTCGTGGATGAAAAATTAAATGTTTCAAGTCGCTGTGATTTTCAATTTGCGTACAACCGGTATGGAAACTGTAGGTTTGATCTTGTGAACTTTCCTACTCTGGGACTGGGATAAAGCAGGAGGCCCAGCTCCCTAGTAGCCTCGACTCTAATAATAATTTTGCTTACTTTCCAAATTGAAAATAAAAAGTTATACAAAATATTAGTTTACTGAAAAATATGTGTGTTAGTTGTGAACATTTCCAAGCCACTGTGATTTAGTAGTAATCCATTCTCCATTGACACAAGCATGCAAATCAACAGTGAACGGGTGGAGTGGGGTGTGGGGAGGGGTGTGCGGGGGTGGGGTGGGGGTGGGGCATATATGTTTGATTGGAAGGAGATACCTGTCTAGCCACTTTTAAATAATATTTTTCGCTGTCCGTGATCCGGGTTACCCCTAGGACATTCATTGCGCTACAAAGGGTTCTGTTATGTCTTGTCATAATATGCCGAGGAGAGGGTGAGATCATGTCATCCTACTGGTCGTAATTTTCAACTAGAGCGTCCATCTACTATCTAGAGAGCCTTGGTTGGCTTATCATTGGCACAATCATTCACTCAAGAGGCCTCGTGTCCAACCACATGTACCGGTATGCCATCCTCAAACCACTGACACAAGTTTCTAGACCACCATTAAATGAAACAGTTACCTCATTGTCATGGTTCCGTTAAATACATTCAGTCTCCTTCTCACTATCCAGTTCCTGAGAGACTCCCTCGCATGACCCAGGCTGGGGGCAAATAGGGAAGATTAGTCAAACAGAGCCCACCCAACGGTTACCCCCTCTCCCAAGGCTACTCCCCGTCCCCAGCTAACCCACATTTTCGAAATTAAGGGTATCATAAAATTCGAGGCCAATGTAAAACTTTAGGCATCCTATGGTAAATATGAACCTGTTAGATATTATTTAATAGACACTCGTACACATTAAGGGGTGGCCGCAGGATTACAAACACAACTCGGACAGGGGGTGGGGGAGGGGGGTACAGACGCAGAACCGTTAAGATAGCTATTTCAGGTACCGAATGCATGAAATCAGGAAGATTTATTAAACGGCCGAGGCCATTGCGCTGTGGGGCAACATATACTAGTCAAGAAGATTCTTGTCAACTGTTAGTACACGGCGCTACCGTGCCCCTAAGTGGGCAATTGGGATTAGGTGCATTTACCAAGAACACAATGCAGTTACCGCTGGTCAGGATTGAACTGTGGACCCTGTTTCATGTTACAAGTATTCTGCCTCTCTCCCAGTGCTCAAGTATTCAAGTACTTTGGGACAGTGAATAAAATTGGTCAGTGAGTACACGGATTACTGCCCGAGTAAGTTGATTCGAAAATTCGGATGAAAAAGTGATTCTACAATAAAAAAGAAAACAGTTCTTTCGACCAGCAAAGCGCGGCATGCGCAAATGTGCTGGGCGCAGAACCAAGTGAAGTGAAACTGGATCACCGGGACAACCGAGCCCGTGAGAATACTCTCAGGACCACGTGCAACAACTACAGTACTGCATGTTGTCAGTGCATATCATGGTTTCACCCTTAAAGTCACTATACGGTGGAAAAAACTATTAAAAGTGTACATAACACGGCACAGAAGACCAGGACAAGCATGAATAAAACACTTTAAAAACAAAGAAGTCTACTAACGTTCACCCGTTTAATTGATCACTCTTGTATTATACAAGTATGCAGTAGAATTTTCCAAATTTTAGTAAGGGGAGATAATCTTTAAACAATAGTTGTTATCTACTTTTCTCAAGTGATGTAGTCTCTAGTTTGGCTTCCTTACTTTTGCAATGATTTATAGAGGTGTGTTGGCCGCTGAATGAGCTGTTTGGGATTATTCAATACTGTTATAGCAGTCAGCATACTTCTATGGAGATAGACCTAAAACAGGGGTGTATCGTTTCGCCAATTCTTTTTGCATTGTACATCAAAGGTTTAGGTGATGAACTCCTGCGTTGCGACGAGGAGGTAGCAGTTGGGGACTTGAAGATCCCAGGGCTATTTTTGGGGATGATTTGGCGCTAGTGTCAGAAAGCGAAGATGGGCTAGAGAAAATGCTGGAAATTGTTGGGAAATATGGGAACAAATGGAGACACGAACTAAATGAAAGCAAAAGCAAAGTTATACTCATGGGCCGTAAAGTGGATTCTACTCGAAGGTGGAGAGTGGGGGAGTTCTGTATTCCGGAAGGTAGCAGCAAACGTCTTAGTGTAGGAGAGACAGGTGACTACGAGTACCTAGGTGTAAATATAAACATCACAGGAAGAGGCATCTACCGAAACCACACAAATAAATTGACTCTGAACGAGGGGAGGCGAATCCTCAACCAAATGAAACTTATAGGGAGAAACAGTTTCAAAAAGGTTTTCGTGGGTAAAATCATTTGGGAAGTGGTAGGTTTGCCAAGTATAACACATGGTACTGAAGTGGTAGCCCAAAACCTAACGGCTGTAAAGAGCTTGGAAACCCTGCAGAACGACGCAGGTCGATGGATAACGGGGTCGAGTAATGCCGCAGCACTAAAGGCAACCAGGAGTGGATTGGTGGGTGGATGAAAATCAAGGTCAGGATAGACTTATTGAAACACTGTTATCTTATTTATCTTGTAAATCTCCCCAACAGCCTATGGTGTAAAGTAATGTTCCAGAGTATTTTCAACTCAAATACCAAGACAGGGTGGATGGTCCAAGTGAGGGAGTTAATAGAGTACTACCCATTGGAGATCTCGGACCTAAACGTAGGGGCAACCCAGGGTAGAAAAATCGCCAGAGAAAGAGTCACGGAGGATGGTAACCTTAATTGGCGAGAGGGTATCAAATCAAAGAGTCAGAGGTCTTTGGGTGGCCTGCATGATAAAGAGAAGCCTGGCTTTGAAGAGTACCTTGATGACGCCTTTGGGTGGCACTGTTGTTCAAGTTGAGGACCCGGTCCCTGGAGCTGAGGGGCAAAATAGGGAAAAGCAGTGAAAAAGAGTGCCAGATCTGTAATTTAGGCGTGGTGGAGACCCTGGACACTTTCTACTAGAATGCCCGAAATGCCAGTCTAAGAGAATAAGATTCACTGGGAGTGTAATGGGGAAGTGGGATGGGAGAATGAAGGACATGTGGTTAGTGAGTGATTCAAAGGAGATGGTTAATATGCTAATCGGAGAGATTGGGAAGAATGGGGCAAGGGATGTCATCAACCAGTTCGTCTCGGAGTGTTGGGAGGAGAGAAGAAGTGTGGGAATAGGGAGGCACTTGGGAGCACATGGGTAACCGAGGCCTTCTCACCCGAGAACCGCGACAAATCAGCGGCAGGCCAAAGTGTTATTATTATAGAAAACCTCCTGCGAAACTGAGCTCCAGGCGCCATTTCCGTAAGTTGGTCTGTATAGTATACTTGCCCATGTACTTAATGTTTTTATGTGTATATCCTTTCGGGAGTTCATTTGTTTATTGATTGATTGTTGTAAGATGATTATTCCAAAATGCTGAAAGAAAACAAATATGAACTTAACTGATGTTAAGCTTGCTCATTTGTTACCAAGACCGGGATTCTCCAAAGTATGCTTTTCAAGTTCCTTCGTGCCCACAGGAACCACGTGCCGCGTAAGAAATCAAATATGACGCCCACCGTTACACGAAATGGCCATGTCCGTATTATCACCCTAACAACACGTGTGTCGCCAGTGCTCTATAATCCTTTAACCCCAAGCATCTACGTGATAATGATGTCATCAAATGGCAGCTCAAACTGGCTAGTATGATAATTCTCGCGATTCCCAGTGTGCACATAATACGCAGCCACTTTCCCTCTACACTTTTCACATTTTTTTAGAGACCTTCGGTTATATGGTGTGCTTCTAGTGTCACAGTGGAGTATGTAGATCTATCATGAAAATTGTATCGTTAAAGTCCAATCCTATAGGAACCCGCGAATCTCAAATTTCGGATGGAATGGAATCCCGAATTGAATTAGATAGAGGAATTCGAATAGAATCGAACACCCAATCGAACCTCACGGCTGTTCAGGTTGTAGATATTGCATCTAAATACAACCGTATAGGCCTACATAGTGCCAATCGCCACTTTAAAAATGTATTGTATTCTGTTCGAAAAAGACAGGCATGAAGCGAAATATTCTCGACCAGAATCAAAGTAATTTCGGCAGCGGAACCTCCTTGAGCCCCTTATTCGGTCATCAGGCCTCCCGCGTAGAAGACCTGGTGGTAGATGAAGAGATCAAGGCGTGGCACTTCGTAAGAGTTTGAGAACAGATCGAAGATTCGAATATATTCGAATCAGCGCCACTCGAATCGAATCGAACCATCGAGACGATTCTCGAAACGAATCGAATTTCGAAGCTTCGCAGGACCCTATCATCCAAGAATTATGTCATTTGTCACAGACCCTGAACACAGGTTATCTTATCAAACGAATAACGAAGGACACAAAGATATAGAAGTCGTTATGGTTTAGAGAAATTTAAAAAAAAATATTTTAAAAAATCAGGCATTAATTAGAATTATGACGCAACGATCCGCTGAGTCAAAATTTTAATTAATGACGTAGCGTTCTAACTTGCACACGAGACTTGATATAACTGTAGTTTTTCATTGTTTTACAGCAAAGCTGGATTTCTAATATCATATTGTACGGCGCTGCCAATTGAAAGGAACAATTTCCTTTCCAATGAAAACCACATTTGTCACCACATTGTTGTCATCTCTTGTACCACAACCATCTTTACCGATGAAGGGTGTCTCAGTTCCTAACATATCCAGGGAGGCCGGAAGCAAGAGGGCAGAGGGGGCAACTGCCCTCACTGCCTTTGGACCACGGGGGAGAGAGGGGACAGACAATTCTCTTCTCAGGTTTTTCACTCAATTTTTTTCAATAATTTAGTCTCGAAATAAATCTAAAATACACCCCAAATCCGTTCTGGTAGTTTGCAAAATTCAATGCTGGAGTTTGAAGAGTTTGGGAGGAGGTGCCCCCATCTCGAGCCTTCGGCCTTCGACATGCTTCGGCATGTCATGGCACGCCTGCTAGTACGAGTAAATACCCTTTTCCCGGGGTCTGCCCTCCCCTCCCTCGCCGCGAAGAGCTTCCAGTGCACCTGAACATACCAACACACCGTGTGCATTTCGAATATCAAAGGCGGTAAGTGCGAACTTTAAATTGTTGCTAATACACCTAACTGTGTGTTGTGAATAAAAATAGTAACGGAAAACGTACGGGGGATTAGATTATCGATCAGATCAGTCGAAGATCATTCGCAATAATTATCGACGGTGTTGAGAGATTACTTCAATCTTGGTTGTGTTATGGATTATAAACATGAAACAACAGTCAATAAATCCATTGGTTTGTTACTACATAATCCACTCACAAAGGTGGGCCATATCGTATAGAGTTTAACCATTTACCTAACGAATCGGCCGAATCCACCTGCGTAATTTTCAAATTTAACAGTTGAAAAAATTTTTTCCAAAAGTTTCAACAAAACCATATGATGTGACCCCTCATTGGAACGAGCTCATCGAGGCCGTTCCAATAAGGGGTCACATGATATGGTTTCGTTGAAATTTTTTGAAAAATTAAAAAAAAAACCCAATAATTAAAATAATATTTTGATATTCTGTGGGCTGGGTAAATGGTTAATTTGCAAACGTCCAGCTGTTTTTTTTTATATTTTTGTTCAAATATTTGCAATATAGCATTCAGTGTTTATTGGTTTCGGCGTCTGCTGAAGAAAAGGAAAATATGTGAAATGATTCCTCTAAATAACTGACCCAGGATTGTTTGACAAGCTTTCCTCGCGGGGAAACCCCTGGAAGTGACGCAGTGCCTGTTCACTGCAGACTCTGTTTTCCTGATAAAATAGGACCCAGTCACGAATGCTTGGGAGGTGCAAACCCTCTCTAAAATGGGCAACATGGCTTATTAACGCTTACGCCTGGTCTTGAGTTGATACTCATGTTGTGGTCATGTTAGCCATTGTGCAAAATATGTGTCCTTAAACACCAATAAATAAATAAATAATTGACAAGCTTTTACTCTAAATTTCATGTATGTATAGAGTAAGGAGTGTACAACTGAACATGGTGAAACATGTCTCATTTTTAAGACAACTGTAATACCTTATTGAAACAGTAATACCTCTCTGACTTATAAAGTTGGAAACTGGACATGTCTATATTTGCACAAAGATCGTACATGTACTAGTTACCCCTGTTTCTAAAATATTTAGAAGCTGTGAGTTAATTAATTTGAGAACAAACTTCGTGCTGGAGTATTCTGTCAACTCTACTGTTTGTGTCGAGGAAGTTATGAAGATTGTGTTTGGATATTATGCAACACTCGTTTAATATTACTGGTGGTACTATTTGATTTTCGTGTGACCAGGTCACAGGCCACAGTGGTCAAAGTGGTGGTTTAATCTGTTTCGTCTTACCTCCAGTGTTTACAATGAAATAATATCGACGCCTAGTGTTATTGTTAAATCAGAGTTATGCTTGGCGAAAACGTAAATAAGGATATAGAGAGTATTCTTGGGGTGAGTACTTTGTTATTATAGAGATTCAATTCCTGAATGTCGTGTGAGTGACATAATGACAAAGCGCATCCCCCCTCATCCCCCATCCGCATTATCACCGCTTTTTTCTTCATTACACAGAATTAATTGCACTTTCGAGGATGTTGGACATCGGGAAGAGGCACATGGGGGTATGCACCCAACGTTTTTCAGGAAAAGAGAAACAGCGAGAGAGAGAGAGAGAGGAGAGAGAGAGAGAGAGAGAGAGGAGAGAGAGAATTTATTATCTTGTGACCAATATATATTCACAGCATAATACGATCCCATTAAATTATTAGAGTGTATGGGGACAGCTCACAACTAAAACATGGGTCATCTGAAACATGTATTTCTCGATTGGGTTTCCCAATCAACCTTATTTGAAATTAGCAGGAAGAGGGTGAACAGACTCTTTACTCATAAAATGTGATCGTAGAAACACTCGTATCACTCAGAGAATTACCAGAGAGTGTGGGGGAAGGCTGAGGTCCTCACGATACAAATATAGTCATCTGAAACATGTATTTCTCGTTTGGGTTTCCCCCATTTACCTTATTCGAAATTAGCAGGAAAGGGGTGAACAGACTCTTTACTCATAATATGTGATCAGAGAATCCCTCGTATCACTCAGAGAATTATCAGGGTGTGTGGGGGAAGGGTAAGGTCTCTTGACTCAATGTAGTCTTCTGAAAACGTATTTCTCGTTTGGGTTTCCACAGCAATCTTATTGGAAATTAGTACGAAAGGGGTGCGCAGGCTCCTTACTCATAAGATGTCAGCGTAGATTTCCTCGTATGATGTATTTTCTTCGGCGGTGCTTTAGTGCTGATATTCTTGATATCGAAGTTCCTGTGAACTAGTTGCTTTCTAAGTAGCTTGGCATTTATTTATTAATGGGGTTTAACGATACTTTCGGTAGCCAGGATCACTTCGTGTCGGACAGTTTTTCGAGTGGAGGTAGCCGGAGTACCCTTTGAGAACCACCGAGCAAAGGCGAGCAACTCTCAGACTCCCCAACGTACTAACTCCACACATGCAGGGGTTAGCATTGGTTGAAGGCGAGTGCACAATAGTCGTGCGGTACGCCTTAGTACACAACGCCACCGTGCCCTCGCGTCAGCAATTGGGATAGGTGTCTGGCCCAAGGACACAACGCGGTTGCCGCAGGTGGGATTCGAACCGAGGACCTCTCAGCTTGCAGCCTGCACCTCCACGTACTGAGCCACCGCGTTCCCAATTATTATATTTATTTATTGTTGTTTAAAGTCACATGGGCTCCCAATTAGCCTGCCATAAAAAAACAAGTTTTTCTTTGTTATTTTTAATAAACGAAAACAACAAACAGCTCTTAAAAGTAACAAAAGGATACTTGACTTTATTTTTCTACTGATGTTACAGGGGTTTTAACAACAATTACTTGCTTCTTAATTGAACATTCCTGAATGGTCAAATAATTTCGGGGGGTTGGGGATAACTGTATCGAAAATCTATTTTCATATCAGTATTAGTTGGAGATGAAGAAAAGTTAGGCCATTTACACAACATTTTGAATTTTTGCCAAGCTTTAGTTGGGAACACACTGGGAACACACTAAAAGTACCTTCCCTGCTTTCAATGCTAGTTTTATTGTAAAATTTATGGTCTTGCAATTGCAAGTTTTCCTTTGTTACGTTTAATAAACGAAAACAAAAAACAGCTCTTAGCCCTTTCCTAACATGAAAAGCAGACGACACTTGCAAAAACAATTCTTGAATAACTATTTTTTTCATTATTGTCTCAAAAACATAGGTTATGTCCCCTCGTTGGAACGAGCTCGTTCCAACGAGGGGTCATAACCTATGTTTTTGAGACAAAAAAATAAAAAAAATAATGAAAATGCACTGGCGATTTTTTGAGAATAGCGCTGGCCGGTTTTTGGCCGTTACGTTGGGTAAATGGTTAAAAGTGACAAAAGTATACTTGATTTTATTTTCTACTGATGTTGTAGGGGTTTTCTAAACAATTACTTACTTTTTAACTGGACATTCCTGAATGGACAAATAATTTGAAGGGGGGGGGGGGGGGTTGGGGGGGGGTAACTGTATCGAAAGTCTATTTTCATATCAATATTAGTCGGAGATGAAGAAAAATTACGCCTTTTACACAACATTTTGAATGTTTGCCAAGCTTTAGTTGGAAACACATTTTAAAGTACCTTCTCTCTTTTCAATGCTAATATTATTGTAAAATTCATGGTCTAGCTCCGGAAAAGGCTCTCTGTGCCACTGGTTTAGACTGATGAACATTCCCTTAAGAGTTTTGATGTGGGAACACCCTTCAGCACAAACCTACCAAGAGGGCGGCTACTGGAACAGTGTGAACTGCTAAAAATTCTAAGCTTGAGCATTTGTTTAGCACCCATTCAATTCCCAGAATAATACCAAATAATAATAACCTGATAGTTCTGTCATAAATGTGTTGGTATTTCAGTTTCTAGAATCGATTGTATGTCCCCTTTCATGGATTC